>JAZFAV010000007.1:18145000-18765000 GCA_037954035.1 Rosalia funebris | reverse complement strand
AATCTCAATGGCCAACAGTAGTTGTTAAAATACAGTGCGGTAAAAACTAAAAGAACCTTATGCATCGGTATACAGTGATTTTGACGCTCTGTAGTACGTCTTTAGCTCCTTATATTCTTAGATTTTCTTATTCCAACTTCCTCTAATTACATATATTTCTATTAAGCCTTGTCTTTGGTTAGATTGGCTATTTTTCCATGTTCTCTCACTTTCTATCTCTTGTTGGAAAACTCATTTTCAGATGGCTTGGGGCTACCTTCTGCTTCTCCTTCCCGTGGATGTCCATGAGTAAAGTACATCTCTGGTAATGTGTCCTGAGGGTAAAGGCTGTCCTATCCATTACCTCCCCTTCATCAGATTTATGATTTGTTTTTGTTTTGATTTTCTCCAGAGTTCTTCATTTATTATGGTGCATTGGCCAGTTTTAAAGTCTATTTATAAGTAATTTGTATTTCGTTGCATTGTCATCGCCCAACTTTCACGTCCATATAATAAAACCTATATCACGTTGCTATTATATATTTTAATTTTAGTGTGTTTACTAATTTATGAATCTCCAAATGTTAGTCAGCATTCCATAGCTTACTTTGCTTTACACTACTGAAGTGAGAGATTATACACTACCCCATCTGCAAATGGCTTATACGAGTATTATAAGGACTAAACAAATTAAGCCAAAACAGCTATTCTCCTGGCTACATGCCGGGACTGGCATGGCTACATATAGCTACGACGAGAGCTAGATCATATGGTGAAATTTGCCGTACTTTATTTAACAGAGCAGTAAAATACAATGATTCGGATTGCTCGAAAACCATAAGGAGATGCAAAGTGTCACCTATATCGCGAACTGCAGACCGGTTTCGACTGTATCTTGGGTCCCGTCAGTGCAGTGGATGCGAGTATACCTTTGACAAATGAGATTCACATCTTGTTTACGCCGTTACGTTCTACCGCAGTAGAGTGTACCAAGCGCCATCTCTGAGTAGTTTCGAAAAAAATCCAAATCGAAGTAAAGCTTGATTGATCATCAATATATTGCAAAGTTTTACTTGGCAAAGGGAAATTTCCCAGGTCCCGATTGAGGTTACTATTTCGTATGTACCAAGGTACATCTTGGCACATTATTCTGAAACCATTAAATAGTTTGTACATTGGTCTGACTAGCATAGCCCCACAACTGCATACCATAGGTCCATACTGATTTAAGTATCTGCTAATATAACAGAAGCTTATTATGAATAGTTAGAGTGGAGACTCTACCAATCAGCCGATATATCTTTCTATATTTAATCATAAGCTCTTTTTCTTTCTTTTTGATATACACTTTCTAGCGTAGCCTATCATCAAAGGCAATACCAAGATATTTAGCTATATTTAGCAAGATATTTAGAATATCAGAAAACTGTTTAAGTAGATACATCTTTATTTTATATTTTAAACCTTTATGCCAAACTTTAACGAAAGCCTCTGCCACATCACGGAAAATTATAGAACACAGTTTCTTTTCTTCTTGTAATTTTTCTATTACATTTGTAATTCTGTGAATCTTAGCAATAGCGAAATGTCTTTCTCTGTATCCAGATTGATGTGACTGAATCAGATTATGTTCCTCTATGATTTGTTTTAGTCGAAAATATGACCACGATGTCAAATTGTGGATCACGTATATAAAAGCGACATATGTTATGCGTTAAATTTTTAATATAGAAAAGTATCACTAGATGAATGCATGTATAAGATTAGTAGGAATGTTTATTGCACTTATTTAGAGAACATTCCTACCGAATATTGTAATTGTACCACTTATGCTCTTCCATTATTATTAATTATTTTACAGTTATTTTCTTTAGCTAACTAGTCATCTTTTAGAATTATCGCATTTTAAGTAATATGAATTACTGTGATTTCATAATCCATAATCTGTAGTCATCCTTGTTTAAATTTTGTTTCTTTGTTTATAATTTTAGCAAACTACAAAACCATTTAAATTTCTTATTCATATCAGATATAGAATGAATCCAATAATTTTCGAATTTTCCTTTATACTTTAACAGAAACTTGATTTAAAAGTAATCTACTATTAATATTTAATTTTGAATTACTTTTGTTATCTACAGAAAAAAATAGAACAACCTATTGACCATATCTACTTGTAATTATTTGCAGTATACGTTTTCTTAGGTTGTATTATAAATCATTATTATTATTACTATTAATATATGGAATAACATTAATACCATTTTGGAATTTAGTTATTTAATTTCATTAATTTCATTTGCCTCTTGAACAAATTCTTTCATTATTAGTTATAATAAAGGTTTATTACATTTATTACTTCATTATAAGCCTCACAAATCTTTAAAGTACACAACACTTTCCACCTGTAACTTTCCCTGGGTCGCGTTGTTTGCGCCACAACATCCGGTGTTATTAATGAAGGTAGTTTTCTAATAAATTGTACTCTAACACGACTTTATTACTTTACAACAAGGTAACAATGCATAAACTCATGTGATGAATGGGTAAATTAGTGAGATAAACGAAAAATCGGTTTCACATACGTTCAAAATTCATTAACGCGTTTATGAGAAAGTCAAGCTACTCGGCAATAAAATATAAAATATTTGATACATTTGTATGGGCTATTAATCCATGTTAGAGATAAATTGACAATAAAATAGTTAAAGGGTCACGGCATTATGACCAATCTAATCTAGAAACTCGGCTTTGATTTCAGGTCGAGAAGTAGTGAATAAACAGATTAGAAAATAGTGCACAGTAAATACCCATAATTACCAAATTACATTATAAATAAATTTTAATTACAATTAATTAGCAGATTATTACTGTAAACATTTTGATATTGTCCTCTTATGATAATATTAAATAAAAATTCATACATACGTTTCTTTTTAAATTTATATATTATTAGAATGACTATGGTAGAAATTAATTTCAAATATTTTTTAAGATATCGCACGTTCCTTAAGTATTTAAATACTGAATCTGTTAAACTGTAAACTTTATAAAAAAAGTACAGAGAGGTCCAGACTGGTTGAAGTTGACATCATATAGACAATACAATAATGTCATTTAAATTGAGTTCTATTAAAACTACTTTCGTATAGTAGCAATTCACACTTTCAGTAGTATTACCAGTCTTGTCTTAATCCCTAGGTTTTTCAATATAGACATAGTAACCATGCATTGTAAAACTTTCACTCAAACAGACACCTTAAGAGTTCGTGGCAATAAAAGTGTATACGTATATTTACAAAAATAAATATATGAAAATTTACACATCAAGAATACGATGAAATTCAGAATTGAGGATATGATGGGTATTCAGATCAATTACCCAATATATGGAACTAGCCCTTTGCTTCGCGACCACTACATGGATATCTATCCACATAGTGGAATATGATAGCAGATCATCTGATCTGCTTTCCTATTCTTCAATAGAGGTGGCTACAATAATGCCATTCGTATTGTGGTGCACGGTGGCGAAATGGTCCTAGTGTTGTTATTGTATGCTTGGGTTCGAGTCCCAACGAGGAGAGTTTGGCATCTATCTCTAAGCGTAGGTGTATTTGTCCCCGTATATATGCAACATTCTCCTTCACAGCCTGAGGCTTAAGAGGAGGAAGTCGATTTCTGTGTGTAAAACTCATGTCATTTCTCCATACAAATTTCTCAAAAGTTAAATTACATTTTTCCTAGAGATATTTGAAAGTTTATTGATTCATCATAACTTTAATCTATCACAATAGTTATGAGATCCATAGTTTTAATTGCTAATGTCACTGCTCTCTATTTCATATTATTTGATTTCTCATTAAACTTGTATTCGATTTATAAGTAAACTTCCCTCTTAAAAATATATAAAATGCCAAAGATCATTTAACTGTTATTATGTGGTAGGTTAAGAAATAAACTTGCATTTTATATGTACACTGTAATTGACAATATTTAAAGTTAGAAAATGGTTTATCTCTTTAGGAGGTGAAATTTATACTCAAGACTCACTTTTGAATTAGTCAACGAGATGAGAATGTTAGAAACATTATCCACACATGCATGCATTCTTATAGTTTCAAAGGCTTTAAAAGCATGGCGAAATCAACATCGAAATTTTTACATAATATGCACAAAAAATTTTTAATTTGATGGTAACATAGCGAAGTATGTATAGAGTTTTCCATTATAAAATATGAAAAAATGCCATATTCCTGTTTTTCACTGAACATCTACTGCTATTATTGTAGGGAATGTCCAGGGAAATTGTATATAGGTACTATAATAATCAAAATATGCAGTTTAATGAAACATGCTTTATTTCAATCACAATAAATAAAAGATATATAATTTAATACAGTGAAATATTAATTAATTCATATAACTAAATTTACATAAATGCAAACTGACTGAATATTTAGTATTAACAGATATTACACAATGCCTGTTAACAGTAAATCATAGTTTTTACGTAAAGTTAATCCAGTCATAATAAAAAATTATTTATAAATATGAATGAGGGCATTATTTTTCACAGATCAATTATAATAAATAAATTGTAAATAATAATTTACAGTTTTTAGTTGAACCCATGAGACTGTCATTATATAAGCTGTTTGGTGTATATAATAATACTACCATTGTATTCTAATTGCTTTTATCTAAACATAAAGACTATTTCACTATAATAAACGGTCAATTAATTTACATTATTTTTGATATAGAATTAAAAACATTATTCTGTTTTCCTTTTTATAAAAAAGATTTAGCAAAAAGCGATGCAACCTAAAAAAATGTTGTAAACTCATAATCAGCTATGATGAGGAGATACACTATTCAAAAGAGCAAAATAATGACAGTTCTACAAGGAAATTATTTCAAGTCTTGACTTTTAGTGAGTTCGGTTCGTCATACAACAAAAAATAGATACAAATTATTTATACTGTTTTCCTATGTTCATTCTATGCAATATTGAAAGTGCAACAGACAGTATATGTTAATATAGTATTGATGAGAGCTCAATGTTGTGAGGGTTACATGTTAAAGGGAAGTTATATCTTCATTTCAGTTCAGAACACTCAAGAACAACAACACTCTTCATTGTAATAATGCTAGCCTCATAAAGCCCACATTGTGTCAGACTTTTTGTCACAGGATAGTGTTTTAAATTAGAACTAACGTCATTACGTTCCATATGTTAGTACTCTAGACTGTGTCCATATTCATGTTTTAAAACATTTTTTAAAATGACATTTTCAGCTGAACAACGTACTCAGGAATGTTGCACCAATGGTGTTAACACTCGGTTAACCCCATGGCAGCCGATATTCCGTCGTGTATAATTGTCATATTTGAATCGATGTAGGTACAAGCTATTCAATTTAGTTTTATCGTCGTGTTTATCTACCATAAGTCTAAGTGAACAGTGATAATCACTTTTCAAACTTGTCATATTTCTGCACAACAGTAGAAAATCAAATTGGAGATAAGAATGTCCTTCACGAACGAGGACAATACTCGTTGTTGCTGGTGATAATGCACTTTTCCTCTCTACGCATATTTCCTCTAGGTTATAATACGTACTTATTAGTTCGTGTACAGAAAATTAATTTAAATTTGTACACTTCATTCCTAAATATCAAATAAGGTATATCCCAAAGATATTTTCAGGAGTCTCTATAAGGTGGAATGCGCACATGGGATCTCAAAATTTATATAATACTAGCTGGTACCCGGCGCGTTGCTGCTGCAGAAGAAATAATTGTGGTAACTTAATTAATTATCTACTGTAAATTAATTGTACTATGCCTATAACCTTCGCCGCAAGTGCGAGCAATAAGTTGACAATGTTTTATCGCAATTGGATGAACGGTATGGCAGCACATAAAATACGAACAAACAAACAAATATTGATTTATATATATTAGATTTGTTAATTAAAGCTGCCGAATGAATTTCAATCCATGTTTTAAATAAATTACTATATTATTTTATAGATATATTATTTTAAAGGTAATCTTTTGTACAAAAACACAAGCTATCGCCAATGCCGGCTAAAGGAAATTTGTCGACTTTGATCGCGAATCGACTTTGAGGCGAATGATAAGAATAACGCCTCTGTCGATCACTTTCCTGAGGGTTTTTCTACAATAGTATTGTATGTAAAATATACAATAAAATATCATTGTTAGGCTATTTTAGTTTACATACTAATTTTCCTTACCTTGACTTTGGAGAAAATACTATATCATTTAAATGAAGTTCTATCGATAATATGTATAACCGAACAATATTGATTCATAGTTAAACGTAGGTGAATTAGTATTAATTTTAATTTAGAAAAACTATACTGACCGCTGATCACACATATATAAAGTGTCATCAAAATATTTAGAATAGTTACTAAATTCAGACCGTTATTCACTAGTTTACTTTAAAAAATATAATTTAGAACTAACTTCCTGTAGAGTTGTATTTACTGGCACTCTTCTTGCAATTCCCTGTATAATCCAGGGCTGTTAAAGTTCTTAATCCCTCAAGAATCAGAGATCCTTCTATTTTTAACCGGTATTCCAAAATTGCTTTCAAAGTTTTATTCTGTGACTCATGAATATAAAAAACATCGAAAAACAACATTAATCTGTTTTATCTTATTAAACCTCCCTTTAATTACATTTATTGCCGTACAATAATGGCACAGTGGAAATTAATTTTTACCTGACTTTTGCATGAAGGATTGAGTCATATTCCACTTCAAAAGTAAATTGTCTTTTCTTATTACTTAATTAAGCAGATTTGTTCTATCTCTGGTACAGATGATGAGACAAAATTGACGTCTTCAAAAATGTTTTTTCACCACTATGCATATCTACCTCTGGTACAAATAACTTCTGCATCCTTTGAGAAAGGATTATGTTTTAACAGTGCACTTTAGCAGCTATTAGATCAAGTTCCTCTGTTTGACGTAGCAATTATTTCAAAGCATCAATTAGGCTCTTGTGACTTTCAGTGGCTTCTGAGTTAGAGTAGATACGTATCTCAGTAGCTTTCAAACACAGACTTGAAGCATAAAAGTGTACATATAAAATATTTACCAAACTGAAAAGGGATACAGCTGCTAAGCAAAATTTAGCAAACTGGATCGTTTAACACAAGATTTAGTGTGTGAGAACTACAATGTTCGTACTTTGTAGTTCGTGAATTTATTTCTAAAATTATTTTCACCACTGGTTCTACCTTTCATGTTACTTTCATTATCACACGGAAATTTTCTATAGGAAGTGACATGTCTTCTAACTTAGCAAGATTTTTTTCAGCTATAGCAGCGTCAGTTGTATCCATAAGAGAACAAATCTCAAAATAAAAAGTTATCTAATTTCACTATCAGAGCAGAATCAATCGTTATGCTTACAAATAGAACGATTATACTCATAATCATTTGATCAGCATGATTGTGGAAGGATATTTCTGAACAGCATTAAACAGCAGATTGATCAAATCGTTTTGAATGGTTTTTCCCAAGTAACGAATGTAGGTTTCTTTATCACGAACTTTTTGAAAATGTACATGCATAACAATATCAAACAAAGATATTGTTATGCATGTACATTTCAATTACAAAATTTTCATTATTCCCATTAAAGCGTGAATAATTTTCCATTTATTCCACAAGATACTAAATTTTAACTTTCTAGAACTCTTACTAATGCAATCAGTCGTTCCAGAATCTTCTACCAGTATTTTTATTCGTAATAAAAAATCCCATGACTGCGTTACTGCTCTGTACTGACTACACCACCGACGCCGCCTTCTCTTTAGGCTACGCGCCCTAGGCCGTCGCCTAGTTGGCCTATATGAATGGGCTAACTCTGACTATCATAATGCATTTGTTTGAGTAAAAATAAATATCAATAGGACTGAAAATCTGTCAAACTTTCCAATCCTCTATCTATTACAGTTACACAAAAGTTATCAGTATCGTTACACAAAGTGAATCCCGTCGCGTTTATTCGTCAAAAAAGTATATACTTTATAGTACAGTTTAGTATTCAAGATAGCGTATAATGTATAGCTAACAAATAAGGTGCATGTTAAATATTCGTAGCAAGGTATGTTGATCTACTTAAACCAAATTCTAAGTGATTTTATGTTGTATTAAATTAGCATATATTATCTGCTGATGAAAGTATAGATTAACACATTACTTCATTCAATTGATACATACTTTTTGATATTTAACATATAACACGAATCCGATAGATTAATACATCTTAAAGCTGAGGTGGCCCTAATACAATCTTAAATGTTAATTTAATTAGAAAAGTTAAACCCGTTAGTAGTTTATCGTGAGTGGAACATTATAGAAAAGCAATACATATTTTAATGTATTTCGTAAACAACGAAACTCATTATTATGACACAATATAGTTTAGTGTGTGCAATTTAGTAGGTATATGCATTCAAACGTGATTAAACCTGTGGATTAATAATTCTCTTGTATATTAGATAGGTAACGATTGGGGCCGTTAAAAAATACTGTTTTATTCATATTTATGATAATGAAAGGTTTTACATTAACTACGCACGTGGTAACACTTGCAATGAATTTTATCATAAAAGATAGTACAATTATGACTATTATTGAAGAATGAATATTATTTTTCTCAGAAGCATAGTCAAAACACAATAACCGCATTATATTATTTGTAGTTATTGATTTTATGCGTATTGATATCCAAACAACTGGCTCACCTTGGTTTAGTAAACTTACTATTACGGAAATTTTTAGAAATTATAGGTAAGCCTCTCTGGATACATTCCTAAAATAATATTTCGTGCAATAAATAATAGGAAAAATATAACTAGATTGATATAAATATACGAAACCTTTTCATTTTTTAAGAATGTACATATGGATAAGACATATGTTGCCAACTAATATTGACTTAAATTGGCTCTTATTTGTAGATCCAATATAAATATTTGCCCTAAATAACACTGCTTTTAAGTCGCCTACGTTATATCAGGAATATAAGTTACACTTTTTGTTTCATTGTCAACATTAATATGGATGTATTTATTGCGACTTTTATCCGATACATCTACAAGTAGCGTAACTTATCAAAATATAATAAGATACAACTTTCAAAATGAAAATTATTATTAAATTTCAAAATATAAAAAAATTATTATATGACTTGTAGGAGTTAAACTAATGTTAACTTCTACCTCTTCCAATAATTATCATAAATTGTAAATATACATAATCTATTAAGATTTGGTAAGTATTGAACAAATGATTTATAAATTTTAATCCCATCGCTTGAATATTTACTATTTTATTACTCGAACGGCATATCTCCTCCAAAAATGCCTACAACAGTTGATACTATTATTAATAGTTTTAATAATATCTCCAGAAATATTGCAACTTCAATGTGACCATATCCTGCATACCTATAAAATTATATTCTTTCCATGTCAGGGCTCTAGTCAGTTTGTAAATTTATATCTGCATTTTTTGGAAATTAATTAATATTTTATAAAGATAACCTTTATTTATTTTCAAGCAATCACAGGGATATATCCACCCAGCTGAGTAATGTCAAAATTGAACCCACACTCGGAATACTTTCAGCAATCCAAACTAGTTCTAAGTAATTAGCATTGTGACCTGAAATCGACATAGGAAAGACATATTCTGTCGGGTATTTACATAATAACTTGCCTTTAGAAGATGTGGTCAACAAATGAACTAGACAATGATGTAATACGAGACAAAACTAGTGCAGTAAATAAAAGATAATTAAAAAAACAAATTAAAAAAAATCTACAAATAATTCTTACTGTTATTACTGTGATTAATAAAAACAAATCTAATATTGTGTATTAAAAATTATAATTCAGGCTTAATTAAAATAAATTAAATGAGATGAGGTACATGTACATCATGCAATATACATCTAGAACTTCTAGAAGTATTATTTATAAACGGATTCTTTTATAATAAATAAATGCTGATTTTGGATTCGGAAAAATGAATATATACATTTCTTTTAAACAAATAATAATCTCGAATATATTAGTATACCCCGACCAATGCAAATATATTGGATAATATTTAATATTCTCATTCAGAAAGTATGAAACACATTTATGTAAAATAAATGTTAACTTTAAAATAAATGATTTATTAAATAAAAAACACATTTATTAAATAAACTCATTTATTAAATAAGAAACACATTTATGTGAAATAAATGTTAATTTAAAACAAATATATTGGTTATTATTTAAAATGTTCTGTAGTAATGCCTAAATAAATTTGTTTATGTGAAACAAATGCTATCTTTAGAATATTTAAATTAATTTTAAATAAATCAAAACTTTTACTGGATTGTGTTTTACTATATTCTTTTCCTAGATTATGATTCGGTAACACTAGATAACGCATTATATTAAATTTTGTTTTCATGACTGTATTAAAAACTCATAAGAAATACCTAAAATTGGTAACATTTATATATTATATAAACAAATAATCTATATTATTCTAATCTATATAATATAGAATTTTAAACGTTTAATTTAATTAAATTGTAAGCATTGTCAAATTTATACCGATCTGTGATTGCCTCATGTCAGCGCAATACAAAACATGGCTACAAGTAGGTACCTCTTATATTTTGAAATGAAATATTTTAATATGCCAGGTGTATAAAAAAGTATATCAGACTGCCATTTTCTTTTTAGATAGGGATAAACTTTTCAAAACTCACATATGACAAGTAAATATGCTTATTTTTGTCAGTTCCTGACAATATCGCGATAACATCTAGTATAAATGTATACAGATGCATAAGAAACCCAGAATACTACCAAAAAGGATTTTTTAAATGATAAATAAATACTGGAGTAGGTTGGAACTTTGGTGTGAAGATAACACTAACATATTTTTCCACAAAACACTATGCACTAACTCGACGCGCGTTTCGCCAACAAAGTTGGCAGCATCTAGAGATGATTAAAACTGGTCTTAATAATCTCTAGATGATGCCAACTGTGTTAGCGAAACGCGTGTCGAGTGTAGTGTATAGTGTATTCGTGTTTAGTGGAAAACTAAGTTAGTGTTGTGAGAAATAAATGATAGAACTATAGAAAGAGAGTAATAATTTTCTAATTATGACAAATTATAATTTTAGAATAAACAAATACATTTTTGGTAAAAAAATCCAAATGATGGATATATTGCTACCTAAGCTTACAATCATTTTAGGGTAACATGTATTAAAATTCATTATATTATATTAGCTCCCATTTAGTATTTTAAGGCAACAAATGAAAGTCAAATAAACGCACTTCCTTATCAAAGACGTATTTTGTTCTCTGTGTAGGACTACGTTCACCAGTGTTATATTTTTTAGGGCCTCGTTATGATTATATTTTTCTAATAAAGCAGAAAAGTACCTTGATTGAATCTGCTACTCTCTTGATGGAATTTCTTCATATTTTTAGATATGTAAGATATCATCCCTCACTTTTTACAATACCCACGTTATATAACTCAATGCTAACATCAAGGCGTACAATCAGTTATTAATTCGTCTTTTTGACTATTTGATTGCTATCCACAATCAGTTGACGTCACAACGTCAATCAGTGATCAATCCGTCAACGATAAACTGCTGACAATTAGTAAGTGACGCCACAACGTTGATCAGTGATTAGTAGCTGAACTACTAATGAGAATTGAACACATTTACATTCCTCAATTAATAACTTTCTCTTTTAATCTTTCTCCAATAGATCCAGTTCACCTGTGTATGTTATTCAAAATATTTTTCCTTTATTTACATTACACATGTATGATTGGAATCTCCAATCCTTTGATAATTAATTAATATCTTCTAATTTACATCAGTAGATGATGTGGGCTATATCTGGGAATGGTGTAAGTGGACTATTTTATTTTTAAATAAACTTCTTCAACGTTATTTTCAAAAATTAAAATCCTGTTGGGCATGTGTCCAACAGAAAATAATAGCATTTTTTAATTTGAAATCTTAACTACTTCTTTTTTGGTTTAGGATATATTTTCAAAAGTTACGGCGGAATCCTGCGAAATTTATCAAAAATATGCATATTATTTATCTATAAATGAATCATGCTAACTGATGCTTCAATATTCATGAATGTTACTGTTTACGTATAATAATTAACAAATCTGTTAACTTGAAAATTGTTTTGAATCTTCAAATTGTTTATTACATTATATTTATAGTCTACTTTCACTTATTTCGCAATATACATAAACTACTATTACTAAAATGTGACATTTAAAATCAATAAACTTCTTAACAATTTTGATCCGCTTCGATTTTGTAATTATCAATTAATTAATTATTAATATTTTGAGTAGGCCCTGATAAACAAAATCAATTATTGGTATAGTTAGATTAAATATAATTGTCTTCAAAGGTATCATCATTTTTAGTATGCTTCTTTTTTAATTCGGTCTTATTAATTTTCATCATTGAATGT
The DNA here is from genome assembly GCA_037954035.1 of Rosalia funebris. Taxonomy (NCBI): domain Eukaryota; kingdom Metazoa; phylum Arthropoda; class Insecta; order Coleoptera; family Cerambycidae; genus Rosalia; species Rosalia funebris. The sequence continues at coordinate 18,752,439 of JAZFAV010000007.1, read as the reverse complement.
AGCTTTTTATATTTATTATGTTCAAAAACTTCTTCAATTACGAAGAGCCTTCTTTTTAACTATTGAAAATTACTCTTAATGTCTATTTGTTTGACTGGTTAGATAGGTGACTGGAATAGATCTATTGGTCTATTGGTGTGACTGACAATTCTAACTGAAATTGATTTGTATGACCCCAGTCTACTTTTAAGTTTATGACTTCCGTTTTAAGTGCTTTTCATTGTGATATTGCTCAGTTAGAATATCGGCTAGAAGATTTAAAGGAGTGTGCATTTAGTTTATCGTAATCAGGTAAAAAGGCTTTTAGTAACAGATTATACGAAGAAATGCTATCTATTTCTGAGAGTCTATTTGATCTTTCTACTGAAAAACAAACACAGCATAATATTGCTATGCATATCATTAATCATCCCCAACCCCAAAGGTGTCCACCTCGGTTACAAACAAAACTCGAATACCGTGTAGTATTTATATGTTTTATGAAAGAAATTATTTCTTGATTCGTGTAGTCATTTGATAATGTGGTCATCTACAATGAAGGAATAAGTCACCTGCTTTTATCTTAAGTGGTAAAAATTCATTAAAAAAATATAGTGCATATTTTTACTTTTCCTCTTCATTTTTAATATTTTAATTGTATGGCATTAACTAATTATGTGTAAGAATTAAGTAATGCCTTTAAAAGTAATGCCTTTAAAGTAAGGCGTTTAGGTGATGGATATTTCAAAATACCGTTGGCAAATTTTTCTTTGCTCACCTTCAGGCAAAGCTTTCAATACTTGGAGTAAGTTTACATAAAGTAAATAAAGTGTATATTTATAACTTCTATAATTACTGATTTATTATACATTGGTAGTATCAAAATTTGACTCAATCAACCACATCACTTCTTATAAATCTGCTGAACTGCAAACACAATTGTAATTAATATAATATAATAATAAATAATTTTTGTGTTCCTAATTGAGTTGAATTCTAATAATTCTTCATTTTATGTAGTTATAATCATCTAGATGTAAAGTCTGTATTTTTTTCCTGAGAAAATCAATGCTTATTAGATTGTATTTCTTATTTAAGTGATCTTATTTCTTATTTAAATAACAAATATATGTTATACAATACGCACTAGATCGTGGGTATACACTAAATAATTATTGTAACAAATTACTGTAATTTAATTAATAGGAAATTGTATCTTCCTAAAGAAACTGAAACTATTAAATTAATTGTTAATCTGTGTTTATATAATATATTTATCATTATTATTATTATGTCACAAACATGTATGCGTATATACGTGTACACATATTTATAAGATATATTTTGAAATTATAAATAAAATAAGGATTGAATTTTTAAGTATTCATATTAATTTATTACATGACTGATTACATCATGCAAATATTTTAACTACATTAATTTTTATGTAACACTACTTTTTCTTGTTCTTAGGAAAATATAAAATAAATTTCTAAAATGTTTTTATTTGGTCCCCCTGGTATATAAATTAGTGTACTTGTTAGATATACTGGAGCTTTAGTTTATCTTTAGTTATCATTCTTCTGATGGTGTAGTGATTTTTATCTCCCAATCAAATAGCCAACCTTATTTATTAGGTATATTTTGAAGCTCCATTATAACTTATAACTTTAACAACTCTAAGAATAATCAATCAATATTTTCAGCAGTTTGATTTATACAGATGTCTTCATCTCTTAATCATATCCGAGAACTTATTTCTAACCAATTAGGCAACTTATTTTATTATCTTATTTAAGTATTTCTTTCGATAACTAATACGTTTCTATAAACTATTTATACATTGATACCTTGTGATCGTAGTTTGCATTTTGGATTAATATCGGGAAATGCAACGCATATGTGGAAGTTTATTATTTCGAAACAGGGGGCTCTACATCAAAAATACGAATAGAATTTGTAGACAATAGCTCTCTTATATAAAATTTACTTCTTTTTTTTCCGGGTACAAGAGCTTTGAGAATTACGTTTTTTTACGTATCAGAGTCAGTAACCAAGAGTTTTGTAACCAAAAAATTAATTTAGTTAATTATCTTTTGTAATGAAATAATAATTGCATAATATATAATCGTGTCGAATTAAATATCGACAAAACATTCTTTCAAATGCGACTGAGATTGATCTGCTCAGGAATTATTTCTATTCTTCTAGAACCGCGGTTCTTCAGCTCCTGTAGAGAAAGCATTTTTAGATTTTTAAAAATATAAATTATCAACTACGTTGTTCTAGGCCTATTAAGTGATCCTGAGAAGAGGCAGGAACCTTCAATGCAGTAATAAGAATGGGAGACCTTTCCACAAACACCGACATATTATACATTACTCACGACATGTCTCGTCAACAAAGTTGGCACCAGCGAAAGATGATTAAAACTGAAGTACGGAGATATGTTTTTTTCAGTTTTTATGGAGTTTTCTCATATAGTTCTCTTCTCGTAAGTCTTCTTAGCGCTGGGTAAAGGGCGCCATTCCCTAACAGTTGAACTGCAGGCTAATGCTTGCGATGAAGAACTGTAGGCTGAAATCTTATAGCACCACACATATAAACCACTACAGCCTACAGGCCGTAGTCTCTACAGGCTCTACATTGACTGTCAATTGCCCACACACACACAGTGATCCTCAGTTTGGAGGACTGCAGTTCATCAAAATATGGACGGCATTGGATGGCATCAGGTCGGCTTCGGTCAATGTTGAGCCGCATTCTTGTTTATTGCTTTGACTATTTGCCTAATTTATTGCTATTAACCACTACATCTAAATCACGAAGTGAAAAGAGACTTTGGATGAAGCAATGGCTTCAAGAAAGAGGAACTTGTTCCCACACGAGTTTATTACGTGAACTACGACAATCGCACAAGGATGATTTAATTAATTACTTATAATTTCTGTGAATTGTTAAGTTTGGTTTTATTTCCCAAACACTTCATCTTTCATCGGTTTATTCGAGTAACAATCGTCCTTGACTTTCCATAAACACGGATATTGCCTATATAAATCGATGAAATCTGAAGTAAAGCAATTTGTTGTCCATAATTCCATGAGTCCAAAATTGCTTAGAGAGAGTGAGATCCATCGCCTGTTGTTTTTATAGCAAATACTCATCTATCAGGTACAGAAACTGCAGTCAAACTGTCAGGGTGTACGCACTTTGACTTTGAGACGCTGTTGTAGCAGATCTAGGCCTCTCAACTGTTGACAGTTCAGTCTCCTATCTCAACCCTCCACACATTAACTGGTACATTTCATCTGCAGTCATCGTTCTTAATACCGACTGTATGCGTGTGCCTAATCACGAAGAACTGTCAAGTCGATGCCTTCAGTTAAACTGTTAGTGAATGCGGCCCTTAAGACTGAGAGATGAAAAAAAAATAAGTCGACTTAAACCACTTCCTGAGAGCACGATACTATAGTGATAAACTGTGTGATAAATATAACCTAATTTCATCGATGTTTCAAGTAAATTCAGTGTTGGCGTCGAAATATGTAAACAGTATTATAACAATATAACATAGGATTTTTCGAGAACAAGTAGTTGTATCACATTAAATATAATCAACCACTAAATCATGTAACAGAGTTGAAACTACGTATATTTAATGACTATTTGACATGACTTACCGAATAAAGGAAGGAAAAAGTATATCATCTTAGTGGTTCTTATTTGTGCTATAGTTAAAGATACAACGAACTCGCTTTTCTATATTCATATCGATTTGGCATATAAGGTCATCAAATTCAAATATATGCATACAAAGATGTGACTTACTCTTTAATTAAATTAGTGTACTTAAAGGACAGAGTTAGTGGAAGCGTTAAACAGACATGATCATTCTTGGTCTATGAATTATGCAAGATTGCATATCCAAAATAAATGCACAAAGGGCCAATATAAATTTATATTGGCCAGACTTAGTTACGGACGAACCGACTTAGTCCACAAAATAACAGAATATCTTCTAGAACATCAAGAAAACTGGACTGCCGCTGAAATTCCCCTCTAACTGGAAATTCCTCCTATAACTGTACATCATATTTTAACTGTACATCGCAATATGCAGAAATTATTGAATATATACCCTACTTTCTCACGGAAAACAATCTAGCAGAGATGCGATGTAGCTGTCCAGAATCTATGTTTATTAAGAAAGCATCAACGATATTTACAAGTTCTATAAGATTTGGTATTTCAGTACTAATCTTCCACGAGACCAGGCCTAATTTTCGTCAGCAATTGGAAATAAACCATCACAAACTCATCATCGACGAGGTGTAGAACATAAGCACATTATTTGTAGGGTAGTGGTTAACTGGAGCGATATTCTCAATACAATGCTGCTCTGTTTCAGAGGTTTTGTTACAGAACAATATTTTGACATCACAAGGAATGATTCTCAAGAAATTAGCCATAAAAAGTATGGCTATTTCCTAAGGAACATTAAACAATATTCTTATTATTATTAAACAAGATGATATATTGCAATGTACTTTTGCAAAAATTATACGTATATAATACCAAATACATGGCAAAAATATTATGTTTGGCATTATTTTAGAGATTCATGAGAAATGCTCAGGCAGGTCAATTTTATATCTAAAGGGTACGTCTTACCAAATATACAAGGTGATTTCTCTTATACTGCATTCATGTAAATGCAGTACGGGAGAAATACTTTTTTTAATATAGATCATCCCGTATGTTGTTCAAATTTCCTTGGTGAGCTGATACACATCTTCAAAAGATTAACATAGATTTGAGTATCCATATTATTGGTTCAATTTTTATTGAAAGACCAGCTGAACTACATTTAAATCTCGTCAGAGACAAAGTTGTTCCTATTCTGGAGAACATCCAAATTCATTAGATTCGGCCGTATTCAATTGCTGAAGCTGTTTTATTTCAACAAAGCAGAACACCGCTCCTCAACATTAGGAATATAAACGAGAACTTTCTTAATAAATTGATCGGAAAAACAATTGTTAATTAGACATATAAATGACCTAGCGTCTGGTCATTTGTTGAACTTTTTCTGTGAGGTATATCTCAAGAATAAAGTATATGTACCGGAGCCTACACATTGATAATCTCAAAGAAATAATATAAATAGAAATTTGGAATAGATAACCGGAAATTTTAGATAAAGTTTACTACAGATTAAACCGAATTTTTATTGTAAAACTTCTGTTAGTGGAAGAGTAGGTTATTTTCAACACGTAAATGGAGAAAAGTTTTAAGGAATTTTTAATAAGTTTATTTTAATGTAATACATTTGAATACATTCTAATAATATTTTCTAATCAACAATCTCATATCTTAATCTATTTAATTAACTAATAAATTGGTTATATTATAAGGTTATTAAAATCAGCTTAAAGGAGAGTTATACAATGAAGAAAACACAGGGTGTCCAATTACGAAGACAACAACTCTCTTGTACTGCATGTAATGGACCCGTGACCTTAAATATTTAAAATTTAGGTGGTGCATTTCAACTAAAAAATTGTTTTATTGGAACGTCTCATGCATTTCGAAAAAAAAAACGCAAGGAATAAATTTATTGTATACAAAAATATTAAAAGTGTTAAAGTCTTTTTCATAAGTGTTTTTACTCTGTCGATAACTGCCGGATATTATTAAGTACGTATTAAATACGCCGGGGTAATCTACTATTAAATTAATTAATTGAATACCATTATACATAGGTATTCCATATTTGCATTACATTATGTATAATTCCATATTTAATACAAAATATTCAATATTTAAATTTCTTTAAACTATATATCTGTTACCTACGCAATAATGTGTATTAAAAAATTAAATGTTTAAGGAGATTTAAGATATAAAAATCCTAGCTTTTTTCAATCCACTAATCTCCAAGGATAATTTACCTTGAGTCATCAACCTCATTTAGTCTAGATGAAAAGTTAAAGCAAATATCAATTAAAAAAAAAGTAGTAAATATCACTCGTATTTATCAGCCGATAACTAAAAAGTACGATTAAAATGTATCTATAAAATAGTATTTAAAATACAAATCTATATAGTTATATAACGGAAATGTTCAGTATGTTTCCTTCTTTAAGAGATAATTGGATTGAAAACTAATTTTTTTCGGATGTAGTGTTTCAACTTATACTTACTTGTTTATATAAAGAAGTTCTTACTTCTTTTAATAACAATAATAATAATAATAATAGCAGGAAATGCCTTTATTTGATGTATTGTAATGTTGTATGCCTGTAATTAATTACGAATATGATAATAATTCAGATCAGTTATCTGACGTGGAGCTACAAAAGTGCAGCACTTTGCTCCGTGATAACTACATGGTTGTGTGAGATATTGTATTCTCCTGTAGACATAGCTGCAACATGTCATTTGTACTGTAGTTTGAGGTGGTGAACTGGGCTTAGTATTGGAGATGTCATTAAATAACTAATTTCGAATCTCAATGGGCAGAGTCTGGAATCTCTTCCTGAACATGAGTGTAGTTGTTCTTATCTTTACGTGTAACTATTTCGTTCCTAGCCAGAAGCTATAGAGGAAAGAGGTCAGTTTCTGAACACGAAAACTTTAAAAAATACATACAAAAGTTTTCTTATATAATACTTTTAATACTAAACTGGCACCTATTGGAGGTAATAGGTGCTAGCCATGTTTTATCTACTTTTTTATTTTGATTTGTTATATATGTATTTTTGTTATTGTGTGTATGTGTATTTTTATGTTGTTCTTTTTAATGTAGATACGTAAAATATAATTAACACTATTAATAATAATTGCTAATTTTACTGGCAACTCAACATAGAGAACTACAAAATTAGAATAAAATGTAGTAAAAATCATTATTACTGAAAGTATTACTTGTTCAAATTTTTGGTTTTATTATCGAGTGTGTAACTTAACTGCTACTAAATTACTTATTAACGAGTATCTCCTAACTAACGAGTAGAAATTAACAACGACTCATTGAAGTTAATTATATAGTTTTCTTTTACCAGAATGTTCTGAATATCTAATGTATGTAGCCATTTTCAATTAAAATTAACTTATTCTGACTAGGTATGGCCTAATTATCTTTAGGAAGTATACATATGTTGAATACTTTCCAAAATCTATTGTGCTCTGGTTTACAGATCAACATTAATATCAGAGATAATATCATAAATTATATTATTAACAAAAAAATGTCATTTTAATTTCATGATTATTAATATTAAGCCCATCTCAATGTATGGTTCTGTCATTTGTATACATAGGTTTCAAAAATATTTATTAAGGTATTTTGACAGTATAAATATGTATGCCTATATTTCGGGCACTTTATTTTCAAAATTAATTTTTAAATCTAAATTATTGGATAAAATGAGCCGCCATTTTTTTTGCATACAACGTATGCATAAGTCGAAGAAAGCTCAATAAAACAAAAAATTTATAATTATACTTCAATAATGAATTAAGTGTTTTTTTAATTAGTTTCATAATCTGTATCGTATTTAATGTAATTAGATACGAACCGTTGGCTAATTTTTAAAGTTTTTCATTAAACAAAATTATTATTTAAAAAAAAACAAAAATATACATCGACACGATTGGCACGTGTTTAATAATACTTTATTCTTATTACTTATTTTAGAGTATTTTAAAATTTATAAGTAAACTTTATAAAATTTAAAGTGTAAAAATTATACTTAGTTTATAATAATTAATTACAATATTTACTTAATATTTTAGTAAGAAAAGTAATATTTATAATATTATATATTTTGCAATATTTTTTGATAAAAGTGTGAGTATATTTGTCGATAAACTATTCTTCATATCAGTCTCCCATCTATTCGTTTTTGAGAAAAGTATTCTTTCATAAACCCGCCATTTTGTGACTTTTTTAGTATAAATATATTTTTTATGGTGTTCATTTTTGTATTTTGCATATACTCGTACATATCTCCATTTCTTCAGAAGACTTTCAAAACAAAATGTTGGATATAATATTTTTTAAGGTTTTAAAATGGGTCTTTAATTGAATTTATAAAGAATGGATAAACCAAAGTCTTTGGTATGTGCAATAAATAATGTTTTTTTTTAATAATTTATTTTCGTCATCCTAATCTCTTGTAGTAACTATTTTAAATTTATAATTATTGATTTCAGCTTTTTTGTAAATATTCAGGTATGAAATATGTACAAGTTATTAATAAGTCCAATTATTTAATAAGTACTAAATCTGAAATTTAATGTTGTGATTATTATACATAAATCTAGTAAATCTCAAATGTCTGTATTTTATTTATAAAAATGCATATTATAGAGCATTAATGAACAATAACATAAAATGTAACGACGAAAATTAAAAAGACGAAATCATGAAAAAAATTACCATACATAGCCGTGAAAATCATTATTAACAAATAAAATGTACAAAATTTATTTAAACTTACAGAAAATCGTCGGTATCCTAAGGAAAGGCGAAATCGTCCCAATTCAAACGCGGCAATATGTTTGGGTGGCTGTCAAACCAAGGAACAGTTCCACAATTCAAATGTAAACAAAATCACAAACACCCGCGTTTTCATTAACGACCGCGATCATTAAATACGAACTCTCGAGTCCGCACACGCCAGTAGGAGGTTCGACACTGGTAAAGTGTTTTCTGTAGCCAGTGATTCTGTTATACTCTAGCGTATCCCCTTCCATGTGACCAAGGATTTAACATATAATTCCTGTATTTCAGTTATGTGCTTCCAAGGATTTTGGAAAACGAGAGCTTTCAGGTTATCAGATTATCAGCGGTGAGCCAGTGTATGTCCGTGGGTTGCGTTCTCAACTATTTTGCTTAATATGCATATGAATAAAATTCTTTTACCACTACAATATAAATATTAGGCGCGTTGTATTATGTAGATGCTATCTTTTGTAGTTTCTAATGCAAATTATTTACAAGGAAAAAAATCATATATATGTAGTACTCAAATCCTTAATTTTCACCAAAATTATACGGTGAAACCACTTACGGTGTAAAATAATTTTTGGCCATTATATTAGAAATTTATGAAATATGCTTCCATAGATCGATTTGAATATAAAAAGTACATCTTCTAAGCGATATTCTAAATACATAGGGTGAATGATATAAGTGTAGCACAAGAGAAATGTTACACATTCTAACATGGTTAGTCTAAAATAAAGGGTTTTGAAGGGTGCAATATTAATAAATAAGAAGTTGAAAGATATAAAAAAACGATTGATTAATGTGATTCCATTCCACCACTGTTCGCAGGTTTGAAATTTGGAGCATAATATTTGAAGACGTTTCTGCACAATGTTTACAGCAACGTTGTTACCTTCTAAGCCACTTCTAGGAGTTTTACTTTTCCGCACTCCACTATAAGCGGAAAAGTAATGTAATCGTGTAAAGACAAAGTGAAAAAACCTTTTCTTTGGGTTTATTTTTCGTTTTTCGGCCTAAAAACAAAAAAAAGGTTTTTAAAAATTTTTTGCTGTGTGTGTGTGTCGTCGTTGTCGTCGGCATTTATTATTGTTAGCACGATAACTTAACTAAATCGTATCGGATCGATCGGGTTTTGACTGATTCTCATCGGGGACGTCTCCCAAACGAACGACACTTATTGATTTTGAGGTGGATAGCACACACCACCCCCTCCTTTGGGTCTATTTGAGAAATTTTTTTTGTTAGCACAATAACTCAACTAAATCGTGTCGGATCGATCGGGTTTTGACTAACTCTGATCGGGGACCTCTCCCAGACGACACTTATTGAGTTTGAGGTGGATAGGACACACCTCACCCTGTCCATGGGTCATGAGAAAGCACGATAGTGGACTATTTGAAAAATTTGTATTATTAATACGATAACTCAACTAAATCGTGTCGAATCGATCGGGTATTGACTGATTCTGATTGGGAACGTCTCCCAGACGACACCTATTGATTTTGAGATGGATAGAATACACTCTACCATGTTCATGGGTCATGAGAAAGCACAATGGTGGACTACTTGAGAAATTTGTTTGTTAGCATCATCACTCAATTAAATCGTGTCGGATCGATCAGGTTTCCACTGATTCTGATTAGGGACGTCTGCTAGATGACATCTATTGATTTTGAGGTGGATAGGACACACTCCACCGTGTTCATGGGTCATGAGGAAGCGCGAGGGTGAACTATTTTAAAAAAGTAAAACTGTCGCATAAAACAGATATTCCGCATTTATGTGTTGGCTTATTTTTCTCGGCCACTCAATTTCGAGATAAAGATGTTCTACGTGCAAAAAAGTCCGTTTTAAAGTTTTAAAACTGTTTATTTATTTTGTGTTTAGAAAAATCTGAATTTCAGCGATAAATACATTATTCAGCAGTATTCACATTATTGAAGGAAACTATTCAATATATGTAACATGGAACTTGCCCAAAATAATACTAATACTCTGCATCACAATATAAAGGCAAGAAACCGTATTATTTAATTTCATTTAGCCACCGTTTAAAACGAATGCCACCAGCAAGAATATAAGCAGCAATGCGTCTATCAACACATTAGAAGCATTACATTAGAAGAATCAATTAAATTAGAATTGAATTACCACCACCATTATTGAGAAACAAATTTATTTAAAAAATGACAATGGTAAGACAAGACTAGTAACACTGTGCGTGAGGAGGTGCCATGTCGTCTGTAAAAACAATGTCTCGTCCTACTTTATAAGAAACGAAAAGTCTGGTAACACCTTTTAAAAGGTTATGTAAGTATGTCCATTTAAATTTTGTGCTAAAACTTTTTTTTATTTAACGTCCCAAATATATTTACAATATATAATTAGAATTACACTAAGTAAATTGTATATTGCAATATGATAGCTAACATAGAGGATAAATGTACATTGCCATTCTCCTATAAGTTTGCAATCTATGAAGGAGTGGGTCTGTATAAACAAACAGCTACATTTAAAATCTGTCTAGTTGGTCGCATGGAATATACTCCTATCTCTATAGTCTTCGACTAGTTGGTTGACTTGTTAGATTCTTTACTAGACTAGAGATAATTTTGACTTAAAATAAACTGAACTATCGAAGTAACTAAAGCTTTACTATCTAGAGATAATTTTGATGGAATTAACCAGTAAAGTTTATAAAGTTGTTTTTGAGCCATAGTTGTTTTTGCTTGGCGAATATGTATTTCTTCCAGATCAAGAAAGAGTCAATATGCACGCCATAAGTACTTAACGACAATGCCACGGTACAATTAATGTCAGTGGAAATTAGTTAGGTATGTTTGTATTGCTTAAAGATTTATTTGTAATCGTTGCGATGCAATGATTGGATTTTGGTGTGCTGCTAATATGGCTGTGTCGTCGGCATATGTTGCTATAATGACCTCTAGAGAAGTGGGAAGATTTTTCGTATATATAAGGTATATAAGGTAGAGCACAGGTTCAAGCACACTTCCCTGGAGAACTCTAGTGTTAGTGATAGGATGAAGAGAAGTTATTTCATTTTGATATTAAACAAAGTAATGTCTGTCCTGTAGGTAGGATTCCGGGATTACGAATTAATTGAGTGGGAGGATTTCTCTGAATTTAGCTCAGTTGCAATAACTTCTTCAACTTGGCTTATATTCAATTTTTGTAGAGGTGATTCCAGTTGGTATGAGGTATTCAAGGTACGTATGTACTTTGTTTTCCTTGTTTTGATTATAATTATTCACCGCAGAGTTTCGTTTAGACACTCTGGAGAGGTCGTCGGCAAATATATTAGCTTTATCCTTATTGCTTGTGTGACGTGCAGCTCTGCTTAATCTCGTTTTATCGACTGACGCTCGAGTGTTATGCCACTGTTCTCAGAATTTCCTTTTTTCTATAATCCTTTCTTTAATTAAGATGAGTAACTTTTAGATAGGGGCATTTGGTTCCTGCGTGGATATTGATTTCCAAATCTCTGCTTATATAACAAATAACCCACATAGATTGACTCGTTAAATTTCACACCAAATATTAAAAGAAATGTCATTGAATGCGCGATTGACATATTATTATAATTATTTATCTTACTCCGACATATATGCTGTAGAAATTTAAACCATCTTGTGCAAAACAAAGTTTATCAGTAAACAACATCGAAAATTTTTATTTGTTTGTTGCACCCATCTACAAAGAGCGGTGCGAGGTTGAAAGCTGCCCTCTGTTAAATCCGATACCCGTTGTACGATATGGGCATAACAAATCACGCAGTACTTTTACAACAGTTGATTGAGTTACTTCAACTTCATGTACAATATCGTTTGTACTTCTTGTACAGTATTCGTCAATCAAATTCAAAATAATATTATGTGCCTGTAAAATACACTGTGTTTATTCCCTTCTGTATCCCTCAAAGGTAGATAGTACACTTTCTGTATCATGTAATCTTTGGACAGTATTTAAGATGGTATTTCGCGAGGGTTACCTTTTTTGAGGAAAACGTTCTTCATGTCCATGATACTGAAGGGACGAGGAGATTCGTCCCTGAAATATCATGGTGACACTCACCATACATTAACGTTAAGTCTATTAATTCCTGAGGAGATACCACCATTCTTTGCAGAAATACTTTATGATATAATGGTTCCTTTACTCTAGAGGACCCGCCAACTAAGAGCCGATCAGGAATCATTTTGCACATGGTTGTACTTAAAGTACTCCAAATATTTCCTCAGCATTCATTCAGTTAAAGTTAAGCATTTTGATTGTAATATTTCATTATTTGTTCTTATTTCATACATAATTTCACGTCCTTAAAAGGATAGCCTTTATTTCAGACTGATCCTGTATATATTTTTATATTATTAAATTCTCCTTGTGACAATTTCAATGACTTGTATCACACGCGAGCTAACTGATTGATTAATTAATTACAGGCGTTAAACTCTGAGATTATCGAAAGCTTTAATATTAACCTTATTTTTATTTGAATGTAAAAATTTTTAATAAACAATCAAAACGTTCTACATTTACAAACTAATTCGTAATAATCTAGTCTGAAATAAAACTCCTACTTAACATTCTATAAAGCTTGACGTGAAATATTCCTTATATATATATATATATATATATATATATATATATATATATATATATATATATATATATATATATATATATATATATATATATATATATATTCGTTATTAAATAATAAACAGTCCTTTATTCCTCATATCTGTTGTGTGGCTTTGTTGTATTAGTTATTTATTTCTATATACATCATGTAGTGATTTAGTGATCTAGACAGCTACCGTACCGTTTCATCCAAGTCATTTGTTAGGAAAGGTCCTATTTACTTACCATCTTGGATAATTGAAAATAGTAAGTAGACAACAAAGGTATTACCCAGCCTTGTTAAAGGTAAACAGTTTGACTCGGTGGGATCCAATACATTTGAATATAAATTGTCCAGGTTTGGAATCATTTGGTCTCTAATCAGATATAAATATTTAGCAATGCCAAATTGCCTTTAATAAAACTGAATCAATAATATTGTTACTGATGATAATTCCGCCGGTTTACTTTTCTCTTCAACGTAAAAGTGAATTTATCTGAAAAAAAATGGAATCAAGAGTTGCTTGACATCTGCTTAGCTTGTTAATCATTCTTTCACAGAAATTAAAACTGGTATCTGAAATTCTGGATCTGGTTCGTCTTTTGTTGGTTTCTTTTCAAATGCCGGTTTATAGGGATGAAGTTTTTTATGAAGACACTTCAAAATAGTTATGTGGTTGCCGTTATTTCTTAAAGCACTTGCATTTAAGTATATTAGTAAACTGACTACATCCGTCTATTAAAGTACACATCTCCTAAACGGTACGTAAATTACGGATCCAATCCCGTCAACCCATTTACTGATTTGCCCACAGATATTGGAAAAATCAATAACTTGCCATCAAATATATATATATATATATATATATATATATATATATATATATATATATATATATATATATATATATATATATATATATATACATAATATAGAAAATGCAGCTAATTGTCACTATGCTTTATTCCATGATTACCTCTTCTTTTCAAATAATACAGCATATCTACTCAAAAAAATTCCCATATATAATAACACGATTATGTGCATAGTTCAGAATATCTTCCCTGGCCAAATGAAAAATTATCTTTCACTGTAATAAAAATTATTATACCATCGATCAAACCATTCAATGTAGTCTGTGTAATTTGCTCGAACTTAAACACATAGAATATTCCTTAGATGTTCATAGTACATCTGATTATCCATGAAATCCGCCCTCGAGAATAAAAATTGTTATAACCCTTAAGGATATTGTGTCCTTATCTGAAAGTCAGACATTAGAAATTTTTTAAACTGTTGTTAACCTTTATTATCGGTTTTCTGAGAATTCAGTCATTTATTACATTTCCGCACTCAACTATACCACAACGGAAAAGTAATGTAATAGTGTACAAAAAATGGGAGAAAAATTTTTTCTGGTACTTATTTTTCGTTTTTCGGCCTAAAAACGAAACAATACAGTTTTACAACCTTAAAACGGACTTTTCCGCACGTAGAAAAACTATGTCGAAATTAAGTGGTTGAGAAAAAATAAACCAACACATAAATGCAGAATATGTGTTTTATGCGACAGTTTTACTTTTTTCAATTAATTCATCCTCGTGGTTTCTTATGACCCATGAACTGGGTGGAGTGTGTCCTATCCACCTCAAAATTAATAGATGTCGTCTGGCAGACGTCCCTAATCAAAATCAGTTGATACCTGATCGATCCGACACGATTTAATTGAGTGATCATACTAACAGACAAATTTCTCAAGTAGTCCACCATTGTGCTTTCTCATGACCCATGAACATGGTAGAGTGAATTCTATACACCTCAAAATCAATATGTGTCATCTAGGAGACGTTCCCGATCCGAATTAGTCAAAACCCGATCGATCCGACATGACTTAGTTGAGTTATCGTGTTAACAAAAAAAATTCTCAAATAGTCCACTGTCGTGCTTTCTCATGATCCATGGACCCCGATCAGAATCAGTCAAAACCGATCGATCCGATACGATTTAGATGAGTTATCGTGTTAACAAGAATTAATGCCGACGATAACGACAACGACACATACACATAAAATGGTTTAAAAACCATTTTTTTTGCTTTTAGACAGAAAAACAAAAGATAAACCCTAGAAAAAAAAATCTAGGGTTTTGACTTATTCTGATCGAGGACATCTCCTAGACGACACCTATTGATTTTGAGGTAGATAGGATACACCCTAGCCTGTCCATGGGTCATGAGAACGCACGATGGTGGACTATTTGAAAAATTTATTTTGTTAGCACAATAACTCAACTAAATCGTGTCGGATCGATCGGGTTTTGACTGATTCTGATCGGGAACATTTCTCAAATGACACCTATTGATATTGATGTGGATATAACACACTCTACCGTGTTAATGGGTCATGAGAAAGCATAATGGTGAACTATTTGAGAAATTGTTTTTGTTGGCACGATCACTCAATTAAATCGTGTCGGATCGATCGGGTTTCTACTGATTCTGATTAGGGACGTCTACCAGACGACATCTATTGATTTTGAGGTGGATAGGACACACACTACCCTGTCCATTGGTCATGAGAAAGCACGATGGTGGACTATTTGAGAAAAATTTAAAAAAGTAAACCTGTTTTATAAAACACATATTCTGCATTTATGTGTTGGTTTATTTTTTCTCGGCCACTCAATTTCAAGATAGAAATGTTCTACGTGCGGAAAAGTCCGTTTTAAGGTTTTGAAACTATTTATTTTTAATATATAATCAATATAATTTTGTATCATAACTACTGTTTTTTTTTTCATTCTCTCTATTAATTGTTATTACAAACTCTTGATATGTGATGATTGCTATGTCATGACAAGGAATAATGTTAAATAAACATTTTTTTACACATTTATTTAAACATTACTAGTATTTTTAGGTCAATTTGTAGTTGTCTCGGTTGTTTTTATATCGGTTCAAAAGTCCTGTTTTATTCCTAATAAATTTTACTTTTGCGATTTTATATAAATTAAATCCCTTTTTAAAGTTATTCTATCATCTATTATACTTATGGCACGACAAATTATTATGAGTCATTGCAATCGGCTCATTAAGGAAAATTCAATGATACAATAATATACAGGGTGTTAGATTAAAAAAGTATTTTCTCGTGCACTGAATTTACATGAACGGTCCTGTATATATAAAATTTAATTTAATGACTTCGATCCCGTATAAAATAAAAAACGTACCTAAACTAAACGTTTTCTACTTTTAGCTCTAACTACAGCTTCAGTACTTTATTTCAATTGATTCAAGTTTAAACTAAAATTATATTACTCGGTAAAGTTATTGCGGAATAATTTAGAATTTATGTTGTATATCCATAACCTACAATAATTAATAATATACTGGAAATTAAATTAATAGTTTATTATTATTCCTTTAAACAGGTTTTGACCAAATATTTGGGTATGAGTCATATCTGAAAAAATCGTAAGCACCTAATTCTATTATTAGAACTTTTATGGTGCCCATCATACATCATATTATCAAAAACACCAAATAGTAAAACTCGGATTCTTCTGATCAGAACCTAAAATTGTGTTTTTTTTTGCCTCAACAATCCATAACGAAAACTTAGGACAATATAAAGTGATTATATATATTTTTAACACTTCAATTGACTACTAATATATTAAATAATAAACAAGTAATAGAAGTAAGTATTTCTTTCATAATCTTATTTTTACGTATCCATCTTGGTCACATACATCCATATGATAATCAGTAGTGTTAAATATTACAGTATCAAAAAATTACTTTGAATTAATTTTTTCTCTCTTAGTACTTGATTACTAAGAGAGAAATTTACAGATTGATTAATGGTCTAAAAATTAATATTTCATTTTTGTTATTTTATTATTTATTATTAAATTCTATGATACCAGATAGGTGGATGATATAACGTTCAACATTCTATTATGTCCTTTCAAATAAATGATTGTTTTATGTAGATAAGTATAATATTTCTTTGCATTCAACGAAAATTCGTTTCTATTAACATTTATAGCATGTCGTAAATTGAATTTAAAGTACGCGTGTAATCTGATAGATCAATAGATCACATTTAAATGTATTGTATTAACAAGTACATTCAAAAAATAATAATACTTTAGATTTGGTATGCGATATTGCTTGTGTAATATAAACATTGTAAACAATTAACCTAGGAAGTTGTGTCCTGGTTATAACTCTAATGACGATTGACTTCTTAAGTTATGAACAGTTTTTGATTAACTGTTAGTTAACTTACATATTTTAGGTTATTTAACATATTTTAGGCATACAAATACCTACTTGTTTATCTCCTGTATCGAAAACTTTGAAAATATATTATTGGGAAAATATATTATTATTATTAACAACACTCAGCATAAATTGTTTCTGTTCGTAATGTTAAGTAATATTTTTTCTTACAATTTCTTATTTTCTTACAAATTCTTACAAATAAAATTTCTTGTATCTTTTATATTTATACTTTTATTTATACAAATATTTACACTATACATTTATTACATTATTGTCACTACTTCAAATTTCACACTTCTAATAGGTACTTAAAATTATACCAGGCAAACGTAAGTCGATATTTATTATTAAATTATTGTTCATAGTAAATGCATGTTATTAAACTTACCAAACGCAAAGAAAATGTAAAGAAAGTAGCAACTGAAAGCTACTATACCGATTCCGGTTACTGATTATAATTATAAAGTAGTAACAATTTGTTTTATTGAACCGAAGACATGTCGCTTAAACTTTCTTGCTAGTCAGATTTTTTCATTATTCCCGTTATAATTTGATGAAAAATGATATTAAATAAGTAAAAAAAGCTAGTGATGAATGAAAACATAAATTATATTAAATAAACAATAATGCTATGCTATGGATATTATTCTCA
This sequence comes from Rosalia funebris, assembly GCA_037954035.1. Lineage (NCBI taxonomy): Eukaryota > Metazoa > Arthropoda > Insecta > Coleoptera > Cerambycidae > Rosalia > Rosalia funebris. The sequence continues at coordinate 18,734,360 of JAZFAV010000007.1, read as the reverse complement.
ATATTTTATTAATCATTACTGACAATTTTCTTTACAGCAATTTCTTCCACCATATTTTCAACTGAGATTGAAAAAAGGTCATGTGTTAACTAAAGTTATACTGTAATAATTATATGACTATGGTTTTTTCATTTCATCTAAATTGATTTCGTTAAAGTATTTGAAACGTAAAGCAAAGTACGTTAACTTTTATCACATATTAATTAGAAGTTAGATTACAACTAGCCAAGTACAGAAACATATAAAGTAGTTTTTAAGTAGTTCTTTTAGGCTAGCTTAGAGACAAGTTACAATAAAATCAATATTAGAAAAACCATACACAATAGACGAAGTTTGTAGAAAAACTACATACTAACTATAAGTAAAGTAGAGGAAACTTGGATTTAATATATACGTTCAGTCTATATACATCATCATAATTTCAAAACTGTTAAACTGTAAAATTTTTTTTTCAAACACAGTGTTTCTATTTTCTGGAATAAAGACAATATGTATATAATTGTTTTGATATTTTATTATATTGAATGGGTAACATTTGTTGTCACATTTTAATTGTCTTATGCAAAGCTTATCAAGGTAAACAGAAAAAATTATGGGCTTCAAAACGGTAACTACATTGATAATTCTAGATCAAGTAAGGGTATATTCATTTTCAGTACAAGTAGGTAGGGTAATAATCTCTTCTGAAATTAATAAAAACTAATTTTACAATAGCTTTTTCCTATTTTCGACAGGCAGGTTACATAAATAAAAAATAAAATGGCATTCTTAACAATAATGGGGATTAAAATATTTCTGTTATTTTTGATAATGAAGTAATTTTACTAATTAAAATATATTGATTAATTTGTTAATTTCGAAATAAGGAAGAATTACGATAACGTGTACCCATCAGGGGCGTAGCGTACATGGATGGAAGTGATGCGTCGCATCCCTTGGCAAAAATTGACCAATTAGTGTTATTTAAAAGTTCAATCGATTTATTCAACTATTACAATTCTTTAATCATTTTAAATCGACCGCAAACATACATTATTTACTTTAAACGCTACCATCAACTTTTTTATTTTAAATCAGCCATGAAAGCGCCCGAAATTATTGGACTCCCGCGTTACTTGCTGTAGTGCTGAAATGCGATGGTCCACGTTACATCCCAAGCCACGCGTTAGATGGGCGAAAAGGTCAGCGATCTTACGCAGTCAACAGTGGAACTCGAACAGTGGTCCCGACTGGGTGTTGTCGTTATTTCCGGACTCAGTTATGCGATTATGTGAATGCATCTTGGCTACTGTCGCCATAACATAAGGAAGATTTGGAAGCGCTGTTTCAGGTAATTATGGAAAATGAAAATGAGGAATGGGATCGAGAAACCGTTATTTGTGCTTGAGGATTTTAACTTTATTCCGGGACTTTGATTTTAATTTTTTCTTAGCAGTGTTTTCTGCAATATTTACACATTCCAAGAGTCCGTTTAAAATTCTACAGACTAAAATATCAGATATTAGTTACTGCAATAAAAAGATTGCCGATTTCAAATTACATATTCAAAAAATGTGAAACGAGTTTAGTGACATTTGGGACCGTATGAACAGATTTGTGTTAGAAAATCAACCACCAAGTAAAAGAATTCGTTTGGATTTAATTCCTGAAGAAGATTGTTTTATGAAATTTTGGACGTTATTACTTTGAACATTGGTGAATGGTTTAGTGAAACTTCTAAACTGAAATCTTCTTAAATCTAGATATCACACAATTTACTTCATTCATGAAACGTTTTCCTGGCGAACTTTTTCTTCTTTAGTATACATATAGAAGAGCATATAATTTAATAAGTAAACTTTCAGTGATTTATAGTGATCCCGATATGAAAAAGAGCACTGTGTTTGAGCTTCACCAATATAAATTATGTCCTTTCAATTATTATCTTCTGTTTTCCCGAAGTCATCAAAGTTGTGTCGTTTGATTTTGACTATTCCTGCCACAAGCAGTTCTGCGGAAAGATCATGTTCATGTTTAAAGAAAATAAAGACTTGTCTCCGAAATTCTCAAAATGAAGAAAGATTGTCAGCTTTAGCATTAATAAATGTTGAAAGTGCCTTGTTAGAAGATATGAGATTGTCTCCAACATTTATAGAAACAGTAATAGACTGTAATAAAACTGAATGTAACAGTAATAAAACTGAAGAATTGATCTTTATTTTAAAAAATTAGGATATATACCTCGGCATAATAATTTTAGGTTAGTGTCTTTTTTTATTTTTACCATTTTCATATAGCCTACCATACATCTGACTATACCTCTTACCCTTATAAAATTTGTATCACATCCCTAGATTATTTTCTCACGCCACGCTCCTGGTATCAATTCTATGATTCATTGATTACATTATGAAGAACGTGAGAACTTTAAAATCTGAAACATTTAAAATTAGAGAACCGTCTAAACATATCACTATATTAAAAGCTTCTGTAGATAACTAACTGAGTGCCAGTACCTAAATAATAGAAAGTTGTATTAAAAATTGGGTAGTAATTGTTAAACTTATTATTAATTCTGCAGGAATATACTATAAAATTAATTATAAGTTTAATATTAAAGAAAATGCAGTAATGTATTTTCCATCACAAGTATTGATTCCAACAACAAGAGCATTCCAAATAATTAGTACTTTAATTATTTTAATTTCCGAAAATTGACACATCTATTAAATAAGGATTTAAATTCTTAATATTTATGTTGTGATATTCTACTGCGGTAAGGAGCTTAATATAAGACAAGTCAACAACAATTTTGTAGATGGGAGTAATTTATTAATTGATATAGTTCATCTTTAATAGAGCAATACTTATTAGAGAATTGACTAACTTGTCTTTAATTGTTTTTAATTTAATTGATACTAGCTCGTGCTACACCGTCTGCTAATAGTGACTATCTACGGTGGTAGTAATATATTTAAGGCTTCCCATAGGTACTCCTATGGTATAATTGAATTATATGCATATAGTTTGAGTATAAATTAATTAGTAACTGATGCTCTTAATACTCATCTAAGGATTATTCTAATATACTTCTAAATGCTTTATTTGTAATATAATGTGGATCTCATGAAATTACCAGTTATCGTATATTCGAATCCAGGAATAGTCCGATTCATTTGGCCAACTCTAGTTTATTTTTCGTCAAATGCTATTTGCTTTTCTAATATTCTACTGGATAATAGTTGCAAATAATACAGCAATGATAAGTTTTGGTCTATAAGTGGGCAATGGAAGTTGGTATGGAGAAATAATAATAAGAAAATTTCTCATGTCATAGTCTTGTCCATATCTGTCAACTGAAGTCGCCGCCATAATATAAAATACTTATACTCGTATAGAAGTATACATATTATCCATAGATAAACAACAAAGTTTAAGGTTCAAGACAATTATTTCCAATTTTATTACATCCAATGGCTACCATATGATATTGTTTATAGTCGATATAAATTTAAGACCGGAGTTCACTACTGATTAATAGCTGTTAATTATTAAATACCTCAATATCATACATTAATTTTCAATATAATAACTAAGACAATACGAGAGACGACTCTTCTTTCAATCGAATATGTGAAAATATCAACAGAAACGTTTCACAATTAACAACACCTTTTCTTTCGCTAACATTAAATCAAAAGAAGAAAAGGAAAACTTATTGATGGATTTAGTATCAAAAATTATTCGGTATTTAATACTTGGTTTCTTTTGTACTATACGTGAGATAAGTATTGAACGATATTGACTGACAGAAAGGAAAATATTTAAAATATTTAAGAATTTCTACATAGCTTTCATTTTTAATTGAAAGATGATTATAAAATATTAGCATTTGAAAATATTCGTAAACTTCAGACTATTTTGTGGGACGATGTTTACGGTTCCTTACATTCTTTTTACTGTAGTAGGAACACGGAAACTTATTACTCGCTTAATAGATCAAATAACGGGCTATGGGCACAGATGTTTATGAGATATTTTGATGATTTTGCCTTCCTGAATTGTTGTGAGTAGTTCTAGAGTATGTTCTAGTAGTTTATCTCAAATTATATTAATGCTATAGAAAAAAGGATATATTTCATGTTCATAAAAGTATATAAACCAGCTACAATAATAATTATATATGCAATGACATTTGTGAAAATTTAAATTATTGCTTTGGAAAATTTAAACTATTACTACAATACAATAAAATACAATAATAGCAGTGTAATACAATAACACAATAATTTTGTTAACATCGAAGAATTGTGTAATATTAATTTGTAACGTGGGCTTTGGATGGTTGCCTTTTGGTGTGCTCAGGTATGGAAAGAGAATTCGGTCAAGTAGTTTAATGGGTGTACTCCTTCCGAGGTAAATTATTCCACAAGTGCCTCGCAGAAGACTTTCAAGATACTTCGATTGTAATCCAGGATAACGATGTAGATAGCTTGGAGCTGATCTAGATTGGCAGTTTGGAGTAATTCGGGTGTGGGTTCGATTCCCACATCAGTCGGCTGGGTATATTTGTGTGTATATATATGAATGTCCAGGGGTTAGGTGGAAGAATAGCACTAAGGTAAACCTTTTAACTAAACCTTTCAAAAGAATAAAACTTCTCATTAGACGTCATATGAGATTTACTCCACTAGTGGAATAATGGCAACTTATACCAGTAGGTAAGCTTCTGCCACAGTCTTACGTGGTCAGACTCGGAAAATTTTCACCACATGTTGGGCAATGTTAGAAATTTTTTTTACTAATTTCATATTTTTATGAATAATTGTAAACTAGTAAAGTAACTTTTCAAGGTACTGTGTAATAATTTAGTAAGTTCAACGCTTTGAAACTTATTTATTCCCCAAATAAAGGAATCAAAAATTGGCAACGAAACACCATTGGTGAATAAATATATAAGTTATAGTAAACTTGAGAATATTCATGAACCTCCTCTAACTGGGGTTTGGAGTAATCAAATTAACATGCTGTAAGTTATAATGTCCATTTGGAAGAAAAACCATTAAATGCTTTCATTCACATTAAAAGAATACGGAAATAGATTTTACTATAATATTTTATTACATAAGTTGCCATAATAATTAAATGCCATACACTTTTTGAATTTTAAGAGTAATAACACAGGCCTACAAATTTTGACATTTTGAAAGTTAATTTGACTTTGATAAGTGATTATAACTGAGTAATTTACGCTTATTTCATATCGACCATCCGTTTTTGTCCCTCACGTAAGGTTTTTGATCAACTGAATAATCAGAATAAATTAAAAACTAAAGAAAAAGATTATATTTTAATAAACATTATATTTAATAAACTTTAAAAAACATACTAAAAATCAGCAATACAAATGGTTTGAGTTCCTAATTTATTTTTTTCTTTGAAAATCTCTCCATTTTTAACAAAAACCTTCGTTTTGTAGTTTTTCTTGTGTAATCATTCGTTGGATATTCTCTTTTCAGCATCCAATAGTAATTTGCCATCATTGCACATCCTATCGACCATAGTACCTCCTCTCCATCTCCTTTATGTCTTAATGGAACCTTTCACCTTGCTCCACACCAACAGCACCAAGATGTTTTGGAAAGTAGTCCAGATGAGCATGCAGAAAATGAACTTTTATGCTCATAATATTACAACCAAGTTGCTTAAACTTATCCGACATTTTGTTAACAATTTCCTAATACTGCGGATGTTTATAATTTCCTAAAAAAAATTCTGTTACATTTTTAAAGCATATCCAAGACTCTTTTTCAATTTCTGTCACTGTTTCTTCAAACTTTTGGTCCTGCATTAATTATCTTATTTGTGGTTCTACGAAAATGCCTTCCTTTAATTTTGGTTCAGAAGGGGCTGAAAATTTGCCACATAAGTACGTAAAACAATTCCCATTTTTATCTATAGCTTTTACATATTGCTTCATTAATCCAAATTTAATATGTCCTATTAATATTACGTGGCGGCAAAAGATTTTTTTGCGTATCAACTAAATTTGCATAAATAACATTTTTTGAACCAGATTTTGAAACATCCACAGATATAACAAAATATGTTTGGTATATTTTTATAACTTCTAGGCATTTTTAAAACAAAATAAAAACACACGACGCGATGTCACGAGTAAAGGTACACATATTAAAGACGTACTACAGCGACTACGTAAATACCCGAATAGTATAAAACCGGAATATCCCCACCGGTCAACTCTGTTTCGGTACATCCCCCACACTTGTGTGTACGTTTCAAACCGATTAGACACAGGGGCGCCGCAAAAATTGTGGCAAAATTTAATTTTATAGAACCTCGGTTTTAAAAACTACAAATTATTGTATGTACAATGTACATTTACAAATACTGGTGCGTGATGTAAACAGAAAAAACAGTGTTTCTGTAATTCATGGTATGTAACTAAGCCAAAATCTCAAAAAAAAAAGTCACAATATCTTTCACAAGTCACATCACAATATTTTTATTGACCTGTGTACTAGGACGCTCAACTTCATATGAAATAACAAATGAAAATGGTGTAGAAATCATAATATAGAAATAACAGTAGGTACAACTAGTCCAGTAACGTTTTTCATAAAATAAATTATATACGTCTACAACGTTATGTAGTATTATATCAATAATAAAACAGCAACTCTATACGAGGTATAGTATAATCCATACTGTGTAATATAATGTGAATATGAACGCATAGGTGCATGTGAAGTTCACATTTCGGAATAACTGGCCCATTTTTCTAATGCAAATACCCCGGTAGCGGTAACTGTGTAAAATATATGATATATATAGTATATTTTGCGGTTGAGTATTAACGACAGGAAACTATGTTTCAATAAGAAAAGTGTTTCAAATAAAACGTCGAGCATTCCAGCGACTTTGACTGCGACGAAAACTTCGGTTCAATAGGCCTGTGGTGGGAAAATAGAAAAGAGATCCACATATATCTAAAGGGTGGTCCAACCATAATGCACGATGTTAACTGTAAGTCACACCTTAACCTCAAGTTTTTTGCCCAACTTAATTTGACATTTCTTTGTTTCAGTGTTTGACAAATTCAACCATGGAGAGGTACACACTTGAGCAGCGCGTTAAGATTGTTGAAGCCTTTTACGAAAATGGGCGTTCAAATCAAAATGCATTTCGTGCACTTCGTGACTTTTTGGGCAGCATAATCGACCAAATGTGTCCACAATCGGGAGAATTGTGCGCAAATTTCAGCAAACCGGGTCTGTAGGAAATGTGAAAACACCTGTGAATGTTCGCCTAGTTCGTTCTGCGGAAAAAATTGCTGTTGTTCGCGATAGTGTAGCAGAACAGCCGTCAACCTCGACTCGTCGTCGTGCCCAACAATTGAACATCTCACGAACATCACTGATGCGAATTTTGAATAAAGATTTGAATTTACACGCTTACAAGGTTCAATTGACTCAAGAGCTGAAGCCTACTGATCATTTCAAGCGTCGTCAATACGCCGAATGGTTGGTTGAACAGACAGAAGTGAATGGTGACTTTACAAAGAATCTTCAGCGACGAGGCATACTTTCACCTCAGTGGATTCGTTAAGAAGCAGAATTGCCGCATTTGGGCAAATAAGAATCCACGAGTGATTGTTGAAAAGCCGATGCATCCACAAAGAGTGACTGTTTGGTGCGGTTTATGGGCTGGCGGCGTCATCGGGCCGTACTTCTTCGAAAATGAAGTCGGCCAAGCAGTTACCGTGAATAGTGTTCGCTATCGCGAGATGATAACGGACTTCTTGTGGCCAGAAATTGAAGATATGGACCTGGACGATAAGTGGTTCCAACAGGATGGTGCCACTTGCCACACAGCTAACGAAACAATGGCACTTTTGCGCGAGAAATTCAATGGCCGTGTTATCTCACGTCGTGGCGATGTTAATTGGCCGCCACGATCATGTGATTTGACACCGTTGGACTTCTTTCTTTGGGGATATTTAAAAGAAAAAATATACGTCAATAAGCCAAGAACAATTCAAGAGCTAAAGGATGAGATAATTCGGCACATTAACGACATTGAACCTCAATTATGTCTCAGAGTCATTGAAAATATGGACCATCGGATAGAGGTATGCCACCGAAGCCGTGGCGAGCATTTGGCCGATATTTTGTTTCACACATAATTGTCATAGATCCTTCTATCATAATAAAAAATATTAAGATAATTCTCTGAAAACTTTTTGTTTTATTTACAATTAACATCGTGCGTTTTGCATTTTTGCATTGCAAAGTGCGACCACCAAATCGAAAGCATGCATTTTAAAAAAAAAAGCTATGCTTTTACATTTTGATGCCTCTTCAGAAAATTTCTTACAACATACTTCGAAAGCATTTACGAATGGCATCTCATCCGTTCCCATAATTATATTTATAAAACTCGTGTGTTCAGTTTAGACATATTTTTCTTTAGTCATTTATATTAATGTGCCCGTGTTTTATTTGTCGCAATAAAGGGCTTCGATTTCAAAATTTTTTTGTAATTTCGCGTATACTATTAAAGACAATAGCAGTTAAAATATCTCTAAAAATATGACGTTCTAGTGTTAGATTTTTCGCTTAAATTAATTATTAGAATTGCCTTTGGAAAGTGTTAAACCTGAAGTGTAGGGACCACCAGCCTAAATAAGGAAATGGAGTTGAGATCCATCATCGGAACCTCTTCTACTGTTACACTTGGAAAATCGTAAGCAAGCACTTCTTATTCTTCTGTTATTAACGTAGCGGAATGACACAAGTAAGTAAATTATAAGTTATGCTACAAGCTGTCTTGAAGCCCTATATAATAAGTGAGCTTTATCTACGAAGAGTATGTGAGATGAAAATTAATAAATGATAAATAAATAGTTTAAAATAACATACTCGTATATGGTGAAATATTTGGCAAAAGTATGACTAACTATAAATAAATTCTATGATAAGTAGTACGTTTACTTAAATTTTAAATTTAAATGAATTTCTCACCTCCAAGGAATGGAAACCAGAATAATACTGGAAAATAATGTAAAAGAACCAAAAAATTTAACAACCAGACTCACAATGCGTCAACGGTCATGTCTGACAGTACCGTTTACTCAAGTAAAGTAGGTGGTATACTGAAAACAGTATGCATACATTTGTTTCGTGTAAAATGTTTCACACTTTTCACGATGTGATACTAACAACAATGAATTCTGATACTAACAATAAGATCATAAATGACATCATTAACATCTTAAATGACATAAGCTTAGAAAATCTGTAGAAATGTGATGTTTGAATAAGGAACCAGGAGAACATTAACGAAGCGTTTTTCCTTGGACTCCAAAGATTCCTAGAATATTTATAAAATTCATTGAGTTCAATGTAACGAAGAAGTAAACATATGATATACTGTATCTGATAGCACCAATACTCGAGAAAAATTACAACGTGCAGATATGTATCATTATGAGGAACATAAATATTGATATCTAAACAAAGAATTGACAAATTTCAGGTATGGATGTTCTTTAACCAAACTTTCATAAAGCGATATATTTTATAAGGAGCAGATTGAACATAACAATTCATTTCATTAAATAGGAATATCCTTATTTAATAGATATTTAATAAACATCTTGGTGTATAGTACTGACTAATAAATATTGGTAAGGTAACTTTTATCAGCAGTAGTGGTCTATATAGATATTCAACGCTCTTATACTTGTTTGCGACATCTGCTCCAGAATTATTTCTAAAGAAAATGGAGAAAATATCGCTATTCTATGCAGGCATTATAAAATTCATATATGACTATTGATCCCTAGAATAAATAAAGATGAACATCACCAACGTGTAACGATACAATGATATAAAACTATTAATCATATCATGGTGCACACCATTTTACAAATTTTTTTTAATTTTTAGTTATATTTTCGTATTGTTCACTCTAATTATTTCTAATAATCATTACCCCGTATTAAATTTTAATTACTTTTTATAGTTCCAATTCTTTATCAAACCATTTTTCATGATAACCACAAGATACTAGATATATAAATTTTTATTAAAGTAACCATGTTTATATAATGAAAGACAAAATTAAATAAATAATATATAACTAATACGTAATAAATAATCAATTTTAAAACTTAAAACGGACTATTACGCACGTAGAACATACTCGTATCTATCTCGAAATTGAGTGACCGAAAAAAATAAACCAACACATAAATGCAGAATATCTATTTTATGCGACAGTTTTACTTTTTTCAAATAGTCCACAATCGTGCTTTCTGATGACCCATGAACAGGGTGGGATGTGTCCTATCCACCTCAAAATCAATAAATGTCGTCTGGTAGACGTCCTTAATCAGAATCAGTCGAAAATTGATCGATCAGACACGATTTAATTGAGTGATCCTGCTAGCAAAGAAATTTTCACATAGTCCACCATTGTGATCTCTGTTGACACATGAACATGGTAGAGTGTGTTCTATCCACCTCAAAATTAATAGGCGTCATCTGAGAGACGCCCTCGATCAGAATCAGTCAAAACCCGATCGATCCGACACGATTTAGTTGAGTTATCGTATTAACAAAACAAATTTTTCTAATAATCCACCATCGTGCTTTCTCATGACCCATGGATAGGGTGGGGTAACTCCTATCCACCTCAAAATCAATAGGCGTCCTCTGGAAGACATCTACGATCAGAATTAGTCAATGCCCGATCGATCCGACACGATTTAGTTGAGTTATCGTGCTAACAAAAAAAATTCTCAAATAAACCCAAGGGAGAGGGCGGTGTGTGCTATCCACCTCAAAATCAATAGGTGTCATCTGGGAGGCGTCCCCGATCAGAATCAGTCAAAACCCGATCGATCCGACAGGATTTAGTTGAGTTATCATGCTAACAAGAAATTTTAATGCCGACGACAACGACGACACACACACAGACTTGGATTTTTAAAAACCAGTTTTTTTTTGTTTTTAGGCCGAAAAACGAAGAATAAGCGAAATAAAATGTTTTTTCCATTTTTCTTTGCACGATTACATTACTTTTTCGCTAGTATAGTTGAGTGCGGAAAAGTAAAAATTAGATAACTGTAATCTACATAATTAATACAACAAATCATAGTTCGGTGTAGAATGATATGAAGTGATTCATAAGTAATACCGAGTCACTATCACTATTCAGCATTTTAATTATTTCTAACTCATTGTGTAAGCATTTCTATGTGTAAAATTTTAAATTCCACTTTATAGGCATAGTTTACCTACTATGGAAACTACTACTATAGCAATGGAAAATTTGGCCGAGAAAACAGAAACAGAGTAACTTCTGTCTTCCATTAACTAGTTATTATCTTCTATCAACAGACTATGATAGACTAAGAACAAAGCTATATCATAATGACAGAGTTTATATTGACTTATAATATTTACATAAGTTATGGTATAATATTGGTTTGTATTGTACGTTGGTCGTTAATAATATGCATTCTATATATTAAACCACGTAATGGGTGTAACTCAGTGAAGGACTACTAAATACATTTTTTTCTATTTATGGCAATAGTATTACATATTATACAATAAAACTATTCTGGTCAAAGGTGGTTGTGGGTTCTAAAATAATTATCGGAGCTAGTATCGTGTATTCATCTTAATCAGTTTTTGATTTATCAGTTTTTCGAGCTGTTTTGGTGAATTTTTCTTGCTATATTAATTTTAGGTAGTTTTTTAATTATATTTTTCATCATAAGATTCACCATAAAATTCAGATGATTTAAGCTAATTTTTGAAATGCTAGTTAATGGAATCTGGAAATACAATCAGCGTTTATGTTTGGAATATTTTCAGGAGAACTTCCTAGACTCGTGTGTTCCATTAAACTGGTTCTACGTTTCAAAAAAAGGTGCTGGTAGATCAATTATTTATACTGTTAATTGCATTGGACGACATGTGGAACAAAAGCCTAAAAGAACCTTTGAGAAAATCTCATGAAACCGGAAATTGTTTGCAACATTCCGAATATCTGTGAAGAAGAACTTGGATGTGCATTCTAAAAAAATCAATTATATTAAGTACTTTTTGGCGGTACCATCCTAAGCCTCTTGGATATTTCTAGTGGTCTGTTAATAATTTAATGAACAGCGTGATTGTAAGGTTTTTTTTGTAACGAACAGGGATGGTATTTGGGATTTGTCGATTCTAAATATATTCGAATAAAGAGCACTAATAATTCACATATTCTTGTTGAATCTTTACGATTAAGACTAACTTTGTTTTTTTAAGTTTTAATAATATGCTGATGAAATGAATTCTGTTGGTGAAACTCATGCCAACTGTTTTTCTGACTGACTCTTCGGTGTTTTGTAGAAACATGTTCTGTTTTCTATGCATAGAAAGATTTTGCGTGTGGACCATTCTCTCTTATGTTAATAATCGGGTTTGTCTGATTGCAGCCTAGAGGTGAGGAATATTCAAGATATTAGTGGATATATATTTTAAACAATCCTCATGTTAAATGTTATTCTTCAAGTTATTTTCCGAAAGATTCTTACCGCATTAGACATGATGGGTATACGTCTCACTCAGGCCAGGATGTTATAAAGATTTATTCATCGTTTATGGTTGTGATGACTTTCATTTGAATATGGTTTTGAGTATCTTCTTGCTATATCGTCCTCACAAAATCTGTTTTAAACATAGACACATTAGACATGACAAACAAAATGCTGTTATGTCTACAATATAAATTGTTTAGTTTTTAATTATCAAGATTATAAAAGTTTTTATACTTTTGCAATTCTAAAAATTTACGCTGTTCATGATTCCTTTGCAAATTTGTCAATTTCTGGCGCAACAAGGTGCATTGACGATACTCCTCAACACTTTATTCTGAAACCTTTGGATTATTAGGATATTACTTTCTGGCACAACCCCAGAGCTGTATGCCATAAGGCCATACTGGTTTGAGGACTTATTTATACAGAAGTATTTTGTTGTATGTTGATAGGCTGGAGTGCCTACCAGCTATAGTACATTTTCTTAAATCTTATAACCAGCTCATCCTTCTTCTTTTTAACATGGACCATCCAGCGAAGACTTGTGTCTAGTATAATAAACAGATATTTCGCCGTGTTGGCATAAGGGATATAGGCAGTATTTATTCTGATTGGAATCTCTTGCTCACTTTTATTTGTGCAGTTTATATGGGCTTATTTGGTTTCATTCAGTTTAATACGCCACATTTTGGTCCAGTTATTGATTTGGTTAACTCATATTTGTAGCTTATTTGCACATTTTTCATGGTTTCCACCCACTGCTAGAATGGCAGTATCATTTGCAAAGGAGCTATGGTATATTGTTCCATCTTTGGTATATTACTTGTGTAAATCAAATATAATATAATATGTCCTAGAATGCTTCCCTGTGGTTCGGCTGCTTTGATTTTTTCCCATTCGGAACAAACTTTAAATTACGAGAAAGGTTATTCGTATTAGAGAAAATTTTGAAAATGTGGTAAGGAAAAATAGAAATTTAGCATGAATAAGGTATTTATAGTAACAATTCCATTAAGCTATTTCAGAAACCATTTTGACGATGCATCTGTTACCTCATTAGATGCAGAATGGTTATTTCCCTTACTTATGTTGTTAGGTTTATAATACATCAATTAATTAACCTCTTATACAATAGCTATTACTTATTTCTATCAATTATTTATGAATTTAAAGCAAAACACGTGAAACAAGGAATAAAATTTTATTTGAAAAATATCCGTTCAGTTTCTACAACTTTCCTCAGGAGCCACATATCATACATTCCTTTGCAATTATAATTATATTTGTAGTCCAGTAACGGAAGGGATAAAACAACTGTCTCACACATATGTGTGACGTGGCAGACGAGGAAACATTAATATCGTATTTATAAGTGTAACGTAGTAGTCAAAATGCCATAATGCTGCAGATATTCGTGGAGCCAATCAAAATTTTTAAAGCCAGATGAGCAAATACAAATTCTTCATACTGTGTAGATTTTTATAACAAATATGTAATTGCTTATATACTTCTCCATTACTTCTACACCACTGATGAGGCATCTAAGTGGGCAGCCCTTATTATTAATCCTTGCTCCTAAACTAAGTATTATTTAAACTCCTTAAATTTAAATGGTGCAACTTAAGTTTCAAATTGATTATTCGTGTATTTACTTTCGGGGATTTTTTTTATTCAACATTTGTGGAAATGCTTAAGCAGTTCTATTTTTTAACTTAGATAAGATATTTTACTACTTATTGTATATATGTACACGCGTGCAAGGACATTTCAAAATTATAGAGAATTTCTATTTGATAAACTTCCCAGAAGGGTTTGCAAATTCCGCCTTTGCAACTACGTCATCCGTTAAATAAACGCGATATGCACGCCCATGCAGCTTGCGTTTTGTTAATTCCATATAATGTCATCCTTAATCTTTTACATTAACGGATAAATGATATTTTATATCGGGATTTTGGAAAATGTTTACATTTTACAACGTGGGCAGATCAAAGGAATTGTTGAAATTATTTGATTTTAGATTAGCTAAACCGCTAAAGGCCATGCGAACCCCAAGCTTTTAATAAGCGTGACGCAATTTGATAAGAAAACTGCCTAATGTGTAAATAATATTCTGGGGATCCGTGATCCGTATTAGTATAGAGAAAAGGACGTATAAACGAGTTCAAACTAATAAATTGCGTAAGTTAGATATTTTAAGAAGTCCGATGTTCTGTATGGTATATTAAAAATATACAATCTGTTTTAGTGATAAAAACCAAGAGACCAGCTTTTCATTAACACCAAAAGATCATCGATCACTCGATGTGCGTTTTGTCAGAACTCCCACTTTTTCATCGGGTAAGAGATCTTCTACTTGTCTAACATGTAAGAGACAAAGGATTAAGACATTAAAAGGGATTATTGCTATCTAATTGATTCTCAATTGAGAATACCAGGCCGCCCCGGAACTGCATATCGCGATTTTATCCTTATTAGGAACCATCAATGCAACTTTTCCCCCTCATGTGGTATATGTGAAAGCCTGTGTTAGGTAAAGTAATCTGCGTTAGAAATCAGAAGCAGCTAATTTCTCGCAGGTGACACTTTGTTGTTTAGCAGGTAAATGGCATTTTGTCAATTTAAAAAAAAACTACTGCTTTACATCCTACCTGAAGGATGATGTCTATACAAATCTCATATAGGTTTATGTAGCTTCTGTGAGTCCATTTATATAATTGTAGAACTCGCAGGAGATATAGGCGAACCGGTGGTCACCCATTCTAGCGATAGCCGTGTCGGATTTTACTCTAATAACATTGATTATAAGTACCCCAAGTCATCCTAGATAACTATTCCCCATTTTATATAATTTAGTATGATTTTTATTTCGTTTCGTTTCGTTTACATCCAAACGATTATGGAAATGCTATAACTTTATACTAAATTCATATTTTTATCTTGAATAATTCATTATGAAACCAAATATTCCCTATATTGTCAATTGTTATTAGAGTCGCCTCTACTAACTACTACTTGGATACCTCATCAGTGGCGGCGCCATATAAAGCAACTACGTATAAGTTATAATAATTTATATAATATGTAATACTAACCCAGTTAACATCAAATTAGCTCAGGTAAACATCTACAGCTTTGTGTAAATCTTTAAAATCGTTTCCGTAAGTGATATTCGGTGAGATGAAAATATATTTTCATATAAAGAAAATAACCGTTCGGCATTTCATTTTCTTTAATTTAGGAAAATACCCAAAAAACAAGAGCAGATACCATATAGCGACGCGTTAAATTGACGCATTAGCAAGGATAATGAGTGTGCCTCGATAGCTCAGCGGTCAGAGCAACCAACCGGCAATTGGGAGACCGGGGTTCAATTCCCGGTCAAGGCATTTGCACTTTTATCCTTGCTATCGCCAAATTGGTGACCCCGACGTGATGTGATTCGTTCCAGTACATCGAAAATCCCTTACATCTCAAATTCGCGGATTCGATTCCCGTCCTATCCATCGCCCTATAGTCCGGGGGTTACCGAACATCGGTTCGTAAGAATGGTGAACGCGGCCACATTCCGTCAATTGTATCGAGACAAACCATGTCTCTAGGGAGGGTGTACTGTAGCGACGCGTTAAATTGGCGCATTAGCAAGGATAATGAGTGTGCCTCGATAGCTCAGCGGTCAGAACAACCAACCGGCAATTGGGAGAGCCGGGTTCGATTCCCGGTCAAGGAATATGCACTTTTATCCTTGCTATCGCCAAAACCACAATTACAATGTAATCACTTACGATCAATAAGCAATTTTAATTTAACGTAATTTACTATATATTTACAATCTTAAACTAAGGGTCTTACTCATTAGTAGTTGCTTACATTCTTATTCAAATAAACACTAACACTACTGTGTAAATATCGCACTTTACTTTGCTTTACACTGGCATTCAGTTAATTAGCTAGAAGGACTTTGTTCTCTTTTGCCTTCTTGCCTAGTTGGTCGAGAAGCTGGATGGCGTCAACATTCACGTCATCTAAGAGTTGTTGTATATGGCCCTTGGCAAACTTGACGATTGTCTATCTGACAGTGTCAATCTTCAGGTTCCAATGGAGGTCACTATTTCCGAGGTACCTAGGTGCATTGAATATGCTTCCCAGTACTTTGTTCAGAAAGGTTATATGATCTGGATGTTGCTCTCTCAGGCACAGCTGAATATCCTAGGTCCATACTAGTTTCAAGATTTGCTTGTATAACAGCAATTTATTGTATGTGGACAGAGTAGAATTATCCAGTACAAATTTTGTAACTTGATTACCAGTTCTTCTCGTTTTTTCTTGATATGAGACTTCCAGCGTAGCCTTGCGTCTAGGATAATACCCAAATCCTTTGCTGTATTGGCATAAGGTATCTAAAAAGTGTTAGTCTAATAGGTAGATGTTGGTATCTCTTGTTGATGAGATCTGTATGAACAGATTTTGTGTCATTTAACTTAATTATTCATTTTCTGGTCTAGATGTTGATCTGGTCAATAGTATTTTGCAATTTGGCTGCAACTTCTTCATGGGCTTTGCCAACGTCTACGTTAGCCACGTCATCAGCTAACGGTTGCTATAGTATTATAATCTAGGGTTGGGATGTTGCTAGTGTATAGTATGTAAAGGACTAGTCCTAATATACTGCCCTGAGGCACTCCCACTTAGATTTCTCTTAACTCGGCATATCTTTCTTATTGCTTTATTCTGAAGACTCTTTCTAATATATCGGAATCTAAGAGTAATGAAAATTGTTTAGACAGGTGATATGTCGTAGTAGTAAATGATATCTCATTTTGTATTTTAGTCCGTTCTGCCATACTTTGTCAAAAGCATGTGTTACATCTATAAATATTGTAGAACACACTTTTCTCTCTTCTAGTATCTTTTCTATGATATTAGTTATTCTATGTACCTGATCTATCGTAGAATGACTTTCTCTGAATCCAAGCTAGTGGTCACGTATTAGTCTTCTTCCTTCTATTATTGATTTTTTCTATTATTGGTTAGTTTTAATCTTTTCAGTAGAAGTTTCATAAATAGTTTGGACATTACAGGTAATAACGAAATTGACCTTCAAGAGGAAGCTTCTTCTGTAAACATTTTGCTTGATTTAGGTATCATTATTACTTCAGCATCTTTCCACATCTTGAGTGCATGCTTCAGCCGGAATGTAATATCAGATAGGTCAGTTATATTACGGCTTTCTGTGGAAGCCACTTCTTTTGGTGTAACAGGTCTGATCTTTAATTTTTCTTGATTGAAATCAATTCTTGGTAGGGTAAACACTATAGTTATTGGACATTTAAGGGATTATTTTAGTTGAAACATTTTGAAAAAAAATATTATTTGTATATATTTACAAAAACACATACCAAATGAATACTCAAATTTCAGGCTTTAATCCTTTACATTTACATTTAAGAAAATAGTACATATAAAAAAAATTTGTAGTCTCTAACATAAAACCCAAAAAAACACAGTTATTGGACACATTTTACAGTCATTAGACAAAGAAAATATAGTTACTGGACACAATTTCTATAAACCAGTTTATTGCTAAATGGAACGAAAAATACAGATTTTTAACAATAAAACGCACAAACCCAAGATGACTAGCTTAATGAACATATCCAATGCAAACAAAAACAATTAGCAGTTATTCTCCTTCTGCGCTGACAGGTACATAGAATAAAGATCATGGATGTCATTAATGTCATCGTTTACGCTCTCATTTAAATCGTCACTACAACTATCGTCAGTATCCTCTTTATAGCAAAGGTGGCACAAATAGTCATCTTCTTCATCGTCCGGTATATGCTCACGATGTTTAGTAGGAACACAGGATCCAGGATCCATGGAAATGTTTTTGGCAATTAGAGCATGTTAATCGTGTTTTTGTCATTTTCTTGAGACACATACCGCAAAGGAACTCGGTGTTTCGCTTCTTTTTTACGTGTTCCTGTTTTCTTTCCTCCCGTTTCTTTTTCTTTTCTTCCTTTTCTTTCTTTTGTTCGAATTTTACAGCTCTCTTAGCTTCAAAACATTTTTGATACTTCTCTGAGGTTAGAGCATATGGCGTCCTTTCTATAACGCGTTTATTTTTCCTTTTCGGAGATTTGGGCCAAGCTGAAAATGGTGAAAGTTTGGATGATGAGCAGCTAGGATAAACCTTCTCTATTATATTCGGTGGTGTTGGATGAATTCTTGTGGTAGAAATTGAAAGAGTAAAACAAAAGTTTTCCTAGAAATCTATTTCACTAAGTTCGGATGAAATACATTAGCTATGTACTCATAAAACACTTCTGCGGTCATTCAACCACGCTCACTTTTTTGCAATACCCCAATTTGATGGAACAGATGTCACAATTTTTTCAGAGATCCTTTAATAGGGGTAAACTATCATTGGTGGACAAGTATGGCCAGAGGCAGAAAAGGCAAACATAATGGTTATGTTTCTTTTGAGTATCCTTTTTCTAGGGAATACAAGTTTTTGGTTCCTTTTTCGGCCAATACTTTTCCTGTAGATGGGCATATTTGAAAACCAGTTTCGTCTCCATTAAAAATACATGATGGATTACTTAAAACCGTTCCCAAATCTTTCTCTGTGAAATACTCATTCACCTCTTGAAACCACTTGCGTATATTGGACTCAGTCATACACGCCCCTGCAGAAGAGGCAGCCTCACTCTGCCTTTTTTGTAATAGTTGGATTTATTTTCAAAAAGCTAGGCTTTGCCTGGACGATTATAGTTAAAAGGATTCGGTCTTGGATTATGGTCTAGAAAGTTTTTTACAGTTGATAGGAGATCTTTTACATTTCTGGGAAAGCTCCTTTTTCCCATACTAGATATCCAACTTACTAAACGTTATTCTTCATCTTTAGACAGATACGGTGTAGGTCCAAAAGTATTCTTGCTGTTAGGATTTTTAAACTTAAAATGAATTGTAGACTTCGGAATGCCATATTTTGTAGATACTGCTCGCACTGAAAATTTCTTGTCTTGCAGCTCCTGAAGCGCCAATTCGACTTTTTCTGGATCACGTTTTTACTTTGGGATCCTATACCTCAGATTTCTGAAAACAATTTTATTTGTATTCTTCAGGATCTCATATAGCAACCGTCCAAAAACTGTCCATGATTATTTTTACTGAGAATCTAGTAATTGGACACACTGTCCAATTACTAAAAACAGATTAATATTTTGTACAGTTATTGGACATGAACAAATTCCACTTTTCAGTTCATATACATACATAACCAATAAATAACACATATAATCAACGTCTGAACTTACCCTTGAACGGAGAAGGATGCTATTATGAATAAAAATATATTGACTATAAA
The DNA here is from genome assembly GCA_037954035.1 of Rosalia funebris. Classification (NCBI taxonomy): domain Eukaryota; kingdom Metazoa; phylum Arthropoda; class Insecta; order Coleoptera; family Cerambycidae; genus Rosalia; species Rosalia funebris. Next base: position 18,714,393 of record JAZFAV010000007.1, on the reverse strand, counting down.
GTCAATGCAATTTTTTTGTCCCTTAAGGAATAATTTACTAACTAAGAATTTGCCGTCACATAAACATTTGACGAACACTTAAACACACCAAACTACTTTTAGGCGCGATTCTTCTACAACTGCATCAAGAAAACGTGTTGGTGTATCCATTTATTAACCAGCAGCCACAAATAGTGCATGGGAGACTTAAATATAGGTAGCATTAATGCAAGTTTCCATTAACGGTAGACTGTCCAACAACTATGGTGCTTACCCTATTTATTTTAATTCTTTAGTTCGATTGAGATGTACGTTCTAATATGGCCAGCAAATGGTTCGGCATTTAATAACAATATTTCCATTTCTATTCTATGTCAGGACCGTTAAAATAAGTATATCTTAATCTGTCGTCACATGAATATATTATTACACTGTCAAATATATCCCCAACAGGAACACCATTTAAAGTGTGTAGCCCTTTGTGCACATCATGCAACTATTATTTGCAATGATTCACCTAAAGATAGTTAATGCAATTTATAATTCGGTAATTTTGCGTAATCACTATAGTTAGTTTTTAAATATGTTTGTAAAGGGTGTGGGCTATTAATGCCCACGTAATAGAAAGTGTTATCAAGATTAAGATTGTGGGCATAAAAGATAAGGATCATTTATGCCCACAATCTTAATCTAGATAACACTTTCAAATAATTTCTCATTATTAGCTAATTCACATATTTGAGGGGACATTCAATAGAAAACAATCTAGAGCATGAAATCCATCATTTTGTACCATTCATACGTAAGATTATGCTCGATACTGTATTCGCCATATTTTATGTATTTCGTGACGTAATGACAATATTATAATACTAAAGAGCATATCATATTAAGATCTGTTATGATATAAGTGTTGTAATGGACTTTGATGTAAAGTGGAATTAACCTGCTCACGAGCCAAAGAAAGATTGTGTAAATTAATATATATGTTATTAACATTTAGATTTCAATATAGGATAGTATTTTAAACGTTTAAATTTCTATCTATATTTCTCAAAATCTGTACGATATACCATTATATCATATTATATTTGATTGATTATTGTACTTGAGGAGCGGTGCTGTTTGATAAAGTTTCTTATCTTACTTTTTGATACTTATATTCTATTTAACCTACTTTTTAATGTTGATTTATTAATTATTAATACATTAATAATGATTATGAAATTGTATTCTTATGATTATATTTATCTCTAGATTGAGAATTAATTTTGTGATTTTATTTCGTCTGATGGAACTATTAGAAGTGCTCTAACACTTTTCTTAAATCTGGATTGTAATTAAATCCTGTTTTTACAAAAATCCTGTGATTGCTTTTATTCTAATATTACTAGTACAGTTACTATAATTCTGATACTATAAATTCTCATTTATTATTTAACACGTTTCTCACAGTATTAAATTATGTATGATCATTATATTACTCCTACTGAGTTATCAATTAATGTGTCATAAGATATACCTTGCAGTACATTAAAAAAATTGTTTTATGAGGGTATTGAGCTTTAGAATTATTAAGTACAATTTATTACCTACTATTTTATGCATTACTTTATATACAGTTTATTACATCGCTATTTGCCAAATAAAAAATCGCAAACGGCTCTTATCTCATACCGTGGCTTGTTTTTATGGCTAGGCTCAGGTAGACTGTTCCGTTTATCGGCAAGATAACAGAGCTTTTTATTTGGCAAGTAGCGATGAAATGAATAGAATTAAAATTAATTTATTTATGTGTAGATTCTGTTTTATTACTTTAGAAGTACCTACTTTTGGATGATAATACTGATCGTGATGTACTGATATAGCAGTTATGCTGTATTAGTTTTATTTAAAATTATGACTTGAAATCATGTTTAGCGGATTAGCATATATTTAGTGAATAATGTAGAAGAAAAAAGTAGTTTGGAATTTTAGTTGACGGTTTAATAATTTTATTCCATTTACTGAAAGCAGCTCCTGGAGTATCATTCAGAATATTAAAATTGAAGAATATTATATAGTACTAATTGAAACATAATACTAATGTTTTCTGTTTTCTCTATTTGGTCATTAATTAATTACTCCTATATTTTAATTACCTATAATGGAAGTAAGTAATTTATCATGTATTAATATTTGCACTGTTGAATTTGTTTCCTGAGAATTGCTTTCATTTACATTATAGGCATTCGAAGTGATTTACATCGAAAGATGTGTACAATTATACATAGTGTATTTAAACTTCGGTTCGTTTACCATCTTTGCATATTTATGGAAAACTGTGGTAGAAATAATGTAATTTTTAGCCTGCATTTTAAAAATACTTTATTTTTAAAATGCATTTTAATAATTCTTTATGCAATTGGGAAGCATTAGTAATATTTATCACACTGGACTTTAAATTATTTAAATTTGTACTGCATATAACGCATGTATATTACATTTAGATACACAGGGTAAGTTTTGGGCTTGGAAATTTTTTATTATATTATTCCTTTTTAATTCAGTAAGAACAATTAAAAGTTATATTTTAAAAATAAACACCTCTTGGTTCTGTGTATATCAAGGTTTTATAGTACACTGTCCTTATCCTACAAAATGTAGACTTATATTCAGTTCAATTTTTACATAGGACACCCTTTTTATTTCTACACTTTAAAATTCTTTAGAAAATTATAACTATTATAAGTTTGGGTAATTTGTGTTATATCTAAGTATATATCAGTAACATATAAGTTGGGAATCGAGAAAGGAACTGCCAAGCCGCCAAGCGGTTATCAAGTAGTTCCCGAATAGCAAGATTATTACATAATCGCTATAGGAAACAACTACTGCTCGGGCTAAAGCCCCGCCAGGTATTGAATTATACCTAAAAGCGATCCTCCACCCCTTCCTCGTATTTCTGCATGCCATTTCAGACAAGGTTTCAAAAATCAAACCCGCCACGGGTAGGATTCGACATCTGTCCCGGATAGGAACCGAACGCCATACAGCTGTGTCGAACTTATTAGTTCTCATCAGTGCTGTACACGGTACGCCGATCTAGGACAAGTGCCGAATTAAACCCGTGGAGTATACATCTATATCGATACGATCTATGTCAGTAACATATATCGTATGGGTATCGTATCATATACAACATATATCGTATCGTACAGTATCGATATAGATGTATACCCCACGGATTTCATTCGGTATTTGTCCTAGGTCGGCGTACCGTGTACGGCACTGGTGAAAACTAATAAGTTCGAAATAGCTGTCTGTCATTCGGTTCCCATCCGGGACAGATGTCGGATCCTGCCCGTGGTGAGTTTAATTTTTGAAACCTTGTCTGATCGTGCAGAAACACGAGAAAGGGGTCGAGGATCGCTTTTAGGTACAATTCAATGCCTGGCGGGGCTTTAGCCCGAGAAGTAGTTGTTTCATATAGCGATTATGTAATAGCCTTGCTATTCCGGAACTACTTGATAACCGCTTGGCGGCTTGGTAGTTTCTTTCTCGTTTCCCGACTTGTATGTTACTGACATAGATCGTATCGATATGTATGTATACCCCACGGGTTGCATTCGGTATTTGTCCTAGATTAGAATACGGTGTACGGCACTGATGAGAACTAATAAGTTCGAAACAGCTGTTTGTCGTTCGGTTCCCATGCGGGACAGATGTCGAATCCTACCCGTGTTGGGTTTGATATTTGAAATCTAAGCATATACTTACCATTTTTGAGTTGATGCTGTTGATTTAAAATCACAGAAATATAAAATGATCTGAACACTATGAAACATAGAAACAGTTTTGGGTTTCTATTAAGCAAAGCGCTATACACTACACTCGACGCGAGTTTCGTCAACAAAGTTGGCATCATCTGGAAATGTTTATAAGTTCAATTTTGGTTTTAATCATCTCCAGATGATGTCAATAAAGTTAGCATCATCTGGAGGTGATTAAAACTAAAGATGAAATTTTAATCATCTGCAGATGGTGCAAACTTTGTTGGCGAAACGTGCGTTGAGTGTAGTGTATAATGTTTTTGTGTTTTGTGGAAAACTAAGTCAGTGTAATCTGCTTTAGTTTTTGTATGATCTATTTCCTTGTTACACATTTAGCATCTTTTTTGGAACAGAATACATACTCAGATCGGCTCAAAAATAAAATCCTGTGACTATCTTCTTGACATACATCTTACAATAGTGTTATGAAGACTAAAATTTCTTTTTTGTTTTAAGTAAGAACTGTAAATTAAAAGGTAGGTAAAATAATCCTGGACTGTATATTAACTTAGATCCAGTATTCCACTAACAAAGCTAAATTAACTTTTATGGTGATAAACAGAGATTTTAGGGGAAACTTTCGTCTTCGTTTCATCTATTTCACTCCCTAAGCTATTGATTTAGCACATTTATATTTATTGTATACAGTCACTCATTTGACTTATCTTTAAGAGTAACCATCCACTGTCACCGCTGCGGAATCTTTTTTGTCTAGTTAAAAGTACATACAACTAAAAAGAAGTTAACATAACAAATCAAAAGCACAAACAAAACAACGATTAAGAATAAAGTACTTTAACATTATAATTATACATTGGTTTGGGTGTTATTCTACTTTTCCGAAAAATATACTTCTTAAATAACAACCTGTACTAAATATTAAAGTAATTAACAGTACAAAATAACATATTTTCTTATTTTCGTATTTCCGGTACAAGTATAAGCTTTTTGATATAACATTATTAGCAAGATGCAAGGAAAGAAAAAGTATTAAGTTGTATTTCCTCGTTATATAATTTTATTTTTTGTAATATTTTCAATTTTCATTTCTTATATTTATATTATTTATTTGGTATTAACACTCTATCTATGTAGTATAATAAGGTACATGCCTTTGTAAAATAACACTGTGATACTTTTAGTTATATATGTAAACATGTGTCTATTAATAATGTTAAGACAATTTAATATTATATTAATGTTATCGACATTACTCTCATTTAGGATTTAGGTTAATACGAATCTATGATGTAAATTATTTGAAAATAATCGTTGATTCTACTTATTAAAACATCATTTATTAACGTCAAATAATAATCAATATTGTTTTCGTTAATAGTTCATTTTCATTTATTTTAACCAACAGAATAATTAGAGCAACTACGTATTTACTTGCGGTGTTAAAGTCCGAAAGACTACATATTTTTATACATTCAATACTTCAAACATACGACGAAAAACTGTCAAAAAGTCAATAAGTCTATAAATTTATTATCCAGGTTATTTTACTTTAAAACAAATTGTGAAAACGTTTGTGTAACATTTATTTTTGTTTATTAGGTTTATTTATTAGATTACCCATATATTATAATGTTATACTGCTAATGTTTTATAGTAAAATGCACCACTACTCTATTATTGCTTAATAAGTATTTAGGAAATTCTAGAGAAAATAGTACTGGACTTGAAATCATGCAATTACACCATTTTTGATATACCAGTAATTAATAAGGATAAACAAAAATCTTAAGAAGTATAATAAGCAGATACGTTTAAAAGTATCTATTAAATCTAATTAGGTACCTAATTCATCAAAAACATTAAATACTGAGAGAAACTTTCTTCGATAATTATGCAAACATGAGAGTTGATTGTCAGACATCAACTCAACGTTTATCACTTCATTGACATAAAATATATTACGATATTTAAAATAACTTTCTCTATTTATGCTGAGCTTTTTCGTAAATGCAATTGTGTACAGGGTTATCCACATAACATTCTACCCCTCTTAACTGTTTTATTTTTTGAAATAGAAAAAAATGGTTCCACATAATGTTATGTGGATAACCCTATACAGTACAAAAAATAAAGTGATCGCCGCTCAAACTATTTTCATTTATGCTATTTACTAACCTACCTGTTTAATTTTTATATATATTTTTTTCATTATTTTGCAAAATTGTAATATCGGTCTTGTTCTAATCTTATAAATCATTTTGATCTTGGATATGACCCAAGGAAAGGACAGTAAAAGAGATTTTGTGCGTTTTGTCTGGTTCTAGATTAATTTTTATACTATATTCTCACAAGTCTCGCATCGATCTGGAAATATTAGATGAGATTGAACTTAAGTTCTATTGAATTTATGAATGGGCAGATGCAATCAACAAATATTAATAATACTAATATATTAATAATTTAATAATATAATTGAGTGATATACTACTTTGAGTAAAAAGTACAAAACATAACAAAAATTATTAAGAATGCTTCTGTTAGAAAATATCCCTGTTAGACAGTAAAAAAATCTATATAAACTAAATTAAAACTAATAATCTTATCATTTTTATAATATAATGTGGTGGTTTAGCTTTCGGCATACTTGCAGTTATTTTTTCACATTTATTCGTGTACAGTAGAAGGGGAAAATTTTGCACTGCTAATACTTAGTCTTCCCAGGTGCTCTTTTCTCAATTACTAACGATTTTGTTAGCCATCGTCTTGTAGAATGTAGCTCAATATTTCATTAAAAGGTTATACCACCTTGAGATTTCCAGGAAATAGTTTTTTTTCTAAATTAATAGTTTCTGGACTGCTACAAAACGTAGCAGTCCACGAAGTGCGGAACATTGACGAGGGATCGTCAAATCATAATCCCATCCTGATACGAGTTGCAGAAGACGACGCACGATTGAGACCACGACGAGACGAGTTAGATATCCCACGGGAGCACTTCAGCCGGACACCATCCGAGACTTATCAGGGAACGACGTGCAGCCAAAAGGAGAGCCTGGTGGACCAGACGACCCGAGGATAGGCACACCTTTAACCAACTCATCCATAGAGTGAAAGCCGCGTTTGACGAACAACGTCAGTTTAGATGGAATCTCTACCTGGAGTCCCTCCCAACCCAGGACAACAGCCTCTGGAAGACCCAGAAAGCACTACGTGCCCCAACCTCCTCGACTCCATTGTTACACGGAGAAAGGGAATTGGTACACGCCAACAAAGTTTTTACGGACAGCCTTAAACTACAGTGCAGGGAAAACCAGAATGAGAAAGAGGACGAGGACTGGGTGACTTCATGTTCCGACTAGCTTTGGCTAGGCAAAGAAGTCAAGTTGATCCTGAAGAAACTCAAGTTACGGAAGGTCCCAGAATGCGACAACATCAAAAATCGAGCCCTCAAACGACTGTCAAGACTTTCCTTGGCAGTCGATTGAGGGCCCGATTTTCGTCCCAATGCAATTTAGGCCCAATGCAATTTAGGTCCAGTGCACTAGCAGCATTGCTCAATATCATCAACGCCATACTGCGACTGAAGCACTTCCTGGAGAGACGGAAGATGGCAGACGTCATCTTCATTCCCAATGCAGGCAAGAACCTAAGGCATCCTTCGAATTATAGGCCCATCAGTCTACTAACCGCAATCAGCAAAGTAGCCGAGAGAGTCATCCTAAACGGACTCGAGGAGCTATCGAGCGAGCTAAACGTCAGTTTGCCTATCGACAAGGACACTACACTGAGCTGCAAGTCTTGAGGCTGATGGAATACATAACAAAGGGGTTCCAACAAAATCACGTTAGTCGAGCTATTTTTCTAGATGTTGCCAAGGCCTTTCACAGAGTTTGGCATGATAGCCTACTAGTCAAGATACTGTACCAAGAATATCCAGTACCGATGGCAAGCCTAATACAATCCATCTTTAGCAGGAGACGAGCCAGAGCCAAGGTGAGGAACGCCCTCTCCAACTACAGGATCATAGAGGTAGGAGTAACGCAAGGAGCAGTCTTATCTCCACACCTTTTCTCTATCTTCACCTCGGACCTCTCTAGGATGGATCAAACCACCATTGCCCTCTACGCCGACGACACCGCGATCGTCGCAAAGTCAAGATGAGCCCACATGGTGACGAGATACGTCCATAGACCCGCCGACGAATTAGAGGAGTGGTGCGACAGATGGAAGGTGGCCATCAACGCGAACAAGAGCAAGGCCATTCTCTTCAAGAAGACCAGGGAAACCCCAGCCAACTAAGTCACCATCAACGGAGAGGACATCCCATGATCAGATACCGTCAAGTACCTTACGTGACGATGCGGTCCCTGACATGGCAGGCCTACATTAGGAACAGTACATGAATATCCAAGTCGACTCTGGCAAAAATCGGCCCAATGCTGGGACGCAACAAGGACCTCAACCTAAGGAACAAACTGCTGCTCATCAAACAGATAATACAGCCCCAATTAATGTATGCTTCTACCGCATGGGGGTACGCTGCCAAGACGCATATGAGGAAGATCCAAGCCGTACAATATCGCACTGAGACGTGCTCAGGACGCTCCCTGATTCGTCAGACGACATCAGAAGAGATGGATGGAAAGACGACATCAGAGGAGATCTAGAGTACAAGATCGTCAACGAGAAGATCCAAGACAGAGTGAAGAAGTTATACGATTGGACGACGGACCACGATAATCCCCTGATAAGAGCAGCCTCTGACTACGACCCGGGAGGACCGCACCGCCACAAGAGACCGAAACTCTAGGTTCTCGCGTAAGAAAACAGGATACACACCCCAACTTATTTATTTATTTATTATACCAGGCCATATACCGGGTGTATCAAGAAAGACGCCCCAGCCTATAACTTTTTAATTATTGACGCTAGAAACGCCATTTTTTTGGACTTCGGTGTTAAAGTAGGTTTTTTATAAGCTCTGCATATAATATGTAACATGTCGCTTCCAGAAGTGACCGGAAGTTATATCAACTTTTTTATTTTAAATAGAACACCCTGTATATTTTCTACGGTATTAGATGGCACACTTTATTCTGAATCCACTGATATAATATTATTTGTGCTTACTGTCAACGGTTAGCAAAATACAGACATTTGTACATTGCATTACATTGTAGCATTAGGGAACTGTGAGACATATCTTGAATAATGAATATCATTATAATACCACATTTTTTTTTTTTAAAGAAAATGTGTTAATAGTTTGAGAATGACGGTAAATAAAATAAGAATATCTAAGGTATAAACAAAATTATTTAATGAAAAACAGCAGCAAAACCAACAAATCAATAATAAAAATAATCTAAGGAATCTAGAAAAAACAAATAAAACGTTTCATTAAGAAAACCATCGAATAATAATGTACCTGGTAGTTCAAAATCTGTTAGTATTTATTAATTTATCAATTTAAATATTGTTCAAATTGCCAACTTTCATTTTCAGTTCATAACTGACACCTTCGTATTACCCCATTTACGGTATTTTGGACAAATTGAGGTGATATGTTGTCAACAGCCACTCTATCCTTTGCTTTAGGTTTTCAAGGTTTTGCAAAATTGTTAGGTACACTTAATCCTTTAAATGGCCCCATAAGAAAAAATCTAATGGGTTCAGATCAGGTGACCTAGTCGGTTATTTTGTTGGGCCATTCGTTCCGATCCAGTTTTCTCCAAATCGCCCATTTAAATAGTTTATATTTGTACGGGCATTATGGCTAGGGGCCCCGTCCTGACGGAAAATCACATTCGCGTATTCATTCACAGGCAATTGTTCTAAATAATTCTCCAAATCGTTTCATAAAAAATCACTATAAATAATAGCATTTAAATGTTCATTAGAAAAGTGAGGCCTTATTATTTTATTGCCTTTCATCCCGCACCAAACATTTACACTGAAACGCTGCTGAAAATTTGTAGTTCTAATGTGTCTGGGATTCTCATCACTCCAGTAGTAATGAACATTCCTATTAAAAATACCATTGTTATAAAAAGTATTTTCATCCGAATATAGTGTTATTTAAAAGTAAATAATCGTTATTTACCCTTTGCAGAAAAGTATTACAAAAATGAATTCTGCTAAAGCATCAACTTGCTGTAGATGTTGAACTAAATTAGATTTGAAAGGCCGCATTTTATGCTTTCTTAATATTCTGTGCACCATTGAATACGACATATTTAAACTATTTTTAATTTATCGAGTTGAAGTTTGAGGATTTTCCTCTATTGCCAGAAAAACGTCCAACTGCTTCATTTCATTTGCTATTGTTGGATTTTCTTTTTTAATTTTCTTCAGTGATCCAATTCTTCTGAATTTCTCATGTAAATGACTAAATTTTCTTCTAGATGGGACTTGTCTGTCAGGAAATTTTTCAACGTACCTTCTTAAAGCCTCACCACTATTTTTATTTGAAGCATAGTACACTTCCAACATATCTGATAGAACTATAATTTCATCATCCATTATTCCGAAAGATTTTTAAATTAATTCTATTCGTTTACTTTGTGACAATAAACAGAAAGGTCAGTTTAAACAGAATTGTCAAACTAGCGTCACTTGTAACTATTGTTTTAAAATTGTAGTCATAGGCCCTCTTAGATTATAGTGTACTATATTTATTAGTTATTACCGTAGTATAGTACATAAAGCTATATATTTTGCTAACCGTTGACAGTAAGCACAACCAATATTATATCAATGGATTCAGAATAAAGTGTGCCATCTAATACCGTAAAACTATACAGGGTGTTCCATTTAAAATAAAAAAGTTGATATAACTTCCGATCACTTCCAGAAGCGACATGTTACATATTATATGCAGAGCTTGTAAAAAACCTACTTTAACACCGAAGTCCAAAAAATGGCGTTTCTACTGTCGATAACTAAAAAGATATAGGCTGGGGCATATTTCTTGATACACTCGGTATACCTGTCGCCTGATAACCATACCTTACCTTACAGGTGTACCGACATAGACATGTTCACACCTACCTACAGGAAGTGGGGCCTCATTACCATACTTCCTGCCTTCCGACCCTGGGAGGTTGAGCAGGGGATTTCCGTAAACCCCCAGACAACCCTCCGTCCTGAGTGAATCTTGTAACACAATACTTACCCACGTACTCCCAGATAGCCGGTAAAGAAAGAAAATGATAAAAAAAGAAGAGCGCTAGAAGAGGCCCCAGCTGGCGGGGTTAAACGTCCCACAATAAACCCCTCATCTAGACCACCGTGCCGCCAAATAGATATTAGCGAACCTCGTCTGCGGTGACGAAGTAATGGGTGGATGTAATCCGCCATTTTTTAAAATTATCTTAAGAGGTCTTTATTACCTGTATTTGGAAATCACTGACTTACCAATATGTGATGGACAATCATATTTCACATATCTATGAAATGTTCATAAAAATGGTCTAAGATACTAATGTGGCAAATTATCTCATTCACCCCATTCACATATATTACAGTTACTTGATATATGCGTTTTTAAATATTTAAAACTGGAATCAAGATTTAGTGCATGTCAATTACATAATAATGGACGAAACATTTTTAAAAAATATTTAATTCATTGGAGAGGTTGCAGAAATATGAAAAGAAATGGACACTACCATAATCGTCAATGGTTTAAAAAAGACATATATTTTCCGTTATAATTGCAATGTGGTAAGAAAAAATATTATTCCGGCGCATAATAGAAATGAGAATAATCACAATGAAATATGTCGAGGTGGATTACAAATGACATTAATGACGATTCCCAGGCGCGAGCGTCAGAAGTCCAAAACATTCACTTTGCTGCAGAACTCCTGTTAACCGCAGTGAAATAGTTGAATGTATAAAAGAATGATAAAATGAGAATATACATACAACTAGGGTAGAGGTTATCCATTACATACAAGGAAATAGACAAGTTTATCCTGTAGTTTTATCTGAAAGTAAAAGTAAACATCCAAAATAAAAGGAAGTCATTAACAAAGGCATTGCAGAAATGGAAGAATCTACAAATGATCTCCAAAAACAGGACTGGGCGTTAATATGTTTTACAATAGAACGTTGTGAATGTGGGCGACGCTGATAAAGTAGAAATGTATTAAAAAAGTTCCTTCACATAATACTAGGTTAACATACACATACTTCGGAATGTGCCTTAGTAAGTAGGGCGTTATATTATATTCTCCAACCCATATTTATAAGGCGCAGTATAATAAAATTTAATATAATATGTTCTCTCATAATGTACAGTAAGTTATAATATGTATATATATATATATATATATATATATATATATATATATATATATATATATATGTAAACTAGGTAAAAATATACGATTGTTTACCATTTTATAAAAAAATCAAAATCTGTATTTACATATTTTTTTTAAACTTGAATTAGGATAGTAGATATACTAATGCTTTACGCACTTAACCCAGAAGTACGAGGAATATGTGTAGTATATACTTTATTTTATAACGTCAAAAAAACAATAAACAAAATGTTTAAGTTGATTCATAACATAAGTATGCATATACAGCCCTAAAAAAGGTATTAATTATTGCATAGAAAACCTAATTTACTTTTTTAGTTGATTTATAATTGATACTTATATTTTACTTTCAATTTATTAAATTCTTACCGCACTTCACCTTAATATGCTTTATTTAAATAACATGGATTCAAGATATTGAAATAGTAGAATGGTAAAATTATGATACTATGCAGTATAATATTAAGTAATTTATACACAGGAATACAAAATAAATTAATAATATAAAAATTAATTTTAAATATATAAAATCACTTAAAATTAATATTGGCGTTTAAATACAATCATATGTTCAGAATAGGTGTAATAGAATAAATAGTACAACATTAGAAATTCGTATACAAAAATATACAAACTGCAAATGATTTTAATGAGAGCAAATTACACTTGATTCCTTTAGAATATGTATTTATACATTCAAGATAGGTACTACTAAATATATATGTAAATACATACATAAGTAGTACGAATTTCTCTAGAATTACCGGGTACCGTATATGCCTAGTAATACCTATAATTCTGTTAAGCAGGCCAGCTAATTGTTAAAGCTGCAGGGAATATTTACACCCCATTAAGATTTATTGTCATTAAATTATCATGAAGTATAGGAAATACATGTTATAAATCCGCATTTTCTATAATTACTGTATGTCGCCACAAGTTAAAGTGTCTGTCGAGTGCAATAATTCTGTTATGCGATTGGCTTTACAGATATTGCAAATTATACTCGTATCTATCACACAATAAAGACACATCCATAAATTGGCGGGTTTGAACTTGCGTTGAAATAATTTATTTAATAAACGATAAGTGTTAGCCTAAATATAAGAATGATTACCTGCAGTGTCTGCAGATGTTCCTGCTATAAACAATTTTCATTATCAGGTAGGCAAACATAAATATTATCTCATATACCTACATATATTTACAATAATTTATGCTGAACAAGGTTGATATTATACATTATATTTGTTTATTTATATGCTAGAACGTCGTTTTCACTAACGAAAAAATTGAAATTTAAGAGGTACAATCAAAGTACGAGGTACTTAATTGACAATGATTTTTGTCATTTAAGATTTGTCAAATTTGTACAATAAAATACTTTATACTTATTTTGAACATGAAATTATGCTTTATTACTTAGGGAATTCCAGAAGTCTATAGGTTTTTACTTTTATTATTTTTGCATAATGTATTTCTTATACCCATGATTAGTGACATGCACATTTTTTTTCTTGTAAATTGTAGAGTTCGCTTTTTTGTTTGTTTAGGTTCAAACTATCAACTGTTAAAATAATGACAGTTATACTTCTTACACTCTGTATGTTACAACATTCAACTAGTCATAAATAACCACTGCTCTCTGTTTTAATAGATATTGAGGTTGAACAATCTATTGGTTAATAATTCTTGCAAGTGTGAACTTCCGAAAAGGAAGTTCCTATAGTAATTGTGTTAATTACCTCCTCAATGTGGCTTAGAGTTAATTAGGTTATGCAAATAAAACCATTCACACAAATTAAAGTCAATGTATAAGGTTAATAAAGGATTGACAATATATGTGTACATTAGTGTTAAAAAGTTTACTTACGTTTCTCCTTTAAAGGTGGCTCTCGTTTGTCATCTCTTCTTAGGGACTCATCCATCCCTTTTGCTACTATCTCTGTCAGATTTCCAAACAGAATCTGACAACTACTAGGGTCATCCCTAGTAGTTCGCGAAGGAACTGGTGTATCCTTATCCATTTTCTACTAGAACGCCAAGAACTACCTCCATCATCTGTCACTCGTCTTTCTCTATCGTCTTGGTAGTCCTTATTATCTCCTCTACGGTCATCTCTGGAGAATTTAGATCCTCCATCTCTATCAGAACATTTATCACGTTCCCCTCTCTGGTCTCTGTCGCTATTAAAACCACCTCCTCGAGTGAATTCGATCAAACAGGATTGTGAGATTAGACAACTGATGTCAAGTTGCAAAACCAGATTAAAAAGCCTTTGCGAGTATATGAATTGTACTGGAAAGTCCAATTGACACATATTGTTTTATATTTTGTAAAAGATGATGAACAATGTGAATCATATATTTTTTTAAATCCGATGTCAATTTTAATAGTATGTATAATAAGTCACACCATTCAAATATGCGCATGTATAAAGGAGACCTTCAGTTTACTATCAGTACGGATACTGAAGCGAATTTTCCGAATTATTATAGATTATGTATTATTTCGGCATATAAATAATATATATATATATATATATATATATATATATATATATATATATATATATATATATATATATATATATATATATATATATATATATATATATGTAACAAAGAGCAAACTGCTGTTATAGAAGTAGAAGGGGAAAGAAGGGAAGTAGGTATTAGGAAAGGAGTAAGACAAGGATGTACGACTAATTTTTAATCTGTACATCGAAGAGGCGATTAATGTCGTAAAAGATAGAGTGGATTTCGGGATTAAAGTACAGGGACAGAAACTAAAAATGCTGAGATTCGCGGATGATATAGCAGTATTAGCATCTAGTAAAGAGGAATTGGAATCAGCATTGAACGAAATGGAGGCAGTGTTGACAGAGGAATACGGAATGAGGGCGAATAAAAACAAAACTAAAGTGTTAGTGTGCAGAGGGCGCGAGAGCAGAGCAAAAACGAAAGTACAAATTAATAATGAAAGATTGGAGGAAGGTAAATACTTCACATATTTAGGAAGTAAAATAAATTGGGATGGAAGAAGCGATAAAGATATAAAACAAAGAATAGCGCAGGGTCGAGTAGATTTTAACAAAAAGAAAGCACTTTTATGCTCGGGAGTAATAAACTTAGAAACAAGGAAGAGATTTTTGAAAACGTATATATGGAGCACGGCACTATACGGTTGCGAAACCTGGACGGTAGGAGAAGCAAGTAGGAAGAAATTAGAAGCTTTTGAGATGTGGTGTTACCGAAAAATGATGAAAATACCGTGGACTCATAGGGTTAGAGACGAAGAAGTATTAGAGAAAGTCGGCGAGAAAAGAAGTATGTGGAAAAACATAAAGATGAGAAGAGATAGAATGGTAGGTCACTTGCTGAGACATGGGGAAATAGTTCGCGATATTTTGGAGGCAGAAATAGGAGTGAAAAAAGGCAGAGGTAAGCCTAGATTACACTACTGCTCGCAAATAGTAAGGGATGTAGGTTGTAGCACAATTAGCGAAATGCGTAGGTTAGCACAAGATAGGAGAAGCTGGAGGTTAGCGTTCAACCAGTCTTAGGACTGATGACCTCATGATGATGATATATATCGATATTTTATCGATTATATTATTTATATAAACGTGTAATATAAATCGATAAGAGCTATGAAAATCAGTTAGTAGCTATGGCTCAAAAACACAAGATAGATTATTTTTTTAATTCATTGTTACGTTGAAAAAAAGTTGATCCTGTCTCTAAGTAATTCCATCACCTCTACACCCTGATCTTCGTCAAAACGATGTCATCTCAATGCTTCCTTCAGAGCCCAGAACATTTGGCAGTGACACGGTGACAAATCTGTGCTAGAAGTCAAGTATTCGAGAGTTTCCAAATGTTGTTGGCTCAAAGCAACTATGTGTGGTCGAGCGTTGGTATGAAGAAGAATCGCATATTAGATAGACATATCTTTTACTTATCGCCAAGTAGTTACTGTACCAATCGTATCAATACCAGATTGTTATTGTTGGTGTAAATTAGTTATAATTTGTATAATGGATCTTTGCGCATGCATCAATTTAGTGACGACGCGACGCACGGATCACATTCTACACCACTCGCAATTGTTACTAATATACCACAATTACTAGCACGTATGTCTAAGCGACATATGTTTCAATCAACTACGTACGGCATAGTCAGTTAATACGACTCGTAATTTGCCGAACAAAATGCAATTATGAGGTCATGTTTTAGCTTTATTGTATAATTTGATTCATTGGCGTCTCAATATTTCTGTAAAATTTATTTCATTATTGTTTCATTTATTTTGATTGTTGTTATTGTTGAATTTATTTCATTTATTTTGATGGAAACATCACTTCCACTGAATGTTTCGTGGAGAACCTTTTCATTACTCTGTCATAGGTTTACGGATTTATATTGTACTAACTATTATCCTAAAATGTGTTTTCGGCACGACACTGTTCAAAAATGTCAGTTGATTGATTCATGCGATTGTTACCTGTGACGGACACGTAAAAAATCATTATACAAACCATACATGCAGTTTTAATCTGAGAGTAAATACTGTACCATTTAAATCGAGGACCTCTAACACCGCACTATTATGTTCTTTTATTAATTAAGAACATTTTTGATAGAATTGCGAAAGAAATATAGGGTATAAGTATTTTATGAGAAAGTGTAATGTAATATGTATCAAATTTATAATGTGGCACAATTTTGTACCGCAACACGGTGGATGATAAACCACTATAAAATATAAACAAATTATTGTACGATTTTTATTTGGAAAATAGCGATGAAATGAATTGTAACTGACAATATTACAAAAAGTTACAATTTGTACGCATAATATTTTTTGTCACACAGCATTACTCGCATGTATTTATAAAATAAATTTTTTAATTAATTTTGGTGGATTTCACATTTTTCAAGTCTAGTATTCCTTTTAACTTTCTTTAAATATATAGGTAGTCTTCCGATCAAGTCATAAAACAAACGTATTATGGAGAGGAAAAATGTGCCATAACTTATCGGATTTGGAATTATGATGTAATATTAAACCACCTTAAACTGTTTTTAATATTATATTTTAACGCCGTTATAAGTGACGTATGATGAAAATACTTCGTAACTTTTATATTGAATCTTCTTTAGTATGCCAATAATTTACATTTTTTTCTTTTCAAAGTCACTGAGTATGTCCATTTTGAGAAAAGAGTCCATCAGAAAATCATACTACCCTGTCTATTCTGTATATATTGTGTAGTGTTTTAAGAATACAGAGTAGTTTATTAAATAATTTTTCTTTAGCTTCAATTACTTGCAGCTAAAGGATTGAACTTTATTGGGTTGAACTTTACTTGAGACAGCGTCAAATCCATTTGACGTATAATATTGTACCGATATCCAAAATGATCTTGGTCAAAAGTGGTGAATGGATAACGGCCGTCTTAACTTATACAATTTTTTTGGAATTATTACATTAAAGTTTGTCTGCTAAGTTTCGTGCGATACTAACATATATCATTATTAAAGCGCAAATGTGTTATTAATTCTTGAAATAAAATAATAATGAACTGCAAGTTTAAAAATTTAAATGCAAGAGTAATAACACTTTAACAATATATTATAGACAAATATTACAAAAACAAACAACATTTAAAATAACTACTGGATATTTTCCCCGCTATTTTCAGTGCATAAATTTACGCATCCCCTCATTCTATCAAAAAATATTTTACACTATATCTTGTGGTGTAACATTATGGTTACTTTTCCGCACTCAACTATACTAGCGGAAAAGTAATGTAATCGTGTAAAGAAAAATGTAAAAAAAAATTTTTTCGTTTTTCGGCCTAAAAACAAAAAAAATATTTTTAAAAAATTTTGTCTGTGTGTGTGTCGTTGTCGTCGTTGTTGTCGTTGTTGTCGTTGTTGTCGTTGTCGTCGTTGTCATCGTTGTCGTCGTTGTCGTCGGCATTAAAATTTCTTGTTAGCACGATAACTCAACTAAATCCTGTCGGATCGACCGGGTTTTGACTGATTCAGATCGGGGACGCCTCCCAGATGACACCTATTAATTTTGAGGTGGATAGGACACCCCACCCTGTCTATGGGTCTATTTCAGAAATTTTTTTTGTTAACACGATAACTCAACTAAACCATGTCGGATGGATCGGGTATTGACTGATTCTGATTGGGGACGTCTCCCAGACGACATATATTGATCTTGAGGTGAATAGAACACACACTACCATGTTCATGGGTCATGAGAAAGCACGATGGTGGACTATTTGAAAAATTTTTTGTTAGCACGATCACTCAATTAAATCGTGTCGGATCAATCGGGTGTCGACTGATTCTGATTAGGGACGTCTACTAGATGACATCTATTAATTTTGAGGTGGATAGAATACATCCCATCCTGTCCATGGGTCACGAGAAAGCACGATGGCAGACTATTTGAGAAACATTAAAAAAGTAAAACTCTCGCATAAAACACATATTCTGCATTTGTGTGTTGGTTTATTTTTTCTCGGCCACTCAGTTTCGGGATAGAGATGTTCTACGTGCGGAAAAGTACGTTTTAAGGTTTTAAAACTGTTTATTTAATAAAGGGAGCACCAAATAATCAAACAAGAAAATTTCAAAGGATATTCAATTTGTCAATGCAACCCTATAAGTTAGTTACCAGCAAATTTAAGAAGAATACACAACATAAACACAAAAGTTATAACCGAACATACATATATATATATATATATATATATATATATATATATATATATATATATATATATATATATATATATATATATATATATATATATATGTATAACATACAGACGAATTGAGTACCTCCGCCTTTTTTGAGGTCGGAGAGTAGAGGCATTACTGTTATTATACTGACGTACCACAAATTACAGTTTTTAATTATTTGAATTAAAAGTTTTTAATTCAATGCTACTACCAGTAACCCTTAATACAAATTAAGTAAATCATTCCAGATTATTCCATGGTCGATTTCATGTTGACGTTTCACTGACTGTTCTATGTGCTTCAGAAGAAGAAATACAAAACTGACTAATCTAGATCTAGTCTAGATCTAATCTAATCTAAACTAACTAATCTAGATCAATCAATGACGATCTTAAGATTTCTTCTGAAAAAGCTGATAACGAAAAATGAAGATGAATTCAACGGCCACCACTGCATAACCAGAAAAAATATTTCGTTGAACAATAGAACCTATGTCAGCCTTAATAGCTATATTCTATCATTAAGCAAAATATTGTTGTTTAAAATGTCAGTTTTTACAGTTTTCTTCAATCACCATCCTCAAGGTTAATCATATATAATATGAAACCAGAATACATTTGTCCATTAAAATGACATATATTAAAAAAAATCTAATTTCAACACTATATAGTAGATTGTGTAATATAGACAGGTTAGGTTAGGTTAGGTTAGGTTAGGTTAGGTTAACTAACCAAATTATTACGTTAAAGTCGCATTCTGCCCGCCGTCCTCTATTGAGTAGTAGACCAGATGAATTATTTGGGTCTCTACGCGAGCGCGTCGCGGTACATTGAACTGGGCCACACGAGGTAGTTCTCAGCACGGCTCGGCACACCCGTCCTCCCCCTCAACTCCCGCGACAATCCACACTTGGCGCTCATAAATGCGCGAATTTACACGGTCAGTGAGCTGTATTTTTTCCAGCTAAGGCAACATCAGTGAATTTTTACTCCTTCCTACTCCTCGGGCGGGCGTAAATCGTACCTATTTCGTATTTCGTGTTAATTTGATATTATAAATACTGTTTTGTGAATTTATGTAGTGATTTATTGTACTAATTATTAATATTTATATACTGTGATAGTGACAGTGGATTTAGTTTATAATTTAGTTCATGTGAAGCGATCTTTTAAATACTCTTATGAAGAAAAAATTGATTTAAAAAACAATAGTAGGCCATTACCCGATATTGTTATTGAGACTGCAGGTGTTAGCCGCGGAAAAGCATATAAACGTCAATTTAATAGAGACATTTATTCGAAGAACAATTGGATTTGTGGGTACAACAAAAAAAATGCGTTATTTGGTTTCCTTGTTTACTTTTTGGCGGTGATAAAGCATGGACGGAGGTAGGCGTCACAGATTTGGTGCACTTAACTGAAAAAATAAAAAAGCAGACAACTCCAAAAGCCATCTACATAATACAATGGAATTAGCTTTATTAGGAATAACTAATATTAAAGCGCAGCTAGATTCAGCTTATTGGATAAATGTGCAAAAGCATAATGATAATGTGACAAAAAGGAGATACGTTTTGTCAAAAATTATAAACTGCATAAAGTTTTGTGGGGCCTTTGAACTGGCGTTGAGAGGACATGACGAAGCTGAAACCTCTCAAAACCCGGGGATATTTCGTGGTTTGATAAAATTTTCTGCTGAGCTTGATGTAACTTTAAGCGAGCATCTACAAAATGCTTCAGTATTTAAAGGAACCTCTAAGAAATACAAAATGATCTTTTAGACTGTATATTAAAAGTATGTCGTGAAGAACTAATTAAAGAAATTAACAAACCTTCATTTTTGGCAGTTATGGCAGACGAAACAACTGATGTATCTGCAATAACTCAGTTAGTGGTAGTTTTAAGATATATTCTCGATGGTGAACCGATTGAACGTTTTTGGACATACCTGAAACCTACAAAATGTGATGCTGAAACTCTTTCGGAAAATATTTTAAGTGTTATAGACCCTCTAGTAGAAAATTCACCTTACAAGCCTTTTCTCTTAACCAAAGAATATGACGGCAAACATCAATGTTCTTCAAAAAGGTATTAAATTCCAAAAATTTCTCTTGTGAAAGTCTATATTTTTGTATAAACGGATTTTACATAGAAATTCTGAAGAATCGGGAAAACGCGTGACCTTGCCTGCGGCGCAATTTTTTTGCGGCCCCTATGGCGCCAGTAGTTTGAATACGTTTGAAATTTGCACGCGGGCGGCCAATACCCTAGGATCGGCCCTGTGCAGAACACCCGTTTCATTTCATCACGAGCCGCCACTGCGGTTTGATAATTATATATTAAATATATAACATAAAACATGGTTATGGTACTGATATAAAAATAACAGGGATATAACTTACCTACTTTAATCAGTTTAGTTGTTTTATTCAAAAGTAAAATGGAATCATGATATAGCAGCCAAGATATATAATACAGAGATTGTGATCTTACAATAACTATAATTTTGGTCTTTTTTATATAATATGATCATCGATAATATGATCGATCAGAACTCCTCATTTAGTGGCCTCCAATAAATAATTACGGTATTTACCCAATTCTTTCAGGTTGCTTTATCAATTCTCTTTATCTGAAATATCAGCAGATATGGAATATATCGAAGGGAGTATGTCTTTCCTCATATATGGAGTATGTCGGAAATCTGTCCTATTAAAAAAAGATATAAAACTAACATCGAGAACTAAAGGCCTAAATCATCATATGCAACTTTGACAAATTATTTTGATTTATAGATTTTCTTCTCGCAGATTAGCCAATCTGATAAATACTCGTATAACTCACTTCTTAGCATTTATATTGGACCAATATATGTAGTCAACGATATACGAGTATTCAGGGTGATGTGATCTATACAGCCCTATCAAAATACCTTAATATGTTACATTATGGATTGATTACTGCTATAAAACTTTTCTAAACCTAGTTTAACTTTGGAATTTATTAATATTTTCAACTATAATTTAGCAATATAATATTAAATGTTCAATATATGGGTTGTAAATTGCATGATGCAATTTAAAACTTTAAATCTGAAACCTTGCATCTAAAAGCCACAATATAATTTTCATATATTACTTAATATAAAAAAAGTATATTATTTTTATAGATGATAGAGATATGTAACGTGTAGCACCTCGTAGCAGGAATCATTACATTTATATAATTTAAAGGGCTAAGCTAGAAGCTAGACGCCGTATGTATTTTTAAGTATTGTTTCAGCTAAAAATTCAAGTACAGCTTAACCTGATATATAACCTTATCTATTTTAATAATTCCTCGCTCCTATTCAATATTTTATTTAACAGCCCTGCGAATAAATATTTTAAAATATTCTCTGTATTTATATTATTTGATCAAACTATATGAAGTACAGCATAGTGTCGACATATTTAATTATATAGTTGCTTACATTAGGAATTATGTTTTAAATTAATCACGTTTATTTTGTGATACATGCTTCTTTCTGTCGTGTTTCTCGAGTTTGTTATATTACGTTATATGGAAAGTAGGTACGACTAAATACTAAGTCTAGTGACCTTCGTTCGATTCCAATCGCCAGAACTGACAATGTCGGTGGATATGAACGTTGTCTACGCATTTTCAATGTGTATTTCCCACTGAAACAGCTTCGACTTCGGGTTAAAGAGACTATATAATTTATGTGGTATGCACATTTGCACAATTGTATTTCTAATCAAATAAATAAATAAATAAATGAACAAGTATTGGTTATTATCCAAAATAGCAAAACGTGTAATATATGTATTTCCTATGTCACGAATGTTTTCAGTTGCAGTTCTATAGTATTCGGCTTATCCATTAGCTGTAGTTCAACGTGAGTCTCTCGTAATCACGTATTCATCAGCAATTTCGCATTTCGCACGAGCATTATTTCCACAGTGCAAAGTAATTTTATCTAATTTGTTTTGTGACATCATTTTACCCATATCTCTACAAGATTATTATCCTGTATCAAGCATATTACATCCATTTGCTTATTATCGTCATCATGTGAGGGTGATAGATAATTTGTATGCTTTTATGTTTATTACACATTTGTAAAATATATCGTATCGAAACTTCTACGTCATAACGATAGATTGCATTTGGAATTCTCTGAAATGGAAATGCGATAATAATAATAAAAACAATATTTCATGAAATAACTAATTATTAAGCTTCATTAGTTATTTCATGAAATATTGTTTTTATTATCATTATTATCGCATTTCCATTTCAGAAAATTTCAAATACAATCTATCGTTCTGACGTAGAAGTTTCGATACGATGTATTTTGCAAGTATGTAGTAAACATAAAATTACACAAATCGTATACCACCCTCATACGATGACGTTAATAAACAAGTGAATGTAATAGTCTGACATCAACTAAAGAAAAAACTCAATGAAATGAATTATGAATTATTATATGAATCTTTATCTCTAGGAAAAGACATACTTATCACTGAATTATTTAGATAATCCAGCGATTATCCATTATATGTCCATTCTTAAATCATTTGAACTGTAACTTACTTAACAGTTGAGTTATTTTAAGAACTTAAAACTGAGGGTATTTCTTGTTAGTATAATTTATTTCATCACTATTTGCCAAATAAAATATCATAGCTAGGCTCAGGTAGACTATTCCGTTTATCGGCAAGATAAGAGAGCTTTTCATTTGGCAAATAGCGGTGAAATGAATAGTAGTTCCTTAGATTCTAATACAAATGAACACTAACACTATTGTTAAATACCACACTTTTCTCTGCTTTACACTGGAACTCAATAAGTAAATTAAAGGACTTTGTTTACTTGAGCTTTCTTGTCTAGTCGTTGTTGTCGAGGAGCTGGATAGCCTCAACGTTCACGTGATCTAAGAATCGTTATTCTTAGATCACGTGATCTTTGACTCTTGTCAAACTTGGTGATTGTCTGTCTAGTGTCCATCTCCAGGTCCCCATAAAGGTCACTATTTCGGAAGTACCAATGGACACTAACTGTACTTTTCAATACTTTATTTTGAAAGCGTTATATAATATGGATGTTGGCGTATCTCAAAAATCTCTCTTTGACGCAACTCCAAAACTGAATACCACATGTCCATATTGGTTTCAAGATGTACAACAACAATTTATTGTATGTGGAATTACGTTCCAGTAATCAATAGATGTTTTAAAACTTGATTTCCAGCTCTTCTCATTTTTCCTTAATATGAGACTTCCAGTGTAGCCGGGCATCTAGGGTAATACCCAAATACTTTGCTGTATTGGCATTAGGTATATGAGCATTATTTAGCTTAACAGGTAGATGTTGGTATCTCTTGTTGGTGAAATTTATATGAACTAATTTTGTTTCATTCAAGTTAATTCCCCATCTCCTATTCCAGATGTTGATTTGGTCAACAGTTTTGCAGTTCTGTTGCTTCTTCATGGGTTTGCTAACTACTAGGATCGTGTCATCAGCAATGGTTGCTATAGGACTATAATCTAGGATTGAGCTGTCACTAGAGAATAATAGGTAAAAGAGTGGTCTTAATACACTGCTCTGTAATACTCTTGCTTTGATTTCTCTTTATTCGGAATATGCTTCTTCTTAAATTTTTCTGAAAATTATTTCTGATATATAGGCATCTAAAAGTTGTGAGTACTGTTTAGACAGGTTACATCTCATTTTGTATTTTAGTTCGTCATGCCCTACTTTGTAAAAAGCCTGTGCTACATCCCTGCTAGTGTCTTTTCTATGATATTAATTATTCCATGTACTTGATTTATCGTAAAATGACTTTTTCTGTTGGTAGTCAGGTATTAGTTTTTTCTTCTGTTATTGGTTTTAATTTATGCAATAAAAGTTTCTCGAATAATTTCGACATTACAGGTATTAACGAAATTGACTTGTACGAGAAAGTTTCTGAAGGTATTTTGCCTGGTTTAGGTATCATTATTATCTCAGCAACTTTCCACATCTTGAGTATAAAACTTCTCCAGTGGTCATGTCAAACCCATGGGCTTTCTTCGGATTTATGTTCTTCTTTATTCTAGAAGACACTTCCTTTGTTGTAACAGATCTTATCTCTAATTCTTCTTGATTAAAATCAATTGTTCTTGTCATCTCCTTCGTTCGGTTGAAATGTGCTTTCTAGGTGGTCAGCAAATCTGCTGACTTTTTGAATATTATTTCTTGCCCTACTACCATCTACATTTCTTATTGGTGAGTTCTGTAAGATAAGTCTCTTTAATCATTTAATGGTTCTCCACAGGGAATAAGCTGTACTACCGTTGTTTGTTAATTCATTCAGGTAGAGTTGATTTATTTTTAATTTTTTGAATTTCTATTTCTAATCTCTGTGTAGAATTATTCAATCTAGTTTTGTTCACCGGCGTCGTAGACTGTTGCCGTTTTCGTCTTAGTTTTATTTTCCCTATTATTGGTTTTCTAATTTCTTTTCGATAATTGTTACCCTCATCTCTTGGCATCATGTCAGTGCTATTATTCCATTCAGATTGCTGTATACTCTTGTTAAATAGCTCCACTTCTTTGCCAGCTGTTCGTTAGTTCTTAATGGAACTGAAAGATCGATTTGAAAGCTCTTTCAATCAGTATATTTGCTAACTATTCTTTGGGGATCTTTCTTTTGTATTATGATATCAATACAAAAATCTGAGTGTAAAGAGGATAGGATAATGATCAGAATTCATGTCTTCTTCTATTTGTATATAGTTTGTT
This sequence comes from Rosalia funebris, assembly GCA_037954035.1. Lineage (NCBI taxonomy): Eukaryota > Metazoa > Arthropoda > Insecta > Coleoptera > Cerambycidae > Rosalia > Rosalia funebris. The sequence continues at coordinate 18,688,750 of JAZFAV010000007.1, read as the reverse complement.
GAAATATTTTTGACCAATAAGATTTGGACTTTTGTTACGGTCAATAGACTAATATGTCGGTTCTCTTGTTGATAGTGCTTCATATTTTTCTGGTTTTTGAAGAAAGACTTGACCTGAACCTTTCGTCACAGGTAGTTTCTTTTAAAATATAATCGAAAGTTGTTACCAAACCGGTACCACCCGGTTTAGTACCAACCGTTTGGTAAACCGGTACCGGTTTAGATGAGTCTTGTAATATAGGTCAAAAAGACAAGCAGACCAGCATTTCTTGGCATTATGGTTTTCACATTTAAACTATTGAGATCCACAATATTTTCAGAATCTCTTCGTGCGCGACTTTCTCTTTGTATATTCTGAATACGAGGATTTCTTACTCCCTTAAACCTGATAATGGCTAGAATTCCTGAACTATCGCTGTATTCAGTGGCGTTAACGTCGGTGATGATTGACATTATAGGGATGGGGGTAATAGGCATACTCAGGGCTAGCTGGCGCAAGTTCAAGCTAGAATGGACACCCGGATCGATATTCAGCGATTGCTTTTATTGCCTCTCCATTATACCATCCGGTGGTTATACTATAAATTAGGAACCACCTATATTACCTTGTATTCAATGTTCTCTAGGAAATTAGAATTCTTTGAAATTCTAGTTTCCTGTTTCTTGAATGGTCGCATGAGCACGAAAAAAACAATACAGTTGAGTGTTTTGCTAGTATCAAATTGGTACCCTTCCATCCAAATGTTGTCGTTGGTGTAATAGTAAAAGTAACAACGCTTCAACCTTAAACGAATATCCTCGTGCATTGAGATATTTTCCTTTCCAAATAGTGTCCAACACATACCGGTGCTGGTTGGCAGATTAAATTAAAACTTATGCCATCGATGGCTCCCTAAGTTATTATCAGCCAATTGACCATTCTACTAAACATTGAAAATATGAAAGCAACCCATGGAGTTTTGCGTTCAGTTTCTTACATCAACCATCTCAGAAAGTAACTTTTCGACAACAACCCAGCGTAACCACCATCGTCGCCTCTGAGTTGCTTCCTCGTATGCCATTTCAATGTCGGTTTGATAAAAAAAAAAACAAAAATTAAAATACCATTGACATAAATATTTTGTATTGATTACAAGTAGGGTTTCGTTCCCGAATCTCTGTATCTTACCTTTTCTTCCCCTAAGACCTTTGAACGATTAATGTTGATGAAATACTGAGATAAATTTATAAGAGGTAAATCAGAAAATATATCAGATAATTACATCATTATCTTGTGCATTATATTTTGCCGGCCAAGTTGGTATCATTATAATATGAATGTTTCTGTAGTTTTGGTAAAAAATAGAACCAAATAGTTTACTGAACCAAACTAATAGACTGTTATAGATTATTTTTACTATTTTCTTTATATCGTAATAATTCAATGTGTCAACCACATTCTGTTTTAAAGGATGACCGTTACGCTCAAAGCTGGAATCTATACGTTCGCTTGTTTTCCACATACATAGAAAAACTTATAAGCTACTGCAATTAATTGAAACAAGTTACAAAAATAAATTAATATTCTTGTAACTTGTTTTACAATATTTATTGCAATATTTACGTTTATTTTTTTAATTGAATAATATTTAGTAATAAATTACTAACAAAATAATGAGTTCGGTGATTTAGAAATATATTAATCGATTATATGTTTAATTAAACGATGAATCAATATAATAAATGATATTAAGACAGTATGTCATCATAGCAGATAATGTTAGTGTTACTAAACATTATTTATTAAATATACAATTTACATTTTTTGAAAACCACGCACGTCACAAAGTTATAATGGAACATAGATATAAAGCATTATGTATCAATTTAAAATTACATTACTTGATACACATTCTACTTCCTGCATACTCTTTTCTTAATATTTTCAGAGAACATAGTTGAACTTATCGAAAATAAACTTGTTCTTACGATTACCTGATATAAGTGATTTATTATTTATAATAGCATTCATTTTCTTATTGATACTGGTGTTTGTTGTGCAGAGCACGGCTAAACGCAAAGAAATAAGGAAACTATAGCAACTAAAAAAGTTTTTATTGCTTTATAAATTAGACATATATTTTGCATAGTATATTATTCTCTTTTGCGATTTATTCCTATTTATACAGCTATTGATTTATAATCAATACTTCTGTTGAAAGTTTAAAAGCGTTAAACTACTAAACTACGTAATATGATGAAAAAAATTCTTAAATCAATCGTTTATAAATATCTATTTTTTATTTTAAATTACTGGTAATAGGTATCTATGCAATTAATAAAAAAATGTCTTATACTGCCAACACACGGTGAACATTTTTTACGAGTTTAGCCACGTAAGTTGAGCTCGTCACTTAAGATTTTCCCTGATGGTCAGAGACATTCACACGGACACACACAAACATACGACGCTGACTGATGTGGGAATCAAACCAACAAGCCATTGGTTACCTCAGATCAATCCAGGGAACCTTGTATGGGATCATTATGAAATAATTTACCTTCGGAAGATCTGGCCATACTTATAAACATGTCAATTCGGATTCGAACCGAAAAGTTAAGTAGTCATGTGAACAAAATTTTGACCAATTCTTGCTGCCATTCGTCGTTGAACGAATGGTGACAGAGCAAATGTCACGGCGTTGTTCACTTCATCACTTGATGTACAAAGTGGTGGCGAAAATCCACCACTGATCACACCATTTACACCACATTTTATAATATTTATCTTTCTAATCTAGATTACACTAATTAAATATTGTAATATGTATACGTAGTGATGGTAGTTATAAAATATTGAGATATTCATGAAGAACACAGTTAGATTCTTAAGTACCATATGAGAATATCCCACGCATTTCTTTTCATTGTTGTGAAATACAAAGGTACATATATACCAATTTATTGAAATCCTCCAGTTACTTTGTTAACATTTAACATATTGTTATCACATAACGTAGTAGCGATATAATACATGTGTTCATATTAATTTAGTTACGGTGAAACATGGCTTGAGACTACATACCATTTCAACGAAGTCCTTCCGAAACTTAAAAAAAAAATTCAACACATTTTGCATCATCTAGATAATTACCTATATGGTCGTCGCTTTAATTTTTTCTTTTTCTTAAAACAGACAATTCGAATATAAGTTGATCAACCAGTAATCACGAACATATACAGCGTTTCAAATTTAACAACGAGTAAGCTTTTATTCAGCTTCTGTAATAAGAAACTACTGAGCAGCATTTGATAAACTATCATGAACATATTTAATATGGTTCTGCGGATAACTAATTTTGAAAATTTTGTAAATTAAAAGTATACCTAGTTCGTCTTATTTTCAAAATGGGTGATAAAAATGATGAAGTCAAATATAGCCAAATTGTTATAATTTGTAATGTAGCCACAATTTTGAAAATTATCTATTACGCCGTAATATATCTATGACCATGCATCAGATTAATCAAAATGGTTCTTTTCGGGGAAAATCCACATAAATAAATGATTCATAACTCTGTGAATTTAGTTAGACTGATGGTGACATGAATTACTCAAAGCCTATGAAACACTAAGGAATGGTAATTATTCTCCTAAATATTGGCACTGTTATTTCGACCTACGACTCTTTTTCAAATATAGTTCACTTTTTCTAGTATATCTATACACACAGGGTCATGTATGTACATTCAGGACCGTGGTTACATATCTGAAATTCTTGCAACAGTTCGGTATCCCTCAGGGTTCTATGTTGGGTCCACATATCTTGTGTTAAATTCTTATTGTTCGTGGATGTATTAGTCTGATTAGTGATGGTTCAGTATTTTATGAAATTACGACTATTGATGACTGTTAAGGTTACAAAATAATTTAAATAATCTCAACTATGCCATCAATAAGTAAGGGTTAACACGCAAACATGCCTACCATTTACCAGATTATGTAGCGTATATTTTTATGATTGTAATTTACGGGCTATATTCTATAGGCCAGATTTTCTTAAACAATTAGAATTTATTTTGATCCGAAGTGCACTTTCATAATTGATAATGAAAATGACTGTTAATTCATATAATGTTTTAGAGTCGCATGAAATAGTAAGCCATTTTTAAGCCTCAAAACCCTACATACGTTATACAATGCACCTATCCGATTCTATGTCGAATATCTGTCAGTAGTTTGAAATCCCACCTACCATTTTCAACATCTACCAATTTCAAAAGAATGTTACCTGGAGATATGCTCCTGCTGACGTATTTATATTTAGGTGTTTCTTAGGGATCTATTGTGGGTCTCTTTTTATACATGTTATTCAATTCAGAGCGTTTATTGTCAATGTTATTAAAAATTGTAACAATAATAACATTAATTTTAATTCATTAATATACTGATTATACACAAATTTATTATTTTCTCCCATAGAGTAAATATATAGAATATAATGACATTATAACTCAAGATATTATCCATTGAATAGTGGTATTTAAATACGTAAATATGTAAATATAACAAAAATCAAAGTGGAAAAAAATTTTACGTAAACTTTAAAAACAATCATTTAAGGTGTAAACCACATGTTAATAATCATGTATATGTAGACACTATAATTTAAAGATAATATATAATTATATATACTATATGGTATACAATATATAATGTTTTTTAATATATAACATTAAAAAAATCATGTGTGAATCTGTAGTATTATCTAAATTTAATTTAAGTGATGTGGTGTACAGATCATGTATCAATACTGTAAAATCTCATAGAATATAAACGTGACAAAATTCATGCTTCAGATTAATCCTCGTATTTGGTACTAATAAACACCAAAAATCTATATGAAATTAAATGGGTTAATATATGTAATCGTCGACAACTTTATGCTACTTGTCTTGGTCATAAAATTGTAATCAATACGTCACCTCCATACATTTATCAAAAGATCAAATTTAGAATAGACGTGCATAACATCAAGCCTTTTTATATGACCTTGTTTAATTCCTTTTTATTGTATTTATATAATTATATCTCTTCTTATCATGAATATTTGTCGTGGAATATTATTAATACTTATTATTATTATCAGTGAAGGTTTTTTAAACCGGATGTCTATGTAATTAATCATCTATCTGAAAATTGTATTTTTTCATTGAAATCGTGGGTATTATATATTTTCTAAATTTATATAAATTGAATTTATATAATATATAAGAGGAGAGTAATGTCATACTCTTATACAAAATTGTAAACCGTTGCATTATTTGTACCATATTTTATTGATTTTTATAAAATACCTTGAGTATCTCTAGGAATAACTTTTCTATCTTCTCACTGCAGGGATAAATATTTCCACATAATGCTAATACTAATGAACATAAATTTCATAAACACAGAAAATCGACATGATGTATTTTAGTACCAAATAATAAAATGCTAATTATTGCTTATTTCATTTAAAATTTGTATAATGGATCTTTGCGCGTATATCAATTTAGTGACGACGCACGGATCACATGCTACACCACTCGCAATTTTTACTAATATACCACAATTACCAGCACGTATGTCTAGCGACATATGCTTGAATCAACTACGTACGGCATAGACAGTTAATAATTTGCCGAACAAAATGCATTTATGAAGTCACGTCTTGGCTTTATTGTATAATTTAATTCATTGGCGTCTCAATATTTCTGTAAAAGTTATTTAATAATTTATTTAATTTCTGTTTCATTTATTTTGATTTTTGTTGAATTTATTACTTTTCCGTACTCCACTATAAGCAGAAAAGTAATGTAATTGTGTAAAGAAAAAGTGAAGAAACAAAAATTGTTTTTGGGTTTATTTTTCGTTTTTCGGTCTAAAAACAAAAAAAAAATTGGTTTTAAATTTTTTTTTCTGTCTGTGTCCTCGGCATTTATTCTTGTTAGCACGATATCTCAATTATCCGACCCAATCGTGTCGAATCGATCGAGTTTTGACTGATTCTGATCGGGGACTCGGATCGGGTCTCCCGAACGATACCTATTGATTTTGAGGTGGATAGCACACACCACCCCCTCCCTTAAGTCTATTTGAGAATTTTTTTTTAGCACGATAACTCAACTAAATCGTGTCGGATCGATCGGGTTTTGACTAATTCTGATCGGGGACGTCTCCCAGACGACACCTATTGATTTTAAGGTGGATAGGACACACCCCAACTTGTCCATGGGTCATGAGAAATCACGATGGTGGACTATTTGAGAAATTTGTTTTGTTAAACGATACTCAACTAAACCGTGTCGGATCGATGGGGTTTTGACTGATTCTGATCGGGAATGTCTCCCAGACGACACATATTGATTTTGAGGTGGGTAGAACAGACCCGACCCTATCCATGGGTCATGAGAAAACACGAGGGTGGACTGAATTTGAGAAATTTTTTTGTTAACACGATAACTCAACTAAATCATGTCGGATTGATCGGGCTTTGACTGATTCGGATCGGGGACGTCTCCCAGACAACACCTATTGATTCTGAGGTAGATAGAATACACTCTACCATGTTCATGGGTCATGAGAAAGCACAATGGTGGACTATTTGAGAAATTTGTTTGTTAGCACGATCGGTCAGTTAAATCGTGTCAGATCGATCGGGTTTTGACTGACTCTGATTAGGGACGTCTACCGGACGACATCTATTGATTTTGAGGTGGATAGGACACACCCCACCCTGTTCATGGGTCATGAGAAAGCACGAGGGTGAACTATTTGAAAAAAGTAAAATTGTCGCATAAATCACATATTCTGCATTTATTTGTTGATTTATTTTTTCTCGGCCATTCAATTTCGAGATAGTGATGTTCTACGTGCGGAAATGTCCGTTTTAAGGTTTCAAAACTGTTTATTTCATTTATTTTGATGGAAATATCACTTCCATTGAATGTTCTTGTGGAGAACCATTTCATTACTCTGTCATAGGTTGCGTTTTCGGCACAACACTGTTCAGAAATGTCAGTTGATTGATTCATACGATTGTTACCTGTGACTCACACACAAGGAGTCATTATACAAATCATATTTTAAGCATTTCTTCAGCAATTTGTGTTTCTTAGCTTTTTGATGTATTTTTTCTTTTGGATTTGTATTTCTTTTTTATATTCTTAACTACATAACCCAACGCTCTTCCGGAGCTCCTTTCAAAATTTAATTTAAAATTCATTTAAATTAAATTTTGAAAGGAGGTAGACTATTTTTCTTTTAACAGAGATAAGCTTGTAAAATAATTTAAGTTGATTATAATTCAACAGCATGATGTATTTCTTCATTTGTATTTATAATTCAAAATTATTCCCCTCTGACACATAATTGCTACTACAAGTGACAGAGCATCGAAATCCTTTGGCAGACGCAATCACCTTGGAAATTTCTCACCAAATATATTTGTGTTTTTTGTGTAAATATATCTTCGGTGTGATATAATATTTAGCGAGGTAAGTGTTATTTGCATTTTGTGTCCGCAACAATGAATCTCATTCATAAGACAACTTATATTAATGGTTCTAATTTTATTTTCAAGGAAGAATATACAATTGTATAAACAATACATTTCAAAGAATTAAGTGGTTGGTAAATATTAGGTATTACATATTAATAAGGTTAAAATTTATATTAACATCACAATAACATGTGTTTTCATAACACGGCTGATCAAAACTGTAAAGGACATACATACAAAAGCATATTGTATTAACCTGTTTGTAGTGTTCAGCCCATTATACAGTGTTTTCGTAAAGTGATGAATAAACTCGGTAAAAATTCAAGGGCGAATGTTTTGGAAAAATGAGAGTGATCCGATATGAGAGTTTGATCCGTCAAATATTATTGTTAGTTGCGCATTTTTTAAAATGTATTTATTTATTATTATTTGTTTAATTTTATTGTTTATCGTGATACAAAAAATTAGGTTACAAGAGTCTGTGATAATAAGTATCAGAGGGAATGAAGAAAAAGGAAAACAAAACAGTAGGTAGTTATAATACAAAATTTCGTTACAGATCATAATAAATCATAAAATATGCTCTTATGTACGCACGGATAGTGATTCCACATACTCGTATAACTTTATAAATATTGAAAAGTGAAACAAAATTCCAGTAACAGAATAAAAAGGAGTAGTAATTATATAATTCATTAAAAATAAATAACCGACTGTCCAGAAAACCGATGATAAAAATTTTACAACCAAAATACCCTAATACCTAAATATTCAGACAAAAAGAGAATATCCTTAAGGGTTGTATAATTTTGTTTTGAATCTCTTCTCTTTTCATAGGTTAAAATCAACTGAACTAAATATTCAAATTGTGCACTGTTGACTGCCTGACAGTAGCCAAGGCAATTAATAATTTTTTTTTAAACATTGTCAATAATTTACAGGAGGTATACGTTGTATTTCATAACGAACTCTTGCTTATAAATCTTTTAAATTCTCCAGGCTAGTAACATATACTTTGTTTTTTAAGTATCCCCAGAAACAATAATCTGAGGGATCAAATCTGACGATCTGGCTGGCCACTCAATCAGCTTTCCATCCAATAGTTCTTGAATATCTCATCTAAATAAGCGCGGACGGATACTGCGTAATGGGGTAGTGCACCATCTTGTTGAAAGAAAAAGTAATTTCTCAGAAGATCACGTTCCTCTACATCTTAATATAAAGCTATTAACGTAGAAACAAGGTCGTTTCGAAGAAAATCTCTATTACTAATTAGTGCAAATATCTTGCACCAAGTAGATTTACATAGAAGAAATAGGGACCCATAATTCTTTATTTTTTTCATTTTCTGTCGATGCTTGGATTCATCTTTCTGGGTACATCGATTCCCAAAATATGTGAATATGTGACGCACTCGTAATCCGCATATGTATATTTTTTTATTAACATCGAGACCTCTCTATTTGGCCATTATAGAGTATTTTATGTTCCCATTTTGTATTCCGTACTTAAGAAATGGGATTTTAAGAACTATTGCAGCTGATTTGCAAGAACCACAATAAGAAATTGTTAAAGAACGTGCAACTAAAAGCTATAAGTTCTGCAAAATTCTTTTGATAGCATGAGAAGGCTCTTAATCTTGTGCAATGGACAGGGCGAGGAATATTTCCAACAGACTTTAATTTTTACTTTTCCGCACTCCACTATAAGCGGAAAAGTAATGTAATCGTGTAAAGAAAAAGTGAAAAAACAAATTTTATTTTGGGTTTATTTTTAATTTTTCGGTCTAAAAACCAAAAAGAAAAATGGTTTTTAAAAATTTTTTGCGTGTGTCGTCGTTGTCGTCGGCATTTATTCTTGTTAGCACGATAACTCAACTAAATCGTGTCGGACCGATCGGGTTTTGACTGATTCTGATCGGGGACATCTCCCAGACGACATCTATTGACTTTGAGGTGGATAGGACACACCCCACCCTGTCCATGGGTCATAAGAAAGCACGATAGTGGACTATTTGGGAAATTTGTTTTGTTAATACGATAACTCAACTAAATCGTGTCGGATCGATCGGGTTTTGACTGATTCTAATCAGGAACGTCTCCCAAATGACACTTATTGACTTTGATGTGGATAGGACACACCCCACCCTGTCCATGGGTCATGAGAAAGCACGACGGTGGACTATTTGAGAAACTTTTTTTGTTAACACGATAACTTAACTGATTCATATCGGATTGACTTATTAATTGACTATTTGACTTATTCGGATCGGGGCGTTTCCCAGACCACACCTATTGATTTTAAAGTGGATAGCCATACACTCTACCATGTTCATGGGTCAAGAGAAAGCACAGTGGTAGACTATTTGAGAAATTTGTTTGTTAGCACGATCACTCAATTAAATCGTGTCGGATCGATCGAGTTTCGACTGATTCTGATTAAGGACGTCTACCAGACGCCATCTATTGCTTTTGAGATGGATAGGACACACCCATCCTGTTCATGGGTCATAGAAAGCACGAGGGTGATCTATTTGAAAAAAGTGAAACTGTCGCATAAAACACATATTCTGCACTTATGTGTTGGTTTATTTTTTCTCGGCCACTCAATTTCGAGATAGAGTTGGTCTATGTGCGGAAATGTCTATTTGAAGGTTTTAAAACTGTTTATTTTGTTAATGAAAGCATTATTAATTGTTTATTTTAATTTTAAAATTTGTTCATTATTATTTTATCTCTTGAATTAAGAAACATGACATAAGCGAATACACGGTACTTAGAACATGTAACATCATTCGATTCTGATTTTGATTAATCACCAAAAATTTATTAGTCAGAAATTAATCTATCTATACACCATCTAGACCAAAGTTTTAAAAACTATAGAGTAGTTATATCGCATGGATTATAAGATATCATAAGCGGTGTAAAATTTCCTATATTCTGGTATATTTAGAATCATTGTGTATCCAAAATGTATTAAAGTTTACAGTTTCATACTAGGAACATTAAGTTTAACTTGATTTTTACGCAATTTTTCAAAATTAAAAGCAATGTTTTACTCCAGCCTATTTTCAATAGACTATCTGCCAAATATATTTTCAATGATTTCATCAAATTGTAATTAACGCTAGAATCTAGCTACAATTTCGAATAGCATTTACCTTACAAATATTGATTACTCTATAAATATTATATCATATCTCATCTTAGTATCATATCTCATGGTATCATATGGCAGTACGATGGCGCTAATTTTCACTCACTATCTTCCCTAATAGGCAGGTCTTTTACACTTCCAGTCTAGTCAAATTTGTGAATTATTTTTCGTACTGTCGCCTCACTGATCGTATATTCTGAATACATATTACTAAATAAATCGAACACTTCCTGTTGACTATAAATTTTATCACCGTGTCGGACCATAATCAGAATTATTTCATTTTCTATTAAATATAGACATTTTTTAATGGTTAATTGTTCTTCGATATATTTGCGATTCTTCACATAACATACCCACTTAATGCGATGCTAATGAATTTGTGTCTAAATTAAAACTCTTTTATGAATTTATTTAGTTCTTAATACTAAGGAAAATACAAAACTAGAAGCAGTAAAGCAAGTAAATGTTTAGTATCACTTCATAGATTTACTAAATAATTTAAAAGAACAAAACGCCTATTTGAAACTGCAATTGTCTTTCGATTATAAAACAATTGCCGAAAATAACTGACAATTTTAAATATTTTTTTTAAATAAATGAAAAAGAAAACTATTCTTCTTAGAGAGATTCTCCTTAAATTGAATAAAGATATAGGTAACGTCACAATTAGGTCAAATATAGTAAAAATTCAATTTCTTAACACATATGGAAAACACTAACTGAGTTTTCCACAAAACACCAAAATACTATACACTACACTCGACGCGCGTTTCGCCAACAAAGTTGGCATCATCTGGAGATGATTAAACCTAATCTTATTCTAACAATGTATCCTATTTATACCTAAATTATTGACTATAGCTCAGTGAAGTTGATAAATTATCGATAAACATATCGAAGTTGATAAATTTAGTTCTTGACACGTTTGCAATGGCGGATTAAGATTTTTGGAGGCCCTAAGTATGAAGGCCACGTAGATCCTCTGTTGCTTGGATGTGGAAGGTAGAAATTAGAAAATGGAACAGAGTTCATCAAAATAAATGTTCGAACTTCTCTTTCTTGCCTTTGTCAGAGCAAACACCGAGATTACATTGTCAAAATTTATCTGACGAAGTGTGTGCCTCAATACACATTAACACTAAAGAATAAGCTTGTCTTGGCAAATGTTCGTTCCTTGTGGATTTTTTAGTGTTTTCAGTTGCAAGAAGGATCATTCGGCAGAGCAGTTTGTGATCATTAAACTGTGAGATATTCTAAATGTCGCTTCTATGTTTGAGAAAACGCACTTTACTTTATCCTTAATAATTATTTCATATAGATCGGAACGGGTGATCTTTGTTTCTGAATATTCGTATTTTATTCGAATATATTTATAAAAATTATGAAATAATTCGCCAAAGAAGTTATTTTCAAAGTCTTCCGGGTAAGCTATTCGATATCTTTTTCATATTCTGTGCATATGTAATTTATTTAGATCCTCAAAAAATGACAAATTTTATGAAACTTTGTTGTATACCTCACCTCTTTTTTGCATTTGAGCATTAAGTGTGTCAATTATTACATTGAAAGGCTCGACGCCGAATTTGTGTCTTGGACTAAAATCATCTTCTGCTGTATTCGAACATTTACTTGTTTCTTCCTAATTCGTTTTCGAGTTTGCTTATATTCCCCATTAGGAAAAAATTTTCTTGAATCACTTTAAAACTTTTTAAACTGATTTCTCATTTGAACCAAATAATTTGATAAAGAGTGATACAAATTCGCACACGTTGTAAGCTATAATCGTTTTCATTGAGGCCCTTTACTGGTGCATCGAAAAACTTGTTGAATATCATTCCAAAACATGAGCATAAATATAAACTCAAAGTCTTGCATTTTGTGCTTCTAGCTGCTAACATGAACTTCCCTTTTTGATTTACATCGTCATCAATGTTGTCTAAAGCGTCTAAAATTTAGTACTACCCTAAATCCACCCACAGTAATTATTAGTTTGTGTTGGTGAATGCGCACCGTACTGTCATTCATGACGTGTCGATGTCGATTATCGATCGCGCTTTAGGTATTTTAAAGAACTAAAAGTTCCTGCAAAAAACCGCCAGCAGAGGAGAGTAGGCCCGTGGAGAACAGGGACGCCAAGCACGTGTTTGTAATGCTTATACATTCATCCGCCACTGCATATTTGTTTTTTTAAGAATCGATATCTGAAGTAAATTTTTAATACTTATTTTGGGACGCTCTATATAATCAAGTATTGGTCATTATATAGTTGAAATAAAAATAACCAGGTTGTGCTAGATCAGACTTGATTACGTACAAATTAACAACACAAATTTATTACCTTTTTAACACATTTATATAAATACATGTAACACATTTATTATTAATAAATACGAGGTGCTAAGCTATTACTATTAACAGAAAGATGAGATACTGCATCTATCTGGCAGACTTTGTATATTTAAGTATAATAATAAATAGTAGAAATTATTTATTGCCTTTCCTCACTTTAAATTAACTCGTGCGCAAAAAAAACGTGTTGGGAAATGATTGATACAAAACCCATCTGGTAATTTAAACGCTGCACTTGAAGTGCGTACGTGTATTCACTACACAAATGGAAGCGCCTGTTTCGAGACAATTTAACACGCAGTTATTTATTATATCAACAGCATATCGTTAAACGTTAGATTACATATAGAGAAATATACCTTTCAGCGCATAGTTTCTTCAAATTACTATTTTATAGTAAACACAATTCAAACAAATCTTTTGCCTAAAATCAATATTTAGATTCGGGTTTTGTGATTTTCGTACATAGTGGCAAACCAAAATGAAACAGCTCTTTTATACAGTTAGAGATCCGCGAGGAGGCGCGATTAGCAGTTAACCCTATTGCTTAAAAATATAATATCTATCTCTATTTACTAAACGGCTGTTTTCGTGTGTGTCACGAATTTTTTAGGTCGATATACGAAATGATTTAAGTTCGAATTTCGAAATTTTAACAAAATCAGTATAGTAAATCGACCCTTGCGAACAACGTCGTAACTTTAATTTTTTGATCCAAAGCCTCTAGAGGCATGCTCCGGAGGTGCCTTCGACATGAGCGAGCGGGGGCGCAATATTATTGCGATTTGCTTATTCATTAATGTATTAATATTTTAATCTGTTTGGATATGCATCGTAACGAACTCTAAACTTAGTATTATTAACATAAGCATACGCCGCAGTTGCGTTTGAAATCTTATTTATACGTGAATTAATAATGCGTTCATCGTATAAAGAGCTGATTGTTTACTGGTTGAACATCACCAGATTGTATTTGTATACTATTAACTAGGATTCTATGCAAGGGAGGGTAGACAGAGCCTACATGTACGGGCCAGTATGTCAGACCTATTATATTGCTTCCATCTGTGGTGCTAATTTATCGCAAAACACCAATCGTCCCACAGCGTGAATATATTGAAGATGTGCACTCGATGGTAGTCGACAGAGATCGACTATTTTCAGTCAATAGTTCCCCAAACTAGCTCCTCATTTTCTTGAGGATACAAGGCAGCTCTTATATGTGTATAGGTGACATTCGAGTGACATGTAAATGCTTATTTAGCCTGCAATATCTCATTAATAATCCTATTAGGATTCGTGGATTTGTATGAGACAGATTGAAGCAGTCTAGTTTGATGAAAGTAATTAAAACTATTTTTGCTTATTTGTATCTGCCAGTTTTGAACTGCCTATCTCTATAGCGCTTAGCATTTAGTCCTTTTATGATGAAATTTCGAGTGGCTTCGATGAACGCTATTGCTGGTTTCCGTTCCAACAGAGAATGTTTAGAATCTCGGCATTCAAGATATCTACCTCAACCGGTTTCAACGATTTTCTACGCTCAACATGAAATGACACTGTGACACTGAAATACTGTGACATGTGCGCCCAGCCACTTATTGATTTGGAGGTTTAAACCTTTAAAAAAATCCCATTCCCAGATCTTCTAAGATTTAGATCTTCCTAAGATTCTTGAACCATCAATGTAGACGAAGTATCCGATTTAAGAGGCTCATCGAAATTTAATAGAACCCGATAGTTCTCTTTATACAGAAAAATGCAGAAGACCCAATCCACGATCGTCTTCACAAGAGGGAGTTGCTTACTTGCTTTCTCGAGGACTAACGCCTATTTCTTCTTACGGATCATCCACTCATCTTCCACAGACCTCCAATGCGTAACTGCAGAGTCGTCCTTAAGTCATAATCCTCTATAAATAAGCCAATATGTCACAAGGTAACTTCCAAAGCCTATGTGGACCTGGTCCTCATCGCACTATTAATAGTTAAACAAGCTAATCTTTGAATATGTTGTGACATTAGTCCCGTAGTTTTTTCGTGTTTCTGAGCCATCATACAACATTCAATTACTCCATAACAGCAGTGAAGGTCCAACAGACGGTTCTGTGATTTAATGCTTTTGACATTCCAATTGTACGACCACACAATTCAATTTACTACAATAACGCTCACATATTTGACCTCACTTGAAAATTAAACTCTATACTTTGTAGCTATAACATTCTTCTTCTGGCCTTCTTATTTTTTCTAGTTATAGAGGAAGCTCCGTTTTACTCGAATTTATATTAATTGTAGACAATGGTTGCTCCATATACCAGATGTCAATAATATTCAGGGCATTTTGCATTAACTCCCATAACACTTTTTCAAATCGTTCAATTATCAGAACAACTATCAACATAACACACTGCGTAGTAACCAGCTTAGTTACTAGAAAAGTTTCAAAAGGTTACCTTCTACAATGATCCATAGTAAGGACTATAATACTTTACCTTGGGGACAGACAGAGACA
Organism: Rosalia funebris; assembly: GCA_037954035.1. NCBI lineage: Eukaryota > Metazoa > Arthropoda > Insecta > Coleoptera > Cerambycidae > Rosalia > Rosalia funebris. The sequence continues at coordinate 18,673,204 of JAZFAV010000007.1, read as the reverse complement.
TTTATTTGAAATATCTCCAAGTTTCCTGGATTAATCTGGTTTTATGATATCAATAGCTGGAAGGTGGCCTAGATTGTCGGCGGGGGTTCGATTCCCGCATAAATTAATTGAATATAACTATGGATGTCAGTGTGAATGTTGGAGGGTAAATAGAAGAGTAGCTCTGAGCTAAACCACGCCCCCATAATAATAATAAAGACGAAAATATACTTGAAAAGCTAAAAATTTAAAAATTAAAAAATTATGTGCAATAAAAAGGAATCAACGACATGACTAAATGATAATCAATGCACGAAATAAAATTACTGATGATTGCTATTTGCAGATACAATTTTCTATTAAGTATGTTTGTGATTAACTCGGTAGTTGAACTCACTTTGTCGCTTAGTAAAAATCTTGAAACTTAAAAACGTGACTTATGTTTAGTTGTTGATTCTGCAAATAACACTAAGATGTCATTAGATTAATTGAGAGAAAAAACCAGATAAAACATTTAGCGACATTTTCTCAAAAAGCAAAAGAACTGTACAATATATAAATGATAGATTCATTTCTCACAATAATATTTTAAAACAATTTCAGGACTGGCTGAATAGACAAGTTTGTGCAGATACAAAAGAATCATTATAAAATGTGGTAGATTTCTATAAACTTGAGGTGAGAAACGTAAAAGGAGAAATCGCACTTTGCACTCATGAATGATCATTAAAGCTATTAGAGTATATAATAAGAGTTCTTTTTTTGTATTTATGAGGTAGTTACCATAATGGCTACGTTGGCATTAACAACATGCACATGTGAAAGGTCATTCTCTTCACTAAACTTCTGAGTTATTTAAGGAATTCCACTAATAAAGGAAAGCTAAATGGTTTAGCCTTAATATATATACACTCTTATACTCCAGTAACAGAAACAGAAGTATTAAATGAGCAAACTCTAAATACATGTTATTTAAATATTTTATTACAATTTGCGTTTTTAGAATAATTGTCCTTAATTATATTATTTGTATTAACTCCAAGTCTGGGGGTTTTTCATTCTTCCCCATTGTAAAAGTCCCATTTTTTTGTATTTATATTGAACGCTAAAAGTTAATTGATATTTCTGATACATACCATGGTTTTATGATATGGTACACATGGTACACGATTTTATCAAATCGATACAGGACTATATTAGTCATGCATCAAATACAGTTTTTAATAGTATTAACGTACAGTAAATAATACTGGTTTAATCAAGAAATCAATAATTGAAACAAACTATTTCGAATTATTTCTGATGTAACTAAGTTTTTCATAATGGTCAACCAAATACAATGCACGAACACGAATATATAACACAAAATGAAAATAATAATAACATACCGACAACATACCCTACACCCAGACATAAATTACCACAGTTACTAACAAGCCCGACAAACTTACGCATCCTACCTAGACACCCTATACACAGCTAATATCCCACAAGATTCAATTGCTAAAACAATTCTATATGCCGATGACACCCTAATCTATGTAGAATCCTTTCATGCTCAATCTGCCATACAGAAACTTAGAAAACATAATAACAGCCTCACAACCTGCTACAGAACACGGAAAATAAACATAAATGAGACAAAAACCGATATACCTGCCCTATATGGCACAATATCTCTCACAGCCAATACAAAACACTATAAACAATCCAAAACAGATTACTACGACTACTAACAAATGCAAATACAGAAACATGCCAAACACTCCATAGCAAGATACATAGCATGCCAATAAAATACTACAGGAAAGAAATAGCACAGGAATTTTACAACAGTCATATATATATATATATATATATATATATATATATATATATATATATATATATATATATATATATATAGTTTCAAATATTAAATAATTTTCTATGCTCTTCTACCTTGTACCAATGCGCTAGCTATGTTTTTTAAAATTTCTATTTTGTGGTGACCTGGTAGTAACTGATGATGATGACAACATAAACATTGTTGTTTGACATTTAATATAAAATAATCTATATATTATATATACAAAATACTTCCTTTATAGTAAGTGTCACTTAAGGTCAAATTTATCAGTAGCCAATATTTATTGGCAGGCGTAATGGCTTTGGATGGGTTTGTCGGCAAGCCGAATGAGACTACCGCTCCTTACTCGCCCATCGTGTAGACCGGGACCGTCGTACGACGATATGCCGAGGTTTGCTTCCACTTTTGCGGGTCTCTATGTGGGAGACAAGATGCCGCCCGCGAACAAGACCCGCCCGACTGGCAGGGGTTCGCTCCCCTCGACCTCCTTTGGTCCTGACGCTTATAAATCCCGCTGGCAAGGACTTGTTCTTCGTCGGGAGAGTGAATCTTGTTACTCGGGAGAGGTCCTTTTCAAATCAGAAGAGTATCCCGGGGTTTGGAGTCAGGTGTGACTGGGAGGGAAGTGGTGTGTTTTTCTTGTAACAGCAAAATGGTTAAGGGGCCCTTGGGCCCCGTGACATAGAAATGGTCAGTAGAGCAATAGGGCTCAGCTGAAATAAAAAGTTATGTTTCACCTGTAAAGGGGGTCTATAAGGTTATACTACTTGGATCTTGGGTCTCTTGTATCTTCCTGATCCTCCTGGGTCGTAATCCTAAACTGCTCGGATGAGATGATATTGTGGGCACCCACTTGATCGTAGAACTTCCAAGCCCTGGCTCGGATTTTCTCCGTCCTTTTTCTAGGTCTCGCCAGATGTCGATCTTCCTCACGTACCACGGGGCGTCCACGGCACGGCGAAGGGCGACGTTTTCGACGGCCTGAATCCCCTTCATAAGGGTTTGAGCTGGGTAGCCCCAAGCTGCCGACGAGTGCATCAGTTGGGACTGAAGTACTTGCCGGATTAGGAGCAGCTTGTTCCTGAGGTTCAGCTGACTGTTATTTTCCATCATTGTCCAGAGTCTGGCCGCCGCAGCTTTGGCACGTCCCGTTCCTTGGTGGATGTGGTCTCTCCATGTTAACAACTTGTCCATGACGAATCCAAAGTACTTGGAGTCTTGACTTGTCCTGCCATTGGATGTCCTCGCCGTTGAAGTTCACGTATCCTTCCGAGGTTTCCCGCGTCTTCTTGGAAGACACCGCCGTGCTTTTCTCTGCGTTGATAGCTACCTTCCACTTGTTACACCAGTCTGCCAGTTCGTCCGCAGGACACTGCAGGTACATCATTGCCGTGCGTGTCCTTGGCAAATCCGACGTGAAGATGTTGAAGAAGTTGGGCGATATATATATATATATATATATATATATATATATATATATATATATATATATATATATATATATATATATATATATATATATATATATATCGGGATCGCCCCCTCTTCAGGTAGTACTTGATCAGTTTCACCGGGGCATCGGGCATCCCAAGTCCAACATCTTGATTAGAAGCCCGTCGTGTGAGACTCTGTCGAAGGCCTTGGAGACATCTATGAATATCGCCGTAATGAAGTTCTTCAGATTGGACCCCTCCGTGATGTATTCTATCAGTTGTAGCACCTGCAGCTTTGTCGAGTGTTGAGGTGATAGGCGAACTGCTCGTCGGGGATGATTTCCAGCTCTTCGGTCCTCTCGTGAAGGCGGGCCAGGATGATTTTCTCTATCACCTTGCTTAGCGTGTACAGCAATCTGATGGGTATGAAATTTGACATATGAATTGATTTATTTGATGACTTGTTTAGATATGAAGATCACGTCAGCAATTTTTCATCCTTCCGGGAAGTGGCGGGTCTGCAGAACTCCGTTCGCCACGTTTAACACCGCGGCGACTCCTTTCCTTGGCAGCCTCCTTAGTGCTATGTTGCCGATGTCATCGTACCCCGGGGCTTTCCTGATCTTAAAGGTGCTCAGGATGGCCTTAATCTCCTCCATCGTGGCTGGTCGGAACTGGAAACCATCATCGTCGGCGTCGTCGATACGGCATGTCCTCCTCCTGACATCGCCTGTCCAGTCCTCGTCGTCCGGTTGGTTTTCACGGCACTAGAACTATAGATTGTCTGCGAGAGCCCCCACCTTATCTTCGTCAGTGAATACGAGCCCTCTTTCTCCGTGTAATGGCGGGATTGAAGGCCTCGCTCGGCGGATGGCTCTCTACGTGCTCCACAGTTGTCCGTCGGACCGAGAGACATCAGGTGGCAATTTCACGTGCCTGTCTTCGTCCAGGGATGCTTTGACTCTCCGGTTCAGCTATTTGACTGCACACCTATCCTCGGGTAGTCCGATATGCATGGCTCTTCGTATCGCCACTCTCCATTCCCTGATAAGATCCCTGGTGGAGTCTGAAGCAAAGACAAAATGATTGTCATTTTTTCTTACCGTTTTCTCTGTGGCACTGTCTCTCATTGTGGCCTGGATGTCCTCGGTGAGCCAATTCGCTGCTGTTTCAACGTTCCGCACTATCTCCAACGGAGGAATGACCTAAATGCGGCGGTTCATACACGTCGGGAACTTATTCCAGTCTGTGTGTCTGGTGACGAAGTCTTCTCTCGTGTTCGGTGCCTCATTCTCCAGGTGAACCAGGATGGGGTCGTGATCCGAGGATCCTTCTCTGAGGTTGTCAATGCTCTCGACGTGAACGCTCTGGGCGATGACGATGTCCAGTACGTCCGATCTCCCTATCGAGTGATCGGTCAGTTCCAGGGAATCGACAGGTTGAACTTCCGAGTGGTTTTCGACCTTAGTAGCGCCGTGCCTCTATGGGTCCTTGGTGTTGAAATATCCCACCGCAAGGGTCATGCCTCCTACGGGGAAAATCTCGTCTAGTTCTCGTTCCTGCACGCTCTGTCTGGGATGTTGATAGCGGGAAGCGATCCGAAGCTCATCCTGTTGTCCTGTTCGGATGGTAACGATTACCGCTTCCGTGCTCTCCGTGTCCGGATAGGCCTGGACGTGATGGGCGATGCCTGACTTCACCATCAGTGCAACTCTGCCACTGCGCCAATTCTCATTCCGTCTATGGTATCCGTGTATTCGAAGGGGGTCGTCTGGATGCAACCTCGTCTCCTGGAGGGCCATGACGTCGACTTGATTACTTGACTCAAGAATTTGTTCTAGCTCAGTCTTCTTTTCTCTGAGCGTACAGGCGTTTCATGACGCGATCTTGAGGGACCTCCTTGCATCCTGGTGTACTGCCATTTAGAGTGCTCCCATGGATGGCACTTTCGCAAAAAATGCAGTCAGGTCTGAGTACATTTGTTGCATATTGGCCATCATAGCGGCCAACTCCCTCATATTGGTCGCCGTCTCCGGAGCTGGGGCAGCAAATTATCAGTATTTCATAAGAAACCTTATGCAAATATGGTAATCTTCATATAACACATACACATAAATCTGCACCTAGTAGGGTTAGTAATGCAACAAATTTAGAAATAATCATAGAACTGAACATAAATATGTGATGACCGATTGGATAGTCTTTACACATTCATTTATAATTCTTTATTTTCAAATCTTTGGTACATACCAATTTTTCTAATTTAATAATTAGAAATTTGTAGTTTAATTAAGTTTTACCGATGACTAACGGCCGGTGTTATAGTCTATCGCAACGATAGTAGTCCCCCTGTCGATGTTCCTGACCTCCCCTGTGTATGTATTTTATTACTTAGGTGCATGATTCTGTTCCTTAGTTTTGCTACAGAATGTTTCTTTAATGTACTTTTAACATTAAACTATATCCGTTCTAATTACTTATGTTTAAAGTTCGCCTGATTGGTAAAAAAACATGCTTTAGGGAACTGAATTTTATTGGTGCTCAATTATTATTTGACAGTTTTTATTTAAGTGCTATTTTGCTGATTTGTTTTTCTTGCATATTTAGTACAGTTGCTATTGTATGTTTATGTGTTTTTGTTTATGGGTGTAGGTGAATCGAAACGTAGAGAGGGGATAGGTAGAGATAGGATTGGGTTTCGTCCTGGGTTATGATGGTGATTGAGGAAATTGGATGGTATAAGAGGCTCATAATCTGTCTCGTTATGTTAGTCGTTTTTTACAGTGTATCATGTAGCTATCTCTGTTTGTGTGGGATGCTTAAAATGCATTTTAACTGTTTCGTTAGAGATGTATATATATATATATATATATATATATATATATATATATATATATATATATATATGTAGAACTTCATCTGCGGCGATATTCATAGATGTCTCCAAGGCCTTCGACAGAGTCTCACACGACGGGCTTCTAATCAAGATGTTGGACTTGGGATGCCCGATGCCCCGGTGAAACTGATCAAGTACTACCTGAAGAGGAGGCGATCCCAAGCCAGAGCAAGGACCTCTGTATCGGGCTAAAGGACCATTGAGGCCGGAGTACCGCAGGGCGCAATGCTATCGCCTCACTTCTTCAACATCTTCACGTCGGATTTGCCAAGGACACGCACGGCAATGATGTACCTGCAGTGTCCTGCGGACGAACTGGCAGACTGGTGTAACAAGTGGAAGGTAGCTATCAACGCAGAGAAAAGCACGGCGGTGTCTTCCAAGAAGACGCGGGAAACCTCGGAAGGATACGTGAACTTCAACGGCGAGGACATCCAATGGCGGGACAAGTCAAGACTCCAAGTACCTTGGATTCGTCATGGACAAGTTGTTAACATGGAGAGACCACATCCACCAAGGAACGGGACGCGCCAAATCTGCGGCGACCAGACTCTGGACAATGATGGAAAATAACAGTCAGCTGAACCTCAGGAACAAGCTGCTCCTAATCCGGCAAGTACTTCAGTCCCAACTGATGCACTCGTCGGCAGCTTCGGGCTACCCAGCTCAAACCCTCATGAAGGGGATTCAGGCCGTCGAAAACGTCGCCCTTCGCCGTGCCGTGGACGCCCCGTGGTACGTGAGGAAAATCGACATCTGGCGAGACCTAGAAGAAGGACGGAGAAAATCCGAGCCAGGGCTTGGAAGTTCTACGATCAAGTGGGTGCCCACAATATCATCTCATCCGAGCAGTTTAGGATTACGACCCAGGAGGACCAGGAAGATACAAGAGACCCAAGATCCAAGTAGTATAACCTTATAGACCCCCTTTACAGGTGAAACATAACTTTTTATTTCAGCTGAGCCCTATTGCTCTACTGACCATTTCTATGTCACGGGGCCCAAGGGCCCCTTAACCATTTTGCTGTTACAAGAAAAACACACCACTTCCCTCCCAGTCACCCTTACTCCAAACCCCGGGATACTTTTCTGATTTGAAAAGGACCTCTCCCGAGTAACAAGATTCACTCTCCCGACGAAGAACAAGTCCTTGCCAGCGGGATTTATAAGTGTCAGGACCAAAGGAGGTCGAGAGGAGCGAACCCCTGCCAGTCGGGCGGGTCTTGTTCGCGGGCGGCATCTTGTCTCCCACATAGAGACCCTCAAAAGTGGAAGCAAACCTCGGCATATCGTCGTACGATGGTCCCGGTCTACACGATGGGCGAGTAAGGAGCGGTAGTCTCATTCGGCTTGCCGACAAACCCATCCAAGGCCATTACGCCTGCCAATAAATATTGGCTACTGATAAATTTGACCTTAAGTGACACTTACTATAAAGGAAGTATTTTGTATATATAATATATAGATTGTTTTATATTAAATGTCAAACAACAATGTCTATGTTGTCATCATCATCAGTTACTACCAGGTCACCACAAAATAGAAATTTTAAAAAACATAGCTAGCGCATTGGTACAAGGTAGAAGAGCATAGAAAATTATTTAATATTTGAAACTGAACAACACCGGCTATAAAAGTTTAAGAATTGTTTTTTGCTTATTCTTCAACAAAATGCAAAAGCAAGTTTATTGTATGTAATAATTGTCAGCTTGTTATAGTATTTTCATTGTTTTAACCCTCTTGTATTATTGTCCGGTTGGATTCAACCCACTTGATTGTTCCCTCGTGCAAAAGGCCCCTCCATTTGCAGGCTTCAACAATGGTTTCTTGTAACCTCCTCTCCAATCGGATTGAAGACATTATGAAGATATTTTTATGGTATGTTGAATATATTTATAAGTTCAATGCTGACAATGAGCCGTACCCAAACGACATTCATTCCTTTTCCCTGAAAAAATCATCATCAGTCACTCGCCTTGGCAGTATAGTGGATGCAAAAGAGATTCTTGAACCGACGACATATACTTAGAAGTCTCCGAAGAACTATCAGCGGGGTGTTGAGAAGGGAACTGAATAGTTCTGTATCTTCGATTGAGATAAAATCAGCAAAAAGAAGATAAATTTAGAAGACTAACAGTAGAAAAGGTAATTCCTTTTGTTTAAAATGTGATAGTTACCTGAAGGAACTGATCTATGATATTTGAAAGTCACTATTCTAGTACTAAATACGAAAAGTTTATTCTAATTTATTTTGAATGTGTGATAAGAATCCTGTGTTATTTTTTATGGGTAGTTTCCAAAACGATTGTAGGCAATGTTTCTGCCAATCCCAACTTTTATTATTTAATTTTTTTATTATTATTTTATTCCATTTTTTTGTAGTTACTTAAGCAGATGATAAAACTGTCAATATCAATAATAACACAAAACCAATAAGACTGTCAATTTCAATAAAGTTCGTTAACTATTAAGACTGCAGTAAGATTGTTGATGTTTAATAAATCGACAGAGTTTATGTTTACTAAATTAAAATAAAACTTGTTTTGAGTAAAAACTGTTTTTTGATCGATTGCTCTCCTTTTTCTACGCGATCCATGTGTTTTTCACTTGAAAACTAGCCTGGGGTCGGTTCCAACCCCACCGTAGTAAATGTAGCATTCAAGACTAGTGTAGTAGAGGAGGGTTAAGTTGTATTTAATAGAGCTGTCCCGATTACCTGGTTACGTTCTAGGGTAGCTGCAATATCATATATAATATATCGAGAGGTATGTCGCTTCCTCCTTCAGAACTATTTCTGAAACTGAAGATTTTGAGTACTTTCAGAAAGCCTTCTAAAGAAGAGAGAGAGAGAGAGAGAGAGATTCCCTTCAAAACGTAAAAATACAATAAAAAAACACAGCGACGATCCCGGAAATCAACTAGCCAAGAAGCAACATAAATCAGAAACCTTTGTAAATTAAATTAACGTGTGACAACATTATTACTTTTTTCAAAGAACCCATTATGGTTGATTAAAGAAACTCAGAGATAAAATGGTAAAGTTATTTTTGTGCATGAAGTCGTTATACAATTATACCATAATAATTAGCAGGAATTATAATTTATTATCGTTTATGTTTTTGTTACTACTAATAAAAGCAAGTAACTGTAAATTGTCACCTTTGTTTTCGAAACACATATGAGCATACCGTTAGTCTCATTAACTACATATCTTGCACTGTAACCTAAACATTTTTTAAATAGGATACAACAGGCTAAATAATATAAAACAATGCGTTTATTTACATACAAGTTGTTACTCGATGCTAAATTATAATCACGAATTTATTTCAGTACACCGATGTAGGGTGTGAAGTTACATAATAAAGTCTGCCAGAACAATACCGTTAGAGTATTAAAGCAACACGCTGTAGTAATTTTATAATGCTACATATTTATGTTACGTGCATCGAGAACAATGGCGTGTTTTATACTTGGTTTATGAACAAAACACTAGGCGGAAATGAATTGCCGTACCTGAAACAATTAAATTATACATAATACTATCTTAAAATAAATTTTAAATAAAATTGATATGAAGTATGCACCACTGCGAAATATCTAGGAGTATTAGAGCTGTATAGTTTATTTCATCGCTATTTGCCAAATAAAATAAACAATTTTAAAACCTTAAAACGGACTTTTTCTCACTTAGAACATCTTTATCCTGAAATTAAGTGGGAGAAAAAATAAACCAAAACATAAATGCAGAATATGTGTTTTATGCGACAGTTTTACTTGCTTTAATTTTTCTCAAATAGTCCACCATTGTGCTTTTTCATGATCCATGGACAGGGTGGAGTGTATCCTATCCACCTCAGAATCAACATATGTCGTCTGGTAGACGTCCCGAATCAGAATCAATCGAGACCCGATCGATCCGATACGATTTAATTGAGTCATCGTGCTAACAGAAAGAATTTCTCAAATAGTCCACCATTGTACATTCTCATGACCCATGAACATAGTAGATTGTCTTCTATCCACCTCAAAATCAATAGGTGTGTCGTCTGCGAGACGTCTCCGATCAGAATCAGTCAAAACCCGATCGATCCGATACGATTCAGTTGAGTTATCGTGATAACAACAAAAAATTCTCAAATAGTCCACCATCGTACTTTCTCATGACCCCTGGACAGGGTGGGGTGTGTTCTAACTACCTCAAAATCAGTAGGTGTTATCTGGGAGACGTCCCCGGTCAGAACCAATCAAAACCCGATCAATCCGACACAATTTAGTTGAGTTATCGTGCTAACAAAAATAAATGCCGACGATAACGACAACGACACACACTAAATGGTTTAAAAACCATTGTTTTGTTTTTAGGTCGAAAAGCGAAAAATAAACCCTAGAAAAAAAATTTTTATACGATTACATTACTTTCCGCGTATAGTGGGGAAAGGTTAAATCTCAAAACATACCGTGGCTTGTTTTTATAGCTAGGCTCAGGTAGACTGTATCGTTTATCGGCAAAATAAGAGAGTTTTTTATTTGGCAAATAGCGATGAAATGAATAGTATACAGCGTAGTCATAAAGTTTCGCACAATATTCAATTTATTTTTTATTTAAGTATTAAGTTTAAATAAATTTTAAATTAAGATGTAAAATATGGTTATGTTAAGTACAATAAGTGTGACTAAAAACGGTAAATTAATGTCTAATAAAACATTTTTTGCTCATAAACCAGAAGGTAACAATAAATGTTATAAATTAAAACTGTGGACGAAATATTAGAACACCAAACTTATCTGAATCTGTTACTCTTACTAATAATTTGACTTTGTTAGGCACAGTTAGGCTTTGTAATACACAGTTAAGACAGTATTTGGTAAACATATTGATGCTATGAATAGAAATGTGAATAGAAATTGCTCGTTTAAGTGAATAGGAATGAATTGAAGTTTTAATGATGGTAGAATATGATGATCTTACCAAAAGGCCTTTCAGTTTAATTAAAAAGATCCTGATAGATGATCTATTTATTGCATATTCAACAATAAATACACTAATTATAAAATTTTCGGATACATTAGTATAAGAGAACAAACGTATTCTCACACTTTTACCAGGCAATGGAGTTCAAACAATCATGTGGATCATTCAGCAGTTGGAGAATTGCTAAAAGAGTTTCAATCTTATGAAGTACACTTAGTAGAATAATTGAATGATAATGACCTAGATCATTGTGTGAATCATAATTTTGAAAAGATATCGTGTTAAATAATGATGAAAATCCCTATGAATGAATGTTTTTTGTTTTTTCTATGACAGATTGTTTTTTCTTTGAATGTAACAATACATCGTCATAACTAGACTCATACATTTCGTTGCACGCATCACGATGGAACGTACAGGTCTTACAACTGGAAGTATTGATCTCAAGAGAATCCTCATCAAATTCAAGAATTTCATAGCTACCGTTCCGAAATGACGGGATGTAGCAAGTTGACTATCACCTTTTAGAGCTTTACTTAATTTGGGAGAATTTGACTGCTGCCAGATCGTTGTAATTTTTATGTTTCGGCCTAGTTCCAGTTTTCAAAGTTCTTTATCTGAACAGTGAGGGCGATGACGTTGAAAATTTTGAAATAAAATTGCACATAGAAACAATTTAGTTTCAATAAAATAGAACTTCTCTTCAGTTTGGAGTGAAAAAATGTCCGATTATTTCTTGATCATACTTTCCCTGGTGGGAGAGTATCCCCAGAAAGTATTACCCAGATAGATAGAGCGACCGATTCATCTGATTTGAGCTCCATTTATTTCTTCTTTGTGTGATTACTTATTGGAAAACATAATACCATAAATTATTGAACGTTCAATATAAAATGTTTACACGCATGTCGGCCATTGTCAAGTTGTTAATGGAGATCATTTTGAACTACTTTAAAATCTCTGTCAGAAATAAAGTCGTATTTGCTTTATTTATATCTTTCTCAAATCCCCTTACCCTCTATCTGATAATAGGCTGAAAATAAGACTTCTAATATGGGTTACAATTGTACTTGGAAAACTTTAAGGAATTCAATTTTATTTAATCTGAATTCTGTGACGTTATTATAACCATAAACCGGGGTTACATTGACTTTTCGGATAACTTTGACAGTTTTTGGGGCTTCATTGACCACAGAACAATTTTGCGCTAGACAAGAATGCAGGGAAGGCGGGAGGAGCGGTAACTTCTAACTTTTCTCCCGAATTCATAAAGGTTGCGCTAGCTAATATCATTCATTTCACAACTCTTGCACCAAACTCAACTCATATGCTACAGCTCCTAGATGTCGGGGTATTCGCTCCCATGAAAAAACAATGGCGTAAAGTTCTTGATAAATGGAGGCAAGAATCTAAAAGAAAATGTCGATACCAAAAGAGCAGTTTCCATTGTTATAGAAAAAGTTGATAGATGCTATTACTCCCAAATTAAAAAACAATTTGCAAAGCTCCTTGAGATTTTGCGGACTTTACCCATTTGATCCCCAAGCTGTGCTGCAAAAGATTCTGTCGAAGCAGACATAAGAATCATAAAGAGTTCTCTACAATAGCTTACTGTAGTTCCTCAAAGAAATGACGGGCTACAAGTCAGAAAGATTGCACCACAGAAGAGATAAAAATCCTCCACAGACCAGGAACTCAATTGATTAATCTTGAAGCACAGTCTTTTGAGGCAACACAAGCTGAAGCGACTATTGGGCAAGATCAAGAGGGAGCAGTTTCTGAGCAAAACGAGAAGGAATCCATTTCGGTGTAAAACGAAGAGGAAACTATTATTGAGCAAAATAAATAGAATATCTTACAAATGCATCAACTTCTAGACTTTACCAAAGACCTGCTGGATATGTACCTAATTCAAAGAGAATAATAAGATACAGGGCGAAAAAACTTCTAGGCAGTTCTAGTTCATCTGACGATGAAAAGATCCCACTTAGTGAGATGAAGAAAAATAGAGACGAAGCTAGCAAAAGACTTAATCTGCTGCGTCACCTGTCTCCAGTGGGTATGAGGCATTTGCAACAGAGGATCTAAAAAATTGACTTCATTAAAGATTCATGTTAATTTTCTACTTTTTATTTTTTAGCTTTGTAAACTTTGATTAAGTTTAAATGTAAAAAAGAAATTGTTAATAATAATAATAAGATTGTTAATTATTTGTAATGACTGATTTTGACAGAAGACTGATTATAAGGTTGTAACCAAGTCCTATTAATGAGTAAGAAATTGTTTAAATAAATATCTGATTTTTCTTATTCAAATTTGACTTGTTTTATTATGTTTTGCCCTTTAAACAATTATAAAAACGTGAAATCATATATATTTTTATTTAAAAGGTGAAAAATTAGGTTTTCCTGTTTATTTTTTACTTTCTTAAATATTTTACTCTATGTTTCTTACAAATTATTATTTGTTGATATTGTACAGGGTTATAAGCAAACTATACAAATTATTGCAATATATTGTTGTATAGTCTACCACCAGTTTTGACCAAAAATGGCAGTAGATAAGGCAATCATACAGTCAAAATCGTCCAAATAATCATCATTCTAAACCGCATCGCTATATATTTATATACTTTTTTTTAATATAATAAGTAAATAAAATAATTTTGTATAAACTATTTATAATGGCATAATATATAAATGAGATACATACACATAACATGATTATGAAACAAACAACGTTATATTACACGTTACACTTCCTCAATCAAGATGGCATTATCAGGAGGTGATTAAAATTTGATTTTAATGTCTTTGTTGCTTCACCGAACGTTCCAACCCTAGAAATACAAATAGAATTTATTACACATTTAGCTTTGAGATATTATTAGCGTATCTGCATAGTTAGTAGGTCTGACTAGGACGATTTTAACCTATTGTATACCAATACATCCCCCGTATTTCACAAATTAGAGAATTAGCAAATGTATTTCTACGAGTAATTTATTATAATGCTGCTATGAAGCAGTGCCTTCTGCAATGTCTGTTTTGATACAGATATTTTGTTTACAGATAGTTTTAATACCGATAGGTTTGTTTTAAGCAGAATAATGTTAAAGTTACATTTAAATATAGTAAATTTCGAATTTCTACAAAATAGATATAATACAAAATAGAAGCTAATCTTGTTTTTACTTTGGAATTTAATTATGTAAGTCTATCTGTTGCCTAAAATAATCAAAACTATATTCCATTTGTTGTGAGAAAACGTGGAATCGTAATTTTAATCATAATTCTAACTTTTAAAGAAATGTTTCTTTGAGAAAAGAAATACAAGTTGGTTTTAGAATACATATAGAACGGTTTCAGAGAAGACATATTAATATCAAACTTCCCCAAGTATATGTGACTACAAGCAGTACATACTACATGCAAATGATTATTAACTATAATTACAATTTATGCCATATAACTATTGATTGATATTTAAATGTATTCGATGGTTGTCGAAGTTGGCCGACCGTTTCCGGTCAATAGTTATCCAATATAGCTCTTAGGTTTATTGGGAGTCCAAGATAGCTCTTTAGGATGTTCCGTATTCTTCAGACTGCATCCTCTACACATAGAACCACATGTAATATTTGTATCGCATATAACATAGCGTTGAAAATATTTTGTATATTGCATGATGAGCTTATAATGCGTGCGCAACGTCTAAGCCCGTTTTAAACGGCAGTCTGTTGCCAAGGGCGAGAACGTTTACAACCCTCGAACAATACAAGACGTTGCCTCGTTAATTGTTGATATTAAGCAATAAACAAGGTCCTTCGATTCAAAGTGTGTGTTATTATTCCAAGAATAAAAACCAACATAATTTCTGGTCTATTCGAGCCGGATTGAATCCACGTGAAGTCATTCAGGTATCAAATACAGTGCATCGTTACAAGCTTTGCGACGCCATTACACCAGTCGCAAAATATCATCACATACGGGGCGAGCGGTCACATCGAGGGAAAAGCAACAAGCAGTACATTAGAATAGTGGTTACAACCAGAAAGCAGCAGGCAGCTCAAGCTTTTAACTGGACGACTACGTTCATCATTTCTACTGCATCTGGCCAACGATTTCGCTACAACTACTAGGGAAGGTAGACAAAGCTCGTAGGCATACAGTTCAGGGAGGAAAATCCAGATAAGTTCTATTCATTCCTTTCATTATTCCACATATTATTTAAAAATTCCTTCAATATTCACGCACGTGCATGCAATTATATAACTTATTTAAGGTATATAACTAGTTACACCATTTTACAAATAATAGTCACGTATTATACAGGGTGAGCCCAAAATATAATACCTATCAAATTTGTAGTAAAGGTGTTGCATTTTACCATTGACAATGTCGGAATTTTTAGGCACATTAGTTAGAAAAAGGGGTCAAATCAAAGCGCATTTAACAAGCTTTAAAAACTTTGTTCAAAACTTACAAAATTTGGTTTCTCAAGCGCCTGATCAAACCACACGACCATTATCTGAGTCACACATTTTACAATTAAAATCGCGGACTCATACATTCGAAAATATTTTTTCCCAATATGAAAGTATTCATGGAGAAATACTCGCTTTAGAAACGGACGAAAACGTAGACAAACGTTATACTGAATATAGCGAGTTTGAAAATGCATATTTTGCTATTTTAGCTGAGGCTAAAATTCTCATTAAAAATAATACTTCAAAGGTTCATAACACAAATGAACTACATGGGTCAAATCGGTCATCAGTCACTAGTGAACGATCGATAAACTCAAATAGATCATCACATATCACGTCAGCGTCAAATATCGAACCAGTTCAAGGTTCATCAGCGGAGAATGCACTTAATTTTATTCCTGATAGGGAGATTCAAAATCAATCTCAAAATCTAGTCAAACTACCAGCATTACAGTTAAAGACCAGCCAAAACAATTTCTTAGCTTTTTTGAAGGGTTCAAGTCATTAATTCATAAAAATCATCAGTTAGATGACATCTCTAAATTTCTTTATCTAAAATCGGTACTTGGTCCAGAACCATCAAAAGTAATAGAATCTTTAGATATAATAGGACAAAACTATCAAGTCGCTCTTCAATTGATAGAGAGAAGATACCGGAATAATTAACTTTTGATTAATTCACATATTAGACATATTATAGAATTTCCGAAAATATTTAAAGAAAATGCCGCCTCACTACGGCATATATCTGATTCATTTCAAGCACATTTACGAGCTTTAGATTCTCTTGGGGAACCCATTAAATCATGGTCAAGTATCATTTGTTTCTTAATTTCAGATAAATTAGATTACAATAGTAAAAGGGAATTAGAAATAATGTTAGCAAGGGAAGACAATACCCCCAAAACATCGGTTCTCATTGACTTTCTGGAAAGCCAATCTAAATTACTTGAAAAGCTAGAAAGACTTGGTCACAAGAGTACAAATCATAATCAAGGAAAGTTTAAGTCATTTTCCCATTCATGCGTTTCCAATTTAAGGGAGTATAAATGCATCATTTGTAATTGTCCTCACAAATTATATGCTTGTAAGGAATTTTTATCGCTTCCTGTAAGTCAAAGACTCGACGCTGTCGGCAAACTCAAAATATGTCGCAACTGCCTTCAATTTGGACACTATGCTTCCAGTTGTAAAAGGGGTCATTGTAAGAAGTGTTCAGCGTTTCATTGACGCTCCTTTAGAATCTAAAAGGAGTTCGATCTCCAATTCAAGAAGTAGTGAACAGTGAGGCAGGTCAAGGATCATCGTCCACCCTCACTAGCTCAGTACTTCTACCAGACAACTCATTTGAGGTACTTCCAACCGCAGATTCCTGTCTCTGGCATAAATCAATTAAGAACTAAAATAACGAATATCACACAATGCAAAATACAGTCTATGCATAGCGATTTCAACGCGACACTATCATTTTTACTAGTACAAAATATTACGGATCGTCTTAACATTCCGAACGATATCACTTTGGCCAATCCAAACTTTCACAAGGATATTAGAGTTGACATTCTATTAGGAGTTGATATATTTTGGCGATTATTGTCAGTACAACAAGACTTTATTGACGAGTATCCATACCTTTTCAATACACAGCTGGGATATGTTGTATCGGGTACATTCCATTCGAATTATTCTGGCAATACATCCAGTATTTGCAATTTGAGTATTATGGAACTCTCTCGTCAAATGTCCTTGTTCTGGGAAATAGAAAATATACACTCTCCCAAACCGCTATCACCTGAGGAACAACAATGTGAAGTAAACTTTGTTCAAACCACCAAGCGCGACAGTGTCGGCAGGTTTATAGTTTCGATGCCACTGAGTTCATCTCCGGTAGTTCTAGGTAAATCAAGGGAAACGGCACTAAAACACTTTCTTTCATTAGAGAAACGGTTAAAATCAAGTGCTCAATTAAGAAAATTGTACATCGACTTTATGAAAGAGTACGAGGATTTAGGTCACATGGTAAGAGTCAACGAAGTCACGGATTCTGTGCCCTACGAATATTTCATTCCACATCATGGAGTATACAAAGCGGACAGTCTTACAACCAAACTTCGTGTTGTATTCAATTCAAGTTGCCCTACATCCAATGGAATCTCTTTAAATGATATTCAGTTAAACGGTCCTGTGTTACAAGACGATCTATTTTCAATTTTAGTACGTTTTAGACGATTCAAGTATATTATAACAGGTGATTGCTCAAAAATGTATAGATCTGTCCTTATTGATGAATCACAAAGATGCCTTCAGAAAATATTCTGGAGATCCGACCCTTCACTTCCACTTCAAACTTATGAGTTAAGTACGGTTACATATGGCGAAAAAGCATCTAGCTTTCTCGCAATCCGATGTTTATTCGAACTCGCCAATCAGTGTGAGTCTACACATCCCAAGGTGAGTAATGTTATAAGAAAAGACATGTACTGCGATGATCTTTTAACGAGTTATAGTGAAGAAGAGGAAGCTTCCTACATTTGTCGTACCACCTTTCAAATCCTACAATCTGGAGGTTTCACTTTGCGTAAGTGAAATTCTAATCATCCAAAGATCTTGGAAGGCGTTCAAGCCCAAGGTATAACAAACAATATATTAGAATTCGGTCCAAATGAAAACTCCAAAACATTAGGTCTTTTATACAACAGCTACACGGATTGCTTTCTTTATCACATTTCAGAAGGTTCAAGTCAAAGTCCTCTCACAAAGCGTAAGGTACTCTCCTTTATCTCTATGGTCTTTGATCCTCTTGGTCTTCTTGCACCATATATAATAACAGCTAAAATATTCCTGCAACAATTGTGGTTAACACAAACCGGCTGGGATGATGTTTTGCCAACAGAACTTGAGACCCAATGACTCTCATATAGTGAAGACCTACCTTCCTTAAACTCGCTTCGAATTGCTCGTCAGGTTATGTGTAATTCTTCCAAAGATTTTGCAAATCCATGCATTCTCGGACAGTAGTCAGAAGGCATATGGTACTCGCGTGTATTTACGTTCAGTAGATAGTCAGAGCCGTGTAAATGTACAATTACACGGCTCCCTTAAATACTATGACAATTCCTAAACTAGAATTGTGCGCTGTTTTAATGATGGTCAAACTTGTTTCAAAGTTAAAATCCATTCTAGATATGTCAAAACAGATTGTCAGAAACTGCGTTACTTGTTTTAAGGCCCGTCCTAAGAACCTTAAAAATTTGCTTGGACACTTACCGGCAGATCGTGTGACACCACAATCTCCATTCACGGTAGTTGGAACCGACTACTGCGGTCCTTTTATGATCAAAGATAGAAAAGGTCGAGGTTCAAAATTATCAAAGTGCTACGTGTGCCTCTTTGTATGTTTCAGCACAAGAGCGATGCACCTTGAACTAGTAACAGACTTAAGTTCCGAATCTTTCATATTGTGTTTACGCCGTTTCGCTTCCCGCCGAGGAATGCCATCAAAATTTTATTCGGATAATGGTCGTACTTACTGTGGCGCCAAATCAGAGTTAGAGCAACTAGGAAGTTTTCTATCGCAAAATGAAGATAAGCTTATAGCGGCATTTGCTAGGGAAAGTTTTAACTGGGTATTCTTGCCACCTTATTCTTCTAACATAGGTGGAATTTGGGAAGCGGGAATAAAATCATCCAAATTTCATCTAAAAAGGGTTATGGGAAATGCAACATTAACATACGAACACTTTTATAGTGTGTTAATTCAAATAGAAGGAATTTTAAACTCCCGGCCTCTAACTCCATTATCTAACCATGCTGACGATTTCTCACCCTTAACACCGTCCCATTTCCTTATTGGAAAATCAATTACAACTGTGCCTGATCCTAGTGTACAGCATATTCCAGAGCCTAGGTTGTCACTTTATAAACATCTGCAGCAAATCACTCAAAATTTTTGGTCTCGTTGGCCAAAGAATATATCTCAGAGCTACAGTGTAGGGCTAAGTGGAAGACCCAATGTCAAAATGCTAAGATTGGATCCCTAGTCCTACTTAAGAATGACAATCTTCCACCAGCTAAATGGAGACTTGGACGAATAATCCAATTGCACCACGGTCCGGATAATTTGGTTCGTGTCGTAACGATTTCCACTTCATCAGGAATTACCAAACGAGCCATCTCCAAAATCTGCCCCCTGCCTTTGGAAACTGATACTGAGGTCCCCACAAACAATGCTGTGTAATGAGTGATTTGTGCTCAGTGTTGCCGCGCAATTTATGACTATTGTCGTGCGTGTCCCAACAACGAACATGCTTTAGTTTTAGTTTTATGTATTATTGTTATAGTCTATTTGAAACTCCTCCATTTCATTATGTCATTTCAACGGGGGGAGTATGTTGAAAATATTTTGTATATTGCATGATTAGCTTATAATGCGTGCGCAACGTCTAAGCCCGCTTTAAACGGCAGTCTGTTGCCAAGGGCGAGAACGTTTACAACCCTCGAACAATACAAGACGTTGCCTCGTTAATTGTTGATATTAAGCAATAAACAAGGTCCTTCGATTCAAAGTGTGTGTTATTATTCCAAGAATAAAAACCAACACATAGATATACGTGTTTAGCCTGCAATGTTCCATTAGCTTATCTTTTCTATCTGTAAATTTGTATGAGGTGAGAGATCAAAAAATACTCCCTAGAACATGGAGGGTCTAAGATATCCGCCTCTTTACTTCCACGATTATTTATCTCTTGGATGTTCCCTCACTCAACATAAAATGACATGGTTTGTTTGCCCTAGCAGATTCAATCACCATTCAATGCTGATGGTTTTCGTACTAACCTTTTGATTAGTAATTTCTCTGATCGCCGATACAACTCCAATAGCCTCCACTTGTAATAGTGCGACATGGGTAACTCTCCACAGTAACACTGATTCGAAGGTTTAGATATCCAAAGAATATACCATATCCAGACCTTCCCAGCATTTTATTCATTCATTACCATTTGTAGCGTCCTCAACTGCAAAAATTGAATATATAAAAGCAAATCTTCAAAATTTATCTCTATTTATAAAATTAAAATCTTTCTTATTATCTTTCTATTTATAGAATTGATAAGATAATTAAACTACTATAGAAGCATTTACTTGCCAAATCATATATAAACTACAGCCCTATAAAGTAGTTTGATTTACTCCTTTTTGTCTCTATGTTTTTAGCATTGTACTCGAGAAAACAGAAAGCTTAAAGTAGATAACATCTTTTTTGAAAATACAGGCCTGCAAGAGAGAAGACTCTGAAAGTTACCAACCCTGCCGACCATCGGATATGGCATAGACAACATTGTATTTAATTACTTCGTGTTATATTTTTTATATGCCATTATCATTCACCGATGGGTCCCTAATGATAAGTGCCTACCGCAAGCGTTGTGCGCACATTCTGTCCCGGCGCCATAGTCCGCTACTTGCAGCGGAGAAGTAATTTCTAATGAGTATAGATTACATGATTAGTGATTTAATTGTTTAGTCAAGAAGGCAGTTCGGCTTCGCTTTCATTTATTCCAAGCGCGTGCAGAGCGATTATCGCATGAATGTTGACTTGTTTCCTCGACTGAAAAATGTACGTGTACGATCCAAGTTTTGTTTTACCCGGTCGACACAAAGCTGCAATTTTATACAGGGGCATAATTTGATATAAATCGATATACTGAACGTACAATTACAAAAAGAAAATATGAAAGGACTTATGTATATGAATGCGTGGCACATAATATAAGAATATACATATAACACATTTATTTGCTTATTTTTTTGCCATTTTAAAAAGAGTTTACATTTATTTAATCGAAAAGGTATTTCAAGAATGACGAGTCAAGTATGGCTGTATCCTCACAATAAATGCGAAGAAGATAAATTGCAAGAAAGTTTTTTGTTGGTAATTAAGTAATATAGAACAATGATCTAGAAATATTTCCTTAATTTTTATAATATCACTACGATGATAATAGATTGTCTATTCAAACATATATGTATGTATAAAGACGATCTGCCTTTTACGTACGCATTAGTTGGTTCACTATCGACATTGGCCTACTGTAAGAACAGTTATTTGTGAAATTAGTAACAATGACCAACGCAGTTATACAAAAATTACCAAATGATGTACCACTTGATTCAAAATGCATTCAATCGAGTAAAAAAATGAATAGTAGCGAGGGTGAAGATAGTACACATAATGCGGTGGACTATTCCTGAAATCTTTGTCACCTGGTAAATTCTGTACACTGCAACCGTACACTGCATTTTAAGGAAACACCGCAATACGCGGAAATTATTAGATAGATGTATATCCTAATTTCTCACAACAGATATAATCGAACAAAAATACGATGCAGCTTTTAGATGTTTATTAAAATAGTATCCACAAGATTTACAAGAAACATTGGCGGTATGTAAAAGTTATATATTTGTCTTATCTCGAAGCAAACTCATCCCATAGTTTGGCTAGCTTTCGGAAATCAACCACCGCAAATTCCTCATCAGTGAATAATATACTATAAACATATTTTAATGCCGGTTCTGGATTTTGTTCGCGTTGCCATCTACACTGCCATCTATACAATAGAGCGAAATTGTTACAGCGGGGCGATATATTCAACTCCTCACTAAGTTAGTACAGCATTTCAGAACATAGACGAATATTAGCAATGTTCGTCTTTTTCGTCACAATGTAACACCCCATAAGGGCTATACTGTTTAGTGTTTTTGAGGCAGAAACTAACTATTTTGATTTGAAACCAACCCCCTTATTATAAATGATATTACTTCGGAACTACGACTGCTTCCATATGCGTCTATTAAACTGGTTAGATCCTACGCCACTTTAAAAGTTTGAATCCGCTATTGAAATCATTAAAAGGTGTTTCAGTG
The DNA here is from genome assembly GCA_037954035.1 of Rosalia funebris. Lineage (NCBI taxonomy): Eukaryota > Metazoa > Arthropoda > Insecta > Coleoptera > Cerambycidae > Rosalia > Rosalia funebris. The sequence goes on along the minus strand of JAZFAV010000007.1, from coordinate 18,650,656 downwards.
GGCGTACAAATTAAAGTAGATGTAACAAATGGAGGTATACACATTACAGCAATAATGATCAAAATGAGTAGTAATCAATTATATCAATTAAATAACGAAATATTTGCAAATACATAAAAAAATAACAGAAAAGTCATTGTCAAATTCATAAACGTAGCATAACAAAAGTGCCAAAGAAGATTGGAGCATCTTCCTTATTTGATCAGAAATTTGGAATGCACTAGATTATTCATCGATAACATAGGTCCCTAACAAAATAAAAGTTATGCCATACTTCTTTTTTTTGTATTTTTTCTCTGATTACGAATCTAAAGTCAGAATAAGGGGTTACTGATTCAACTTCTAAGAAAAACCATAAAAACCGATACAAACCTTAATCTACCAATTTTACTTTTCCGCACTCCACTATACTAGCTGAAAAGTAATGGAATCGTGTAAAGAAAAAGTGAAAAAAAAAACATTTTTTTGAGTTTATTTTTCGTTTTTCGACCTAAAAACAAAAAAAAATGGTTTTTAAAAAATTTTGCTGTGTGTGTGTGTGTCGTCGTTGTCGTCAGCATTAATTCTTGTTAGCACGATAACTCAACTAAATCATTTGGGATCGATCGAGTTTTGACAAATTCTGATCGAGAACGTCTCCCAGATGACACCTATTGATTTTGAGATAGATAGGACACAGCGCGATGGTGGACTATTTGAGAATTGTTTTTGTTAACACTATAACTCAACGATATCGTATCGGATCAATCAGATTTTGACTAATTCTGATCTGGGACGTCTCCCAGATGATACCTATTGACTTTCAGGTAGATATGACACACTCCACCCTGTCCATGGGTCATAAAACAGCGCGATGGTGGACTATTTGAGAATTGTTTTTGTTAGCACGATAACTCAACGAAATCGTATCGGATCGATCAGATTTTGACTGATTCTGATCGGGGACGTCTCCCAGATGACACCTATTGATTTTGAGGTGGATAGGACACATCACACCTTGTCCATGGGTCATGAGAAAGCACAATGGTAGACTATTTGTGAAATTTGTTTGTTAGCACGATCACTCGATTAAATCGTGTCGGATCGATCGAGTTTCGACTGATTCTGATTAGGGACGTCTACCAGACGACATCTATTGATTTTGAAGTGGATAGGACACAACCCACCCTGTTCATCGGTCATGAGATAGCACGAGGGTGAACTATTTAAAGAAAGTAAAACTGTCGCATAAAACACATATTCTGCATTTATGTGTTGGTTTATTTTTTCTCGGACACTTAGTTTCGAGATAAAGATGTTCTACGTGCGGAAAAGTGCGTTTTAAGGTTTTAAAACTGTTTATTTTTCTATAAGGTGGAACTATTCTTTTATTTATTTTCATTTCCGCACACGTTTGTCTTCAAATGATCTATGTAATGGAATTCTAGTTGGTCTCTTTCCTTTTTTGTTGGTTTCTCTCTGCAAAACAGCGCGCCTTCGCTGGCTTTTATACCACGAATATTTAGACTAAACGAATTATTCTATACATCCCATTTGCAGGGCAGTTGTCATGGCAGTCCAAACACTCCGTGGTAGCAGGTTTGTGAAGGTACTTGTACCGATCGCGTAAAAAACAAACACTTGAGCGACAAAAATAATGCAAAAATTTGTTTTCATTGTAAATTTGTGCTCTATGAAAACTATGTGGTTATAACAGTTTCTACGTCATATAGAATCCGGCATATCGTGAGATTCACGGCTTCTAATGCTATTTGCTTATAGAAATTATCCTTACAGATAAAGAATTCGTCACAGTTATGAATTATCAAGAAAATGCATCATGGTTGAGCTTTAAAGAAGTGTCAACTAAATCTGTAGGCAAGAATAAAAATGCTGGTTACAGAAATATTGTGGCAAATATCGATTTTTATGGTTTTTATTAGAAGTTTGATAAGTAGGTCAGAATTAGGGGAATTCTGACTTTAGATTCATGTTCAGTGGAAAAAAATACAAAACATAAGTATGGTTGTTTATTCGTTAGCACACACAAATTTTATTTTCTTGTGGGCCTGTGTAATTAAGCTATCACCAAGTACACCAATTATAAAAAAATCTTGTCACCAATTATAGCATATATTTTCAATACCATATATTATCCATTAGGAAAATTGGACTACTCGTAATTATACTCAAACGCTGCCATCAATACCATTCCTGGCCTTGACTCGCATTTCTCGCATCGCATTAATGAAATAAACAACAAATCCTGCACTATGAGCACGTTTTAATGTTCGTAGATTTTCCGGCCAGACTCTCTAGACTCGAATGTCGTAGGTATACCCAGACATTCCTTCAGAAGAAGTACTTAACTTAATTATCAAGTCTATAAGTTTACTAAATAAATATTATTTAAATACATGCTAGTTATGTTTAATTCATTAAAAGGACAGACTTTGCATACCAATTGTTTTTATGCTGAACAAAATATATAATCGGCGTTTTAATTGTTTACTATATAATAATTAGTATAATACAACAATAAAATCGAAATCATTTTAATATAAAAATTACTTTCAGGTTACAAATGACACCTTAAATAAATGTTTAACACCTATTAGTTTGCAAGCTGTTTCAAAATTGACTGAAAATATTACGTGGTATACAAGAAAACATGAAAATATGGTCTTATAGTTTTTGATCTCAAACAAGAAAATAATATACAAGAAGCCACCCACATACATATACTGAAAACTACATTAATGTAAATATAATAGGATAAACATTGAATATATGTTTGTATATTTTTATATAATCAACGAATATATTATATTTTTGCATACACGATAAAAAATATATTACTTTCAACACGTTTTCGCACCATCCTTGAGGTACAGTTGATCGGTGCGTTGTTTTTTATGTGGTATCCCTAATTGGCTTAATCCACAGTCGAAATCGAGGTTTAATTCACGTTGCGTCGCTTACTAGCAAGCAAACCAGACTCACTTTCATTCTCATTACCTTCAGGCATCAATTATGATGTAGGGTCATCAAAACCATGCTGATAGGGATGTTCTATAGCGTCGTAGACGCCGTAGCGTCGAAGATGTTCTATAGCGTATGTTGTATTCGTCATTTTCGTCGTCAAAAAGCTGATCAGGAATGTTCTCACAGAATATCCCATTGCAGTGCAAGCATAGTACCGAGCATTTAAATCTTGGTTTACGGTAACAGCAATCTGCTCCACATCCTTTCTGCCATCTGCACGAAATGATCTAAAGAAAAACCTCTGAAGAAGAACTTTCTGCGGACTGTCTCGAAAAATTCATTCAACCTTGTTGTCAGCAACATCAGATGCTTAGGAACACCATTCACTGCATACTTATTGTCAAATACAGAGCTGACGATGTATGCAGAAGGTTCCCGAAGAGTACGGATGGCGGAGGACAAGCTCAGGACTAAATGCAATACGTATCACAATGGCACCAACTCCAGAGGTCCTGCATAACCCAGTTACATCTATAATCAACATCGTTGTATAAATTGTTAAGATTATTATAGTATAGTCTAGGATATCTACTAGTATTCATTGATAAAAGCCTCAATGACCAATTAAAAATTAACTTTACAAATTTTCACTCACCCACATTTAAGTTTTATTAGAAAATCTGATGTATTTATTGTCGAGCATTAGGGTATTTACAAAATTGTATTTTTACCCGTTTAGGTATGTCCAGATATCAAATTTTCCAAATAGGGGCACTATAAATAATAGGATTTAAGTCTATAGAATTAGTATATTGTGTGCAGCTAGTTATACCGTGCTTTCATTTTAAAACTGTACATAGGTTCCACCGTTCGGTCCTTCTCGGAAAATTAGCCACCGCTGAGGTGGGGAGTCTGGCCGTACGCCGACCGTGATGATCGACGATTTAGATTTCACATTTACCGTCGCATACGTGTTTGGCATTTAGACGAGTGAACTTCGTAGTAATACGTGTAATTTTAAATAGATTCTTTTAATTCAAAAGTTAGTAATTATGACGTACTCACTTGAGGAAAAAATTGATTTGATATCATGGTCTCTTCAAGGACATTCATTACGTGTAATAAGGGACCTTTTCTCAGTCAAATATGTAAATCGTCCGATCCCTGCCTTGAACACAATATCGACAGTAGTGGAAAAATTTAAGTCAACGGGATGCATTTTAGGTTGTAAATGCCACAAGACACCTAGAATTAACGAAGATGCTGAAATGCAGGAATTAATGGTGTGTGCAATGGTAGAAGAAGATTCAAATATTTCTATCCCAAAAATTTCCGAGGAGACTGGTATTAGTGCGGGTAAAATTCACAAAATTTTTAAAGAAAAATAAATATCATTCTTATAAATACGAAGCCCATCAAGAAATTTTCGATGAAGACCAGTACCGTAGAATGGAATTTTGTAACACGGTAATGGAACGTGCAAATGGGGATGACAATTTTATTTATAACATCGTGTTCACCGATGAATCCACGTTTCCGTTACATGGTAGGCACAATCCATCAATTCTACGGTATTGGGCTATTGAAAATCAGTATCGCCTGTTAAATACAAAGACACAATATCCCGAAAAATTGAATGTTTGGGCTGGTATTTATGGGAATGATATTATTGGACCATTCTTTATTGATGGAAATTTAAATGGGGAGACTTATTTGAATCTTCTTCAAAGCCAAATTGTTCCTGCATTGGCAAACATTAACCCCAATTTTGACGTTTGGTTCCAGCACGATGGGTGTCCGGCCCATAACTCAAGAATAGTCATTGACTATTTGAATACGATATTCCCCCAAAGAATTATATCTACGAGAGGCGTAATTCAATGGCCACCAAGATCGCCAGACTTGGCCCCTAATGATTTTTTTTATGGGGGTATATTAAATCAATGTTATATGGACATCCTCATGAAAGAGCTAATAATTTAAATCAACTGACGACTAATATTGAAAATTTATTTCAAACTATTAGCCCTCTTATGCTGACCAACGTTCGTTCAGAATTTTACGACAGGTTGGGTTATTGTTTGGCGCAAGACGGAGGCATCTTCGAAAATTTTCTTTAGTTTTTTTTCTTATTCAAGGGGATATTTTTTAAGTTTTAAGAGTTTGTATTTTATTTTTAATTATTTTAAGAGAATCTATTTATTTTTAAACGTTTTATTAGAAGGCACTTTTTCTAATGCAAAACCAATTATAAAAATAATGCAAAAAAGATCATAGTTTGCTGTTAAATATGGCCAAGATATTTTTTCTTTAAATACCTTGATCATCTTTTAACAGTAAACCCATCAACATCACTTCCCACGTAAAATTTTTTCCCCGTTACAAATACGATGTACACTCCCTCACGTGTAGAACGTGACTGTCGTTACGCCGCTAATTATCGACACTGGACAACCTGAAGCAGGGCATGTGTAGGGAGGGGACGCGAACGGTACTTCCGCGTCCCCTCCCTACACATTATACGAAATCGACCGATTGACTTGCTGTCTAGTAAAAAAATTAAAGAACGGTATATCTTCTAAATTTGGAAAAGTGTATTAGTCTGTCGCTAGACAATGTTATTTTATTAACGTTTCATGAGCACCAGGACTGTGCCTGATGACACAGATTGTTCCGGAACCGCATTATCAAACTTGGTGTCTGCCAGTGTATATATATAATGAAGTTCCAGATATATTCACTGAAAAACAGTTAAATTATATATTTCTTTTTATTTCAAATCTTGTTATTTTGCTGAGGATATACAGAATCCATCCAGTTCCAAATAACATATTTGGAACTGGAGAAATAAATCCCACTTTGTTTAATTTAGAACAGAAATGTATATCAAGACCAATATTTCATTTGTCGAAAAAGTGAAGATATTGTTTACTTGTAAAAGCATTTATTCCATGATTCTTGAAAGAATGGGTGTGCGTGTTATAAATTTTTTCAACATAATTTTCTTTTCTGATATGATTCTCTCCACTAACCCATCTTCAAAAATATGGTAGAATATTCTAGTGGATTTTTCATATTGTTTCGAACTCGAATTTTATAGCGAATTTTTCAATGAATGGGAATAATGGAACACATATCCCGCGCATAACAGGACTTTTCGAGGCAACTTTCTTGAGCACCCTAAAATAACGGACTTTCATAATCCGATGGTTCTCTATAATAGTATTCGAAGGATTGTTGCCACTACTTCTAGAACCTTTAAACTATACTTACATATGTGTAACTTAACTCGTTATCATTAATATTTAAAAAATCGTATTCTCATCTTCCAAGAAAAAAGCATACAAAGTTCAGATCGATAAGGAAGAAGTCCTTCTTATTCAAATCTATATACCCCCACCATCACATTTAATATAACTGAATTAGTATCACCACATCCGATTAATTTCATGAACGAAAAAATTACCAGAAACTTATTGGGAGTATCATTTATAAATTCTATAAATCGAAGCTAAATGTCATTTTCCCAGAAGCATGTGGTTTCATCGGCATGGTTATAGTCGATGAGATCACAACGCCGCGAACACGTAACAGTGGGCGCAGTTGAATCATTTCGCCAGATGAATCATGATCAGACGACTGAAATAACTTGTAAGTTCTAAAAAATAAATTAATTTTTTTCTTCAATTGATAATGAAGATATGTTTGTTGAAGAAAAAGCAAAAAATCGAATGGTATTACGAAAATCATACGGCGAGACAAATACGAGAATTATGCGTAATAATATGTGACAATAGGTCGACATCTGTTCTGTCAAAGCTGCACGATATTACTTGAAAATTTCAGCACGGTTTTTGTCTAAATACAACAAAACATAAGACGTCTTCTGTTCCCTATAACGATAAGGAAATGATTAATTTCCGTTGCGATGAAGTTTTTGAACAATCAATACTTTTGTGCCAGCAAGTTGGTGATACAGAAAATTTTAGTGTTAGACAAACAAATTTATTTATTACTTATTTAGTTGGACAAACTTATTCGTCACATAAAAGTTTGTGAGAAAAATAATGTTGAAAGAAATAAATGTGAACGAACATTTTATCTGAATTATGTTCACTGACTAAACTTCTCCCATTCCCGTGACTGATCCCATTGCTCTATCATCATGATCTAGCTAGAGATCGATGTTAGTTCAGGGAAAATTTAAATCAGTTTACACCCAATATTTCCAAAAGTTAAATTAGTCGCAAAGTTAGCCTCTTTTGTAGGATCAGTTATAATGAAATCCACAAGGCACTAAAATCCTAGAGTGCGTAGTCGTAGTCGTAGTTGGTATATTCAACTCATTGTTTATTATTAAGTTGCTCCATTTATATACTAAATTTTTGTATATATTTATACTTACTTTGTATTATATAATAAACTGAAATAAATAAAAGGTAGGCCAAAAGTAGGCTATCCACTAGGTTTATTTTTCAAATATTGTATTTAATAAGTTCAATATAACATTATTTTCAAATTATAATAAAAAGTACACACCTTAGAGATTTATTTGCACAAAACGTCTTGTAAGTGATTGCCTTTTTCTTCTTCACATAGTTTTGGTCTAATCACTACATTTTCCATCAACGTCGAAGATTCTATTGGTATTGCCCAAATTTACAACATTGTCTTTCAGTTTCAGAAGTACCCGTGGTATATTTTTGTATACTCTTTCTTTTATATAGCCCAAGAGAATGAAATCGGGCGCCGTTAAGTCAGACAATCGTGAAGGCCAATTTCGATCGCAATTTCGAGAAATTATTCTGTTAGTAAACACAGTTCTTAAAAGGTCAATATTCTGTCTAGCTATGTGGAATGTGGCACTGTCCTAGTAAAACCATGAATTCTCGTAGTTTTATAAAGCTAGAAATAAAAAAGTATTATTTGGTAATGCTCGGCAGTGACCGTCATTGCATTGCCTTCATTATCCTCAAGAAATATGGCCGATCACTCTGGTTGAACTTATTTCACACTAAATAGTTTACACGTTACAGGAATTGGATAAAACTCTTTTTCTTGAACTACTCAAGGATTTTTAGTGGCCATAATCCTATATTTTGTTTATTAAGATATCCGTACAGATGAAAGTGTGCCTCGTCACGCATTATTAATTGATGAATAAAATTCGAACTTTCTACACCTATCTGTTGAAGCACAGCTGTATATTGTAGACGCTGTTGTTTATCGCAAGACTTAACTTCATGAATTAACAGTATTTTAAAAGGGAAAAGAATGCAAATCAAGATTCAATATCCGTCTTCGGTTAGTTCTTGTCAATTCCAGTTCATTTAATAGCCTTCTTGTTGAACTTGAGGGATCGTTATTTACACTCTCCCTTACTCGCTCGATATCCTCCGGATTTTTATCTGAACGTGGTTTGCGTGTTTTAGAGTGATCTATTACATTTATCGTGATTTCTCGTTTATTCAAACTTAGAGACAACATTACGAATGATTATTTGGTGGACGCGTATCTGGTATTAAAATATGTACTGTATTTACACTGTATTTTTACAGTTAAAATTATGGGCTTCTGATTTAAAAAATAAAATTCATGATACAATTTTTGTGCCATGGAAAACTGATAGGTGCTCCATTATGAATTTCCTAAGTTTTCATTATAATTCTGAAATTAAATAGAAATTATTAAAAATAAAGTAGAAAAAATTAAATTGAGTTACCTACTTTTGGCCTACCTTATATTAACCGGATGTATCCTGGAACAGGTTTGGGACCTTCGATGAAACAAGAGAAACAGTGGACGCATTTTCCACAAACACCAAAAGATTATTGTTCGATCCACATATCGCCAACTAATTGGGCATCATCGGGAGATAATGCATAGTTATTATTACGTACATGGATATTAAATAAATTAGAATGACGCAGGAATGAACTATTACATTGATTTCAAGGTTTTGGTCACCGTCAGGAGTAACACTGTCTTAGTCTTCCACAAAACGCCAAAACACTATAACAGTGTTTTGTGGAAAACTAAGTTAGTGGTATCTTCACACCAAAAGTCCAACCTATTCCAGTATTAAGATGGCTTCACGATCAACGGAACTGAATCTCTGTCATAAGGTTAGGGCTAAGATTAGATTAATAGAAGCAAATATTTGGTTTCTAAAAGCCTGCAAACGTAGTTCAGTGTTTCCCAATTTTATTCACGTTAAAATTTCATCTTCACGTACCTCAAAAGATCGAAAAATTTGCGAAACAAAAATGGCTCGAACTAGACATCAATGTATGTATAGTAAACTAAGTATACTGGAATTACAAAGATATTGACTTTACAAAAAGCTTAGCCGTAAGTTAAATAATTTAGAACACGAACGGTGGTGTGACTTTCAGAGGAACATGTTTCTGTCGATTAACACAAAGTGTATTAAGAAAATGTCGTCGCAAAATAATAGACAAAAAAAAACAATCGGTGATCAACAAGCAATAGCTTCATTAAAAGAAAGAGTTCCTCATATTTCTTCTTTCTAAGAATTCCTCATATCATGATATTTCCATTGTAGAAAATCATTCCTCCCAATCGTTGGATAAAGAAGAAATTGATCTCCTCGATAAGGGTTCAGATTTTGCATCATCTACCTCTGAAGGGAACCTAGATGAGACTGATGCAAGTATTGAAAGTTCAATGCAACATCCACCTGATCCTTCTAAAGTATTCATGAGAGAAGCTTGCAGGAATCAAATCTCCACCAGTGGCGCCCGGTGTAACTTTTGTCTGAGGGTGTAATCGATAAAGTAATAAGAAAATAAAAATTAAAATAAACTTACCTATGTCCAATCCTGAGGTTATTTATATATAAAGTCCATTCGTCTGTTCTTGGAGTTCGCAAAAACATCAATTACATTGATCATTAAAATTCAGATTTTAATAATCTGGAATCCCTGAAATTAGCACTTTCTCCATATTTATCATACAAAGTGAATTTTAGTCTGTCTTGTACGATTGTAGTTTTCAAAAAGTTTTTAATTTTTTTAAGCGTCGAAAAACAGCGTTCATTCTCGACACTTGTCATGGGTATGGTACAAATTAATTTGAATAATAAAACAGTATCGCTAAAACAGTCTGTCAGGTTTCAATCTATAAATAATTGCAAAATTGCTAAGCAATTTGCTGCTTCACAAAAATCTTCCCTGCTGTATATAACTGTTAATTCACTTTTCAATTTAACTTTGTCCAAAAATCCATAAGTTTTCGTTACATTGTCAAAATCTTGAATAGGGAATTCTTTCTCGTAGTCACTAAATTTATTTGGGAAAAATAGTTTCGACGCTGACAGGTGTTTTCTAAACTTAAATCTGTCTTTAGTTTGGGTAATTAATATATCACACGCTTCCTTAGTTTGTGCAGAAAATGATATGTCATTATGGGATCGTATTGTTTTTTTTTTCAGGAGAATTTGAGGAATTAGTTGTCCGAATTTTTATTATTGCTTCTTCAATATTATTCAAATCACTGCTCATCTTGACAGCATCCAATGAGCGAGACTGAAACCCTTTAAAAAGGATTTCACAATGAGGTATGAGGCGAAAAACGCGAGCCAGTATTTAAAGTTATCGTTATATAAAAAAAACCCAATAACATTTGAGCCCAATTATTTTGTATTGTAATCATTTCCCGTGGTGTGAAAAATACATTCTAAGCTTTCTTTTAAAGTTCAGCATTTTCAGAAACGGTTCGTACAGTTCGCGTATTAAAATTCCGTTATATATTCCACCGAATATGCCTCCATTACGATCTCTTCCCCCTCGTTGTGATTATAAAAATACAAACAACACATTACCACGTAAACAGCCCAGATTCAACAGACAATACAATGCTATGCAATTCAATACAAGACAATACAATAGACAACCTGATGCAATACACTTGCGTCAAAGCTTACAGAATAAACTTTGCTTTGCGTGGCCGTGCAATGCACGCAAATCTTATATACATGCGTATAGAAATCTCCTGTTTCACGCGCCCGAGTCTTCTCCTTCTAACACATTGTTAAACGGTCCTCTGATGTGTGCTAGATGAAAGCTGAACGCGCTAAGTATTTAAAGTTGCAGATTTAATACCTCGTAGATAAATCTGATAAATTCTAAGACTGGCGGCTCTCGCGACATCTAAGAAGCTGTAAGCGATACTGTTAGATATCGGAACATTCTATATAGGTATAATGATAATTTAATGTATAGTAAACACCTAATAGGTATTTTTAGGAATTTTTAAGGGAATTGACAGCACAAATGCACCTACAGTAAAACCGCCACTGGTCTCCACAAATATTATAAACAATAAAATGTCAAAATCCACGAAGAATAGAAAAATTATCAAACGATTGTGAGAGAATGACTTAAATGATAATTTATTTACAAGCTGATAAAGGTAATAAGGTCGTTATATTGGATAAAAAGGACTATGATGAAAGGGTAGACAACCTGATTGTAATGGTCCTTACAAAAAGCTTCCCAGAAATCTATTGCCAAAAATGATCACTGAAGTCAGAAATACTTTTAAATCTTGTAAAAACCTTATTACTTCAGCTCTCGGAAAAAAATTGGTGTTTTGTGGAACACTAAATCAGTGTTATCTTCACACCAAAGGTTCCAATCTACTCAAGTATTTCAGTAGTAAGTAGTATAAATTATTATCTACATACGAGTATAATATTAATTTAACAGTTTATATTTAAAAATATTTAGAATTAGAAAAAAGAGAAAATATATGAAATATTTCGTTTAAAATAATCTTAAATAACGAAATGTATTTCTTCAAAAATATTGTACAATATTTTATCTCCGGATATCAATTATCAAAAGACATAGTTTGTTACAAATATTTAACAACTTCGTTTGATGTTTTTGATGTCAACTAATGGTCATTAATTAAATAGTCACAACTCAAATAGTCGATTTATCATGCCACACGATATGAACATATATTTCTGCAGCCTCATTTTAGTATTATATATCTGAATATATTAATGTCATAAATTAAAGATAACAAAACGTTTCTTTGTTCTTATTACTTTATTGATTTTATATATAAGCTATTAAATAGAGAGGAAGAGTCTGGTTATGTATATTTATGGTTAAATAAAACAATCCGCGGTAAATTTAGTATACGAGTATCTGCGAGGATAAGGCGAAATTTTTGTTATTGTCAGTAGTTAATGATGACGTTCGAGATATTTTTCAGTGCAGTGTAAATATTTTATCACCGTGTCCTAGATTGCAAACAAAAGTGTTTGATAAATCGATGACGTAAATCTTGCATTATCGTATATCACTGATAAGAGGATTATTGCTGTATCCCGGCGTATTCGCCAAATCTAACGCCACTCCAATTATTGAACATGGAATTTATCTTTAGTAGTTCAAACTATATAAACTTCCTTTAGAAGGCGTGCGTCAGATTGACGCACGTAAGATTATATATGAGCACAACTTTTTGTCTGAAGTACGTATTTAAAGAGATGAATAATGTTTGTTTAATTTAATAATCAATACCATAAAATACCGAATCGCAAAAATAAAAATTAATTTCTCATAACTTGTTAAATTCTTGTAGTTCTGCAAATACCTTATAGTTTAAAAAAAAATTTAATTTTGTTATTTAGGAAAACTTCAAGTAGAACAATTAAATGGTGAACATCTCTACTCTACGTAAGCTTGTAAAGTGGTTTTAACTCTTAATTTTCATATTGGAGTAGGTAGGAACCTTTGGGTGAAGATAACACTAACTTAGTTTTCCACAAAACACCAAAATATTATACGCTACACTCGACGCGCGTTTCGCCAACAAAGTTGGCATCATCTGCAGATGATTAAAACTTCTTAATCTTCTTTCTCTCTTAATTTTCAATATTTCCAAATTCGCACACATTTATAGGTCACAAGCGTACGTTTATAAAGGTAACGTGGCATTTAGATACGCATTAATTTACTTTTACTATCGACACTGGTGTGGGTAATAGTGTACCTCTTCAATCAGTAATATATAAGTCGGAAATCGAGAAAGAAACCACCAAACCGTCAAGCGGTTATCAAAGTAGTTCCCGAATAGCAAAGCTATTACATAATCGCTCTATGAAACAACTACTCCTCGGGCTAAAGCCCGGCCAGGCATTGAATTACACCTAGACGCGATACTCGACCCCTTTCTCGTGTTTCTGCACGATCACATAAGGTTTCAAAAAATAAAACCCGCCACAGGTAGGATTCGACATCTGTCCCGGATCGGAACCGAACGACATACAGCTGTTTCGAACTTATTAGTTCTCATCAGTGCCGTACACGGTACGCCGATCCAGGACAAATGCCGAATGAACTCTATATATTGAATTATACCTAGACGTATGTCGTTCTAGCTGTATGTCGAACTAGTATAATTCCTCAGCTGTATCAGATTGATTGCTATACATCTATTAATACAATATTTTAATATATAGCGTTGAAACATAATCAATGCATTGCTTCAGTGAAATATCTTCTAGAGCCACGAAGGCATTAGACTTTTACTGAAATTTTTCTTCAACAGAAATCGTACACCTCATTTTAATAGAACACTTCAATATGCAGAAAATACTGAATAAGTGAATACTCTGCTTTCTCGCGGAAGATGTCATAGAGTAGAAATGTAATGTAACTTATAGCATTTATTTTATACTAACTTAAATATCAAAACATGTTGTAACTAAATAATAATATAGACACGCCTTTAATACCAATTCACTTTACTAATATTGAGTATTGTCTGTACGATGATTTATTGCGGATTCATTTGATTCAAATACGTTAACTTTGTTTAGACCCTGACTTTAGATATAAAATTAGTATAGAAATTTTAGGTTTTAATAAATATAATTTTTCATATCATTAAGTTACAATTATCGCTATTAATTATTTTTAAATCTATTTTAAGCAGTCGATAAATCGAGGTCCTAAACTAAACAGATGTACAAAATTTTTTATAGATACAGTATCAGATATATACTGACAATATTTTCTGTCCATAGTAAGAAGGTGAAATAACAACAGGTTAAAATTAAGTATATAAGTTAATGTAGTAATAGGATCACATAAAATTATAATTTAAAAAATTAATTAGTAGTTCATGGTTCTTATGAAAGTTTGAAAAGTTTTAAAAATACACGAATCGCTCTCCTTTCGCTTTGGAAGTCTCAAGCTGTCAAAGAGATGGTTGTACATAGAGACAAAAACACAAACACACTCATGTTCGGAGAAAGGTACCAATCTCTCTATAGGTAGAGGTATGTACCATTATTGTAGATACCTCTATAGAAGAACACAGCAGATCATTCAACCATATTATAGATGCTAAAGCAGATGTATACATGCTACTCTCTACGATTGTAGCAAACAAGAACCCCACCTTTTTCTCAAATGGCACATGAAACGATAACAAAAGTTAAAAAATTGGAAGATATCTGACGTCCATTATGCAATTAGATAGAGCACTTTTCTTACTGTTCGCCATATCAACCTCTCAACAGATGTATGATTCATTTCGATAATGTTAAGTAGCGATTGTAAAATTGAAATATAATAATAATTTGAATTAATGGTACCTATTATATTAACCATCATAGATCACTTTCTGTTCTATTGTATTTTAATTATTATTTTTTGTCATACTAAAACTGAATCCCAACAAAAACAGCTAATGATGGAAAATGTAGAAATATTGAATAATTATACAGTGTCTAATATATGAATTCTACTAGAACCTTGTCGTACTATTTATGTAGTTTATTCAACTGCAGTAGAAGGCGATACTGATTGCACTATCTTTTAAAAAATTACATTTTTTATTACTTCTAATTGGCTTACACGTGTAATATTAATCGAATCGATATTCCATTTAAGATTATAAAACCATGTAAAACTAAGTTGGTACAATTCGGCTTTAATAGAATATAATTTATAGAAGTTATCAAGGGATCAATATCCCAAACGACATTATTTTGTTTAGTTTTTCTGGAGAATATATATATTTATGTCCATCTATATGATCTTTTTACTTCTATTTATATAATCTTATATAAAGATTTTCGATCACCACTGATGGTAGTAGGGATCAGAAATTTCAAAGAACTACATACTTGCAACCCGTAAAAAATAAATAAGGAAGTATTTGTAGGGACTTTCTTCTTACCCAACAATTTAACCGCAGAAATATAGATGAATTTGTTGAAGTACAACAAATTCAGTAAAAGTAAAATAGAATTTTACGAGTACTATAAAGATTACAATAATTATAATACTATAATGTCTATTGCATACCTATGGAATTGCGGTGCATGCTGGAAATATATATAGCAGCAATAAAGTGCCCTTGTATGGAATAGACGAGACATCAGTGACGCTTTATGCTCCTAGGGATTTGAGTTCGTTGTGGGAAACGAGAAATTTGTAATCTATTGGTACTTATTCATTTCCCACCGTCAGGAAAATACAAGCCAATAAGTCTGACGTAATCTTCCTTGACAATCAACTTAGGATAATGTTCGCCATCGAATTTTCAGCGCCGCTGTCGGTAACATTGTCCTGAAAGAGGAGGAGAGACGCACAAAATATCGAGATTTTATCTTCAAATTCCGTAGAATATGTTCAGTCCAGAGTTACAGGACTGATTATAGAAGTCCTCAATGTAGCAAGACGTGCACTGCTTTCGGATCTAAAGATCATACCGACATGTCGAACCTCGACAGAAATTCTGACTGGACGAATGCAGTAGGACGTAATTCTGGATTCCCTTATGTCTACTTACTGTAGACGACTCGGCCCATTAACCACTAACCTCACGAACGTGAAGACTAATTGCTGGTAATATCAGCACTTTTTCCATGAGTATCGAAGCCACGGAAGAAGGAGACTGGAGTATAATAAAAAGGAATAATAACGATTATGTGCCTTTATTCAAGAATATATGGCGGATTGTAGCCTACCGGCTGCTCATACTCAGCTATAGCAATTGTACAAATGACTTTATAATCTTTGTACAATTGCTATGGGCGATATGAGCAGCCGGTAGCCTGGACTTTTCCATATATATATGTGCAATCCTCAACGTATTTTTTATGCTATTACTTATTAATGCCACCTAATATCATTGACCGTTGGATTTAGAGCAGCCGTTAGATCAATAAATTGTTAAACTCAAAACAAAGCCTAGTCATCAACTTCAGCCGCAACGGTCCATTTTTAGTACTAACGAACTTATTGTGGTAGGTTATAGTGTATATATAATGATATCAGCATCAACTCAGGATGTTTCATATCGATATGGGAACACTCATGTCGCCCTTACATCGGAATGCGTAAACAACCCTCGTCGTTTAGATAATATTTATACTTAAGCCCAGAGTAGATAATAGTTTAGTCAGTTTCTCACATGTATTATACGGTTTCACTTGTCATCTTTTTACTTTAATATATACCTAAAGGAAAATAAACGTGTCTTTATTAAAACTCAATCTTGCCAGTGTTTTTCTGATAAAAAAGGGAAAACTCGCGCGCACATATGGTCCTTCGAGCATCGGATATAATAGAAAGTCTATCGAAAATTTCGAAAATCGAATCGTGTAAACTTAGTGCATCGCCGCGCAAACGTAAAAGCGGACACTAAGTGGAGTGAAACCAAAACAAAACAAAAAACTTAGTGAATCGCCGCGCAAACGAAAGCGGACACTAAGTGATGTCAAGTGAAAGAAAACCATAATAACGTCTTCACCACTAAAGAAAAATTTAGTGCATCGCCGTGTAAACGTAAAAGCGGATACTAAATGAAGCAAAACTAAGCCGTAACAAAGCCAACGTTAACGAAAATCTCAGGGACTACATCACAACGAATACTGTAAGCCGTTACCACCAACGAAAGGTAAGTGGGCATCCTACTCTCACCAGTCCTTTACTATAAATTCACTATAAAGAACCTACGCTTCTTAAAAGTTTGTTTAGCGTTCCCAGTTATCGAATCTTTATTGTTTTACTTTCTTACAAACAAATATGTCATCACTAGCAGACTTAAAACGTCTGTTAATAAAGAAAAACCAAATAAAATCGAAACTAATAGATATTGCGTCATTTTCAAGGCATTTCGTAGCGGGAAATAATCTCAACGAAATTAAAAATCGTATTAACGAAATGCATAAAATTCGCGAAGAATTTGAAAACATTAACATCGACATAATGTGTTGTCAGGACACTTCGGAAAGAGATGCATCGGTTAGCAATGCATCCGACGTATCTGAAACCGATCTTTCTGAAGTAAGTATTTTCGGAAAATCATGGTTTAGTACACTTAGTCAACTGCAAACTCTACTTGAAGCAAATTCTCCCATCCTGTCTAACAGCCGGGTGAATAATATCCCAAATAATAATGCTTCTACAACTATTCCTCAATTTAACGTTAAGCTACCGGTAATAAATTTACCAACCTTTTCGGGCAAACATACAGAATGGTTGCCGTTCTATGATGCATTCCGAAGTTTAATTCACCAAAATAACTCACTAGACGATTGTCAAAAGTTTCGTTACCTAAAATCATGTTTAAAAGGCGAAGCAGCACGCGCCGTTGAGTCGTTATCAGTATCAAGTGAGAATTATCAATCGGCTTGGTCAATATTGAAAAAACGATATAAAAACACACGTCTTATTACACAAGCTCATGTACAAGCTATACTAAATTCTCCAGAAATAAGTAAATGTTCGTCTGATTCACTACAAAAACTCATTGGTGATATTACAAATAATCTAGAAGCGCTCAAGGTTTTAGGTATCCCGGTAAACGGTTGGGATGCTATCCTAACTACGGTAATTATGAGTAAATTAGATTACCATACAAGACGCGAACTTGAAAACATATTGGATTAGGAGCCGGTCCAGCTAACAAAAGTAATGGATTTTTTGGAAAAGAAGCGAGTAGTTCTTGAATCTCTAAATCAGAATGTAAAACAAAAGTTATTCGATAAATCGCCCTTTAACCAAACAAATGCTAATACAAGAAAACCTCTAGTTAACCGTATGTCTAATTCAGCTGCTGTGGGGGTTCCTTGCTATTTTTGTAAAGGACCTCATTATATTAGTCAGTGTGAAAACTTTCTACGATTGAACGTAAGCGAACGAAAAAACGAAATAAATAAACGCAATCTCTGTTTAAATTGCTTTAGATCAAATCATCAGCTTTCAGAATGTAGAGCTTCGGGCTGCCAAACGTGTCAGTCTCGCCAACATCATACGTTAATTCACGAATCTAAACCTGTGCGGCAACAGCAACAATCTTCTAGCGCCAACTGCTGTGCATCGTTGTCAAAAACGCAAGTTGTCTTATCAACTGCAATCGTATTAGCTATCGATTCCACGGGTCGAACAAGAAAATGCCGCGTCTTATTAGATATGGGATCACAAGTTAATATATTATCGAAATCAATGTGCAAATTATTAAATTTAAGGACGAAAAGGCAAGATGTATCTATATCGGGTGTAAACGAAACCTGTAACAATACTGTACAAACAGCGAAAATCGTCTTTCGGTCGTTGTATCAAAATTATGAAACTTCCATTGACTGCTGCATATTAGAAAGTGTAACAGTGAATCTTCCAACAGAGTCCTTTGATAAAAATAGTTTAAATATTCCGGAAAATACACAGCTAGCTGACCCAAATTTTAATGAAAACGGTCCTATTGATCTATTGCTGGGGGCCGAAAGCTTTTGGTCTCTCTTATGTATCGATAGAATAAAGTTATCGGAACCACATTTATATTTATCAAAAACTTTATTAGGATGGATTGTAGGCGGTGCATTTAACGATAATCGTACACCTATTGCATCGTGTAACGTAATCATAAAACAAAACCACACAAGCAACTTAAATGAATTATTAGAACGCTTTTGGGTTCAGAAAAACATAGCACCTGTCCATTGTAATATGACTAGTGAAGAAATCGAATGCGAAGAGCACTTTTTAAATACTTATCGCCGTGATCCTTACGACGGAAGATTTATCGCTAAACTACCATTTAAAGGTAAAAAAATTAATCTCGGAAACTCGTCTCAAAATTCAATGAAACGATTCACCTTTCTAGAAAGAAAATTTAGGAGAGACGACACTTATAAACAATTGTATTCCAAAGCAATAAACGACTTACTTGAAAAAGGGTATTTAGAAGAGGTAATACCTGATAAAACCGAAAACGAAAATCATTTCCTTTTGCCACACAATGGGGTATTTAAACGCGACCCCAAAAATTCTAAGATTAGAATAGTATACGACGGTTCAGCTAAATAAAGTAACGGTTTGAACCTCAATGATAATCTAATGACAGGCCCAAACATACAAAACAATTCTTTTGAGATATTAATCAGATTTCGTACTTATCAGGTAGTCATATCATGTGACATGGAAAGCATGTTTTTACAAATAAAAATTGATTGGGAAGACACAAATTTTCAACAATTATTTTGGCGGTTTAACGAGAACGAACCAATAAAGAAATACCGGCTTACTAGACTTGTTTTCGGACTTACTAACTCTCCATTGGCGGCATTGCTAGGAACCGAACTAATGGATAATGTATGCAGGAAAATAAATATAAGCATCAAGAATAAATACTATTTCACAGATTCCATGATCGTCCTACATTATTTGAATAGTAATGCAAAGGCCTGGCAAGTTTTCGTGGCTAACAGGGTGTCAAAAATTCAAAATCTTAGTAATATCAAAAATTGGTATCATGTAGAAGGCAAAATGAATCCCGCAGACCTAATCTCTCGGGGGGCTAATCCACGGCAAATGAACAACAAGTTATATTGGAAAGGCCCTAGTTTTCTATTACAAGACATATCTGATTGGCCTGAAAATTGTTTTAGGCAATCAATAGAGACAAATTCTCTACCAGAAAAGCGGAAACATACACTAGTAGCATCTATCGTCACTCCCTTTTCATTACTCACAAAATATTCATCTTTTACCAAGCTACAGCGCGTCCTAGCGTATTGTCTCAGATTCGTAAATAATATTCGAGAAAGAAATACTAAACGTAGTGGATATTTGTCCAATCAAGAGCTAATCGAGTCTCATAATACCATTATTCGAATCGTACAAAAGTCTGATTTCGCGGAGGAATATTTATTACTCCAAAAATGCCAGCCGGTTCCAAAAACTAGTAAACTATATTCGCTCGACCCCTTTATCGACAACGAGGGGCTAATTAGACTCGGCAGCAGATTACGTAATTCACCTTTAAAATTCGATGTAAAATTTCCCCTCCTACTACCCAGTAAACATCACATAATTAAACTTCTTATAAAAAAGGAGCATATCTCCTTGCTTCACGCTGGAGCCTCACAAACTCTAGCTTCCTTAAGAACTAAATACTGGCCTCTTAGGGCCCGCGACGAATTAAGAAAAATAATACATTCATGTATTACATGTTTTCGTGTGTCTCCACGATTATTAGAACAAAAGATGGGAGATTTGCCGAAAGATAGGTTAATACCTTGTAGACTCTTCACAAAGGTCGGTTTGGATTACTTCGGTCCAATATATTTAAAACAAGGAAGCAAACGCAGCCCAAAAATTATCAAAGCTTGGGTCGCTCTGTTTGTCTGTTTAGTAACAAGAGCGGTACACTTAGAGGTAGTCAGTGATCTGACCACGGAATGTTTTTTAAATGCACTGAATCGATTTTGTGCCAGACGAGGCAAGGTTTCGCACATCTATTGTGATGAATAAGATTTACAGAAGGAAGTACAGTCTCATTTATTACGGGAAAACATAATCTAGAAATTTATTCCACCCAGATCACCCAATTTTGGAGGTCTATGGGAAAGACTGGTAAAATCAGCTAAGTACCATTTAAATAGAATCACCATGAACGCTAACCTTACTTTTGAAGAGGCGGTAACCCTTATGACCCAAATTAAAGCAGTCATGAACTCCCGTCCTCTCACCCCCCTATCCAATGACCCTTCAGACCTTCAACCATTAACCCCAGCCCACTTTCTTATTGGAGAAAGTCTAACAGCTCTTCCAGAATGCAACGTAACTGATATCCCGGAGTCACGACTGAGCCGCTGGGAGAGAATTAAAAAATTAAAACAACACTTCTGGAAACGGTGGAGCCTGGAAGTTACATCTCAACTCCAATCAAAACGAAAATGGTGCCGACCTGTCTGTGACGTAAAAGTCGGATCTCTAGTACTCATGGCGGATGACAACGTACCACCCATGGTTTGGAAGCTGGGACGTATTGAGGAGGTTTTTCCAGGACCTGACGGACTCGTCCGTGTGGCAAATGTTCGTACTACCCAAGGAACCTATACACGTTGAATTCGTAAGTTAGCGGTTTTGCCAGGAGTCATCGACGAGACGCAGCACCAGTGTCTGTGAGTGAAAAAAAAAGTCAATTCCGTGTATGTGCGCGTCTGTGAATGGCTAAAGTTGAAAACATTTATAATTACAAAGACACTAGTATTTAAATTCGTTATATACTTGTATTTCTATGTTTAATGCTAACCAGTCTTATTCAAGTTCTATTTTCATGTTCTTTAAATCTTGACATTATAATGTGTCAAAGGCGGGGAGGAAATGTGCAATCCTCAACGTATTTTTTATGCTATTACTTATTAATGTCACCTAATATCATTGACCGTTGAATTTAGAGCAGCCGTTAGATCAATAAATTGTTAAACTCAAAACAAAGCCTAGTCATCAACTTCAGCCGCAACGGTCCATTTTTAGTACTAACGAACTTATTGTGGTAGGTTATAGTGTATATATAATTATATCAGCATCAACTTAGGACGTTTCACATCGATATGGGAACACTCATGTCGCTCTTACATCGGAATGCGTAAACAACCCTCGTCGTTTAGATAAGATTTATACTTAAGCCCAGAGTAGATAATAGTTTAGTCAGTTTCTCACATGTATTATACGGTTTCACTTGTCATCTTTTTACTTTAATATATACCTAAAGGAAAATAAACGTGTCTTTATTAAAACTCAATCTTGCCAGTGTTTTTCTGATAAAAAAGGGAAAACTCGCGCGCACAATATATATATATATATATATATATATATATAGTTAAGAAACCACCCTATATTTAATGACTTTTTATTTTTATCTATCATGAAATTATGTAACATAAACTAAAATGTTATAGAACGAACTGTATATGATTCATTAAGAAAATAGCTGAAACAGCTAAATGTACATTATTATAAAAGCTGAACGGTGAATCATATGTCAGTTCTTGGGTAAATCACTTACAGTTACCATTGTAACGCGACGTAATAAAAGTGTTGTGACCAACGTGTTGTTTTTCGTCTCGTCGCGAACCTCCCACCAAAACTGGCGCAGCCGGTAGGATTCATCAGGCAGTAGGCTCACTGAAGAAACTGTAGGATCTCAATCCTCACTGGTGATTCCGAAAAAAACAGCAGGCTCACTGAGAAGTTGTTCGAGGGTTGGCGAGCGAAGAAAACACCCGGAGTGCGGCACCTTTCCACTCCACGGACCGGTATTCCTGTGCGGCACCTTTCCACAGCTACCAGACGTCCAGACAACACTTTATTACAAAGTAAGTACCAAGTACTCATTCCTTGTTCTTTCATTGACTTTGTGTGATTAGAACTTGGTTCACTCCGACCTTTAGAGGTATTTAAGTTAAGTTTTCAGTTTAAGTTTAAAGTATTTAAATTAAAGTCTCAAAGACTTTTTTCAAGTTTTTCAAACAAAAAAAAGAAAAAGAATTTTTTTTTCTTTTCAAACTTGTTTTTCACTTTTGTATTTTTTCACTTTTGAATATTTTTGTTCAAATTAATATCTTTTATGAGCAATTCAGATTCAGAATCTAACGAAAATCGAGACAGTGAAAACAGCGATTCTGACAACACTCAATTAATCGATTCTCAACAACAAACTCTATCTATTACTTTACAACCTCCAAAGCTAGTGTTACCATCTACAATGGCCGTTAATTACCAATTGTTAAAAATGTATGTTGACGTCATACCACCATTTGACGGAAACACCTTTTTACTAAATGACTTTTTAACTAGTTGTGACGAATTGATAACTTCTTTTGCATCACAGACCAATGAAAGCCAGAACGTATTTTTATTAAGAGCTATCAGATCTAAACTTGTAGGTCAAGCCCAACAATTAATTTCTAGTCGTTTAGAAATTGCAACATGGCCCCAAATTAGGGAAATGCTTTCTCAAAATTTTGGTGATCCACGAGATTTACCATGTTTACAGCAAGATCTCTTGCATTTACAATTTAATAGGTCTAAACAAACGTTGTTACAATTTGGAAATCAAGTTAAAGAATTCCAATCTCTACTAATGTCGAAATTGCAACAAACTAGTAAACCAGTTGGTGTTAAAACAGCTTTAGCTGAAGTTTACCAACAGCTGGCACTAGACACTTATGTTCGTAATCTTCCATCTCAATTACAACAAATGGTTAGGACAAAAGAATTTACAACAATTGAAGGTGCAATAGCTTTTGTCACTACGGAAGAACAGTTTTCCCAATATAAAAACAGTCTTTATGCAACAGCTAATAATAAACCTAAACCACTTAATCAATTCGATCAGAATTCTAGAAATGTTAGGCCCATGTACAAACCACAATCTTTCCAAAATTATCAACAACAATTTAACGTAAATCCACAACAACACTCATTTCCTTCAGCCCCAATTAACATACAAACACGTCAAATTCCACAACGTTTCCCGACCAATGCCCAAGTTTTCGGAAAACAAAATGTCTGGAAACCCCAGCCAAATAGAAATCTTTCTAGTACATCTCGTCCGACTCCAATGTCCGGTGTCTCAGTCTTACCTAAAAGACAGCCAATTCAAAACCAAAATATTTCAAGACCGACCCCTATGTCTGGTGTTAATACTATACAATCCCGACGTCACCCATTTCACGATACTGAATTATTTAACACAGAAACCGAAGATAATTTAGAGTACGACTTAAACCCAACTTCTGACAGTACTTTTGAAAATTCTTACCCTGACGAGTCTTCTAATTACTTTGCCGAAAGCGAAGTAGACAGTCAACTTGAATATGACTTTGATTTTCAAGATAGTTCTCGTGACAATTCTGGAAATTTTATGAAACCTGGCCCTGCGAATTCACAGAGGTAGTAGAAGAATTTAATTCGGTAGTTACTCCATCTTCCCTTCCGTATATTTGTATAGAAAACCCTCCAATGAAATTATTAATAGATACAGGTTGTTCTAAATCGATAATTCGCCCTGATATTATTCAAAACTATTTTCCTGATTGCATTTACCAGAACGAAACAAAAATAAAAACTTGTACTGGAGAAACTCAAATAAGATTTAAAGCCGATATCCCAGCATTCTCTGAATTCCTTTCTAATGAAACAATGACAGTCCTTCTTTACGATTTTCACGATTATTTTGATGGGTTAATAGGATTTGAAGACTTACTGAAATTCAACCTTTCAATAATTTTTTCAGAAAACATCCTGTATAATCCACAATTTGCACTTCCATTGTTCTACCGTCACCCATCAGACAAAACAGTTCGCTATTCCATTAATGCTAACGAAGTTATTCTTAGAAAAGTTCCAGTCGACTCGCTTAATGGTGATATCTTAGTCCCGGCGTTATCTAATGATTCATGCATGATACCTGAAACAGTTACTTATTGTAATAATGGTCAAGCACTCGTTGAGATACACAATATTTCAGATAAACCGACAACAATTGAATTTACAGACACCCTTTGTGTTGAACCTCTTTGTAATTATGAGTCATATGATTATCATATCAATGACCCTATAACATCTTTCCGATCGTCTTTAATTCCAAATTTATTACGTACTTCTCAAAAACGCTCTACAAATCAGGCCGACGTTCTCTCTCGAATAAAACTTAATGACGAAATTAATGCTATTGAAAATGAAGATAATGTTTCAGTAATTGCAAATCCAGGCACAATAAACGATGATGTAAATGACATCCTTGACAACATCCCGGAACCTGATCCTGAAGTATTTCAAACTTTATTAGACAATTTTTCCGAGTCCGAAAACCAAAATCCAAATGAACAGCTACCTTCCATGCCCTTACTCGACAAAGACAATAACGATAATGACACAATTCATACAGCTGCAGAAAATCCAATTTTACAAATGCCTATTACAGATAACCCCCTAAATCTGTTTAAAAATCAATTAGTAATCCATGAAAGTTCAAACGCACTATTCGAAACCTGTTCGACAGAAAAATTATTTGGATATAAAATACGTCATTCTATAACTTTACGTCAAAACCTTTCAGACGCTGACGTAGTGAAATTCATTAAACAGTTTGTTAATCCCTCAGATATCACTTGTCTTTATTTTACAACTCCAGAAATCGAAAAGAAAATGATACGCATACTGCAACAAAATTTTAGCTCTTGTATTAGATTCTTTATAACAAAAAAGTTTTTGAATGATGTTCAAGATGAACTAGAACAGCAAAGGTACATTAAATATTACCACGAAACAAAAACATGTCACCGCGGCATTAATGAAACCCGCACAGCTATCTTAAGACGCTATTATTGGCCTAAAATTCATGCAGACGTTATTAAATACGCCAACACTTGTAATACCTGCCAATTATCAAAATATGAAAGGCATCCACAAAAAATCAAATTTCAAATAACACCCACTTATACTAAACCATTTGAAGCGATACATATTGATGTGTTCCAAGCTGACAGACAACAATTTTTAACTATCCTAGATCCCTTTTCAAAATTTGGCCAATCTTACCATTTAGAAAATAAAACTGCTATTGAAGTTCAAAATGCATTACTAACTTTCGTTTCACATTTCGGTATTCCAGGAAAAATTATTGCTGACAGTGGAACTGAGTTTAATAATATTATTATTAAAGAATTTTGCGCATTACATAAAATTGAGTTACATATAACTACAATTCGAAATTCAAATTCTAATTCACCAGTGGAAAGATTCCATTCCACAGTTTTAGATTCAATACGTTGTCTAAAACAAGAACATCCAAATAAACCATTACCATACCTCATGAAACTAGCAGTTATCGGCTACAATAACTCGATACACAGCGTAACGAAACTAACACCATTCGAAGTAATATTAGGTCATACTAACAAAATTACTACTTTTGAACTCAATGAAAATATTATCACTTCTGATTATATTCAAAAACATAAAGACTTGACACAACAATTGTATCAACAAATAAATTCGAATATCTCTCAGAACAAAGACAAAATTATTTCAAAACGAAATGAATCCCGAGACGAACCCGAACCTGTTGAACCAGAACAACCAATATTAATAAAAGAAATTACCAAAGGTCATAAAACGCGTGCTCGATTCAAAAGATCACAAGCAATTCTTGATAAAGGGCCTACCCTTAAAACAAAACATGGACAATTTCATAAAAGTCATGTTAAAAAGAAACGCAAAATTCCTAAAACTAATAAAGAAACGTTGTTGCAGGACAAACAACAAGACGAAGAGACTGACAAAAAACTGAAAAATGACAAATCCACTATCCCTACTCCTCCTGACAATGACAATAATATCCCTAGTACATCAAGTGCGACTAGACGATATAACACTAGATCATCTACAAAATCCAGTTTACCTCCTTAAAATAAGTAAAGAAACAAAAATTATTAATCAATACCATACTTTTCTCCATGTTATAAATTTAGAACCTATTCAAAATAATATAAGAAATCTTAAAATTCAAATCGATAAATTAGAATCAAAAACAAATAAAATAATAGCAATTAATTTTACGACTCAAGCTCTATTTTTATTAGATAAAATACAAGAACGATATGACTCACTACAAGCAAAACCTATTAGAAACAAAAGAGGACTTATAAATATTGTTGGCACCACTCAAAAATGGCTATTTGGCACATTGGATAATGATGATTTAGAAATTATTAATTTAAAGTTTCACACCTTAATAAAAAACCAACATTCATTAGCTGATCAAATAAACCTTAAAACATCTATGATGGTAACCCTCGCTGAAAAAGTAAATACGACCCTGGCTATTCTTCATAATAATCAAAAGGCAATGCAATCTTATATTCAGCATTTAGATAAGGAAATAAATTTAATAATCGTACGTTATCATGCAATTATATTAGCACAACAGATTGTTAACAACCTTGAACTCATTTTAGAATTCCTTGACACTGTCGAAGCGGCAACTACCTTCGCGTATTTAAATACAGTGCATCAGTCGCTTCTTTCAATTCCTGACCTTCAATTTATTTTAAAAACCCTTGAACAAATTTATTCAAAAGATCAATTAGTAAATTTTGAATATTTACAAAGTTACTATCAATATTTTGGTGTTTCAGTCAAATTAAGAAAAGATAAAATTATTTTCTCAATAAAAGTTCCAATCATGCAAAATGAAAAATTTTCCTCTTACCATGTGTACCCTATTCCTATCAAAAATTATACATTTATTCCACCTAAACCTATCCTGGTACTTGGTACACAACATCTACTTTTGGATAATCCCTGTCCACTGATGGAAGAAATCTCCATATGCCAAGGCACGTTACGACCCAATGATCAGCAATGCATGCCCGCATTAGCCAATGGACTCTACGAGGACTCCTGTCAAATGACCCCCGTCATTCTTCAAAGGCCCATCGCCGAACAAATCGACAAATATCACGTTTTATTACTTACTACCAAGACTGTCGATGTTAAAAGTTCCTGCACGAATAACAAAATACAGAAAATCAGTCATCCAGTCGCAATTACCATTCCAGATGGATGCAGCATTACACTATTAGACACAACCTTCGGCCCAGATCCTACTCTTTTGAATGGATCCACGCTGTTACTACCCGAACTTCCACAAATGTTACATCAACCAGTAAAACGTCCCCTTATCCTGAAGGACATCAGACTTGGTGATATCCAGCAACTGCATAATATTCTTCAGCATTCGCAGCCAATCACCTTAGAAGACCTACCTGAAGCGGTTCCATATTCGCTTCTATTCTATGTAATACTTGGACTGATACTATGTGTTAGTATCTTATTCATTATTTACAACTGTCGGCACCGAGTCAAACCATGGACAACATTCACTTGGAAACCGAAGACCAAGCGATCCGAAGGCAACGTAGGTTCGAATCCTACTCCCGACGACTCCACGTCGCCGTTCTAATGGGGGAGGAGTTAAGAAACCACCCTATATTTAATGACTTTTTATTTTTATCTATCATGAAACTATGTAACATAAACTAAAATGTTATAGAACGAACTGTATATGATTCATTAAGAAAATAGCTGAAACAGCTAAATGTACATTATTATAAAAGCTGAACGGTGAATCATATGTCAGTTCTTGGGTAAATCACTTACAGTTACCATTGTAACGCGACGTAATAAAAGTGTTGTGACCAACGTGTTGTTTTTCGTCTCGTCGCGAACCTCCCACCAAAACTATATATATATATATATATATATATATATATATATATATATATAAAATACTTTATAATATTCAAAAAAATAAATGAAACTAGTGTGTGTGGATACGAATTTGAAGAGATGAAGAGATAAAAATATAATTAAGAAGCCCAAGAGACCCAAGTAGCCAATATCTACATTCACTGGACAAGTAAAGTTCTTTGTAGCGATATTTTAAAAAAGTTATGGGCGCTAGATTTGTCTCCTATATTTAATCTAATAGAGATGAAAATTTATATAGAATAAATATAGAAAAAATTAATACAAAAAAATTCCGGAGCATAACAATATAAGAACATTTTAACAAACTTTTTATAAATACAGCTAACAGGTCGATTCTGACAAAAGGAATGTTATGACTTAAACAAATTAAAATATTTTATATTCACACATCATAAACGAACACAGATAAATAAGACGTCTAACACTCTTAGCACTATTAATAACAGTTAAACTGTAATTGAAGATATAACTCTGGTACCACAATGTAGTACTTCCATACAATGAAAAATAATATTTCCTGTTTACCCAATAAACTCGCTGCCGGTAGTGTAATTAACATAGTAATAACATAAATCCAATTATGTAGTTTCGCTGTATATTGTTCATTAACTTATGTTTGTTCAATTGAAATTATCTTGCAAGGTATGAGATTGCTAACTTAGCCTGAAATGAAAAATAATAATGAATACTTTGTGATTGTTGAAAGCTTATGAGTATTATTTGCAATTAATGTATAAAATGAAATTAAAGGTACGTAATTGTAACACTATCTCCTACTACTTCCTGCAGTATAGGTTTAATGAAATCCTATTGTAAAGAACTAAAATAACGTTAACAACATAACTTATAATATATTATGATATTAAAAAGGACCATTTACTATATACCCATATAGCAATATTTACTTAGACAATTATAATGAACACAAATGATATACATACGTTAGTCTGCTGCACAAATTCAATGCAGAACAATGCACAAGGCAATGCTGCACAAATGTTGGGCTGCTCTAACATCTCAATTGAAGGTTTTTTATCAAAAACAACCAATGTTAAATACGATATGTTTTATTTCTAGAGTACTACTTACTTTTGAGTATTTACTTTTAAGTGATTTACAATACATTTTATACTTATACAAAATTTAGTTTACGAGTCAAAAAAGAAAACTCTCTGACATTGTATTTTTGTCTAAAATAAAACACCTCAATTTTTCTCGCTTTTCTTTTCCTCTTAGTAGGCCACGGTATGGTCAAATTAAGATGTTTTAAAATTCTTGATGACATTATTTTACATTTAATTCACGTTTTTATTGAAGATCGTGTTTTTTTGGAAACTATTCCACATAATAAAACAACATAAAATACTGAAATAACAAGATATTAATCTCATTGCACGGTCAACTGATACTAGATAGTTTTGAAGTTTCAGGCAAAAACTGCCAAGGTCAAGTGACATCAGCTATTTTTGAGATTAGTTGCTATTGAGACTAGGCTTAGGGTAGTATCAATAGTTAAAAAGAGACAAAAAATTACATTGGCTGTTTTTGATAAAAACCTTTCAATTTGTATACAGTACATCCCCGATGTTTGGAATATTTTTTTATTATTATAGTATATAGGTTTGGGCCTCATCAGCCACTGATCGCATGGGTAGTCCCTTGGCGATCCCTTCTTATCCGGGTCATTATCCAAAAATGCTATCCCATAAAAGGAGCAATTTAGGCACGTCCCCCACCTTAAGCCTCGCCTTCTCTAGGATAACAGGGGTCCCTAATATAAGATACCTCTTCTCCTCTAGTGCGGGGCAGGTGTAAAGAAGATGAATCGAGGTTTCCTCGTCTTCTTTACAATATCTGCAGGCCGGGCTATCAATCAGCCTCAGCTTGTGCTTATATGAATTCAGGCTACTATGGTGGCCCGTTACGATTCCCACCAGAGTTCTGGCTTTGTGCCTGTTCAATTTAATGAATTCTTGGGCCCATTTCTCAATCTCTGAGTATTCGATGAAGAGTTTGGTTATTCGACACCCGTCTACTCCTCTCCATCTTTTATTGTGCTGGTTTCTTGCCCAGCCATTGATGCGGTCTCTGATCAGATTCCGACTTATTCCCACTGTAGGTTCTGGTCCATAGAGGTTTTCCCTGGTCCCTAGTCTGGCAAGGTCATCTACAGTTAGATTTCCCTTAATGCCATTATGCCCAGGGACCAGCTTCGACTTTGTCGTTGCTGAATTCAGGGCTGCCAACGCCGCCCTGCTATCCGAGCAGATACATACCTTCTCCTGGGTCCGATTTTGGTCCGCCCCCAGAACACCGTATGTAATTCCAACTAGCTCGGCCTGGAGTGCGGTAGTGTATTTGCTCAAGGGGAAGGTTTTACCTATCCCGTCGCATCACCTATACACCCCCGCACCCGCTCTGTTCCCACTCTTGGCTCCATCCGTGTACCAGATGTCTCCATTGAGCGGCAATCCAGCTCGACCCTGCATCCAGTCGGTCTTACTGGTG
Source organism: Rosalia funebris (assembly GCA_037954035.1). NCBI lineage: Eukaryota > Metazoa > Arthropoda > Insecta > Coleoptera > Cerambycidae > Rosalia > Rosalia funebris. Next base: position 18,619,565 of record JAZFAV010000007.1, on the reverse strand, counting down.
AGGGTGATCTTGGAATAAAATTCATCAAAATGAAATGTACTTTTCTTTGGAGAAATTCGTTGAAAACCTATTGTTATTTTTATTTTAAAAACAAATTTTTATTTTATTTTCAAAGCAACACTTGTAGGAATTCAACCCCATAGGCCCTTTGTTCTTTGCATAATTGGTTTTAAGTTGGTATATTAAATTGGTATATTAGTCGTAATATAAATGTATGAGCTGAAGACTATCTAATAAAAATAGTACAGCTAATCAAGAATAGGAAGAAGTCTCAAAACTGCGATATGGGACCGCCCACAGGATGCACAGTACATAGCCTGGTCTTTACTCAGTGGAGTTGAGACCCTTGGAGAGTGAATATCTATGCACTTTATACACGGCCAGAGTTCGATCTTGCCGTGCATAAAGTGCATCCTTTTCCTTCCGAATGCTGTCTCACTTTTTGTTCTACGCATCCTAGAGAATCTCACACTATTCCTATTCTTGATGAGCAGTATGTGCGTATCCTTATGAGCAGTATGTCTCCAGTTTTATTCAAATATATATAAATTTGGAAGTTATATATAATTACACATAATATAGTGTGTAGATGGCCATAAGTAACATACATTTTGAAATATGATAATGCAGAACTTAATACATTTTAGAATTTGCCCTGTTGTTATCCATGAAGAACTTTAACATATGTCCGCCCCTTACTTTTTTGTAACCTACATCAAAGTGAACCGCCAATACCTTTAAAACTTATAGTAGTCTACTGTTTTTTATATACATATACTGTCTAGATAGATTTAATATAACATCAGCTGGTCATCAAGTCAAATTTTCTCCATGTCACCTAGAAATTTAGAGTCTTAAGCCAAAGTGGTTACCTATCTAGAAATCTTCAAATTAGTTTACAATAATATGTGCATTTTACTTTTCCACACCCCACTATAAGCGGAGAAGCAATGTAATCGTGTAAAGAAAAAGTGAAAAAACTAATTTTTTTTTGATTTATTTTTCGTTTTTCGGTCTAAAGACAAAAAAAATGGTTTTTAAAAATGTTTTGCTGTGTGTGTGTCGTCGTTGTCGTCGTTGTCGTCGTTTTTGTCGTTGTCGTTGTTGTCGGCATTTATTCTCAGACGTCTCCCAGACGACACTTATTGATTTTGAGGTGGATACCACCCCTCCCTTGGGTCTATTTGAGAATTTTGTTTAGCACGATAACTCAACTAAATCGTGTCGAATCGATCGAGTTTTGGCTAATTCTGATCGGGAACGTCTCCCAGACGACACCTACTGATTTTGAGGTGGATAAGACACCCCACCCTGTCCATGGGTCATGAGAAAGCACGACGGTAGACTATTTGAGAAATTTTTGGTGTTAATACGATAACTCAACTAAATCGTATCGAATCCATCGGATATTAACTGATTCTGATCGTAAACGTCTCACAGACGACACCTATTGATTTTGAGGTGGATAGGACACACTCTACCATGTTCATGGGTCATGAGAAAGCACAATGGTGGACTATTTGAGAAATTTGTTAGTTAGCACAGTCACTCAATTAAATCGTGTCGGATCGATCGGGTTTCGACTGATTTTGATTAGAGACGTCTACCAGACGACATCTATTGATTTTGAGGTGGATATGACACACCCCACCCTGTTCATGGAGCATGAGAAAGCACGAGGGTGAACTATTTGAAAAAAGTAAAACTGTCGCATAAAACACATATTCTGCATTTATGTGTTGGTTTATTTTTTCTCGGCCACTCAATTTCAACATAGAGATGTTCTACGTGCGGGAAATTCCGTTTTAAGGTTTTGTTTAAGGAAGTGTTTATTTCATATAATCTTACAACTTTAATATTAAGTATTAATTTTTCACAATACATTGATCGTCAGGTCCTCTAAAGGGGGGAGAGCAGGCAAAATTGATGTACATGAAATATATAATATTAGACAATTTCCATTACAGTTGCTTCCAGAGATCTATCTAAAGATATACATAAAATATGTTTTTTTTTATTTTTAATTAGCAATTTATTTTCGCAAACTTCATTTTAAATATCAGTTGTAATTAAATTACTTTATGAGGCCTGTATGATTATTAAGATATAAGGGATACAAATTAATTGTACTGTTTATCATGTTTGCGATAGAATGGCGTGTCATCTATATTGTAAAGTAACAAGAATCGTCTTATATTTTATTATGGATTGTTATTGTTACTTCGAATATACATATGTGAATCAAAAGCAAGAGCGTTTTATTCTTCTAAAAGAGTATCTTTATTAATGAAATATTCTCATACAATACGTAACTGTGGTGGTGTAGATTTATTCAACAGTGAACCATCTGGTAAGATACAACACATATATAGATCTATCTATACACACTACTGTCAATAATATCTGATCATTAAATTAGATCATATCACTGAGAACAGAATCAGAAATAGAGATATAGAAGAGTCCTTGCCTTAACACAATACCCTTCGCCCGAAAAATTATTTGCAATACGTTTGCAACACTTTTTTACTGCTCAAATATTTATTTCTAAAACTATATGAAATTTAGAACTATAAGTAATTCAACTCATCGTGACATATAGCAGTAGATGTAATTTTAAAGTATAACCATTTAGTGTTTATAGACAACTTTAAATATTTTCTTCGTGAACGACTTTTTCCTACGTTTAAATTTAGAAAAGTCTAGCTTTCAAAACAAGGAAACAGAACAATATTAGATAAGTAAACGATACACCTAAAAGCCATAAAAACTAATTTTTATGGTTTCTATGATCACTTGTTAATTGAATTCGTAATTAAATTTCAGTTATATTATATGGGAAGTTATAAACATTCGGAACTATTATCGTAAGGAAATAGTCAGTTTCTATTCGGTGCAATAAAAAAAAGATAAAAAAGGTATTCGTTTTAATGAAATAGAACACCGGAACAATTGATTTTAGATATCAGTGTATTAGGTTTTTACTGTTTGCTTAAATAACATTCTAATGGAATATCCTATTAGATTTTAACTATTACCTGTGAGACTATGAAGATTTAAAGTTAATATAGTTTAACTTAAAATACACGTTTCAAAAAATATTCCTATTTTGGCTTTAGAAGATTCCGTGAAATGTTGTACAAATTGGCGAATTATTTTCATCTTATCTACAAAATAATAAAAATAATAATAAATTTATTTACATACACATGGTTTAAATGTTCAATTAGCAAGCACAATGTAAATAAGCAAATATATCTTATAGAAGATAACTTCTTAATTGCTGTTTCAATTAAGTTGCGGGCCTCCATACTTGAGATATTTCCCTTTAACATATAATTTGAATTTTTCTTAAGGGAAGTAAGAATATTCTCATTTCTATGGCTGTCATATATGTTAAATAAATTTGGTCCCAAATATTAAAAATGTCTCTATCCTATTTATTTTAACTTTAATAATAATTGGTAATTATCTTTTGTAGTAATTAGACTGTCAAGTACAATATTCATGATTAAGTCCAAGTAATTTATTTTTATTTACATATAGCTTAATATTTGTAGCATTAAAGAATAATTGTCTCATATCAGAAATGTCATAAATTAGGGCAGAAAGGTATACGTAATCCCCATTCAGCATTAATTTAAGAAATCGTTTTTGAAGTACTTCTATGTATAGAATTTCTATATACCAATTATCTCATATGTTAAATTACTTTCTACCAGAATATAATAATTCATTTTTGTTTTTTGTTTATCCATTTACTAATTAACACACTCAACAATATGTTGAGTGTCACCATTTCATCATCAACATAATCATTTCCATTCTGTTAATTGAATATGTTACGTGTTTTATATTTTCTACTATCAGGCAAGTATAAAATTTTTCGTCCTTTTAATGTTATTTCTCTTCTCGGTAGTGTCCTGCGATGTTGAATGTTAATTCTATTGAACTATTAAAAGCTGTTGTTTACTCATTACCTGTTTAGTCATTAACTGTTTCAATGTATACATTGTAATTTTTCTATAAAATAATCAATATGCAAATTCCATCTTATATGACTATCTAAAAGGATACCAAAATATATTTATGCTGTGACAAATATTTTAAAATTATCCTGTACAGTAATTCATGCGAGAGAGGTTTAAACATGTAGAATGATAAATAAAGTGTTTTATTGCCACGGTAGGAAACGATGGTTCGTACACATAAATAAGTATACCACCACTGATTTAAATGGAGAATAAACCGTCGATATATAATATAAACAGAATTAGTCCTAACATTATCCCTTGTGGTACCCCATAGTCAATTACTCTCTGTTCACATAACACATATTTTATTCTAATACATTGAATTCTTCTAGAAATATAACTTTTGAATAGATTCAATGCATTGTTTCATATACCTAAATCAATGTCTGTAGAAATATCTAATGGACAGCTAACGGTATCAAGGTTTTAACAATATCTATGAATACATAGGGTCCTGGTTTATGCTCCTCTAAGCATCTTAAATTTTTTATTATAAATAGTGTTAGCATCTATTAAATACTGTTAGCATCCAGGTTATTTTTATCACCTTTGAAGTCAAATTGATATCCAATGTTGACTCATATTTATTATAGAAACATACCGGTCTTGATTATATAATTTTTTCTAAAATATTGCGAAAACTTGCTATTATTAACGACATCGGTCTTTAGTTAGATCAGTTGTTTTGTCACCACTTTTATGTAGCTGCAATTAGAAGTTCAACAACGAATAGTTTGTGCACACATGTTTTATGAAAGTGAGCGATCATATACAGTTGCAGATTTAACAGTTCGTAATTTAATCAAGAAATTTGAAGAAAGAGGTTCTGTTTTTAATAAGGCAAGACCAATACGTCCTCATCCTGGTCGGTCAGGTGAAAATATTATTGCAGTGACAGAAAGTATCCAAACATTTAAATTCGACGTCGTTCACGACAATTGAATCTGTCAAGAGCCACCACGCATTGGATTTAAAAAAAAAATTTAGCACCTGTCAGCACACAAAATTCAATTGGCACAACAATTAAAAGTTACAGACCATTTACAACGTCGTACGTTTGTTAATTTGGCGTTAGAAAAAAAACAAGGTGATGTCGATTTTTTCAACAAAATTTCAGCGATGAAGCATACTTTCATCGTGACAGGTACGTCAACAAACTAAATTTGGGGTGCTGAAAATCCACATGCTGTTCAAGAAAAACAAATTAATACACCGATATGCACGATTTGGTATGCCTACTGGACTGGGGGGGGATATTGAATCATATTTCTTTGAAAATGAGGCTGATAATGCTATCACAGTAAATGGGGAATGCTATTGTGACATGATAAACAATTTATTTTTCCAAATTTATTATTTACATTTGAACACTATGTGGTTTCAGCAAGACGGTGCAACGTGTCACACAGCACGTGCAACCATAGCTCTGTTGTATACCAAATTTCCTGATCACGTTGCCTCGTGGAATGCTGACATCAATTAGCCTGCGAGACTATGTGATTTAACATCACTGAACTTTTCTCTTTGGGGTTACATGAAAAGAAAAAATTACGCCACCCAGCCCAATAGCAATAATCAATGACTTCGAAGCAAACATTCAACGTATTATTCGGAAAATAGAGCCAGTTTTATGTGTGCGTGTTATGAGCAATTTCCTAAATGATATATCCATTTTTCTAAGTTCTTTCCCTCGGATTTCCTGAAAACTGATGTTTTCTTGGAACAATGTGGATTTGATGAAAAGCTACGTTATTTCCTCTTGCCACTCGTCTTTTCCGGGTAAGGCAGGTCTGAATTCAAACCTTAAAACATGAAATGAGATTGTTATTTTATTACCACCATTAAAGAATATTAATTAAAAACTGTTACATTAAAATCAATAAAAAAAATAGATACTTAAAATAGGAACTAGATAGAATTCAATATATGAGTTGTTACTGACAATCAAATAAAACTAAAGTTGGATAAAAAATAAATGCTCCAGTTGATTGGTGATTTCTTCCACGTAGTTAAACTCACATTGTTATAGCTACATAACGTAATATACTGATACATACAGAAATAGGTGTCAGGTAATCTATCGTGCCATATAAACCACATTCTTTTCCATTTGTAGGCATATCGGCTCCATTTTATGTTGAAAAATAAACTACCTCAGTTTGTAAAATATTTTTATTCTTATTATTATTCTTAGTCTTATTCACAAATTACATCCTACAGTTCCAAATGAAACACTATACTACTCTTTCAGGAAACCACGTTCTAATACCTGCCAAACGTGTGATAAACTGAATAATCTCATATCTGCAGAACATGATGAATAAGTATTAAAAAATATATAAAAGTGGAGAAAGCAGTACATGAAAGAAGCTAACTATTTTTGCACAAAATTTAAAGAATATGTTGCAGAGGCTAAGACAAGCAAAAATCAAATTGAGTTATTATAATTTGATTGTAAAAAAATACGATCCTTTCTCATATATCCGATGGGGATGTCTTTTTGAGCCATCAGCTTTGGAACTATAATTTTTGTATTTTGGTAGCAAGCTCAGGAAAGCCGTATTTCTTTAAGTGTGATGAAACAGTCGCAAAAAAATCGGATAAAATAACGTAGTAAATTTTATACATTATTTCATTAATTAATTTGCCAGCAGCTGTGACAAATTTACTTCTGTACTCTGATAACTGTTCCTCGCAGAACAAGAATGAACCTTTAGCTCAGTATTTTTATACCACTACTGAAAGGACAATGATTTTTTTTCTGTTAGAAGTTTTGGATTTATAATGATCGTTTCAGTAAGCTTTCCAAAAGGATTGTATTCATCAAACGAACACGAAATTTTGCAGTCTTTTCCTACCATGTAATGGAATATATAGGAAAATGTATTGAATGCAGCAGCTCCGTCAGTGCATGTTTCAAGGATGAATTTGCTCTTCAAAATCCTGAAGTAAATCTGACTCTACTTGGTCCTCAGTTACGTTACTAGTCTGATTGTGAGCCTTTACCGCTCAAGCACTCTACGTATCTACATGTAAAAGAACTGACAACAAAGTACGTGCCCGCAGACTGTACACATACAGTCTGCGTGGTTTTACCTCGTAAAACCACAGTTTTACGAGGTACTTAGGTATCAAGGACAGCCTTACCAGTCTGAAAACTATTTCTCAGATGTTAAATATTTACTACAAAATACATTAATTTTGTATCTTTTTTACTTTTCCACGCTCCACTATACTAGCGGAAAAGTAATGTAATCGTGTAAAGAAAAAGTGAAAAAACAAAAATTTTTTTTTGGGTTTATTTTTCGTCTTTCGGCCTAAAAACAAAAAAAAAATGGTTTTTAAATTTTTTTTCTGTGTGTGTGTCATCGTTATCGTCGGCATTAAAATTTCTTGTTAGCACGATAACTCAACTAAATCGTATCAGATCGATCGGGTTTTGACTGATCCTGATCGGGTACGTTTCCCAGATGATACCTATTGATTTTGAGGTGGATAGCATGCACCACCCCCTCCCTTTGGTCTATTTGAGAAGTTTCTTTGTTAGCACGATAATTCAACTAAATCGTGTCGGATCGATCGAGTTTTGATTAATTCTGACCGGGGACGTCTCCTAGACGACACCTATTGATTTTGAGGTAGATAGGACATACCCCACCCTGTCCATGAGTCATGAGAGCACGATGTTGGACTATTTGAGAAATTTATTTTGTTAATACGATAACTCAACTAAATCGTGTCGGATCGATCGGGTTTTGACTAATTCTGATCGGGAACGTCTCCCAGACGACACCTATTGATTTTGAGGTGGATAAGACACACCCCACCCTGTCCATGGGTCATGAGAAAACATTTTGTTAACACGATAACTCAACTATATCATGTCGGATCGATCGGGTTTTGACTGATTCTGATCGGGGACGTCTCTCAGATGACACCTATTGATTTTGAGGTGGATAGAACACACTCTACCATGTTCATGGGTCATCAGAAAGCACAATGGTAGACTATTTGAGATTTTTTTTTGTTAGCACGATCACTTAATTAAATCGTGTTGGATCGATCGGGTTTCAAATGATTCTGATTAGAGACGTCTACCAGACGACATGTATTGATTTTGCGGTGGATAGGACACACCCCACCCTGTTCAGAGGTCATGAGAAAGCACGAGGCTGGACTATTTGAAAAAAGTAAAACTGTCGCATAAAATAGATATTCTGCATTTAGGTGTTGGTTTATGTTTTCTCGGTCACTCAATTTCAGGAGGCAGCTCTTCAAATTTTGTATTGGTGTACTGCTGTACTTTAACGAAATTATTGTAATAAACACAACATAGTTATTACACAAAAATAAAAAAATATATCATCATATTTTTCAAGTTGAACAGTTTATACTGTCTTCCGAAAAACATTTTGAAAATGGAGCTGCCCCCTTTTGGCACAGGAGTCTTCAACTACACAACTACGTTTATCTAACACCAATATGTTACGTATAATACTACTGCAAAGTTTAACAGAAATTTGTTCTTTATATATTATTCTATTATCGATATTTTTAGTTTATAATACCTGATTGATGGACATAACAAAAGCGTCTACTAATAGTTCACAACAAATAGTAGTGGATGTTCCGTTATTATTTTTTTTATCATAACCATACTAAGTCAACTAGCCCCTCTATTTTGTCTTTCTCATGCTATATTAATTCTGTTATTGTTATTTCTATGGTTATTTGCTCATACATTGTTTATTATATTATTCAGGTACATGTGATATGATAAATGATACAAGGTATATATAGGGAGTTTCAGTTGGAACTATAGGATTTGAATTGCGCGATATTTGTATTATATTTGTATTTGTAAATATTTAACCACTGTCATCTACAAACCATACGACGCCGACGTCAATATGCCTGGGTGTTTCATTTGGAACTGTAGAATGTGATGTGTTAATCAAACTAATTGTATTTGACAAACTGAGGTTTTTTATTCTTCAACATAAAATGGTGATTATTCGGCGACAAATGAAAAAGAATATCGTATCGTTCATATAGCCAGTTCAACTCATCTGGCATGATATAATTCCTTTAGCAAAATTGTCCAAAACACGAGCACATAAAACTGTCTCTATTTCCCGAATAACACATTCAACGTTTGCTTTCGGGATATTGATTGTTACTGGTTGAGTGGCATACACTTTTCCCCTGACATAACTCCAAAGAAAAAAGTCCAATGGTGTTAAATCACATGATCTTGCAGGCCAATTGACGTCAGCATTGCGCTAAGCAACATGATCAGGAAGTTCGGTATGCAATAGAATTATGGTTGGGCGTGCTGCATGATACGTTGCACTGTCTTGCTGATACCACATGTTGTTCAAATCCAAGTCAATAATTTGGTGGAAAGAGAAATGTTCTTCTAATTTCTTGATTAAGTTAAGAACTGTTAACTCCGTGAGCGCATTACTTTGTCTTAATTTTGTGCCAATTCTTCTTAATGCAATCGTAAATGATCGCTCATATCCATAAAACAGTTGCCCAGTACAATGAATAGTACCAAATCTATTCGTTGTTGAACTGTTGATAGCCGCATGTTGATGTCGTATGGTTTATAGATGACAGTCGTTAAATATTGACGCCCTATCTTTGACAGAACATAAATGGCGCACAAACAAAATCCTATAATTTCAACTGAGACACCCTATATGAGCCATATATTTGTTAAATATTTAGTTATATTTTTTATTTTCTTGTATTTTTTTCATTATATGTATAAAAATATATTTTACTCTAGTGCTTCCTTAGTCGATAAGAATTATTGTGACGATGAAAAAAATAAAAATTCAGAGTTTACTCCTTCGTGATAACTTAACTATAATTTTAATTTTATTAACCCATTCCACAAAAGCCTCTTTTATTATTAATGTCCATGAAACACATTTCTCCTCCAAAATATCTGTATTTTTCTCTTATGTATTTTTCTTCTACAGAATATTTATATTTACTGTATATCTGTGAAAGCAGTGAATACGATCTTCATTCTATAAAGCAGCTAAATTTTGCATGTTCGATTATTTTATTCCTTCCTATTTAAGGAATTTTATTCCTTCTTTCAACATCAACAAATAATAATTTCAGATCTGTCAAAATAATTTGTAATAATTTTTTATATGAAGCAATATTCAAGCCAATTCTCATAAATTATATGTACAAACTTTAAAGCCAATAATAATATTCCCATAATTAATTTTATTGTTTATCAAGATTCATATGGCTTTATTATTATCACTCATAAATTTTACTGCACATGTAAAGTTATCCAATATATTATGAGAAATAAAAATCTTTTGACAGATTATATTGTTGAATTAACTAACTAATATACCCATAAGAGCGGCTCAGTGTTTTATGTCAACTAATGAATATTCATCAGCTTTAAGAATATGTTAAAAATGATCAAGTTATACAAAGTGTCTAAGACCAAAATATACGCGTTCTCAGATCTGGTCTCTGAGTTTACGTTCTTATTAATGATAATTAAATTTTATGGACTGGGAACTTGGAAAATTTTATTTCTCTATTAATATAAACCTTAAAACACTAATAATAAAATATGTATCAGGAAAATTAGTTCCATATAAACAAGTGCAATATCTCTTTTATTTCAACTATTATATCTAAATATATTTTATTATACAGATATATTTTATATCTCCTCCAGATGTATATATATATATATATATATATATATATATATATATATATATATATATATATATATATATATATATATATATATATATCCTCAATTAAATCATATTTTATTTTATATAAATGTCACTAACATAACGTAAAGTATTTAATAAACTAACCATTTTATTAACATGCAAAATAAAAAGGATAATAAAAGATAGGATGACACGGTATGAAAATGGATTAAATACAATTATTTTTAAACCCATCTAATTTAATATGAAGAAAATGATTATAACACGACGAGAAAAGCAAACCTCTTTATAAATATACTATTCATTTCATCGCTATTTGCCAAATAAAAAACTCTCTTATCTTGCCGATAAACTAGCACCTATAGTCTACCTGAGCCTAGCCATAAAACAAGCAACGGTATGTTTTTAGATTTTTTATTTGGCAAATAGCGATGAAATAAAGTATAGTTTAGTTTAAAAATTTACAATTGACTGAAATTTATACGTTATTTGCTTGATTTATCAAATATCTACAAATTTAATATAAAATAGTTATAATAATATTAATTGGCCTGATTAGAACTTTTATAACAGGAAACAAAAAATTTTTATTTTAACAAAAATATAACTTTAAAACAGTCATATGCACTATTGATAGTTACCGTGATAATATCAGGAAGCTATTAATAGCTAGCTATATTCACTGCATCATAAAATCAGATCATATCATTCTTATTCAAACTGTATGTGACGAAAAAAATATATAAAATTTTTTATGCGGTAATTCTGATTCAATTAATGAAGCAATACTTTTAAAACGATTATTTTTGCGTGAAATATGTATAAATGGATTCTTAGAAGATGATGCTTTATTAGAAGATTATGTTTATCATCGCCTATCATGACTAATTCCATCTTGTGAATTGTAAAAGCAATGGAAATTTAGTATTTTTCCATATATTGTATGTTATGTTTTGTTACATAAGTCAAAAAACCAATACAGTCCAGTAGTTTTCATGTTTTATCATATCTAAAATAAATTCACAGCAGAATGGATAAATTTTACTATAAAAACCTGAACTGAAAACTTAAATATCGATGATTATGAAAAGTATTCTTGAAATTAATGCAACCAGGTCAATGCTCTCATAATTAACACTTATGATGTTCAAAAATCTCTATGAAATTTCAAATACTTCCTTCTATATTTGCATCTCAATCGCGAAACAATTCAACGTATATGATACAGATATACAATATTCATATGTATACAATTAACAATGTACAATTTACAGTGTATATACTCTGTATATATAAATACAAAAGCACTATGTAAAATTATAATATGAATTATGATGATCGAACTACTGAAGAGAACTATGTATACTTCAATAGTTATTTTATAATCGCCTTATAATAAATGCACATATATTTTGTTATTACAATTAGTTTGAATGACAACAATAATTAATAAGCTTTTTCTGCAAACCTTACGTTTCTAATGGTTTAAAGGACACTTAAAATAATAATTTCAGTTGTTGTTTCGCTCGTTAGTTCGTGCACATACCGCCATTAATTTTAGCTAATGAAAATTGCTATGCGGGTAAAATTGTCCCATTCAGCGAATGTAAAATATGACCCGCTGGGCTTTACCTGTCTACTGGCGCCAACGCTGTTGTCCAAATTCGGCTTATCCCATTCCAACCCTCCAGTGACAATTACCTCTTTCAAAATATTAAGGTAATAAACGGACGTACAACTTTATAATATATATGGAACCAACTGAGCTACTACAATGGTCTGTTGTATACTACGATAAGTGAAAACTTAATTGAATATACAAGTAAGAATGTTTTATATAATAGGCATTGAGTGAAATATGTACGAATATACAGGGTGGGAACCTTGTATATCCATGTAATGACTCATAAAATAAAATTATTTTTGGTGTTATAAACAGATTTATAAAAATCGATAGGACATGCCGATGTTTTATCTAAAAATCAGTCTGATATAAAGTATGTATTTTAAGCAAAATTTTCTATATGTAAGTTTCTATATGTAAACTCATGTAATTTCAGTACCAGTTTGTTTATGAAATACCTTATATGTCTTTTAAATGAAATTTTCTACAAATAATATAATTTATGTAATTGTAGTATTATGTAAGTTCTATTTAGTATTTACTAATATACTAGTTAATAAATTAAAATTATATGGATTCAGCGGTAATCTTCTTGAATTAGTAAAATTGTATTTATCCAGACGTATATTATTGATTTCATATAATGGCTTTAAATCCAAGGCCACCTTAACGTCTTCTCGAGTACCTCAAAGCTTAAATTTGGGACCATTATTATTTATATTATTTATTAACAATTTGTTTCTAATGCTTATGGTCATACATATGTTTTGCCGATTACTTACTCGTAATCGATAAATCGATAAAATTAAGATATGCTATTGAGTGGAGAGATCTTTTTTTCTATGGGGTTATCGCAAGAATAAAGTATATACAACAAAGCCAATATTGGTGATATTAAATAAATAATGAGGAAAGAAATAAAGAATATTTGACATCCAATTTTAGAGAATGTGAGACAGCAGTTTGCGCAAACTAGTTACTGCTAACAAGTAAATGGACAAAAATTCTGAAAATTTGTTTTATATATATATATATATATATATATATATATATATATATATATATATATATATATATATATATATATATATATATATATACAGGGTGACTCAGCTAACACGTTCATTAAGAGATTATGAACTTCCCATTGGAATTCATTTTTTAAAATTTGGAATCAGGGGTTAGCGAGGACGATCTATTTAACTAAAATATTTCTGATTTTCTGACACTTCCGATTATACCGGTAGTAGCTATGAACTTCCTTATTTTAAATAGAACACCCAGTATATTATTACATTTCTGAATTACCCTGCTGATTTTAAGTGAATTTTCTTAACAATTCCCTATACCTATCTTTAGCAGTTTTTGAGATATTTTAATTTTTTTGAAAAAATTAGGTTTTGTAGTATCCCATTCGAATGCTCGTCACTTATTCAAAACAAAAGTTATAGTAGCAAAGTTTGGGATGTAATTAGGCGGACTATTAAGATTTCAGGTTATATGTAGTTTGATATTGCATTATTTACAGGGTGTCCAAAAAATTTAGTTCATTCTGACAAACTTCAACTGCTCAAAAGTCAATTTTCTTAAATAAAATACTCTGTATTTTATTGCTTTCTGTGATGGAGAATTAAGTTATATTTCAATCTGTATTAGGATTCCCTATACCTATCTGCTACCGTTTTCTTGCTATCCAGGTATTTTTTATTCGATACCATAGTTTTCCATTTTATTAATTTACTTCTGACCAGCGGGCCATGAAAATTAAAACAACGTAACATTTATATTAATTTTTTATCATAAACAATGGTGCAAAATTATTGAACAGAAAAAGGGAATTCTGGAAAAACATAAAATGCATGCTTTTTCCATTTTAAAACTGCAAGCTCTCCACCAAGGTGACGAGGTACGACGTATGGCATTCTGCGAAAGCATTTTATTACAAACGCAAGAAGACCCACATTTTTTGAAGAAAATTATTTACACCGATGAGTTAAAATTTAGCAGAGAAGGGATAATAAATAGGAGGAATTGGCATGTTTGGGCAGAACAAAATCCACGAATGATGCGTGAAGGTAACTTTCAAAATACATTAGTTTTTACGTTTTTTGTTTGATGATGGATAATCGCGTGTGTTTTGAAGTGTATGATGAAAATTTAAATTCTCGTAAATACCTAGAAATTCTTAGAACGGTGGTGTCAAATTTCTTGGAAAATTTGTCACTAAATATTCTAAATACGTGTTGGTACCAAATGGATCGCGCTCCAGAGCACTCAACCCATGAAGTTTACCATGAGTTAACAAATATGTTTGAAGATCGCTGGTTTGAGCGTAATGGTTCGGCTCTATGGCCTCCCAGATCACCTGATCTAACATCCCTTGATTTTTTTATGGGGCCATATCAAGAGTAAAGTCTACTCAACGCCCGTCAATACCAGAGATGACTTATTACATCGAGTTAGAACTGCCTTCACCGAACTAGATGAAGGAATGGTATTGAAATCTACGACCGTTGAGATTAATAAACGAGTTTTATTGTGCTTAGAACATAACGGACGGCACATAGAACAGTTGTTACATCAATAAGACCCAATTGTTAACATTTAGTTATTATTGTTATTATGTTTTATTGTTTAGGCTAATGTAAGTTCCAAATCGTTTAAAATATGCTTTTTATTCATGATGATTTTTTTTGTTCAATAATTTTGCACCATTGTTTACGATAAAAAATTAATATAAATGTTGCGTTGTTTTAATTTTCATGGCCCGCTGGTCAGAAGTAAATTAATAAAATGGAAACTATGGTATCGAATAAAAAGTACCTCGATAGCAAGAAAACGGTAGCAGATAGGTATAGGGGATCCTAATACAGATTGAAATATAACTTGATTCTCCATCACAGAAAGCAATAAAATACAGGATGTTTCATTTAAGAAAATTGACTTTTGAGCAGGTGAAGTTTGTCAGAATGAACAAAATTTTTTGGACACCCTGTAAATAATAAAATATCAATCTACATATCACCTGAAAGCTTAATAGTCCGCCTAATTACAGCCCAAAATTTGTTACTATAACTTTTCTTTTGAATAAGTGACGAGCATTCCAATGGGATACTACAAAACCTAATTTTTTCAAAAAAATTAAAATATCTCAAATACTGCTGAAGGGAATTGTTAAGAATGTTCACTTAAAGTCAGAAGGGTAATTCAAAAATGTAATAATATACTAGGTGTTCTATTTAAAATAAGGAAGTTGATAGCTACTTCCGGTATAATCGGAAGTCTCAGAAAATCAAAAATACTTTAGTTGAATAGATCGTCCTCGCTAACCCCTAATTCCAAATTTTAAAAAATTAATTCCAATGGGAAGTTCATAAACTTCTAATGAACGGGTTAGCTGAATCACCCTATATATATATATATATATATATATATATATATATATATATATATATATATATATATATATATATAATTTTTGCCCATTGTTTACTTGTTGGCAGTAATTAGTCTACGCAAATTGCTATCTCACATTCCCTAAAATTGGATGTCAAATATTTTGAAGATCTTGTTGCATATAGTTTATCCTTGCGATAACCCTACAAAAAAAAATATTTCCTCACTCAATTATTAGCTACAGTTAAATACATTTTAAATATATTTATTATATTTTATTTAAATATATTTAACTAAATACTAACTTTCAAATTAAGCCTTTTAAACAACTCAGTTTTATACTAGTAATTAAATAATCAATCAGTTAGATTATATATATATATATATATATATATATATATATATATATATATATATATATATATATATATATATATATATATATATATTGTAGGAATTAGCTTATATATAGTATGTAATTAAATATATTAGTTCATATATTGAAACTAGCTCGTCAACGAAAATGCAATAATATAAAACTATGTTAGATCATTATAGATTCCTAAAATGTCCAGGCGTACTACCCTAAATATGTTTAAAATAACATTTACAATGCATACATCCCTCTTACAGTTAGATTAAATGTCGACCTGTGTTTCTCCCAAATCTGAAAAAATACCCAAAAAAATTTTATTTCATGTGGTTCCCACCCTATATAAGTACAATAAAACGATTTTGGTATTTACAGCTTTTTCGTCTAGACTCTGTGACAAAAAGCATTCTTAGATTTTATTAGTAATTTACGTATTCTTGGAAAGTCAGAAAATGTATTATTACTAACAGCTTCCGTACCTTCCAGGTACAAATTGTTGCGATTCTTTGCAATCCCACGAATAAACGTAATGTTTTATCTCTGCTTTATTTAAAAGCAAATTGAAGCAAAATATTATATGGACGATATTTTACGTTATTTCAGATCGGATTCTACATAACGCTGTGACAAATACTCATAAATTTGATATCATATAGCAATTTTATCCTAAATATATCAATCTAGATCTAGTTCAAAACAATGTGCAGCCTTTTAGAAGTGATAGAATGGTTTTACAGTTTTTCGTAGCTTTTAACGTAACTAATGTATTTCATCTCAGGCGCAAAAACTAAATGGATTCAAAGTCAAAATTATATTGTTTTTATTTTCGTTGAGGCTCGAAGACAAAGTGCGAAAATGTATGATTTAAAAACTTTTAAAATATATTTTAATATTTGTAAAAATATATTGTAAAAGGTATACAGAAAGTGTAATCTACGAGTACCAATATCTTCGTTAATACAATGAATAATTAATGATTAATTGGCATAGTGAATTAAATGATATTTTCAATTCTTCAACATAAATACAATGGCCTTTATGTAGAGAGTTCCTTTTATAAAATTTCATGTATCTATATTTTTCAGATAACATGTACTAACTATTACCTCGATTCACTAGAAGATCATATATGTTATTACATCATAAGATAGACTACTGAAGACTATATCTGGAAGAATACATCAGATATAGTCTAGAGTCTATTGTATAGAATTTTCTTTTCGATGGGTACTTCTTTTAGGTATTCCCTATTTTCCTACCTCAACCGGTAATGGGTGAATGTAAAAGTAAAACGTCCTTTAAGTTCAAACATTAATTTAAATTAGAACTAATAAATTAATACCATTATATTAACGCACAAAATAATTTAATGAAAATTTGCGAATAAACTCATTAACTATTATTGGAAATAACTTCAAAAGGAATTATGATTTTGTTAGTCCTTCTTCCCTTAAATCTAGGAGGGGAAGGTTAAACACATCGACGAGAACAAACAGACTCATGTTCAGAGAGACCAAACTCTCCCCGTTAAACCTCGAACTTAAGCATGTAATAAAATTAAGCCAACGATTTATTTTACATATCTATTTCGTACATATATGTAAGTGCATGATATAGGAAATAGACACAGAAATGAAAAAAGAACACTTAGTAGCAACAGATGAGAACACCTGCAACTGTTAGTGTTACCTATTACAAACGTAAGAAACTACACGTTACCCTAATATGCAGCAGAATGAATATAAAGACAAAGTGTAGTTCAAATAATCTATATGATTTAACACTTGAGACGTCTATTTTAATTGAATGGTGAAACTTCCATACTATCGTATTTAGTGACCTTATGGCAGCTCAATATAAAATGCCGGCCTTCATAACATATTTTAATCATCTGATAGGTGTATAACGCAAGGGAATTATAACTATAGTATATAAAAGGGAAATAGATGTTTATTAGAACCAAATTAATATCGAATAAAATTTCCTAAATGTAAATTTATGCTTCATGCTTACAAAATAAGATTATTTACATGGTAGGCTGATATAAAGGACCATGCAAAAATAATTTTCAACAGTTTTATAATAAACAAACATATTTCTGATAAACTTTGCCCAAATAAAGTATATGTTGCTGACTAAACTTGCTACCATTTTATGGCAAAATGCAATATTTTAACTAATGTTATGATGATCAAATTAAAGTCAAGTAAACATGACTATATATATTTTATATAATATATATATATATATATATATATATATATATATATATATATATATATATATATATATATATATATATAGTAAAAAGATATATGCAAAAAATGTATATAAAAATATATATATAACAAGTTGAAAATAAAATAATCTATATGTATCAGAATATTTATAAGAACTTAACAGAAAACAGATACAGTATTTTATTTTACTTCCCCCAAGTGATCATTTAACTTACATATAAGAAACCAAAATCATAATTTACTTATACGACAATCGTCTGGTTGCAAAAAAAAATATAAAAGCAATACAGAAATATAAAAATACAAGTAGGAATTCTTTGGTAAATAATAAATAACTTATATGTTGGAAAGCTCAAAGTGGTATGGACGGCAGACAAGGCGACCAAAAATTAACTATTAAATTCGATCCGGTGATGTTGGGGGGTGAAAACTGTTCTGCCTCCCGGTAGATGCTCTCCCCAAAATAAAGTCTCTGGAAGGAAGAGTATAATCCTCTCAAATCATGTTTCCAGCTCCAGCGGAATAATCGGGAACACTGGGACGATGAATGTATAAAAAAGGACGTGAAGAAAAATAGAGAAGAGAAGCGAAAGGAGAAAAAAATAAAATAAAAAAAAAAGAAAATGAAATAACATCGAATAAGAGTTCTGAACATCTCATTAAGATAAGAAAAAAACACCAAAAGTTAATTTACTTACTCTAGATGTGGGGTGGCTTAATGAGTAACCCAGATTCTCAACTTTTTGGGAGATTAGATGCATGTTCTAATAATAAAAAAAAGAAAAGACATTAAAGTTAATATGTAGAGACAACAAGAAAAAACTTACAGGTCAAGTTCAACAGAACCAGCTACAAAGTCGAGAAGAAATCTCACAACAATTCCAATGGGAAAACTTCAGTGATGTGTGCTGGATTACGAATCCCAGCAACCTGGAGTACAAATGACTTTATTTTTATTTCAAAGTAAAGTTTTATTTTTTGTTTCATGAACATATCTAGCTGTTAAATTGAAAAGCAGTTCATTCTGACACCTCACCCATTACCTAAATATATTAGTTTACAGGTAAATACAAATTATTATTATTATTATATATATATATATATATATATATATATATATATATATATATATATACAGACAGTCATATAGACAATAATAAAATAATAATGTAATAACTATTCACTGCAACTGTAGATAATACAAAATACAAATTGTTGGTGAACAATCTCGTTTGTATATAAAATCTCTGACCAGTGTGCATATCATTTGATATAATTGTACTCATCAAATAAAAGTTTGCCGAAGACGTAATAATTTAATATTATTTTGATAAATTAAAGAAAATATTATTGCGCATTATTTAATTTCTTCATTAATAATTTTATTCATTCATCTTGGCCAAGGAATTACCATGACAATCAAAACACTTTTCTAATTTCTAATTCAATAATTGTGATAAAAGGCTTTTATCACAATTATTATAATAACACTTTTCTAATTGGGAAGGAATTTAGTTATTTCAGTCTTGACCTCTTATCTCTTGTTTTTTTATGATAATTAATACTTACAACCTTCACGTTATCAGCAAGTGATATTTATCTCAATGGTCTGTTAATATTGCCTCTAAAGCATATATATATATATATATATATATATATATATATATATATATATATATATATATATATATATATATATATATATATATATATATATATATATATATATATATATATATATATATATATATATTATGATAATGAATACAACACAAATAATAATATGTATCTCATTATTAGATTATGAGGAAGATACAATAAATATGTAATAACTGGAACAAATTCGATACTGTCATTATTGGGCAAGTTTTCTTAAATACTCGAAGGGTCTATTTTGTTCACTGTCGGAAATATAACATCAAGGATATTGTTTGAATGGCAACACGCATATCTGGTGATGTTATTTTATGAGAGCACATATTTTTTAAACATATTTTTAAAACTGCTGAAGATAGGTATAGGGAATTGTTAAGAAAGTTCACTTAAAATCAGCAGGGTAATTCAAAAATGTAATAATATACTGGGTGTTCTATTTAGAATAAGGAAGTTGTTAGCTACTTCCGGTATAATCGGAAGTGTCAGAAAATCAAAAATACTTTAGTTGAATAGATCATCCTCGCTAACTCCTGATTCCAAATTTTAAAAAATGAATTCCAATCGGAAGTTCATAAACTTTTAATGAACGTGTTAGCTGAATCACCCTGTATATATATATATATATATATATATATATATATATATATATATATATATAACATGCTTTTCTTTTGTATTAGTTATTATTATTTTTCATAACATTGTATTGATCAATCTTTTTTAACATTTTTTTGTTTCTTAAAACAATTGATATGTACTCTACAGCAACATTTGATGTTGTTGTAGAGGTGTTGCTCTTAAGAAAACTGTCAATGATGTCATAATTCTAACTTATAAGCTTTAACATAAGCAGCAACATAATTAAATCCAACTACACAGTGAGCGCCAAATAATGTTTTTGTGTGAATTTGTTTGGTTTAAAACCAAAAATTTTGTTAACATTTTTCTTCATTATTCGAAGAACCTGAAGAGGATAAAAGAATGTACACGTACTTAATAGCACCAATTATGATGTCATCTAAATTTATTAAACGACCTCATAAAATGAATATTATGCGCTATAACAGAAATAAAATATTCGGTACAATTACGTTAAGTAAAATACTGTTTAATTAAGTCTTAATAAAAAAAGAAAATGTATAATAATCGATTAAAGATGATAGTCAAGTACTAATCACAGGATACCCGGATTCAGCTAAATATTCGGCATTTTTTATTACATAGCTTACACTCAAGAATGGAAGTGTACATACTGAGTTCTAGTGTACCATACAATCGAAAATAAAATTGGCCATATGGGATATATAATCAAAAGTAGTTTCGATTTTCGACTTCAAAAACCAGAATTCAAAAAATCAAAGGTATGATGCCAAAATTCAGTTTCACCTTAATTTGCTAGTGATCCATGTGTTGTGTGTCCATGATTAGCTTTTCCCCTGTATTGTGGAGATATAGCCATAAAGATATTCCTGTATTAGCCAAATATGTTTCCAAATATCTATCAGCATATATCCAGCATCTACAATTTTTAGTCAATACTGCCAATTTGTTTAAAACAAGCGGACGATTTTACAAAAAAATGTTAAAATGCATATATCTATGCCATAATATTCCATTAGTTGACACGTACATAGAATATTTTATATTGTTATTAAGATATTTTTTTACTTTTTGTAAAGGAAGTTTTAGTTCTGTGTAGTCAACTTATTTTAAAATAAATATATGTTACCAGTAAAACAGATTTTATTCACATATTACATAAAAAAGTATATTCACTACATAGATTCTGGTTATCATCATCATTAGGTCATCAGTCCTAAGACTGGTTGGACGCTAACCTCCAGCTTCTCCTATCTTGTGCTAACCATTCTGGTTATAATGTTACCAAAATTAGTAAATAGCTGTCTCCATTTTTGATACTTCAAACTGAAAGAGCACATCTTTCTGCACACAATACATTCAGTTGTTTGACATGTTGCATAACAAAATCCAGAAAAAAAAATATTACGCTTATCGGTATGTAATGTTTTATTCTGCAGTTTTTCTTGATGTAGCACAAACATTCGATAAGGTGTGGCATGAGGGACTACATCAGATGTTAACATAAAACCGAGCCTTCCCAGAAACTATGCTAACATACTAAATTCTAACTTAATAGAAATACACTTTCGGATTAAACAACAAAATGCTTATTCTAATCTTGAAAAAAAATAAAACTGGAGTACCACAAGGTATTGTTCTTGGTCCGATTCTCCTCTACCCTTGTGATCTTCCACAATTAGAGCAGAATATAGTAGTCACACTCGCTGATGATACTGCTGTCATAGCTGTAGGCAAAGAGAGTGAAGAAACAGGAAATAGACTGCAAAACAATCATCAATGAAATTCGAAGCTGGACAAAAAAAATGGAAAACAAAGTTTAATGAAACCAAATCAGTCCATATCGATTTCAAGAATAAGCTGATTCAATACATTCCTGTAACTATGAATGGACAAATAGTACTATACGTCAACACATCGGAATACCTTGGCTTGACACTTGACACAACTTCGCTGTAAAGCTCACGTGAAAATGAAAATGGAGGAGTTAAGTATTAGATATAGAAAAATATATTGACTCTTAGGCCGAGGTTTGACATATAGATTAATCATATACAGCTCTGGGGTTGTACAAGAGAAAGTATCATACAACTATACAAATTTTTCAAAACCAAGAAATATCAAAGGTGTAACCTAGTACATTAACAATGACGAACTCAATAGGAACCTGAATATAGAACAGAGTGTATTGTGGGTAGAGAAACTCAGAAATTTGCAAGAACCTGTGAAGAAAGACTTCTGCAGCAGGTGAATGTTGAGTCAATCAAATTCCGACAATGAATGTACCTAATTATCAGATTCAAGATGAAAAAACCCATTGAGTTAAATGTAATATGGCAATGTTCGTAAAAGTAGAGACAGTGCTTGTATTAGTGCATAACAAAAGTGTGCTTCAAATTGCTAACGCAACCTAGGAGATTTTAACGGGTGGATTTTAGACTTTAGGTTATTTAGTATTTAGTAATAAAACTAAGTTACTTATTAGTATCGGATTAGATCACACCATCATTATAATAAAAACTAAATTAACAAGAGTTACGTCAGCATCAAAGATGTCAATAAGAATTATGTGCAAAATGCTGCTTAGTAATATGTTAAACAAAATCAAGGTTAAATGTGGTATGTACTAATGAAAAACAACAAATACTCACAGTTTTTGCATATGTAGTATTAAATATATGGATAAAAATATCATCGAATATATTTTCAAAAAGAAAATCTTCATAAAAATGCAACCTGATATATAAAGAGACTAGAAGCAACCTCAATAAGGAAATACACGGAAGTAACAATAATAATTAGGTATTCGAACATTAACAAGGATCCACATAAGAGCCTGCTTCGAACGAATAGCAGAACACCTCCAATATACCGTTTCGTCCTCTTATAAGGAAGAAGATTATTGCCAATAAATAATTTAAACGTTAAACTAATGCCTACTTCAAAATAAAATTACATATTAAAATCTGACTCTTTGGTGTTATCTAGATGTGATAGGATTACAATTCACTTTTTGTTGGATACCATTAACAACTTTCTGAGTTAATATAAATGACCCACCAGTTACTTATGCTTTATAAATATATTTATATCTTTCTCAGAAAATTCTGTCATAAATTGGCCTATATATGACTGTAAATGTCCATGTTGCATCTACATTCCACTTCGAAAATGAACCATCAAACTACGAGGGATACTATTGATATTTTGAGCCTAATAATAAAATAACATTAATTTATCTTTGAAAATTACTTTATATTTTTTCAAAATATTCTCTTTTGCACGCGTTCCAACCATTTGTCAAAGAATTTTTTCCATTCCGATTGAGATATCTCCAAAACATGGTTTTTGAACGCATCAACGGCTTCTTCTGCCGACGAAAATCGTTGTCCACGCAATTTATTTTTCATTCGGAAACAAAAAGAAGTCCAATGACTTACCATCTTATTTCGAAATCAGGACTGTATAGCGGATGACCCATTAATTCGATTTTTTGAGTGTTCAGTCATTCGGTTGCTAAATGAGATGTGTGAGAGCTCGCATTGTCATGGTGAAGAATAATTCGACGACGCTTGTTTGTTTTGCTCATTTCACCTAAGACTTCCGGCAAACAAATGTTTGTGTACCATTCAGAATTGACGTTTATGAACGTTGTACGTTCCTCTAAAGACACTATTGCCACATGACCAGCTTTTCCGAAAAAATAAGCGACCATTTGTTTTGAAGTGCTTCGAGCGCGAACAACTTTTATTGGATTTGGTTCCTCTTGAAACACCCATGCAGTCGACTGCTGTTTACTTTTCGGTTCATATGCATAGATCCATGATTCGTCACCTGTAACAATGTTCTATACATCTTTTGAAGCACCGCCATTGTATTTCTTGAGCATTTGTTCGCACCAATCGGCACGAGCATCTTTTTGAGATTTTTTTCAAATTATGTGGGATCCAACGAGAACAAACCTTTTTTTACAGCTAAATGATCATGCAATATTTTATATATGCTAGTCAAGCTAATGCCTAAGGTTGCCTCAATCTCACAGTATGTCATATGACGATCTTGCATTATGAGTTTTTGCACAGCATCAATAGTCAGTGAGCGAATGGCGGCCACGATTAAGCTCGTTACACCAGCGCTTCACAGTGGTAAAGGATGGGGCTTTATCGTCAAAAGTGGAAGTAAGTTGATCAATGCACTCTTGTCTTGATAATCCACGTCGAAAGTCGCAATAAATCATCGCAAAGAAATTTTCACGAGTTAATTCCATTTTCTCGTTAAGATTTTCAAAGCACTGTAAACAACACAAATCGCGCTTAAATGACAAAATATTCTTAAGAAGGTTATGGTCAAAAATGTCAGACTTTCCATTGGAAACGGCAGATGGTGCCTGACAACACTTGCCAAGTGTTGCCAAGGCTCAAAATATAAATAGTGCCCCTCGTAAAAACATCTTGATCAAGCGTAAATACCATTGTCATTATACAGCTACCTCAAAAACAACGTCAAATATTTATCTTTAAAAACAACTGATGAATTACGCAAATATACAATCAAATGTGAAAGTAAATAATAAACGTAAAATATATTAGAATTATTGATACTCACGATGCAAGAGACCCCAAAGAGAAATGACAGTAATGTCAAACAGGTAATATATTGTGAATGCATCACAATGGTTTCCTTCGTTCCATCGTTGCAATATATAATTGACCATATTTATAATATTTGTGGGAATATATAATGAAACTAAGTAAAGGCTAAGTATAACACTAGTTACCTAATGAACGAAGTTAACTTAATCGTGTAGTTTTATAATGATAATTATATTATTTTTTATCATTACGAAAAAGTATAACTTTTGCTTCCTTGTGTGTTACATAAATAAATCTGTTTTCTTTCTTTGCATGAATAATTATTGTATTATTAGCAGTGGATTTCCCTTATTGTAGTCTTAGTTAATATTGAAAAATATACACAGATAATGTATTCCAGTAAATATCAGAAAAATCATCTTAATAACCAACAATGAGCATTATATTAATTCCTCGTCCCTGAGCTGATTCTAATTATCCTCATACAAGGCGCCATATAATCAGTTGATGTCTAGTTGGTACACATGCTGTTTTGCTACAGACGTATAATTACTCTATTCAAACATGTTCTTGAATATCAATAGTATAATTGCCGCGCAATTCTTAGGTCTAGCTGAAAAGAATGGTATATAATTCATGTCATGAAGTTCTAAAATCATCACTGAGAGGATCGATTTTCAGAATAATATCTGATACATAAATTTGTCAAATATACAACTTATTTTTGATTGTTTATAACAATGTTAATAATAAAACATGGTACTAAAAATCAAGTTCTGTTATTGTCACAACTTGACAAATGCAACCACTTATCCACTAACTGGCTATCACGATTTGCATTTCTAGAAGCAAAATTAATTATTTAATACTACTTGTAATATTAGGTTTCTGTATTGTAATACTTGCACTATATACATTATTTTCGTACTGTAAGTGAAACTTCCAGTTCAAGTTTTCTTGATTATTTTTTTGCCTTACTTATAACGCACAGTATACTGTAAAGTAAATAGTATGTGTCAATGTCTGCATGCGCCAATGCAATAATGCAATAAGCATTAATTTTATTTAGGAAATTCAAAAAAAAATGTTTTATTGAACTATGAAAATGACAATTAATTCTCTGACATATATGAAAATTACAATCAAATATAATAACTCATGTTATTGGCACTAAAAATTAGTTCTTTTTACCTTTTCGCGTAATTCAATGTCATGTACTACAGTATTTAAAATATCAATAGTAAATAGTAAATATTTGATCTGATGGGCTGGCTACTTGATGGTGATATAGAATATTTTATTTACTAGCCACTTCTACTTTAGTCACCCACCGCGTGTTAGTGAAAGTCTTGAAAGAATGGCTGCGATCTTACGCACACATGCACAAATCTTATCACATTTGCCATTTTGATATCTTAGAAAGAATATTTTGTTTTCTGGTCTTTTTGATTATATAATCATCTTTTCTGAATAGTTCCAGACAATTATACATTTTCAATGAAACTTCATGCTGGATTATTGTATGAGTCGGATATTCTAGCAAGCATTATTTGTCCTTTATATATAATGACTTCTAGTATAATGTAATGTTCGTATTTGCAGAAGGTTTCTGCATTTTCCACTATAGCAACCATAATTTCTTTTTACTATATTTGGTCAGGTGCTATATTTAAAAACCTAATAGTGCCTGTGTAAATACTTCACCCTATTTAGGGCAATATCCAATATTTGTTTTTAGTTTAACGTATTTTGAAATGTCAACAATATACTTTGATCTATTTTTAACACAGTTAAAAAGACCAATCCAAATAAAATAGAGAGTAGTTTCAACTTTTTTTTTTGCTTGCATCCTATGATGTGGTATCATAGGAAAGCTAGGCAGTTTGATAGTTGTTAATTTACAAACCTATTTAGTAATTATTTTTCTTTTACTTGTGCTAAAGTGGCAAAATGAATAATTCAATGAATATTTCAAGTGAAAATCACTTTTTCTCGAATGAATAGGATACTTCGGCCCTAACGGGGCCTTCGTTTTCTCAAACTTCATTATCGACATTATGATTTGCAGTCATGGCACGTAATACGAGTATAATATATATAAATAGTTCAACATATCCTCTTCTAATATATTAAAATTGAAAAGCTTTACAGAATAATTTATAATAAAAGAATTTGAAGAATTCATATTTATGAATATATGTATTATACTTGAGGAAGACCATATGAGATGGAGGATTGTATGGCTTGATGGATCCATCTCGTATGGTCTTCTTCAAGTACAGTTAACCCCAAGTACAAAGTTGCACCTCAGTTAATATGCATGTACATCAAGAAAATCCACCAACACTACCCGTCGAATGATAACTAGTCAGATTGAGAAACATTTAATAAGAGATAATCGACTTTAGGTGATTTATTGACATAGAATATGAATTGACATAGATATGAATGTACTATGGATCGTTAGTGTCTGGGTCTCAAGGGTGCCCTTAAAAAAATATATATACGAGTCAGAGTGGAATATATTTCAATACAAGGAAGGTCTCAGAGGTCGCCCACAGGGTGATATCTTGTCACCACTGCACTGGTACGTAATCTTTGGCAACCTCTGGAAACGCCTCAACACCCTAAAGATCTTCTACATTTATTAATATCATCATCACTTCATCACTATCGCTTAGGCTGGTGATTTAACAATATTGCTTGGTGGAAAATTCCAAGGAATACTCTATAATGGAATATCTAAATATTTAACCCTTAGAATAATAGAGAAATGGTGCAGAGAACACACTATCTGCCATCTTAGGAAAACGGAGATGATCCTCTTCACAAGGAAAAGGGAACAGAAGAACCTAACGGCCCCTTTTCTCCTAGATCTACTACCAGTACTTCAGTCAGAAATAAGATACTTTAGCGTAACCATACCAAATTAAATTGAAATATGCATTTCAAAATTGGAATAAAACAGATTTACCATTGCTAACACCTTTGGAATAAATAGCAAATAGGAATTCATAGAATAGAATACCTAGTAATAACTATAACAAGAGAAAATGAAATGAAAACGGTAATGAAGGAACAATCAATGTCTTCACAGATGGCTCTAAACAAAGAGCAGGATACAAAGTATATTTAAGCCTACATATTAATTATAAGTGGTATTTAGATAGTAGTATTAGCATAATACAAACGGAGCTGGCAGGCATCATCATAGCCGCTAAAGAGAATAACAGGTAAAACGAACAGGTAATAGACAATCATTGTCGATCCCGCAGTACCATAAAATAAGAACAAGATCATTATGGGAATGCCACCACGCACTGGCAAATATTACCCATACAAACTGCATCTCTGTATGGTGGGTGAATTTGCAAGCACAGTATAGAGGCAACAAGGAACCTAACAGATTGGCTAGGACGACTGCTAGTCTAAATATTCATGGACCTGTCCCACGTAGTATGTTATCGATGTCATTCATCATCGCCATATCGAGGGAATTCATAAAACTCTGGTATCAAACGGAAAGTTGTCACTTTTCTAAGGGATTTATCTTTAATATAGTAGAAAGTTTCCTGACGGTGTCTAGCAATGAATTACCATTAATCTTGAATAACTAAAATCAATATTTTTGAAATCTAATCGTACATTATCGATGTCATCAATAAAATAAATAACTGAAGACAATGCGCACAGAAAATTTACGAAACTGTGGGATCCAACTGAAAGCTGTCCGTTTGCTAAAGAATTTATTTTTGAAATACTCTAGCCGAAGTACAACACAAACTTTCCTGGCAATGTCTAGTAAAAACTTACGGTTTGTGACGGGAGTTCTATCTACACCCTGCCAACTATAGAAACGCCTTCACAATATGAGCTAAGTGACAAGTGATCCTCTTAAGAGGCTGTGAACAGGAGGATGAAACCGCGCAGCATACACCTTGTAACTACTCTGCCCTTTCGACTATTAATGAATCCATTTTGGGAAAACGCTGGTCGACGTTAGAGACCTTCTCATAAACTACAGCATCATCTATTTAACAAGAATAGGATGGTTGACCATGCAATGGAACTTAAGTGGTGCAGTCCTTGAGTATACTGTTTCGCCATTTTCAGATGCCGATTCAGATTTGGGAATTATTAGAATTCAAAGCTTTTTTATTTGAAATTTCACAAACAACTCATAATTATCAGCAGAAAAGGGCGAATAATATATCTTCATATAATATAACTTCAAACAAATTTCACAATTTGCATAAAATAATCCTGAGAAAGGGGTTGAAACCCTCGATGCAGCAACAAGGGCAGAAGAGACTAGTTCATCACAAAGCAAAATTATACGTTACTTAACGCGCGTTTCGCCAACCAAATTGATATCATCAGGTGTAATTAAAATTTCGAAACTGCTAAGACAAACAGCTTACTATTTATGTATTTCTATTTAAAGATATTCATTTGTATGTACTCTAACTGTTCATTTTCATACATGGGAACCAATCTAATTATATAGTTGTATATGTTATCATCATGTTACTACAGAAACATATTATTTTTGGATATAATAGTCATATGGTATCTACATAATGTTGGATTAATTTGTATATAGACGAATTAAGTTAGTATGAATAAATTAAAATAAATAAATAGCTGTATATTACTTTTTGGAATATATATACATGGTGAAGAGGTTCTTCAAATATTGTAATTGGATAAATTCCCAAAAAAATGGAATAACAGAAGCGTAAACCTAGGAAACAACATTGTTTGAATTAATTTTTATTCCACTGAAATGACATAAAGCTAATACACCGTCTATCTTAAAACCTAATATGGGGCACCTTAGTACTCGGAATAAATTTTTAGGAATTAAAAAGGTGAAGGCTTGAACTGGAAAAATACGGTGATGAAATCACAACTC
The DNA here is from genome assembly GCA_037954035.1 of Rosalia funebris. NCBI lineage: Eukaryota > Metazoa > Arthropoda > Insecta > Coleoptera > Cerambycidae > Rosalia > Rosalia funebris. The sequence continues at coordinate 18,589,407 of JAZFAV010000007.1, read as the reverse complement.
AAATAAATTCAAAAGAAAAAAAATTTTATTACAAAGTGATGAATATTTTAGGAGGCTAATCACGCTGTACAGGCCAAAACAAACCGTTGTACGATATAATTTAATTAATAGTCTCGTTTCTATTGAGAACTAAAATATGTAGTTATTCAGCGTATTGATATAACTCAGGGTATATTCTATTTGTGGAATTAATTCTCTAGTAATTTGAACCTCCTACTGTAGTCTATGAAAAAAAAATTAACTAAATAATTTTCACCACATAATCATATATGCTACGTCCCCTTATTCAAGAGTTAGTTACACAAAATATCCTCACTCCCAACACATTTTTCCCTTGACGATTTTAGGGTTGATAACGTAGTCTAAGTGCTCTTGGGAAATTACAACAAACATTCGTGAATATCATGCAAAAGCTGAATCCATCAGGGATTAACAGAATTACATACAATAGTACATAATATGTATTTTAACAAATTTATGCTCCTAGGCAACTGAATACCTATTATTCATAAGAAAATAAATTGTTCCATACAATTTCAAGCTACAAGTTAGTTGTATAGTAATTTATAAATAATTCGCAGTAGTTGTCAATTAACATTCATTTTCAATGACGGAAATCAATATATTAGATACATAATATTTGTAAAAATAAAAAAACAATTATATATTGTCTTTATTTTTGCAGGGGCGAGGTTTAGCTCGAAGATAATCACCTACCGACACCTCAGAGAGTCACGCGGATACACCCAACAAGCTAATATGGGAATTAAACCCACATTCGGATTACTAGCCGACACTTTAGGCCAGCAACAGGCGATTATCATCGTTACCCCGGATCAATCCAAGAAACTTCGAGACCCTCTACAATGTAATTATAAGATGCTTTACCCTAAGAAAATGGGATAATACCTCATTATCCATTAACATTTATATTAATGATTAACATGATTCAAATCGATTGTCAAGTGGTCCTGTAAAAAAAAATGACAAATTCGTTGTGACACACGGCATCGAACCCAGAATGTACCCACTGCGTAAATCGACCGACAACTATACAGGATTTTAGAAATGTTTCTGACACAATTTTATATGTGTGTACATGCTCCAGATACTCAGTAATACAAACAAAAAATATAAATAACATCCTTCTTCTCCTGCTCTACATTAATGGTAATACTCATACTCAAGTATTACGTATGTACTCAATATTACATAATATGTACTATTCATTGGGTATTGCATACTCAATATCACATACACTGAGTAGGTAAGTCATTGCACGTTCACAAAGCGACATTTGTATAAATTTCATCACCTGAGTGATTTTTTTTTATATGATGTGTAGTATAAGTGATATGTGTGATATAAGTCGTGTAGTATCGTTCCGAAATCTGAAAAATTAACCGAGTTTGGTGACTTTACTATATCTGGTAAATTACGTCTTAATAGCTACTCATGTCATTACGACTAAAATGTAGTAGTATTCAAAATGGAAAACTTTACTCAAAGGGAATACACAGATATGCTAACAGTATATCTTACAGACTATGTATTAAAAATAGTGTAACTACACAACGAGAATATGCAATTTCCAGGGCTAGTTTTTACCGTCAAGAGGCACACTGGGTATGGAATTCCCAGGGGTGAATTATATTTGTTTGTTTTTTATAAATGGTAAATTGGAGGGAATTAATTTAGGAGTCAGTAAAAAGTCTATTATCCCTACTACAGATCCCCCTCCAAAACCATCATGAGATATGAAATGTAACTGAACTATATGCCAATATAGTCAGTCTATAAGTAGACGCTACCCAGTGCGCTTGTATCGTCACTATTTTACAAGTTTACTAATAAAACATATTTGTGAAAATTAAGTATTTCAGTGTATTTTTTAGTGTTTATATTATCAAAACGCTGAAATAATTTTCTTTCTGTACGCACTTTTTGTAGTAATTTATAATGTCATTTAATAACTTTATAAGTACTAAAATTTTATTTCTAATCCAGCTCAACATGGAGACGCGTTCTAGTACTCGTCGGGCGTCTGAAATGAAATCTTTGTTTGCCCCCTGATGATTTTGATGGAATATAGGCTTTTTAGATTATAAAAGATTTGCCCCAAACTCAAGACCCTAGAGATGTAATGGTTGAGAATAAAATGGAAAAATATAGACGTTGTGTGTAACCACAACGTCTATATTTTTCCGACTTCCTTGGATCGAAAAACATGTTATAAATATGTGCAAGGATTATACTGTTAGAATTTGTGTGGGCTGTAGTATTCAGTTATCGTCTTAGTATATTATAATGTTTATAATTTTAAGAATATTTTTAATGAAAAATAAATTACTTCTCATACTTAACCAAGACTAATTATTTCGAAATCACTAAACTTTACTAAACTCACCAAAATTATGCTTAGTTTCCTTCCAAATGCCGTCGAGAAAATCTTCTTATCTATTAATTTCGCAAATAAATTTTTGATACATCTTTTTCCATTTTTTCTGTTATATCGTGACATAAACATTGTAGTTTTCAACATCATTTGAGGTATCGATTCAAAATGTTTTTGCAAATCGATCAATCTAACGGTAAGACATGAATGATTAAAGAAGCACGGATATAACATATACATGTGCACCAGAACCGGGAGGCCGCGATAGTGCTTCTGTTGAGGGTTAATCTTAGGTTGATTTAATCGGTGTTGGGATTATGTTATTCATTTATCACCCCAGAATAGTAATACAGCCAACATCGGTTAAATTAATCTCCGATTAAAACACTTCACCGACGTCAAAAATACAAGCTCTTAACCAATCTTAAACATGCCAATAATTTGAAGCTGACAGTCTCAAGCCTGTGATTTAAAATGTAAAAAGTTATTCGAATTTCACAAAAAAAACGCTGGGAAAATAACTGAAGTGTGTTGTAATTTAGCTGCTCTAACTGGGCTTGTACGATCTAGTGTAAAGCAATAGTCCACAGTACACGAACTATCAACTTTAACATCACTAGTTATATTCGCCCCGAACTTAATAATTTATTGACCTGAGATAATGGCGTTCTGTCTTAAGGGACTTAAGGTTTTGTATTTTTTATTAGATTGTCTTACAATTTAAGTTTTAGGTCTGTGGTAGCGGAATCAAGAACTGAACTCTCTGAAATTCTATATATCTATATATTTATTTTATCTTATTCTTAAAATTTAGTATGGTTACGGCCTAGAAACACACCACCACTTTTTCTTTGGAATATATATGTGCATAATACACCAATACAAGAAGAGTTCTGTGAAAAACCTTACATCATCTAATTTTAATAAAATTTATATTTAGAGGCTTTTTGGCCAACATCATTATTTCCCTCAGAACTATCATAAAACAATAATTAATCCACAAAATGTAATATCTAACTATTACTTTAAATATTTTATCTTCATTATATGGGTCAATATCATCATTGCCAAAGGCTTAATAAAAATATATTACCATCAGGTTCGACACAATTTAGTTATGTTTTGATACATTGCACTCAGATAAATCGTTATCAAAATTTAAGTATAAAATATGATTACTGTATTTTATTTTAATATGATTAATTAACTGATAACTGAATACAGTGAGGACATTAAGGAGATTACAACTTATAAACTACTATATATTGAAATAGAGACGTTGAAAGCCCTATCAATTAAATAAATGATGTATTTATGGGTGATAATGATAAACATTTAATAAGATTATTCCTATTGAAACCGCCCAAAGCATATTAGATTTTATATGTAACCTAATTTATACTTATTTTTACCTATAACAGATAAAGAGACGTAGTCCTGTTCAACCAAAAAATTATTAAGACCTTCTAGGTCGTAGACAATCTATTAGATAAAAATAAACCAATATAAAGAGATCATATCTTATAAAATAATATAATATTACAATTATCATCATATCTTAATAATAACAATAACGCATGAGATCTATACCATATTTTAGGGGCTAACTGTAAGTCTTAGCTAGCAGACAAAAACTGTATCAGTTGACGAAGACATATTATACATCAAAATAACGGTTTATTTTGGTAAAAAAGAATACGTGTTTATTTGATTATGATTTGTTTAAAACAAATATGCTTAACTGTATCTAATGTACTACATTTTACCCTAAAATTATTATAATCTTAAGTACAGATTTATTTGGCCAAATTGTATTTATCAGAAATATATTTATTTATTGTAAAAATATGGCTTATTATAATTATTATTCTTTTTCTATAGTTCTATCATACATTTTCGTAAACAGATCTTCCTATAGATGCATAAAGCAAAATTTTATATTTGACAAATCCTGTGTTATACTAATTTGGTTTCACTACTCACCTGTCGTCCCATTTTATATACTCAAATACTTATTCATTTATATAAGATACGTACCTGTGTAAATATTTAAGAGTGCGGAGTCTCTGTAAGGTACATTATTGCCGGCTTGAGGCAGCCGTATATCGGTATAGACACGATAGTGCGGGAGCTAAACATTCCAATTAAAATAAGCATATGAAATTCGATTTCATATGGATTACATGCCCTGCACGATATATCTAAATTCATTCGAGAGCATATTTTGTCGTAGTGTTATAGTGTAGTTGCTTATATAGTAAGTATAAATCAGTTGCTTATATTACGAATTACCCACAGGTATTTTTTATTTAGTTTTATAGTCGAATGTAATTTAGGAAGAAAATAAAAAGATGTTTTCCTGTAAAATTTTGGTTTTGTTTGTTTGGCTCTTAATTTTTGGATTACGATAGGTATGTAGGTCACATTTCTGACGCGCAGCTAATAAAAGTCCTACACGGCCACTACATAAATGTACCAATATTCATTGGAAGATATAATGGCCTTGATGGGGATATTTGAGAGCCGAGCGAAATTACCGCTCTTTACCCGCCCATCGTGCAGACCGGGACCGTCGTACGAAAGTGGACCGAGTTTCACATCCGCCTTCGCAGGTCTCGATGCGAGAGGCAATATGCTATCCGCAAATGAGACCCGCGCTGCTGGCGGCGGTTTACTCCACTCGACCACCTTTGGTCCTGACGCCTTTTAGTCCCGCTGGCAGGGACACCTCCTCGGCTTCTTCGCAAGCAATTGTCGCCTGCTGGTGTTACAACATCACTTCTCCAGGGTCCGCCCCTCGGGGGGTGTCATGTCGTGGGACATAAATGAACGTATCGTATTTTCCTATAAAGGTGGTTGCCACGTCATTTTGATTATGGTTCCAGGTGGTGGACTGAGTCCAGTATTGGGAGTGTCACCGGTTATGGTTAGATTTGAATCTCAACAGGGGGAGTTTTGCACTTTGTCCTTAATATGGGTATGTTTATCCTCCTCTCTTTCTCTCTGTACAGTCCTTCTGCAGCCTAAGACTTCAGGAGACTGAGGTCAATTTCTATGTGTGCAAACAATATTTAAAATAGACGAATGAAGCTTAGTTATAATTCTCTTCAATTGAAATAAATATGTGAGAGTGATGGGCATAAATGAATGACTTCCATAATTGGTTATAACCATTTATATTATAATAATTCAAATTGTTTATAATTTGAATACATTAATAACTGGATAATTATTCAAGTAATCACCTGAATGGTTATTATTTTTTCTTTACAGGTAGATGGGACTATGATGATGAGAGATGTATAATGTACAATGCTTAGAAGTCTTTTTATGGGTTATTAAAAATATATTTGTTAGAAATTATATACTTATTTTCAGTATATTCTAGATTTTTATTTGCACAATAGGTCTGCAACATGAACGCCTATGATACTACACATGAATACTATTTAGTTAATTACTACTAAATATTACAGAAACTATATTTCCATACAGTTTCATATTAAGTTATTATAAATGTTATAGTTGTGATCCTATTTTTTAATGATTTAATAATCCGTTTAAAAACAATGTGTTTCAAAACAGGGGTAAAAACACAGAAACCTGCCAGTACAGTTATACATTTCCATTCTGTTATCGATTCAGCGTCACGATACCTGTGAAGATAATCCCCGCTTATCTTTCACTTGAATACTTAAATGCAATAATCGGATTATGCCGATTATTTTAGAAACCGGAATTTCAAATGCCCACATCTCTAGTATATGGAACTGATTTGGTACATGAATCTTTTGATATATTTAAAATCAATCTAATTATTTTACATAAACAAATTTATTTAAGTATTACTACTTAATGTGAAATGACAGCCTATAGTTTTACTTAAAAGTTATTTATTTCATATAGAAATGTATTTATTAACTAATAAATGATAATATTAAATCTTATCTAATTTATTTTCGTAGAGTTTGTGTTTGAAGTTGGTATTTATTAAAAAAAAACATATTTGTTTCACCATATCCAAAATAAGCATTTATTTGTCATAAACGTAATCCATTACCAATCAATAAATCGTTTTCTCGATGTAAAACGAGCTTTCCCACCCAGATTAACCGCCCAACCAATATACAACTCTGCATGTCTTCGTAAAGATCTCCTCAGCTTTTCACAAATACCAGAAGTGTTGTATCCCATTTAAACCATCTTCAATGACTAGCGAAAGCCACTGGTGTTCTCAATAAGTCGGGACTATACAATTTATTTTATGTATCCCCATAGGTAAAAATACAAAGAAATAAAATCCTGGGTGCCTAGCAAGTAAAGGCACAGGTATAAAGCAGTATAATGTACTGTGGCACCACCAGAATACGATGGGTGCTTGGTCAGGTACCCGGCGCGGAGCTAGAAATGAGCAGCAAGTTGCTCCATCGCAGCAAACTCCTATTGAGGTTTCTGCGACGACGTCATTTGTACCGTGGTCGGGGGTTATCGATTGGGCCGTTATTGGGGTGTCATTGTATGCTTGGGTTCGAATCCCACGGGGGAGTCTGGAACCTCTTCCTGGGCGTGGGTATGTTTGTTCTTGTCTATACGTGTCCCTTACTCAATCTCAGGCTTTAGGGGAAGGAAGTCGATTTCTGTGTGTCCAAACCACGATTGTACTATAGCTATGTGGATCCTCTAATTTTCAGGGGAACATCTTCAACAAAAAGGGGTAAACTGTTTTCCAGAAATATCCTATAAGGAAATATATAAGTAATATAGGAAACACCTATTAAATGGCATGGTAGTATGAAAGAATGGATCAATCACAAACTAATTCTACTTCAAAGATTTAGAGAAAATTACAATGGTCTCACCAAACTTGAAGAACATGAAAAATAATCTCCGTCTCTGATAATACCTGCTTTATATGTAAACTGAATAATCAAAAAGATTAGGGTAATTTCAACATCTATCCAGAAACCAAGTACAGAATGTTAACTTTGGTGCTAAATCTTATACATTAAGTACTTCAACATGTTGGAGGCGTTAAATAATAATAGGTGTTTTTCTTAGAGGTTTGTTTTTCGAATTGGCAACACTCTTTCCAGTGACAGCCAATTTGACAGCTGACATCTGATTTGTACTTATATTGATTGGCCACGCTTGCAAATTGTCCAAATTTGCTTCGAAAATCGTGGTTAAGTTCGCGAAACTTACCGTGCATTGCGTCCGTTTTACGGTCGACATAATCGGCCATCCGAGCAAGTAATACAAAAAAACATGGATCATTTTCGTACCAAACACACTCTAATTAATAATGTGCATCCTCAGAAATTTCGTACAGTGCGCACTGAAGAAACTGTTGCTGCTGTGGAGCGTAGTATTGAGGAGAACCCAAATGAGTCGATTCGCCATCGTGCGCAACAATTGGAGCTATGTCCATCCACTTTATGGAATATTTTGCGGAAAGATTTTAGTTTACGAACTTACAGGATCCCGTTCGTCCAGGAATTGAAGCCGGTTGACCCTCATATGCGTCGTACGTTCGCTGAATGGGCTGAGCACGAGATTGCCGTTGATCCTCATTTTCACCACAGAATTCTTTTCAGTGATGAGGCTCACTTTTGGTTGTGTGGCCAGGTCCGAAATCATTTTTAAACAATAATGGCATAAAATTAGCTTTCTAATAAATCCAATACTGTGGCCATTACAACAATTTTTGTGTTTCACTTCATTTTAAATTTCTATACCTCTAAAAAACACCCGTTATAACTACTAATATTTTAAAATTCTTCAAAGACTCATGTGATCCCACATGATTTTTCTCAAAGCGTTAGATGAAGAACATATTTTTCGAATGCAGGAGTTCGAGCTATGATTATCTCCTACGACCCATTATTTTGGCCTTAAAGGATCCTGCTTCAATTAGTCGCGTATGAATTCTGAAAAATGTTTGTAACCATTTTTGTTCTTGAATTTCCTATATGGACTCGACTAATATAGGGCATATGTTCACATATGGACTTTGTACATTTCCAAATGGACTCTTTTTTATCTCTATCGGATGTGTAGAATACGCCACCGAGATAGCCGCCCACTTTTTGTTACACCATATATATTATCTCGTGTTCAAATCACAAATCTATATTAAACGTAAAGTATTTAGCTGAAATTATATTTACCTGAGTACCTTTGAAGAAGGTAATAGTATTTAAGTTGGAGTCCGACTGTAATTAAATCACTTGTATATTAAATTTAGATACTTTGGTAGAAAATACGACTAATATTTTTATGTAATTATTTAAAAACTCATATTTCTATAGAATATAGGAAGGGGAAAATTTTTGTTTTAAAATCGTGCCATTTGCTTATTTTAAAAATGTCAAGTAAAAAACGTTGGAGAAAAATCCTTTAAAAATATTAACATTTTCATAAGCATGAAAGCAATTCTGTATATTATAGAAATTAAATTTTTTTTAGTATTATCACAATAATACTACTATTGATATTAGTAGAGAGCTTCGTCGCCGAAAATGTGTCACCCCGTGGGGGTTTGAACGTAAAAGCTGCCACTGGTCTTATTTAATAGTTCATAATTTATTATCTGTCTGTGTGAAGTTGGCCAAAAATTGTCCACATGGGAAAAAGGGCGTTATTCAAAATTTTCGAGTTATTGACACTACATGATTGTCACAGTTGACATAAATATTGTAACGCAAAAATAATCCCAAAGTCTGTAGCCATTGCTTCAAAAAAAATATTTAACAAACGAAAAAGCATTGACGCATATGGCGATTCAAAACTTTGAACGTCTATACCTCGGTTTGAGAACCTTTAAAAATTGTAATTTTTCGATGCATTTTGGTATTTATCAACCGATATTTCGAAAACGCGGCCTTAAATCAAAAAATACCTCTCTTTCAATACTGTGAACTGAACCTTTGCGATTCCAACGGTATGTCCTTTATAACGGTATTTTTCTGACGTCGGATAGCTGAGAAATTTAATTAAATGTATAGCAAATCGCAGATTTATTTTCGCTACGACAGCCGGCCGTCGATGACCCGCCCGTACGTTGCGCGTCCCTCGCGCTGCATTTGTCCACATTTGGGGAGAGAAATAGTTATAGTTTAACTTGCATTTAACGCTGTTTCTTTGCATCTTTCATTTTGTTAACAACAATATCACTTTATATGAATTATCGAACCATATAAGTCACATTATGATGAATATTATAAAAATCATTAGCATAGTATTAATCGTACAGATAGTAACAACTTAAATTATGTATGTACGTTAGATGTACATCGGAACATAGCAGCCATTTCACACCATGAATAAGTATTTTTATAAAAAATTCTTAACTATTTCATGATCCCTTATTGACGTATTCTTAAATAAACATAGAAATAATAAGTACCAGAGAGGATGAGGGAAAACAAAGAATTTCAATCAATACCTAATAAATTAAATTGCAAAATTTACTCGTCGTCAGATTCGGGTTCGCCATCATCGTATATAAGATCTGTGGAAACAGAAGGCATTACCGGTGTTTTTACATTGTGGCAGGATTTTTGTCCCAAACACGTACATAATCCTGTGCAAGAAATACCATTCTTTCTGCAATTACACCATTGTGCTCGGCAATCTGAAAAGACGCCAGGTGTGTGTAATTTGGTCTTAAAATAAAATTTAAGTGAGAGTACCTTTCTTACATGCACAAGATGTCAAAATTGTCAAATCTGTTGCTATTGATGGAAGAGTTTGTAAAACAGGAAATACATTCGAATTTTCAAATTTTCAATCATAGTCACAGTAGTTCAAAAAACTGGCTTCGTTGTTAAAGTGTTAAGCCAAATGTGGGTCTGATAATGTGGTTGTAAACAATGTTGTCGTAAACTATCTTCTGAAGGCGGTAATTTGTCTACTGTTTTCGAAATAGCCAATAGGCCACGAAGGTAATCGATAGAAGCGATGTCTTTGTTATTCGTATAGAGTTGCAGAGTAAAACGGTGAATATTTGTAAAGGTTTTGTCATTAAATGTTACGCCCAAATCATGTAGCAGGTAGTGAGAATTTAAATAGATTTTCCAACAATGTATTTTTGCCTAAGCCGGCAAATTGACTTGTATCGCATCCGGTAAAAGCATGAAACGTTAGTAGATTTATGCAAATATTATGTCTTGGCAAAAAGACAAAATCTGTATTTCAGTAGCTTGATGATTTTCCGAAGAAATTACAAGAGTGATAAGCCACACTAAAGCTTCAGGAATATATTTTCGATAGCCGTTTAAGTCCAAATTTTTTAAATTGTCAAAATCGGGAATTTTGTTCATATCCAGCTTAATATTGTTAATAACACTATACAGAACGGAATACTGCGACGATCCCGTAAATATTTGTGGTGGATTAGTATCTTCCTCGAGATTTTCATAAATGAATGTAAAATTTCATCTTTTGATGAAAATTTCGAGGACATAATAATGTCTGATCTGTTAGCCTTTTTAGACTTGATGATCTGAATGTCATCACCAAAATGAACCTTTTACTTTTTCGATTAACTGTATTTTAGATAATATTCCTCCAATATCTGTATATCTAGCATATATAGACGAATAACAGAATATAACAGAAAATCCTTTCCTTTTTTCAAATCCAGCAATTAATTCTTGATAAGAGCAATGCTTCTATAGGATCTACATATTCGCCTTCCACTTTAGAAGGTACTGGGGATCCCTACTTTTTTTAATACCCTCCAAAACTTTAAAAAACACATCGCATGATATTTTACTTCCATGGCAATCAAATCATTTTCGCCGATACGTTTCATAATGGAGCTATCATTTTGGGCTATTATTTTTATCTTGGTTTCAATATTTCGTAGTTACCACTTGCGATAATTTTTGATTACGCCTTTTTTGACAAAATACGCACTTGTTTATACGAAATTTTTCTTCTCGTAGTGTTACCGAAGGTCCGATTCCAGAAATGTTCGACTCTTCCGCATGCATATTTTCTGATTTGCGACGTAAAAGCTCAATACTTTTTTTGCTAATATAACTGCAATAACAAGACTTATTCCAAATTAACAATTTCTTGTCCCCACTTTCAGTGCTGGCAATATTTTGATGCAAAGATTTGGTGCTGGCAGATTTACAAATATTGTCTCTAATTTGAAGCGTTTGTTTTATAGTTCTTAACGTTTTATTAGAACCCTTTGCAAAATTCCCGAAAGACTTCCCACAAATTAAACATTTTTAAATACTTTTTATTTGTAAAACGTGGAAAGTTGACTCGATCTCACTTTCAGGCGTTGAACTTCCACTTTGATACATTTTCAGTTTTCTTTATGGCAGACTGTATTCAAACGATGTCTGTTATGTTGTTTTTAATATCATTCTTAAGTTTTCAACAATGGACTTACCTGGGAACTATCTGGAAATATGTATGTAGGTACTTTACTATAAACTAAAAACAAATCACAGACACGAAATCTTAGTCATTTTGCTACAGAAGAGCCTATTTGGAACTGATAAAATAGCCCTTTCATAAAAGATACTATGGCCATATTTTGTAAATAAACACTATCCAGAATGTGGACAAGTGCAGCGCGCGGGACGCGCAACGTACGGGCGGGTGATCGACGGCTGGCTGCCGTGCGAAAATAAATATGCGATTTGCTTTACGTTTAATTAAATTTCTCAGCTATCCGACGTCAGGAAATTATAAAGGACATACCGTTGGAATAGAAAAGGTTCAGTTCACGAAGAGAAGTGTTTTTTGATTTAAGGTCGCGTTTTCGAAATATCGGTTGATAAATACCAAAATGCATCGAAAAATTACAATTTTTAAAGGTTCTCAAACCGAGATATAGACGTTCAAAGTTCTGAATCGCCATATGCGTCAATGCTTTTTCGTTTGTTAAATATTTTTTTTGAAGCAACGGCTACAGACTTTGGGATTATTCTTGCGTTACTATGTTTATGTCAACTGGACAATCACATAGTGTCAATAACTCGAAAATTTTGAATAACACCCTTTTTCCCATGACAATTTTTGGCCAACTTCACACAGACCGATAATAAATTATGAACTATTAAATAAGACCAGTGGCAGCTTTTACTTTCAAAAGCCCCACACATTTCATTTTTAAGAGGAATTACGCCTAGCGAGCTCTCTACTATATTACATAAATCCAATGATAAGACAGTTTCTTGTTTCATTACTATAGGATTACGAAGGCACTGTATATATAAAATTAAATTACCGTTTCACTCTTCTGATTTACATATGGGATGTTTACGACTTTTAATTATAAAATAATGTTATTATATTACAAAGACTTACAATTCTCCCACGATAAAATCGACATTCCTCTAGTTTACTAGCCTATGAACTATTAATACATTTAGAGTACTTTAAAAGTACAGTTATACGTTATTTATCGATATAACAACGAAAATTAAAAGGTCATCAAAATGAGAGTCATAATTTAATTACTTCACTAAAGGAATTCCACTTCTTAATTAATTATCATTGCCACACGGGTTATTATTCTACTTCGTGATAGAAATACTCGATTATGTGATATTAAATTGAATCATAATCATGGGTGTAGGTTACATTAATTTATCAATTAAAATAATTATTTTCATTAGTCTATTGTAAAACCAACACGTATTTGGTTCTATGGTATTATTGCGTGGTCTTAATATTGAAAATTGTTGAATAATCCCAGCTGATTATGTTCAGTTTCATTAGATTTAGAAAGTTATAAGTGAAACTGATAAATAAAATAATAAGGTAAATTGATAAATTCTATTATCGACTGTATAATGCAAATTGACAATGAAATGCATCATTGCATTAGAAAACAGTTCTAGTAAAAAAATAGTTGTTTTTATTGATTTTGAATAAAAAACTACTACTTCATGTCTAAAAAACGATGAACCATAAAATAGTAGTGATACAGAAAGAACCGGCTATCTAATATTTCATATTATGTCTTCAATATAGATTCTGTGTTATTAGTTGTTTGCACTCAATTTAAAATATAAAAGTGTGTGCGTCGAAGAAATATTTGAGTCGCCTAGTTCCAACACTCACTAAATCCATCTGGACATAAACTGTAAAAATTTCTCGGATTTAGCTGTTTTTGGAAACTTATGGGCTTGATTTGAAACTTACATGGGTTTACTGTAGTTTAGGGCTTATTTTGCGACGTTAGCTGAAAAGTGAAAAATAAAATGGAAAGTGGAAAAAAATCAAAAATAAAATTTTGTTTGGTAGATTTAAAAAATACATAATAACTGAATGAGATGGTGTTTTATTTCTTATTTATTATAATTTTTTAATAAGAACATATACGACGTCATCTTCCTAAAAGTCACTTCTCCCGCACAGTCCCTCTTCTTCTTCTCCCTCTTCATCGTTACTATTCTCATGTTCTACTGCTTTTCGGAATCTCGTTACAATGTTTTTGTAAGACATAAGATGTTCTTTTTCAGCTTTTTTTGCCAGTCAATTCCAAAATGCTTGCAAAGTAATTCATCCACATTTTTTACTTTTTTAAAGTTCAGTTCAACTCTATTTAATTGAATTTCTTCTGGATTTATATTAGAAATTTGTTTACCTCTCTTTCAAATTCCTAATGCATTGTTTATGTCGGTTAAATAATAGGGTTCTCCGCGAATCAATATTGTTCCTTTTTTTACTTCTACATAGAATTATTCTCTTACAGGAATTGATCTTAAAGTAAAGGGAAGATGTTGACTTCATTACATCGGGGATGCCTTTCCCCAGTCTAAAACTTGCCAATGAACTCCCAACTTTTTGACAGTCCCAAACTTTTCAAATATTTTAGTCGTTGACATCAATGATTGTTCCTTCTTTTTTATATTTTTTTCAATCTGTCCTAAGATTCTATCTCGCGGAAGGAATGAATGGCCGGTCACCGGAAAAATTAAATTGACTTTCTGGATACGTTTTGGTGCGTCATCTGCAAGCCATTTGACACACATTGCAATCATTGTGCTGTTCTTATTTTATCCGGTACACCAATAAGATTCAATTTTCACCTCACAAACCTCGTCAGAAATTTTCAAATTTTTTACTGTAATCAGCCGAAGCAAATTCGTTGGAACCTTTTTTACTTTCTCATTCCAACCAGGTATGCATCATGACATTATTTTTTGTCAATTTCGCTTTAGAAAAACCAATCACGACTATAAAATTGTATAAGTAGAGCTATTAGGTATACGGTATACATACTAATTTCATATGGATTTAGTGGGTATTGTTATTTAATGAATTTAGGGATGTTTGAATATTGCTTACATATTGATTTAGTGGATTTTGAATCCAACGTTAGAAATCTATGGTGTTTTAAAGCATGACTAAGCGGGATTTGAAACATATTTTATAATTTAAAACATTATTTAGGCTACTCGCAATCAGATGGCGTTACTAGTTCGATGTGTTTGAAAATTGGATTTAGCGGGTTTTGGAACTAGGGGACTCATTTGTTTACACATGATGAGTATGAAACCTATAATATTCATTTGATGAGATTATTTTGTTTCATAGTATGTTCTTTTCCTTAATTAACATAAGTTCCCCAAATAGACGTCATTTTAGGATGTGCAACGTTGTATAAAATATTTCTAAACCTCATCCTGTATATGAACACCTCTTCGTGATCTTATATTTATAATTATAATACTTACTCTATATATCGCATATACCTTATTTTATAGTGAATTATTCAGTGCGACTTAAATCGCTATTTACTATCTGTAAAACTTTACTGTACGTATGATTGTTAGTGCATGACTATTAATTGCTTACTTAGTGTATAGTTATATAATAGTTTGGCGTTATTCGACCTGCTGCTAAATGAGGATTTACCACTACAAGATAGAGCGCCCTCTCTACTTCAGAAATGAGTACCAAATACAATATAAGGTATAAGGTATTAATTTTTTTATAGGCAGATAATAACTTTGCTTTTTAAAATGGCCATCTATAATTTTTATTTTTGCGGTTTCTGCATGAAAATATTAAATAAAATGTTATATTAGTAGTCCTATGAAAATATAGGTACATAGTTCGAGATATTTGACTATATAAGTTTTCCTTCTCGATGTTCATTCCTCATAGCAGTTCAAATTTCTTGGTTATGTCGAGTCCCAGTAAAATTATGTTTTGTCAAAATATTCAACAATTATGAATCTTTTAAGCAATGTTAGAAACTGAGTTGTGGTATACAGGATGCGTGTACCGCCTTACCTAACATCTTCCTTAAAAACTCTTCCTTATTTCAAGTAGAACACCATGCACCCTAGTTCATGATCAGATGAACCACTGGAAAGTCTACAATATTCCTAGTCTAGTGTATTCCCTATAGCTGAATTAAATAGTTGTTCGTCAAAATAAAATGTAATAAATATATACATAGTATCATGTAACAATTATCAAATTATACATTTTTGTCCATTTGAAAATGGTAAAATTATAAAAATTAAATTTAATTATGTTATTATACCTGTAAATACTATAATAACTTCTATCGTCTAGAAAAAGTCTAGACAGCAAATTTTTGTAGAGCAAGTGTTCAAAATGTTCACAGTTCTGTCCCTTAATCATTAAATTCTATCTTGGAAATTTACCGATACGTTTTGCGCCGGAATAGCAGGCTGCTTGAACCGTTAATTTCTAATAATACACTTAATAATCCAACATATCTAAATTATCCTCAAGAATATTTGGTTCCACCTTTAGGCCAAATCTCGTTCTCAATGAATTTTATCCAAATCTATCTGATGCCAGAATATGGTTTAAACAAAATGGAGTTCCACCTTACTATTCTCGAACCACCTATCAATATTTGGATGAAATCGTAATTTTCAAAAACAGAAAACAAGGTTTGTGAAACAAAATCTGACAAGGTCGAGGTTCTACAGCAACGAATAAGACATAAAATCAGACAATGTATGTAATAGATGTGTATATCGTCGACTAACTTTTTGACAAGAAAGGTATGGTAGCCATTTGGAACATTTATGCGACGAAATTCCGACGAAAGTCTTTATTACTTTTACAGGTAATAAATTGAAAAACTACATTTTAGGATGCATAACGTTATGTAAAATATTTGTAAACCTCATACGAAAATCACTTCTTGATCTTATGTATCTTCTTCTTCTTCTTGATCTTCACCATAAAATGCGATATATAGTGTAAGCGATATACTTACCTATATCGCTTACACTATATATCGCATTTTATGATGACTTATTCAGTGCAAATTAAATCCCTGTTAATTATTTACTACATGTCAAACTTCTGTATGTATATATGTATGTTAGTGTATGACTATTAGTGGCTTTACCAGTACGAGACAGGGAAACCTCTCTACTTCCGAAATGAGTCCCAATGAGTAAATTATTTTTCTACATCTCATTTATTTATGTATTATTATATATTATATTATTTTATTTATTATACTGTGAAATGTTTATTAATACTAAAAGTAAGATCTTATTTCTTCTACATGTAATATATTGAAAAATTTTGAATGGGAGGTGTTCATTATATTCCTCTTGATAATAACATATTATAGACCCATAATACACTAAATATTACATATGTCGGTGAAAAAAGTTACGAAAGTATGAAAACTTTATTTTTATGAGTTATATTTTATTATATTATAATATGTTGTATATTTAAATTGATTCTCAGAATACTTATAGAATTACATTGTAACCTGGTATTAGGTAAAATTTACAACATAATAACTCTCTAAATCTGGTATAAAATCTCGGTATTACACTGTATGTTCACGAAAATTAGTACATTGCGTATTTTTATTTAGATTCTGCTAAGTATAAACATAAATAGGTATCTATTTTATATATTTTATTAGTACAATTATTTGTTCAAATATCACCGTGAACTGCATACATAAAATATTATATTTTAATTAATATTTAATGACTTTCAGTAAATAAAATAACTTTTCTATAAATGTTTCAGACTGATTTAGCATAATCTATCAAAGTTTACCTTGTTGTTGTTGTAGAGTTTGTAAGTCATTACAGTTTGTATGATGTGAAATATATGGCTGTTACTTTTCCACACTCCACTATATGCGGAAAAATAATGTAATCGTGTAAAAAAATTTTTTTTCTAGCGTTTATTTTCGTTCTTCGGCCTAAAAACAAAAAAAAAGATGGTTTTTAAACCATTTTGTGTGTGTGTATGTATGTGTCTGTGTGTCGTTGTCGTTATCGTCGGCATTTATTCTTGTTAGCACGATAACTCAACTAAATCGTGTCGAATCGATCGGGTTTTGACTGACTGATCGGGGACGTCTCTCAGACGACACCTATTGATTTTGAGGTAGATAGAACACACTCTACCGTGTTCATTGGTCATGAGAAACCACAATGGTGGACTATTTGAGAATTTTTTTTTTGTTAGCACGATTACTCAATTAAATCGTGTCGAATCGATTGGGTTTCGATTGATTCTGATTAGGGACATCTACCAGACGACATTTATTGATTTTGAGGTGGATAGGATACACCCCACCCTGTCGATGGGTAATGAGAAAGCATGATGGTGGACTATTTGAAAAAAGTAAAACTGTCGCATAAAACACATATTCTGCATTTATGTGTTGGTTTATTTTTTCTCGACCACTCAATTTCGAGGTAGAGATGTTCTACGTGTAGAAAAATTCGTTTTAAGGTTTTAAAACTGTTATTTTACATTATATGATCCTCATATATTTAAATATATGCTTTTAAACAATCATCTTTTGTCTATAATTCATCTTGTTATCTAGGTTTTGTGTCTCCTCATTTTTATTTAAGTATAATCAATGTTGCTCACTTTGTTTCATAATTTCGATTTCTTATCAGAATAAGTTAAAAAAATATACGACACTGATTAGAACCAAATGTAGGCTCCACAATAAATAATTCTTCATATGGCAATGACATGTTTTCATTAATTTATTGTTATGTACATATAATTATACTGCTAAACCAAATACTAATATATAAACAACCTAATAGTGAATCTCATGCTGTAGGTAACAGAATTAATTACTAGAAGCCTATAAATTATAGATTTTTATGAGATAAAGAAACATATATTATAATAAGGATATTTCTCATGTTTCTCATGAAAGTTCAACTTGTAATTTAATTATCGTAGTCTATGGTGGTAATTAAATACATTCTAAACACACGTTTTGTAAATCACTGTTTACAACTACTTTTATTTTATAATTATTTACCATTGATTATTATTCTTATTATATATTTTTATTTTAAACTATTTTATTTGTCTCCTTTAAGTATACTTGCATACTTATACAATAATGTAAGTATTACATTACCTTCATCAGAATATCCTTCAGGTGAAGGTATATATAAACTACAATGAAATGGCAATTAATACAATGTTAGAAATATGCACTTTATCACCTTTAATCGTGCAAGAATTTCACTATCTCTGGTATGAAACATTTTGGAAAGTGTGATAAATAGAGCGGGCGCGTAAAGGTTGGAACAAATTAAATACAGTCGTTACAGGGTAAGTAGGGTAAAATTTATACACATATTTTTTGACGTCATCACTATTAGAGTTCAACATTGTTGAATAATATCGACATTTTTTTATGGAAACAACTTTATTTAATTGCCATTTAAGAAAGCATATTTTGTTATAGGTTACATACTAACTCTTTGTCGCTTCTAAATTTTATTATTATTCTTACATTACTTGGCGTAACCTGTTTTATGAATTCTTCAACTCTTGCTGAGATTTTATATTGTTTTTAAGTGACTTGGTTGTTTGGTACTGGTTTATTAAAATACACAACAGTTTTACTTATCTAATGTAACAAGTTTTTAAAACATGGCTCATTTAAATCAAACACAATGAATTAAAATTTTTATGTTGATTAGTTATGAAGACAGTCATCTATTCTGAAATAGGTACCCTAAAAAACAATAAGTGACATTCGGGAGAATGGCAGAAATTAGTTAGAATTCAACGAATTTCAAAATTAAAATGTCGGTAGCAGAATGGAATTGTTAGTAAACTTAATAATGGAGCAATGTAATGGACAAGGCCACTTCTTGTTTAAATAGCTCAGTAAATAAGCATTATTGTACCAATTGGGCCCCAGAAAACCCCCTTTGGATGCAATTTTCAGACATTTCATTTCAGATCCCCTTTGGAAGTCGACGTGTGGACAAGAATTGTTGGTACCACAGTTGTAGGACAATTATTATTATTGGTATATGTATTAACTACTCAAAATGGTGTATTAACTATTCAAAAGTATTTGGAGTTGTTACATAATACATCTACTCCTTCATTTATCCCTGTTACACAACACATTCCTTCATTTGTGCGATAACGCAAAAATTACGGTAAAAGTACTAATACAGTGCAATCAAATTATTCACGAATTGTGTTTGATTTTATGAGGACTAAATACAAATAGTACATTTAATAAGCTTTTATTAAAATTGATACCAAACTCTAAAATACCACAGGAAATTTAAACAGAACTTCACACGTTAATAATCCCCATTATGTTTTCTAGTTATTACCAAAATATCACCTAAATACGTACTATATAACTAACATTCACCTTAACTACTGAATCCTGAAGTTTTGTAGTGATAATTAATTACGCTATTAGTATCTATTTCGTTTGTGAAAATTTCAAACTGTCAGAAAAATACCTTAAGTTGTCCACAGGACATGAAGCACAGAAGTGTTAAAAGTTAGTTCGCCTGAATAATTTCAGACTCAAAGTACATACAGAATCAGACACACGAATTAATAATTGCTTGTGAAAATGTAATGGGTCAAAATAGAAAGAGCTAAATCAGAAGATTTTCGGTACGCTACATACAAAATTCTACACCGTAAATAAAGAGGACTTGACTCTTAGAAACCCTTCGATGCTACAAAGATATTCTAATACAAATTTAATGAAGTTTACATTTACTAAATGGTACTTTTGTCTAGTTGTACAGTAAATTATTCATTCTAAACATATTTCCAATCGATATATGTATATGTTAAATCATGTTTCACGAAGTTATCTTTTTAAACAAATTTCATTTTAATTTACATGAACAAGTTTAAGTTTGAATTAAAGTATAATACTGAATATCTGATAGCTCACTAAAATTTTATAAACTCTGTTATGCTCACATTTAAGTCTTCAAAAGATTAATTTAGAAATAATATAAAATTTGTTGAATCCATTACAAGTCACATAGCTATATCAGGTTACAATTAAATTTCAGATAACATTAAGGTCTTATCTGGGAATAAAGAGTTATACAACCTAAAACTATTTTTGTTTTAAGTCTTAAATATAATACAGTACATTTTTATATAACATACTGATAGTTGGGCATATTATTTGGTCATAGTTGGGCATTATTCTTGCAGTTTAATCTTTTCATTCATACTCATTTTATTTCATTTTATTTTTCATGTTACATTTATCCTGTACAGTTGCTTTGCGCACTAAAGCCTTCGTTTTTCAAAGAGTTTTAATTCGATTCAAATAAATTCAGCTTGGCAAACAAGCAATTAATCCGACTTAAAAGATGATTTTACATTTTGAAACGATAAAATTAACTTTGTCGGTTCGTGCAAATTTAATCGTACCGTTTTAAAAGGATCGCTATGTAGTGTGATCGGAATGATCGATCGCTTTGCAGTTGTGTGGGTTTATCCTATTTTGCGGGAGATCTATATTGCCCTTACGGCACGATTTTCGGTTAACGCTCCAGAACCGCTGACCTGAATTTATAATTTAATAATTGCTGGTATTAGCGACAATATAAATCGATTACGATAAATTAAGCTTTCCCACCAACTCATACCATTAGCTTCATAGTCGTTTATACAATTTGAAAATGCAATATGAACTAACAGTAAGAAAGTATTTATAATGATTTTCATTTCTCGTTAGAAGAGTTAATACCTTAACAAAAATACGTGAATGAGTCATTATTAATTTGTAGTCAACTATATTATAACCTAATATTTACGTACGATGACTAAGTAAGTGTTCTCAGGATAATGTATCTCAGGTGATTCTCTTCGACCGAGGAATATATTTTTCTTATCTCCTCTTTCTAATTAATTTTTTTTGAATCGTTCAAGAGATGAAACTAGGTCTAGGATCCCAAAATTAACACCCCAAACTATAAATTGGTATATATAGGGAGCCAGCATGCTTATCAAGCTGGTAAATTAACAAAAACAGCTCTGGATAAGGTTGTGTCATCGATACGAGCACAACTGGACTCCGGAAGATACGTTGTCGGCACCTTCCTTGATATTGAAGGAGCCTTCAACTTTGCATCCAGGGGGGTGATTAGCAGAGCACTAGGTAGATGCTATACCCCCAGAATAATCGCTGAATGGATAGACCATATGTTGGAAAACAGACAGTTTATTGCCAATAAAGACAAGACAACCATCAAGGGCCGGGTCGACTCGGTCTATCCTCAAGGAGGGGTACTGTCTCCCCTTCTATGGTGCCTGGTAGTGGATGAGCTGCTTGAAAGGTTAAAGGATTACTAAGTAATTGGCTATGCTGATGACATAGTAATAATAACAAAGGGCCCTTTCCTGGAGCCGATTCTTGATATAATGCAGGGAGCATTAAACAAGGTTGGGAATTGGTGCAGGGATAAGGGACTCTCGATCAATCCCTCTAGGACTGAGGTGATGGTGTTCACCAAGAAATATAAGTTTAACAGAACATGTCCGCTGAAACTTGGTGGTCAAGAACTTAGCTATAATAGCGAAGTGAAATACTTCGGTGGTCGGGAAACTGTCATGGGAAAAATATCTAAGTCACATATGTTCCAAGATTAGAGCAACACTTTGGCAACTGAGAAGGGCCATTGGTAATAGCTGGTGCTTGAAACCAGAGACCATGAAATGGATGTATGAGGCAATTCGCAAACCCAGACTGACTTATGGAGCACTGGTCTGGTGGGAGAGAGCCTGTTTAAAGTCGGAAGTCAACCGACTTAACAAGCTAAGAGGATTGATTCTAAGAAGTATAACCGGAGCTTTAAGATCGACACCGATCGAGGCGATGGGGATACTGACGGGAATACCACCTCTTGATGTCACCCTGAAAATGAAAGCTGCAAAGGCAATGCACAGGGTGGGAAACATGAGCACCTGAATAGACTCTCAAGAGAGCTACATGAGGAGGGTCTCGCCCTCTGACAGTATGGGTGTCCACTTCCTGTTTGACAAGAAATATAATATCACCCTCACCAGTAAGACCGACTGGATAGAGCGTTGGACTGGATTACCGCTCAATGGAGACATCTGGTACACGGATGGAGCCAAGAGTGGGAACACAGCGGGCGCGGGTGTGTAGGTGACGCGATGGGGTAGGTAAAACCTTCCACCTGGGTAAATACACTACCGCACTCCAGGCCGAGCTAGTGATTACATACGGTGTTCTGGGAGCCGACCAAAATCGCACCCGCTGAGGGTATGTATCTACTCGGATAGCAGGGCGGGGTTGACAGCCCGGAATTCAGCAACGATAAAGTCGAAGCTGGTGTATAATTGCTATGAAGCATCGAACCACTTGGCAGGTAAGGGAACTCTTATGTATACCTGGGCATAATGGCATTAAGGGAAATCTAATTGCTGATTGAAAAGATGATCTTGCCAGACTAGGGACCAGGGAAAATCTGTATGGACCAGAACCTGCAGTGGGAATAAGTCGGAATCTGATCAGAGACCACATCAATGACTGAACAAGAGACCAGCATAGAGAAAGATGGAGAGGAGTAACGGGTTGTCGAATAACCAAACTCTTCATCGAATACTCAGAGATTGAGAAATAGGCCCAAGAATTCATTAAATTGAACAAGCACAAAGCCAGAACCCTGGTGGGAATCATAACGGGCCACCATAGTAGCCTGAATGCATATAAGTACAAGCTGAGACTGACTGAGAGCCCGGCATGCAGATATTGCAGAGAAGACGAGGAAACCTCGATTCATCTTCTTTAGACCTGCCTCGCACTGGAGGAGAGGAGGTGCCTTATATTAGGGACCCCTGTTGTCCTAGAGGAGGCGAGGCTTAAGGCGAGGGACGTGCCCAAATTGCTCCTTTTATGGGATAGCATTTTTGGATAATGACCCAGATAAGAGGGGATAGCTAAGGGACTACCCATGCGATCAGTGGCTGATGGGGCCCAAACCCACAAAACATAATAATACTAAGAATGATAATAATAATAATAATAATAATATATTAGTACATATGTCCACAATTATAAAAATTAATATAACGTGGTCAATGTAACTCATGTTATACTTAACACTGGTTATCAGGAAGTGTGTGCAAAATTAGTATTCCATTTATAATAGGGTTACCTATTATCTGATAACTTTACCATCGTTGCATTCATTATAACATAATTATGTAAAAATTGTCATTTTCACGCTCAATTTAATAATTTAATTTCCACGGCAAAACGATCTAATCCAATTCCAGTACCCTTTCTTATCAGCTCCCCAACTCATTAAAGAAGTTGAATACGAATGGATCATCTCAAAAGCTAGTCTCAAAAACCCTTCTTAGTAGCCATTTGTTATTTCAGGAAAATTCTGTATGAAAATATGAAGATGTAAATAAACAGAAAAATAAAACAAAAACCTGCCTGTGGGTAAAATAATTACAATTATTCACTGTTTTCAAATATTGACTAATTAAACTGGTGATATAAACAGTAGAATATATAGAATTTTTAATATTTTAATACACTCTAAAATTACTCAGCTTTGGGATATCCAATGACATTTCTTAGGTATATGCATTCCTATATTTTTTTACGTACAAAGGATACAACTTTTTAGTTCTTGTTTCTATTTTTTTTTTGTTTGTGGGAACGAAGTTTAATTTAAAGCGACTCTTTTACGTATCTTTCAGACAATTATACGGACACAAACACACACCCACCTAGCCGATTAATATCGAAATCGAACTCACGCCCGGATTACTCAGAGCCGGCAATCTAAGTCAGTCCCAAGCATTATCATCGATATCTCGAAATATTGCAGGGAACTTCCAGATCTTCTGCGAGATTATTAGGAGGACATATAAATTAGACAATTTAGGATCTGGCGATACCTCTAACATCCATATAGATCCGGATTGAAATCCGAATTCAAATCAAGTAACAAACTCCTACCAATTCTTGCCACTGTCAATCTGGATTCAAAACGAAAGTTGAGTAGTCTTTGTGTAAAATACCCGGACCAATTGTTGTCGCCATTCGGCGTTTAACCCGGAATGCTGGCGTGAAAAACTCGAGTGAAGTCCACTACACAACTTGATCGACTTGCAATGCACCTTTGCTAATGCAAAATAGTCCATGATAATGTGTATTTTTTATTTTTGTGGGTATGACATTATATAATTTAGGTCTGAGGAAAATATGTGAATGTTGCTCTATAGTTTTATTGATCTTTAATACTGCCATGGTATTCTTCTTGAATATAGTGCAATAGTTATCATTCAATAATAAACTAACTCCACTTATGTATTTACGCTGGCATAAAACGTAATCAATTATTTTTAATACCGTAATAAAATATTCTTTATACAAATCGTCACTTAGTAAACATAATCTTTAGTAACCTCTTAAAAAGCTTTCAATTACATGTTACATCCCTTAACGATATCGTGCAATAAACGTATTTAGAAATTTACAAAAAAAAAACGTATTTTTTATCAGGAGTTCTATATGAACATCCTATCTAAGGTTAACATCTATCACTACAAAATATTTTACTGATTCTACAGATTTTATTTACATATCAAAATAATCAACAAAGGCAATATGTATGATATCTTGAAGATTAGAAGCATAACTAGTAAAGGGTGAGTTTGTTCAAGTTTAATGTTAGCAGTTTATTATAAAATGATTGGATTATTGTTAGAAAATTTCCTTGAATGATACATTTTAGTATTTGTCAGTGTTCTACAAAATATGACAGTGTTTTCTTCAAAACTTATAATTTCTCCAGTTACTAGAAGTTTTAAGAGCTCGTTAAGATAAATATTAAATAAAATAGGCCCAAGTAATGTTCTCTGCATAATACCCCAATAATCTTTATTTGTACTACTGATTATGGTATCTAATTTTGCAAATTGTGTTCTATTACTTAGGCAACTTTCCATAACTATGAACTTTGTTGCTCTAAAGCCGGGCCCACATTTATAAAAATTTACACCGAATACGACATACAGCGTAAATGTGTATGTGCGGAAATTTCTGTGATGTGGACGTGACAAAGCACGCAAGAGTTTATCCCACATTCAACGCTTACGCTCCGGGACCTAGTCGGTTTTTTAAAGAACATCAAAGCATTTGCGCCGTATAATCTCTTGATATGGACGCTTCTGGCGCACGAATGATTGCTCGCCAGTCTTATATTTATGCCACTTATGTTTAGAATCCCACAAGAATTTATAGTCTTGCTACTTTTGTATCAAGAGAATTACAGATTTCTTGTCCAGTTCCATCACTAATCACGGACACAAACACGAACTAACCTGTTGTGAAGCGAAAATAGCAAAACGGATTCCCTTCCAACTAAAAACAACGCACAACTGGAGCGGAGATATACGCCGCACGCCGCACGCCGCACGCCGTAAATATTTCTGTGAAAATATTTTTCAATTTGCGTCGAAAATAGTTGCGGCGGACGCATTCGGCGTAAATTTTTATACGTATAATTCTGAATGACTCGCAGAGTCAAACGATTTTGTGATAGACGAATTTTATGCCTGTAATTTTTCATCCAAATTTAATTACTTGATCTACAATTGCGTAGTTTTAGCCCTACGTACGATAATACATAATGAATTAACACTTTGCAAAACAAAAACATTCTTATCAAATTGCGCAGTGCACCACTAAACATACGTTTAACTACTGCGAAAGCCAATTAATCACGTGGAGACGGTGATTCGCCGATTCGCCGATTCACCGTACTCACGTGGGCACCCATAAATGACGATAATGTCACGCTGACACAATCGAGCGGCATTAATTATGACGCACAGTGTAAAATTTAAATTACAAATATTGTTGTATAGTTCGTAAATATTCTTAAATCCCATATTTTATGAAAATCCTAACTATGCTGTGTTACAGTTTTTACATAAATTCAAATTAATTTTACTATTATATTAGACTGAAAATCGTGCAAACACTATACTCACTTTGAGAAACCGTCACTGCCTATGTATTACTAATAAACATTTGTTTTTACTTTTGGATTTCTATTTATTAAAATTTTAAATCATCAAAATCATCATCGTTGTTTTCATCAAAAAAAAAAATATATATGTACCTAACTCAGGTATCAGTTCTTCAAATTTACTTTATTATTAAAAATAATCTGAGTAATGGTTAAGACATTCCAGAAGTTCCTATTCTCGAGAATGATAAAGCTCGGGAATATTTGAATATCAATTAGGCAACTTTCTGAAATTTCAATATAATACTATATAAATTAATTTGTCCTTCTCTGGTTGTACAATTTTTAAAATTTGTGTCACTATAAATGTTTTAACAGCAATATAATGAATAATTTATAAAGCAATAAATAAAACTAAAATAAAAAATTGATATTTTATTATATTGAACAGAAGCATATATGTATGTACGTACAACTATAAATTTATTACATTTGAATCATCTATTAGAGTTGTTTGTATGACCATTTTCATCGTGAGAATTTTACGGTTCTAGAGTGTCTTGGTAATTTAAGTCGTTATAAATGTAAATATAGGAATTTATGGGCTTATATTCCCTCTTTTTCACATACTTTTATCTTTGAAACGGATACGATGACTAATTTGAATATACCCAATATGGAATTCAGAAGTGAAAGAGAACCTCGATGCAGTTACATTTTCTCTATTTGAACATTGGTAGTAACAAATAACATTACGTAAACTGTAATACTTTACAAGTGATTTATTTTAAATGTTGTAAATCACTCTTTTATACAAGTACCGGAAGATACTTTAATATTAGAAAAAATTCTGACTCCATTCTTTAAATACCAAAATATTATTTAATATAAAAAATTATGTGCCCATTGATAAACAATTATTAGTCTTACGCGAAGGATATAAAAAACTCGAAATTTTTCAAAACAATATTATAATGGCATAATAATGATGAAATTATCTTTCTTTTTCCTTCACTTTTTTGTAACTCCTTTTTTTCATCTTATGATCATCCTCATATTCTACATTATAACATTATATATCTCACATAATATACACGTAGTATCTTCAGGATTTCAGTTTCAGATAAAGATTGTGTTTAATATTACATATAGTTAGCTTTAATAATGTATGTTGGCAACCCTGCCAGAATATATGTTGGTATCGATGTATCGCAAGAGATGGTGTCAATAGAGTCTGAAAATTCTGATAAGTAATAAAGTTATTTTGAAATACCGTCTATTTTATATGTACTGTGCTCCCCGCAAACCACTATGCTAACATTGGTTATGGGCCCAGGAACAGGTGAGCATTAGTACCCTGTAAAATAGAAGTCAAGGAAGGCGCGCGGCAAACGACAAAAAATGGCGGAGAAGTCTGAGAACAAATATGGCATCATCCCCTTCGCCGGTGACAATTTCGATAATTGGAAGTATAGAGTGGAAGCTGTATTACGAGCCTCTGATGTCCACAATGTACTGCTCGAAATTGAAGATGAACAAAAGAACCAGGAGTGGATAAAAAACGACAATAAAGCAAGAAATATAATTATACAAAGTATGGCAGATTCACACCTGGAATATGTTAAAGACATTGGCAGTGCGGCAGAAATGTTAAAAAAAACTGGAAACCACATTTGCAAAAGGGGGCACGTATTCAAAATTTTATTTACTGAAAGAGTTCGTGAACTTAAAATATAAGGCACACGAAGATTTGCAAGCCCACTTCATGAAGTATGACAAAATTTCAAAAGAGTTAAAAAATTTGAATGCAAGTTTTTCTGAATCGGATATGGCTTGTGTCTTGTTATTATCGATGCCGGTCGATTATGAAAGTGTTGTCACTGCTATAAGAACAATATCAGAAGACGATTTGAATCTGGCTGCAGTTAAAAAAAGGCTGTTGGAATTTCAAAATAATAAAAGTGACGAAAACAAAAGAAAAGTGAATCCCGTACATGCTTCGTTTGTATCAACAAAAGCGAACAAAAAATGTCTTAAATGTGGAAAAATTGGGCACCTGCAGAATGTTTGTGTAGTAAAATGTAACATATGCAACAAGCTTGGGCATAAGGCAGCGCAATGCAGATACGGTCGAAACGAAGGTAGAAAAGGGAAGGACAGTGTACAGGGTGTACAAGCGAATTACTCAGGAGAGTGTTCAGAAAATACAGCGATTGCGAAGATAAATACTGACGATGTGGCATTTTGTTCGATAAAAGCGAGTGGTAATCAGGAAGAAAATTTTAAGTACACTTGGTGGTACGCAGATACAGGTGCAACCCACCACTGTATTAATAATGAAGATATTCTAACAAACAAGAGGTACTTCAAGGAACCAAAATTAATTCAGCTAGCAGAAAAAGGAAAATCGATAGTCGCTACATGTAGTGGTAACGTGAAAGTGATAAGTGTAGTGGGAAATCAAGAAATACCAATAACAATAGAAAATGTGCTGTGTGTTCCTGGCCTTAGATTAAATTTATTGTCAATTTCGAAAATAGAAAAGGTAGGATTTGAAATAACTTGTTTTGCTGGTATTATCAACATCAAAAGAAATGAAACTGTGTATGCTCAAGGCGAACGCAAAAATAATTTATATGAATTGAAATTTAAATATGTAGATAATACAAGCAGTGCAAATTTAGTAGTAGAACCAGATCAGGAATTATGGCACAAAAGGTATGGCCATTTAAATTATAATTCTCTGTCAAAAATTAATAATTTACAGCTAGTTAGTGGTAGCACCTTTAAAAATAATAACAATATGATGTGTAAGGTTTGTGTAAAGGCAAAACAAAAATGTGATCCATATCATTCAAAAATTAGCAGATCAAGTAGAGTTTTACAATTAATTCACAGTGATATATGTGGGCCTATTACACCAGTCTCGCATAATGATAATAGATACTTCGTAACATTTGTCGATGATTATTCAAGGTTTGTGATGATTTATGTTTAAAATCAAAAGACGAAGTGCTTCAATGTTTTAAAGATTATGTAGCAAAGGTATCAACGTTGTTTTGTGGGAGACAGGTGGCAAAAATTCGGTGCGATAATGGGGGGAATACTCGTCAAAGTTATTTAAAGATTTTTGTTCAAATAAGGGTATCGAAATTTCATATACACCTCCATATTCCCTTCAGATGAACGGTGTTGCTGAACGCATGAATCAAACTTTAATGAATATGTCAAGGGCAATGATTTTACAAGCAGGTATGGAAGAATAATTTTAGGAAGAAGCTGTGCTTACCGCTGGCTACATAACAAATAGGACACAAATGTATTTAACGAAAGATAAAACTCCCTATGAATTATGGTTAGGAAAGAAACCGAATGTGGCTAATATGCGCATTTTTGGATGTATAACTTATGCAAGAGTACCAGATGTACTTCGAACAAAATTAGATGATAAAGGTGTTAAATGTCGATTTGTAGATTATGCGGAAAACGGCCATAGATTATGGTGTGAAAAAGAAAGGCGAATAATCCATAGTAGAAATGTTGTTTTTGACGAACAAAATTTTACTGACATGAATAAAAGGCAAGATGAAATATACGAATGTGAAGACGAATCGGAAGAAATTAAAGCAAGAGAAGAAGGTGAAAATGGTCAAAAACAAACCGAAAATGAAATTGGTGATGTAAATGAAAGCTATACTACTGATGAGACTGACAGAGGCAGACCAAGAAGAAATATTAAATTACCACGATGCTTTGATGAGTATGAAATAGATCTTGGGTATTTGGCACTATTGAGTGAGTACAATGAAACTCCAGGGCCATACAGAGAGGCAAGGAAAAGCCCAAAATGGGATCAATGGAGAAAGGCGATTAATGAAGAGTTAACAGCACAAGAACACGAAACGTGGAAGTTAGTTGAATGGCCTGAAAATGAAAATATCATTAGTAATAGATGGGTTTTCAAGGAAAAGGAAAATGAAGAAGGAAAAGTGATTTACAAGGCAAGACTGGTTGCGAGAGGTTTTGAACAAGATTATACGAGCCCTTTACAAATTCATGCTCCGGTAGCCAGGCTTTCGACCTTTAGAATGTTATTGTCGGTTTGTGTTAATTACAATTTATCTCTAGAGCAGTTAGATGTTAAAAATGCTTTCTTAAATGCAACTATTACGGAACAGGTTTATATGAATATTCCTGAAGGATTAGAAATAAATGAAATCGATAAAGGTAAAGTATGTTTATTGAATAAGTCAATTTATGGTCTAAAACCATAAATTGACTTATTCAATAAACATACTTTATAAAGCACCTAAAATATGGAACGAAACATTTAATAATTTTATGACAAATCTGGATTTTAAGCGATCGAAATCGGATTATTGTTTGTACACCTGTCTACAGCAAAATATACGATGCTACCTGTTATTGTATGTGGACGATATTTTGATAATGTGTAATAATCAGAATTTTTTGAACTATATAAAGACAAAATTATGTGAAATGTTTAAAATGAAAAGACTAGACAATGTAAATAATTTTTTGGGTATAAAAATTATAAAAGACGTTGAACAACAAACAATAACCATTGATCAGGTTACTGCTATTAAGAATCTAGTAAATAAATTCAATATTGAAAATTGTAGAGTATTTAAAACTCCAATTGAAAGAGAGTTAAACTTAAAAAGAAATTGTGATGATAAAATTAAGACAAAACTACCTTATAAAGAATTTTTGGGTTGCCTGATGTATATAATGATGGGTACTAGACCAGACATTTGCTATTGTGTAAGTTATTTTGGACAATTTCAGGACTGTGCAACAGATGAACATTTTAAACATTTGTTAAGAGTTTTAAAATATTTAAAGGCAACAATGGATTTGAAGTTAATTTTCTGTAGGTCAAATACAAGTTTAATAGGGTATTCTGATGCGGATTGGGCAAATGATTGCGACAGAAAATCTATTAGGTTTTTGTTTCAAGATGTTTGGTAATTTAGTATCGTGAAATTCCAAAAAACAATCGGTAGTGACTTTGTTCAGTACCGAGTCAGAATTTATAGCTGTATGTATGGCAAGTTGTGAACTGCTGTATATTAAAAACTTATTGGATGATCTAAATATTTGTTATGAACTACCTATTACGGTATATGAAGATAACCAGAGTACAATTAAGTTGCTCGAAAACTTTGAAAATAATAAGAGATGTAAACACATTGATGTGAAATCTCATTTTGTAGTGGATTTGTTGGCTAAAGATGTTATAAAAATATTGTATATAAGTACCAATGAACAGTTAGCCGACATATTTACTAAGTCTCTATGTCATGAGAAGTTTATGCATTTTGTTAAAATGTTAAATATGATTTAGATTATAGTCTAAAATATTCTGTCAGGATTGAGGGCGGATGTTTAATATTACATATAGTCAGCTTTAATAATGTATGTTGGCAACCCTGCCAGAATATATGTTGGTATCGATGTATCGCAAAAGATGGTGTCAATAGAGTCTGTGAAAATTCTGATAAGTAATAAAGTTATTTTGAAATACCGTCTATTTTATATGTACTATGCTCCCCGCAAACCACTATGCTAACAGATTGAAGCATAAACGGAGGTTATGTTTGTGACAAAGTATTTAAAAAATATTGTGATATAAGTAATGTAATAGTATTATATTAAACATAATATATTAAATGACTGAATTATGTAGCTGTAATGAATAATTCCATATACGTTAACAATACATACAGGATGGTGATAAGGTTTCTCATAATATTTATAATTTTGTTATTAAATGATTTATTGGAAAACTCTGAAACACGTCGCGTCGTCACGCTTCCTTTTCATCGTGCCTCGGGTCGCTCTATTAACTATCCTTGCCTCCGTCCCACCTAAGGCTCATTTCACATTAACCCGTCAATCGGATAAACGACACCAGGTACCTGATTGTTGAGCGAAAGATCGAATGAGATATTTCAAATCAAGCCGACAAATGTCGTGGTCATGTACACTCCCTCATGTACAGCTCTCTGCGAATTGCACGGCTGTCGTGTCGTGTCGTGCAAAGGAATCGGCCCGGCTGAAGGGATACTGAACAAATGTAACCTTTCACACCTACCCAACAGCGTTGTTAGCCGGTACTTGTTGAATGTATTCTACCAGTAGTGTTTGAAGTGCCATTGTAAAGATATTTGGTTTTAATTTATATTTTTTAATTTATATTTAAGTCATTATGGATATCGTAGTGGAAGTCGAAATCCTTATTACGTTAATACATGAGCGACCAATTTTATTGGATAAGACTGATGAAGCATACAAAGACCGAATTTAGATCAGAAATGCTCTGAAAGATGTGTTACTCCGTTGAATGGAATCCTTGATTTTTAGATGTAGGGTGTCAAAAGTTTGCATGCTCATTCGAAAATAAGTGAGAAACTTTTCTCCATCTTCTCTGAGTTACTTAAAAAATACAAAGAATGCCCCCACCTCGTTTCTTCTCGTATTGATTGTATGAACACATTGAATTCTATTTATTCTTCTTTTCTTCATTCGCCGATACAATATCATCCACGCTAATAACTGATTACCTTCCATGTCTAGAAAGATACTAAAGGAACAAATGGTTGAACGATGACGGGCGTCTGTAGTTTGTATATATATATATATATATATATATATATATATATATATATATATATATATATATATATATATATATATATATATATATATATATATATATATATATATATGCGTTGAAGGTGTCCATACCATATTAGTCGTTTTGTTCCAATTATGTTCAATATATTTTCTTTCACATTCATGATCTCCCGTATTCTCTTATTCCTAACGTGGTCTAATTTTGAGATCCTTGCACTTCTTCTCCAGAAGTCCATTCCGAGGGATAGTAATTTCTGGCGGTCTCTTTTATTCAATTCCCATATTTCGGAGCCATATGTAGAAATACTGTGGTTTTAGTTTTCTTGTTAATATTTTTACTCTACAACAGTGTGTTTAGTTGCCGGATTACTCTTCTTCCCTGTCCTATTTTATTTGAAATATTCTCGCTGCTTCTTCCGTTCGAGGAGAGAGTTACACCTAAATATTTAAATGAGGAATAATGTCTTATCATGCAGTTATCTAGATTTAGGTCGCTTTAATCATTTTCTTTGCCTGCTATCATATATTCTGTTTTTTCATTATTTATGATGAGGCCCCACTTCTCATACTTCTCTTTTAGTTTGCGCATCATATGGCCTACATCTTCTCTATCTGTAGCCATCACTACTTGACCGTTAGCGAACAATAAAGTGTATAGCACTTCGTCGCCGATGGGTATACCCCTACTGCCACATTTTCGCTTCCAATGCCTTAATGCTTCTTCCAAATAAGTCTTGAATAATAGCAGAGCCAGTGTAAATCCTTGTCTCAGGCCTTTAGATATCTCAAAGTCTTCGGATACTTCACTATTAACTTTCACTGCACTGGTACATCCTCAATATAGTTTTTTCACCGCGTGAATATAGGCTCTGGAGATATTGCTTTTTTCATACAAGGCCATAACTTATTTAATGGCACGGTGCCGTAGAGCTGTAATATTATAGTAATCCTGGAAATAAACAGTGGGAGTTTGTCTTTGCATAACTTATCTGTCAGTTCATTGCTTGTTATAATGGCACCGACGCGACGGCGACGTTACAAAAAAAAAGTAAAATGTCTCCGGTGACTTAACATTTTCCAAAGCAACACTGATTGAAATATTGAAAGATTGGGTTAAGAGTTTGAGAAAACAGGTTCAGTTTTGAAAAAACATGGCAGTTACAGACTACATATTGTAATGGCGATCAAGAAAAGCATATTCATCAACTTCATTTGGTTACTTCCCGAAAATCTTTGCTTACCTCATTCAACCTGTAGACGCTTTGAGATAACGTGATTATAGATATCGTTTTGAGTTTACAGACTGTATTTGAAAGAAATTGGAGGATGATGAGAATTTTAGGCAGCAATGTATATTTAGTGATGAGGCAACTTTTTACGTGTCGAGTAGAGTAAATATCAATAACAGAATCAATTGAGCTACCCGAAACCCTCATACATACGAACAACAACGTGCGATCCTAAACACATAAGTGCGCAATAATAACACGCAATAGTGTGTTTGGGTCAGTTTTATTTGGGAAGCCAACGATTACTTAGAGTTCGTACTTAGATATGCTTCATTTTTTTATCCCCCAATTGAGAGATATTGAAAACGTGATTTCAATTTGAGGAAGATGGTGCTCCGCTTCGGTGGTCTATTGCAGTACAAAACTTCTTAAATGAGACACTTTTGGAACGATGGTATTGTCACGAACGCCTCGAGTGATCCTAAATGCCGGGAATATTCGAAACCTCGAGAGCGTGCGGTCTTCGGATTTCCAGTGCGTTCTATACTAGAAGCTTCGCTAAGTTCTTTATCTAGAAACGCCTGGAGAGACGTTCCACTGCCTATATAAGAATTGTGTCATCCGGCCAGCAGTTAGTCGAATTTGGACCGCGATAGTGAGCGATACAGTGCGAAGAAAGTGATATACAGTGCGAAAATTAGTTTAAAAAGTTAAAGTAGGAAGAAAGTTAGTTAGTTAGTTGGACTTGTGGGTAGTTGAGTTGTAAATAAGTGTTCGAGAAATAAAGAACTTTCAAGTAAATTCGTTACAGTATGGCCGTGGTGACCAGTTTCTTGGCTTCTAAATGCACCAGACCTTACTGTACCTGATTTTTGTTTGTATAGGATTATGTATAAATATTATGTACTTAGAATATCCAACTGATGTAGATTTGTGCAGGAAAATTAGCATTGCATTTTAGCCTATCATACCACAAATTCTGGAAAATACACGTCAATACATTTCTGTAGGATATGAATTATGTCGCATTAGCCGAGGACACCATATAGAAACTGTTTGGATAATAAACGCCCGTGTACTAACTATATTTCGTTTTTGAAAATAATTCTTAATGAATACCATGTTTCAAATTATTAGTGACTAATTTTTTGTTTGAAATATATCAGCCGCTATTATTCTCCTTCTATCGAACTTAAAGCTCTTTGCCAGGTGATTATAAGACAATTTGTACAATTTGTAGAAGATCTGGCCATATCTCTGATATCCATGTCAGTTCGGATTCGAACCGGAAGTTTGATATTTGATACTAGTTTGGTTTTACTGATCATCTGTCTCCCTCTTATCTATTAAAATGATCATTTGTATTGCACTCAGTATCTATTAGATAATTGAAATACATTATACATTGATATAGATATGATAGTTCCGGTGCTAACATTTTAATCAAGTTCAGTGTCTGAGATTATATGAAGATTATATTACTTATTCATCCAAGTGCATATTGGGGTAACACGTACTTACTTGCTTTTGTAATAGAAAAATATTACATGTTACTAAGTATTCATATCTATTCTTGTATAGTTTGTTTCGTCGCTATTTGCCAAATAAAAAATCTCAAAATATACCCTAGCTTGTTTTTATGACTAGGCTTAGGTAGACTGTTCCATTTATCGGCAAGACAAGAGAGTTTTTTACTTGGCAAATAGCGATGAAATGAATAGTACGTAAACTAAATGCCCATATTATTAGTATAAAATACATATTACGTTACGCTAGTGGAATAAATAGTTTTGAAGAATAAAATATAGTGAAATATATTCCGTTAAAATGTATTTTCTTTTCTTGGGTGCTTTTCTGTGAGAAGCATATTTGCATTAAAATGTGTATAACGTATTAATTTTTGTACATGATAATTTTGAATTTGTAACATTACACTATTTATATATGTTTGGTTCTAAATAACATTTATTTTACTTGTTATATGTATTTTATCCGATCCGATAGGACTTGAACCTTGACGAAGTTCTAGTGCAAACTGGAACGGGTGGGTCGGCTTGCGCGTTTTAATGATTTAAGGAGCCGTACCATAGGTTTAACCATAGTGGGGGGGTCCTTATTGAAAAACTAGACTAAGACAAGTCCCTGACGGAGGGCAGCAGCTCTTTCAGTAGTCATAGTGGCAGAAACCGTGGGGGTTGGTATGGTGCTATGACACACACGACTGCGATGTGGAAGGCAAGAGGAAACCACCACATTATAATCCTCAGAACAGCTAGCAGAAAGCTTATCCTAAATTAATGATGGTGTCTCCTGGGACAAAAAACTCCGGAGGTAAAATAGTCCTCCGTTCGGATCTCCGGGTGAGGACTGTTCCGGGAGACGTGATCGAGTGCAATCATAATAAGAAGTGTAGCATTTCACGAGTCGGAACGTGGAATGTCAGAAGCATGAGACAGGCAGGGAAGCTAGAAAATCTGAAGATAGAAATGGATAGGTTAGGATTAGATATAGTAGGTATAAGTGAGATGCGCTGGCCGGAAGTAGGAGATTTTTGGAGCGGTGACTATAGGGTAATACACACAGGATGGGTAAATGGAAACGCGGGAGTAGGGATCGTTATGCGGAAGAACACAGGACAGTGTGTAGATAGCTACCTACAATACAGCGAGAGAGTAATGATGGTTAGGTTAGATTCGAAGCCAGTGGAAACAGTAATAGTGCAAGTATACATGCCTACTTCTAACCACAGCGAGGAAGAGTTAGAAGCCGTTTATTCGGACATAGAGCAGGTAATAGGATTTGTGAAGGGTCATGAAAATTTAATAATAGTAGAAGATTTTAACGCAGTCGTAGGTGAGGGGAAAGAAGGAGAATTTGTAGGGCCTTATGGATTAGGAAACAGAAACGAGAGAGGTAGCAGACTGATAGAATTCTGTGAGAAGCACAAGATGGTAGTCGCGAACACATTGTTCAAGAATCACGTTAGGAGGCGGTACACATGGAAAATGCCAGGAGGGATAGACAGGTATCAGATAGACTACATTCTGGTTAGGAAGAGATTTAGAAATCAAGTAAAAGACTGTAAGAGTTATCCAGGAGCAGATGTAGACAGCGATCACAACTTGGTAGTCATGAAAGCTAGATTAAAGTTCAAAAATCTGAAAACCCGGAAAGATAAGAAACGTATAAATGTAGACATATTGAGGGATCAGAATATGAAAGATAAGTTCCAGGAGAAAACAGATCAATTAATAAATAAAACGAGTAAGGACGAAATCAAGAACGCAGAAACTGAGTGGGAGGGTATCAAGAATAGTCTAGCTTCCGCGGCTACGGACGTTTTAGGACACGATAAAAGGGAAGCTAGGAAGCCCTGGATAACGGACGAAATCTTAAACTTAATGCAAAAGAGACGAGGCTACAAAAACAGACGAGACGAAGAAGGACTGAAAACGTATAAGGCAATAAAGTGGGAAATCATTAGAAAATGTAGAAAAGCGAAAGAACAATGGATAGAGGAGAAATGCAAAGAAGTAGAAGATAAGTTGCAAGTAGGTAAGACCGATGAGGCTTACAAAATAATTAAGAGGAACTTCAGGGATGTAGGAACAATAAGTAGAAATGTTAGGAGTCAATCGGGGGACATACTGATAGGAAGAGAGGAGAAAGCGGATAGATGGAAGCAGTACTTAGAAAATTTATACGAGGGTCAGGAATTAGGAGAGATATTAGAGGAAGAATCTAGCATCGATAGGGAAGATGTAGGAAAACCTATATTGAGAGAGGAATTTGAAATAGCACTAAGGGGGCTAAAGAATAATAGAGCGCCGGGTGTAGATAATATACAGGCGAAATTTTGAAATGTGCGGGACAGAAAGTAGTAAATAGGATGTTTGAACTGGTAAAATACATATACGAAACGGGCGAGATGCCGGAGGATTATAAGAGGAACATTATCGTTACTATACCGAAAAAGAGAGGAGCCGACAAATGCGAGAACTTTAGAACGATTAGCCTAACTTCCCATGCGTCAAAAATCTTAACTAGAATAGTGCAGAAGAGGATGGAAAATAGAGCGGAGGAAATACTAGGAGAAGACCAATTCGGGTTTAGGCGAAATAGGGGAATTCGCGAAGCTATTCTGGCACTAAGAGTAATGTTAGAGAAAACAATAGAAAAAGGAAAGAACGCTTATATAGGATTTGTAGATTTAGAAAAAGCTTTTGATAACGTAAGATGGGAAAAAATGTTCGAGATACTAAAGAGCGCGGGAATGAAGTATAGAGATAGGAGAGTAGTACACAATCTATACATAGAGCAAACTGCTGTTATAGAAGTAGAAGGGGAAGAAAGGGAAGTAGGTATTAGGAAAGGAGTAAGACAAGGATGTACGCTATCACCACTAATTTTTAATCTGTACATCGAAGAGGCGATTAATGTGGTAAAAGATAGAGTAGATTTCGGGATTAAAGTACAGGGACAGAAACTAAAAATGCTGAGATTCGCGGATGATATAGCAGTATTAGCATCTAGTAAGGAGGAACTAGAATCAGCATTGAACGAAATGGAGGCAGTGTTGATAGAGGAATACGGAATGAGGGTGAATAAAAACAAAACTAAAGTGTTAGTGTGCAGAGGGCGCGAGAGCAGAGCAAAAACGAAAGTACAAATTAATAATGAAAGATTGGAGGAAGTTAAAGACTTCACTTATTTAGGAAGTAAAATAAATTGGGATGGAAGAAGCGATAAAGACATAAAACAAAGAATAGCGCAGGGTCGAGTAGCTTTTAACAAAAAGAAAGCACTTTTATGCTCGGGGGTAATAAACTTAGAAACAAGGAAGAGATTTTTGAAAACATATGTATGGAGCACGGCACTTTACGGCTGCAAAACCTGGACGGTAGGGGAAGCAAGTAGGAAGAAATTAGAAGCTTTTGAGATGTGGTGTTACCGAAGAATGATGAAAATACCATGGACTGATAGGGTTAGAAACGAAGAAGTATTGGAGAAAGTCGGCGAGAAAAGGAGTATGTGGAAAAACTTAAAGAAGAGAAGAGATAGAATGGTAGGCCACTTGCTGAGACATGGGGGAATAGTCCGCGATATTTTGGAGGCAGAAATAGGAGTGAAGAAAGGCAGAGGTAGGCCTAGATTAGACTACTGCTCGCAAATAGTAAGGGATGTAGGTTGTAGCACAATTAGCGAAATGCGTAGGTTAGCACAAGATAGGAGAAGCTGGAGGTTAGCGTCCAACCAGTCTTAGGACTGATGACCTAATGATGATGATGATGTATTTTATGTAACATTTGTGTTAAATAAAATAAAAAATTATTTAGGCGTCACCCCTTGATTTGTTAGATATTAAACAACAGTTTGATTCCACATGTTTATTCCTAATACATAAATATATTTCTACGTAATAAATGGGATTATTCTACCCATTATAATATTATTATATTCGATTACATTGATGTTAGGTTTGTTAAACATATTCGAGGTTATGAGTTGTGTATGAGAAATATGTGTTTCACTATATTTCAAATCAATATTTATTTGTCATAAACATAATTCATAAGTAAAAAGTAAATTGTCTTCTCACTATACAGCCAAAGAAACAAAAACTGTGTAAATAGTGGATGTTAAATATTTAGAACATTTTATGAAAATTACTTATCCGCCGAAGCATTTGTGTCTTACGTAATGGAGAATCTCTGCATTTTAATGTGATCATACATTTACTGACATGTACTTATTGACAATATGTTTTCTCGTAAATATTAAGAGGGACAAAGGGCATTCGAATGGCTAGAGTTCATGTTATATCAGTTTACATCCATAGATTTATTTCTTTATTTGGATTTATTCGAATTAACGAGTTGAAATCTTGAGTTTATTATTAACATACCAAGTAATGTATAGTTAATAAAGACAAGGGGGAAAGAATATTAACATACAGAAGGCAAGAATATTAACCCGGAAATTATTGACTACAATGCAAGATATTTACAAACGTACGAGGCGATGCCAATATATTAATGGTAGACATTGAAGAATTTATTTAGATGCCTTGATTAATTTTTGCATTGTAAAACTATTGTAGGAAGGAGAGGGTCAATGTGCACTTGATGAAACATTTTTGACTAGTAAATGAATGAAAATACTTGGTACGTTTCACAAAAATGTTTGTGGAACATACCAAGTTTTTTCTTTCATTTGCTTGTAAAATTATCTTTATTAAAACATATGTTGTATGTTTTATGAGTTATTTTCAAAATCGCGCGTATAAACAATAATAATCTAAGAAATAATGAAAAATGACAGAAAATATACAAAAAAAAAAACAAGAAATAAGTGAGAATATATTTTCATTTAAAGTAGTAATTATTGAAATATTCCGCAAAATTTAACATTAATATTGAGATCAAGCTGATTAACTGTCCATAATATTGACGGTATATTAAATGTAGAACCATTACACATGGATGTCATGTTTCCAGAACGAAGAGGGCTGTACAGATATGTAAAAAGAAATCATTTTAATTAAAAAAATGTTGACTCAAAAATGTGTCATATCTCAACTGTTCACATTACATTTTCAAAACCTTTAAAATGACAATCGATATGTCGGTCGAAGCAGTGGCGGTGGGCTATAAGGTGCGCTGGTGCGCGAGCACTACTGACAATTTAGCATTAATAATTTTATTTAGTAATTAATGGATGCATTCTTAATTTATCGCCTTTCCGCATCCCTAGCGTTAATACCATCTAAATATTATATGGCCGCAGCTTTACGAATCCACTAGACGCTAGGTCTCAAAGACCGGTTTCCGGTCGCGGCACGGCGATCGTGCTTCCGTGCAATATGAAAAATCGAACGCGTATTGTTACTGCTTGCCCGCCACAATTAGGAAAAGCAGTGGGCGAATTCTATAGATATTATGTGCAGAGTTTAAGAGCGCACGCAATTGAGAGAGGTTAGAATCGGTTAGTTTCTGAATTGTTTTCGTACATCGCTTGTCTCGTAAGCTGTCTTATCGCTTACGTTTTATAAATATAAACTCGGATTTTCGGTTAGAGTCTAGTTTGGAATAATGAATTCTATTCAAAACTTATTAAAAACTCCATTCTCTAACTTAAATTTGGAGGAAAAAGTGCAAATTAAAACTCTAGGTAGGCCCACTCCACAAATTAATTTCAAATTAGCAGTGAAAGGAAAAAATAAACAATTTGTAAGAACATTTAATAATGACTTATTTAAAAAACATTTGTGGTTAAGTGGATGCGATGTATTGAACGCAGTGTTTTGTTTTCCGTGTGTTTTGTTTTGCGGGGAAACACCTTGGACCAAAACTGGAGTAACCGATTTAAATCACATAAACGAGAAAATAAAAAAAAACATGCAAATTCTGCTGGACACATGAATAATGTTTTGAATTTAGCCATGCTAGGCACTGCAAATATTGCGACAATGCTCGATTCTGCTCATCGATGAGCAGTAGCAGCACACAATGAAGCGGTTTCAAAAAACAGGTATGTTTTAAACATTATTATTAACTGTATTCGTTTTTGTGGAAAATTTGAACTGGCCCTAAGAGAACACGATGAATCGGAAACATCATCCAATCCAGGCATTTTTCGTGGGTTGATTGATTTTAGTGCCGAATTAGACGAGGCTATGAAATATCATTTACAAAACGCGGCGGCTTTTAAAGGAACTTCTAATACTATACACAACGAGCTACTTCAGTGCATGCTTGAAGTTTGTCACGATGAAATAACCATTGAAATTAAAAAATCCACTTTTGTTGCTATAATAGCAGACGAAACTACAGACGTTTCTACAATTTTTCAGTTGGCTTTAATATATCGTTACATGGTGGGTGGAAAGCCTGTAGAAAGATTCTGGAGTTTTTTAAAACCAGTAGGACATGATGCAGAGTCATTGGCGGAGTGTTTAAAAAGTGAACTAGACTACCATGTTAAAAATGACCCACATAAATTGATTGCTCAAACATATGATGGAGCTGCCATTATGAGTGGATCATCGAATGGAGTTCAAGCCAGGATTAAGATGAGTTATCCAACTGCCCAATATGTGCATTGTTATGCGCATCAATTAAATTTAATTATGGCAAATGCGGCTTCTGCTAATCGGAACGTACGAGTATTCTTTGCAAATTTGGGAGAGTTTTGCTCATTTTTCTCTAATTCCGCACAATGTACCGCAGTTCTTGATGAAGTAGTAGGAACTCGATTACCCCGATCAGCACCTACAAGATGGAATTTCAATTCTAAAATAGTAAATACTGTGTTTGAAAACAAAGAAGGATTTCTGGAATGTGTAGAATTGATTGAGATGAAAAAAAGTCACATACAACATCCACCTACTATTGATAAAGCCAGTGGATTGAAAAGAACTTTAAGGGATAACGATTTTCTATTTTGGTTAGGTAATTTTCACAAAATTATGCCATATGTCAACATTCTGTATAATCAGTTACAAAAAAGAGAAACTGACCCAGTTTATGTAAAAACATCTATAGATGGTTTTATTAGAGAAATTTCTGCAATACGAAATAGCACCAAAACCGCCACAAGCACTGAAGATGAACCAAATAAAATACAACCAATAAAAAGGAGACGAGTAGACACTTCTACGGAAGACAAAAATAGAGAACTAAAGGAAGTGTGTGACATTATAATATGTCAAGCTAAGGAGAGATTTAATTTTACTGGACACTTGGTAGCATCCAATTTACTTCTCCCAGAAAAATTTTCGGAATATGTTAAAAAATTTCCCGAAAATTACTTAAAACAAACAGTCGAATCTTACCCGTTTTTGGACATAAATAAATTACGTACCGAGTTGTCCTTAATTTATCAAAGAATTGAGTTTAGAAATTTAAGCGGAGCTCTATCACTAAATACATTTATTAATTCCAATAAGCTAGAGTCAACTTATGAAGAAAGTGATAAATTATTGAAAATCATCATTACAGTACTTGTTTCGTCAGCAGAAGCCGAAAGGTGTTTATCGACTTTAAGATGAATAAAGACATTTTTGCGCAACACCATGTGCCAGGAAAGACTGTCGGCTCTGGCTATGCTCTCCATTGAAAAAGACTTACAAATATCGAAAATTTTAACAACAAAGTAATTGAAAAATTTGCACAGTGTAAAAATCGCAGAATTGAGCTCATTTACAAAGAAAATTAGGTAAGTTTTCAAATTAATAAAGTTAATAAGAATATCCTTAATATGAGATAAATATTTATCTCATATTAAATATAACATATAAATATTTATCTAATATTAGGGATATTCTTATTATTCTTATGATTATCATTATTTTTATGTATGGTGCACCCCCAATCTTAGGATCACGTACCGCCACTGGGTCGAAGTATATAAATTTTTCAAGATAAAAGAAATACCTAGGTATATACCTACCTAGGTTTTGTCATATACATCATAGGTTTTTTCTATTTGAGTACAAAAAATCGATTGCATAAAATATTTATACCTTATATAATTATTTATATAATTTTTTATATATTTATATAGTTTTATATTGTAAATATTTATACAAAAATAAAACTACCGTAATATAAATTCATACTGCAAAATAATTGCACATTATTCCCATAATAAAAAATATCAAACACACTTTTTTATTCCTCATAAAATAAATTTGCATATAAAGGATCGTTTCTACAGATGAATAATTGTACTTGAAAATTAACGACATATATTATATTAATAAACAATAACAATAAAATTCATATCAGTGACTAATACCATTTGAAATGGTAATTCAATATTCATGAATTGTTATTTCCAAGAAAAAATATAATCACGGTTAAGGAAAAGATACGGTATA
The DNA here is from genome assembly GCA_037954035.1 of Rosalia funebris. Lineage (NCBI taxonomy): Eukaryota > Metazoa > Arthropoda > Insecta > Coleoptera > Cerambycidae > Rosalia > Rosalia funebris. The sequence goes on along the minus strand of JAZFAV010000007.1, from coordinate 18,544,959 downwards.
ATAAATAAATAGACAATAACATGCCTCATGTTATGCACTATTTATCTAATTTCTTTTTAAATCCGTGTTAGTCATTCAATAGAATCCGTATCGAAAGTGCTTTTAAATAACCAAATATAATTGTTAAAACTCCATCTTTGTCGTTATGATGTAGATCCTATACAATTATCCTATACAATTTTACAATATATGTCAAGGAATCATAAATTCATATTTTATAAAAAAATGCCTCAAAAATATTTCCTTATCATCGCAATATGAAATCTTGGGAATGACAGGTAGATAAAAAGTACCAATTATTATATAATACTTTCGGAGCAATTTGTGAAATTTTCACCATTTCATTTTTTGACAACTTTAATTTTCCTAATTCATATTATTTAAGTAATTGTCACTTGATAAATGGCACTCACTTTAAATGAAATATGTGACTAATGACTGATGTATAATAATAATCAAAAGGCAAAGATATTTTATTTTTCTACATAGTCTCCTGCTTGACAAATACATTTTTCCTAGCGAAAAGGAAGGTTTTTCATCCCAGTGACGTAGAATGAAGCTTGCTGAAGAGCTAATTGCGCACGAATTTTTTTACGCCCAGGTCATCTTCAAATCATTGACATCCTAGAGCTTCTTTAAGAGGCCCAAATAAATGGAAATCGCAGGGTGGTAAGTCCGGGCTGTAGGGAGGATGTTCAAGTGGAGTCCGGTGCATTTATTTCAGTTTTTGATCGGTCGATCATTAGAGCTGCAGTTTGGGGCCTGTCTTTATCGTGAAGGACAATTGCCTCTCGAATCGGTTGGTTTCGTCTTTTGCGGGGATTTTCAGGTCCCATAACTTATTCCGACCTTTTCTGCTATGTCGGATACGGTCACCTGTCGATCTTCTTCAAGAATGTCTCGAATCGCGCAAATGTATTCGTCCATAGTGCTGGTTCGAGGTCGGTAATCCTGTTCTTGATTTTCCCGCTCGTTCTTGCCTTTCCTTGAACATTTTATGTCAAACACACGAGTCCTTGACAGTGTTTGGTCCTTGAACTGTGCAGTCAATTTACGGAAGGTTACCGTCGCTTGAACTCCTTCATGAACAAGAAATTTTATAATAATGCGTTGCGCAACAGTGGGGTGCACGTCTCGCTGCAACATCGTGAGCGCTACTAACAAACTGGTTGAGAGTGGGTACGACCGGCTCTTCCCCTTCATTATGACCCTATCCAAGTATACTAGAGTCTCGGGCCCGGTCCTAACAACCATAGACGGTCAGGATCAAAAATCGCGTTTACATTTGATCCACCCTAGTACGTATATAAAATTATTAAATCTAATTATTGACAATGTGAAGAAGCTATTATTATATTTCATTAATAGATCACTTGATCATTGATTTTTTTCTACAAGCTCTTAAAACCGCGAGTGTAAAACTAATGTTTAAAAAACGTATTGAAACAATTACGGAAAAATATCGCAAAATGTCTATATTGAGTATATTTTCAAAACTAATTGCGATAATCGTATATAATTTAATTGTTTAATCTACAATCCCATAGTATATTTTCTATGTAACACAGCTTTAGAAATAGCAAATCTATAGAAACAGATTTCCACGATTTACTTATCCATGTGGATAATAAATTAGATCATGAAAAGTAGGTAATAGTATTAATGTTCGATATTTCACGAGAATTTTTTACTGTTGATTTAGTTTCTTAATTAACATGGTTTTTACAATATATTTTAAGAGATATGAGTAATACATAAGTGAACTTGGAATAAGACACAGGCTAAAAATTTTCGAAAAACCTTAACAATCCACAATTAAAAAATAATGTTGATAATCTCAATAGGAATTACGAAACGTAATCATACGACATCAAAGCTTATTAAAAATGTGTATAAAGAATTGATATTAGTTTTCCCATATCATATTATTAATAATGTGAAACAAGAATAAAAAAGGGAATTTAAACATTTACATTTTTCGAGATAAATAAACTTAGAATAAAAAAATATTTATGAGATCTATAAAGACTGTTTATTAGTATTATGATTATATAACTTTTCTTCTCTATTTAACAGAGCGTTATTTGGAGATATAAAGAAAATTATTTGGATAGTCTTATAATTCTCCAATGTTTTCCAATATTTAGCAGACATTTTATATTTTCCATGAAATGTATCACTTTCAAGATGCCTATGCAATTACATGCTTACCTTGGACATACCGAAATAAAAGATATGTCTTTATAAAACTCCTTGTGATAATATGTAAATTAGAGTACTAGACTGCGTTTTGCAAGATAACACGTAAATTGGACCATTGGCAACTGGAAGCGCGTTCTGTTTCAGACGAAACAAAAGTCTTAATTCGCCAGATGGATGTCAACTAGTCTAACGGAGGCCAGAAGAGAGGTTTGCTGCCTGCAATCATGATTCATACAAAAATGGGATCCTCTTCGAGGATCCCATTTTTGTATGAATCAATAATATTCTGGGGAGGAATTTGTTTCGATCGTGGGGCGGATTTGGTTCCTATACGGCGAAGATCCATGAACACACATTTCTACGTATAAAAGAAGAACATTGTAGAAGAACGTGTGATGTCATTTGCCCCATTTGTCGGGGACAACTTCATTTTTTTGCGGAATAACACTCTGCCCCACGTTGCTAGAAAGGGATTGGACTACCTTAGATTTGCGAATATTTCTACTGTGGGCTGGCTACCAAGATGCTCAGTAATGAACCCTATGGGATATGGATATCTGGGCATCCCATAGATGCTCTATGGAGCATCTATGGGATGCACTAAAGCAATCAGTTAGGCCCCACATACCTGCCCCTATAACTCTTAGGGAACTAGAACAAGTCGTTCTTGTCGCATGGAAGAATATTCCCCAGGAAACCATTCATTACTTTATCAATAGCATATTCATATGAATGGAAGCAGTGATAAGAGATAGAGGAGGATCTATACGCTACTTAATTCAAATTCTGACAATTTAATGTCACCTCTAATTTTTTTTCTAAAGTTTTTCTTTAACACCGTTTTTATTGCATTTGACATTATTGTTCCGTTCCGTCATTTATTCATGTTTTCTTTTTCCCGATTATACCATCTTACTTCGTTAAACATTATTTGAAATCATTTAATTATAGTATCACGTATGTACTTACGAGTATACTACGATTTAAATCTTCAAATAAATAAAAGTAATAATGTGAAATTTCACTGATGCGTTAATTTATTAACATTAAATATATAAATCGTGACGTTTTTATATTTATAAATAAGATGCAAAATAGTTTTAAACTTTTAAAAAAGAATTTAAGAAAGAACATTTTAGAATCATTTAAGAAAGAGAAAGAGAGAAATTTAGAATCATTTAAGATCATCTCTCATCTCCCGAAACTTTTATTGAAATAATTATTTTCCAATAATTATATTTTGGGATATAAAGCGAACATACTTCAGTGCTGTCTAACTCCTGTATATTGTCATTATATACCATTAACTTCGAAAAAACAAAACGTGTTATCCAAGAATCCATAAAAGCCTGAAACCATAAATGAGGCTATATTTGCAACAAAAAATTTATTATTCGAAGCTTTGAAACAATGTTATAGTATGCTTTATATGGGTGATTCTCCACTAATTAGAAAATCACGTTACCAGGCAAGTATTATGTATTTTAAGTTCTGATTACTGAGCTCTATGTATCACAAACGATAAAATGGTACATATTCTTGTCGTATCACAGATCACATAATTGAATAATATTGTAATATTTCTTTTATTGTCTTTCAAATACCCCAAAACCCAGTCCCCTGTCATGTCCCATCCTTAAAATGGCAAGTTTAACAACGAGTAATACAAGTGAGACACGGGGTTGGCACAATAAAACGTTTATTTCAAGCTTACAAGATTCACTGTTGGTAATGAAGGACAGAAATGAATATTTATAAAATTTCTTATCTAAGGGTCAGCTTCTTTCGAGATAAATGATTCTAATAATTATATTACGTTAAGCGTAATATTGCCAAGAGATATGTTATCGAAAATAAAGAGAACGGTATAAACATAGGTATCATATTACACCTCCTTCCCTAGGTGGAAGGCTATCAGGTTCTGAAGGACCTGTAGGCTTCTTAAGAAGTAATATTTTTACTTTTTGGTGGCAAAACTTGAGGTACACATAAATAATCAAGTCCATGAATAGTATAGATAATAAAATGTAAAACACAGTATTCTGAGAATTGCTTTTTTTCAGTCTTTAATCCGCACAGGGTGTAGGCTGCCAAGTTGGGTGGAAAGGTCTGCTAGGTCCTGTAGTTTGATGTCCTGAAAGTGGAGTTCTGCGGTTGGGGTTGAGTTCAATTTGAAGGTAGGTAACGCCAGGGACGTTTCGTCGGGGAGCTCGTGGTTGGCGTTGAAGATGTCATCGTTGATAATTACGGGGCAGCTCTCTAAAGTAACAATTGAGGGCTGCTCGATAAAGTGGTCCATGGGGGTGTTACAATTTTCTTCGATTCTGGTCCTTTGTATTGGGACGACTATGAGTTGTGTCTCTGCAATTTGTTCGACTATGGTAGCTCCGAGTCGTACGCTGGTTAGATTACATCGTGGATTTTCTCCTTGTAGAATAGGAAGGTAGCACTCGTCGTGGTTGTATGGGCTATCCTTTGTACACAGGCATACATTTTCTAGCCGTGGACAGGAGTCCTCTTTCCAAAAGGTGAGTTTGATTCGTAAACTTGCAATGAGATAGGGTTTGGTTGGTATAAGAACTTTGGATTGGTAAGGCGTGGGAATCAAATGGTAAGTATAGTAAGGTGCTTGGGTGGCTATTGGCACTGACAATTTTATGTAGATTTTAAGATCTTTAACCGTTGCTGAGATATGAAAAAGATTAAGGTAACTGTGTATATTACTAAGATGTATCAGTTGATCTCGTTTATATAGACTCGAGAGTTTAGTTAAAATAATTTGTATATTTGGGACTGGCAAAAAATAGGTGTGAATGATATTATGCTGAGTCATGGCGACTGCATTCTCTAAAGTGTCTAATAATTCTAAAAATATATTAAATTCGTTTTTTATAGTGACACCAGTTTCAAAGTATGACCAGTATTGTTGAACTTCTTTGAACGTTTTGAAGAGTAGTTCTATATTCGCGTTTATTTGGGTTAGACTTTGATTAACTTTGTCGCTAAGAGCTTTAAATAGAGAAGTTCTTAAATTAATTTCGTGCATTAGAGTTTCCTGATTGGACATTAATGTATCCATTTTAGAATGGAGTTCTTGCACATCATTGTCATCGGCAGTACCAAATAATATTTTTTTAACGGACCCTATAGCGTTTATAAGTCCACGTTTAAGTCTGACTTCAGGATTCCTAAAAATATTTAATTTATATTCGGTCAAGTTTACGAGGTATTTTAACTGTGGATTAATAGTACTATTAGAATATTTATGTTTATTTTGGAAAAAGCTTAGGTCGGATTTTAATTTGTATAAATTGTTCGTTACGTCCTTTAAATCGATAATGTGAATAAAGTCATGTTGTGATTGTATTATTTTAGTTTCACATGTTAGGCGATTTATGTGAATGGAGTTTCGTATAGTCTCTATTCGGATCGCGGAAGCGTAGTGAATAAGAGTGAGAAGGACCAGGTTGGTACTTAATTGTAATAGGAGGGATTTTATCCTCAAAGTCAACACCTTCATCTGTCTCGCTGCTTAGTTCAATAGGTTGAATTTCCTCTGGGGGTTTTTCCTGTAAAGAAGGTTCAGTATTAACCTTTCGTTCGCTTTTCTTTTTTTTAAGCCTGGGTTTTCGTTTGATATAGGCTTTATGATATTTGCCTTCAGCATGTGCCTTACGTTGAAACAGTTTTAGAGTGGGACCTAAGTCTTGTACTACTTTAGTTTGAATAAATTTTTTGTTTAGTTTCCCGCGTACTGGATTTGCAATATATACGTCTTCGTTGGGTTCAAAAGTTTCCGGTGGTTCGCGTGTTTCATTGGCTTTTTCTATGACTCGCATTTTATATTTGTCTAACTTGTTTTTTATTTGATCATAAAGGTTTGTAAGAACATTTTTATGGGTGTTAATGTACTCTGAGAATATCCGTTCTTCATTAATATCGAAAGGGTCAGGGCGTTCGTCTCCACGAATTATATCGATAGGACACATTTTGGTGCTTGAATGAATTGTATTATTGTAACCTATAACTGCGATTTGTACTAGATAGTCTAAGGGTGCATTTGGGTTTTCATGTTTAAGACATCGGACGCTGTCTAATAAAGTAGAGTGGAATCGTTCGATGTTGCCGTTGCTACTATGTCCTTGTATTGAAGTAAAGGTTAGTTTTATTTTGTGCAGGTTGCAGAAATCTTTCATCATCGCGTTGTTAAATTCTAGGCCAGTATCCACCAGGATTCCATAGGGTAGTCCATGATGTTGGATAAATTTCAGTAGCGCACGTTGTATTGACATGCCTGTCTTAGTTTCGACGGGGTAAGCTTGAGCTATTTTCGAAAAGGTATCAATGATCGTAATGAATTTTTGTCCTTGGATATCTAGAGTATCAATGTTTATGGTCTCAAAACGTTTCGTGGGCGTTTCAGTATATTTAAAGATTGGTTTCACCGGGTGACGGTCAGTTTTGCACGTTTTGCATGTTTCGCATTTGGCGATAAAGTCCCGTACGTGATCGAACATGTTAGGCCAGAAATATTTCTTAATTAAAGCTTGGTGGGTAGCCGTTACTCCTTAGTGTGTAACTTTTGTCGTGGTTATAACGTATCTTCAGTTGTTGTTCTTGTTCTGATGTTACGTCTTCTACTTTCTTCTTGCAAATTAAAAACTTGAGCCAATGAGATAATTGGTTTTGAAGGATCCTGATGATTTTATTTTCTAACTCTGGTTGCTCGAAGTATAGAGCATGTATGGTGGCGTTACTTTGAACGAATGGGGATAGAAATTTAAAAATTTCTTCGTCGGATGAGCGTGATTTTAAGTTAAAGTGATGTTCTTTAACTTTGGGGAAAGGCTGTATTGCATAATGTGAATTAACTTTATTACTATCGTTTTCCAGGAGGATCCATCGGTTGTTATACCGATTTAAGGGTGTTTCGGAGTATATGACTTCTAGAATGGGGTTTTCGTGACTAGAGTGAATAGTCTGGTTAGTTCTTGAGGGCGGCGCGCGATTCGGGTCGTCTATTGAATTTAAGTCGTCTAAAACTTCTTGGAACTTTTCTGGGTCTGGTTCTGGTAGATTATCGAGTAAAATACTTACATCGGGGGCGTTATTTATCATTGACATATTGTCTTCTTCTATTGCGTTAAGTTCATCAATTTTGATACGCGAGAGCGGGTCAGCTTGGTTTGTTTTTCCTTTTTTGTACTTTATTTCGTATTGGTATTCTTCCAATTTTAGACGCCATCTTACTAGTCGCAAGTTAGGATCCTTTAGGTTGAACAGCCACTGCAAAGGCTGATGGTCGGTTTCAATTATAAATTTAACGCCAAACAAGTAAGGTCGGAAGTATTTAACGGAATTTACGATGGCTAGCAACTCCTTCTCAATTGTGCTATAATTACATTCAGCAGGGTTCAATGTCCTGGAATAATAACTGATGGGGTGTCCATCTTGTGAAAGTACGCGTCCTATTGCATACGCGGATGCGTCGCAAGTGAGAGTAAATGTTTTATTAAAATCGGGGTAAGCTAGGATAGGCTCATTGCAGAGTAAATCCTTGCAAGTTTCAAAGAAATTGCGGTAGTCTTGGGTTAACTCGATTTTTTTATCCTTTTTGAGGCAATTGGTAAGGGATTTAGTTACACGAGCGAAGTTGGGGACAAATTTGCGGTAAAATCCGAGCAATCATAAGAAACTCTTGATTTGCTTCGCCGTTTTTGGGATTGGAAATTCTTTAATGGCTTTTATCTTCTTCGGGTTTGGCTTGATACCATCTTGGGTTATAATGTGGCCAAGAAATTCCACGTGTTTACAGAGGAATTCCGATTTGTCCAATTGAATCTTCAGGTTGGCCTTTTCGAGGGTCTTAAATACCAGTTCCAGGTTTTGTAGGTGTTCTTGTAACGACGTGCTGAAAATTATGATGTCGTCCATATATACGAAGCATATTTTATTCTGCAGATCTTTTAATATATTATCCATCACCCTCTGGAACGTTGCGGGCGCATTCTTGAGGCACCCGTACGTATTCGAAGTGGCCAATTTCTATGTTGAAAGCAGTTTTTTCTATACTGTCAGGATGCATCTCAATCTGGCGAAACCCTGAAGCGAGGTCGAGAGTCGTGAAATACTGGCATCTGCCCAGTTGGTCCAGTATATCCGCTATGTTAGGTAACGGGTATCTATCAGTCTTGGTTTTGTCGTTTAACTTCCTGTAATCAACCACAAGCCTCCATTTTTGTTTGCCACTCGCGTCGAGTTTTTTCGGCACGATCCAAATGGGGGAGCTATAAGCGCTGGAGCTAGGTCGAATGATCCCATCTTGTAACATTTTATTAATTTGCAATTGTACCTCCTTTTGGTGGACATAAGGATACCTATATTATTTCGCGTGAACAGGGGTATCATCGGTAGTTTTAATCTGGTGTTTGACTTCGTTTGTGAAGGTTAATTTGTCATTAGGGAAGTGAAATACATGTGAGTAATTTTTACAGAGTTCAAGAAGGTTAAAACGTTCCTCTTCATTGAGATGGTCAGTGCGTAGAAGATTTTGTATGTGTTGATTGGTGAAATTGAGAGAATTATGAGTTGGCTTATCGTTTTTTGAAATTTTAGGTTCAAAACCAGTATACTCGGAATAGGGTTGGACATCAATTGGGGTATCGAATTGAGCCGTGATAGGGTAAGTGTTGGTGTTGAATATTTCGACTTGAGCTAGGCCATTCTTGGCTTTGCTTATGCCAGAAGGAATAAAATAATTGTCGGTTTTTTGAAATGGGATGAGAATTTCGCCGTTGTCAATAGAGACAGGGATTTCTCGAACAATACATTCGACGGGGTTTAAAGAATAAGTACGTGAAATTTCTTCGGGTTGTCGAATAGAAATTGGAATCTGGAAGTAGTCATTATAGATAAGATGATTTTGGAAATCTATTTGGATACCTAACGTTTGTAGGTTTTCGAAACCGAAAATACCATCATAGAAATCATGGAAATCATACAGAAGTACGTTTAAATCGAAGTCTATATTAAATTCTATAAATAAAGGGATGTTTGCCTGGAATTGACAAATTGATTTGCCGGTTGAAGTTTTGATCAGTGTTTCATGAGAGAAAATATGGTTGGGGTAATATTTTTGAATTATTTCAGGACGAATTATGGTCTTTGATGATCCGGTATCGATCAGTAATTTTAAAGGGGGTTCTCGAATATTAATATATGGAAGCGAACACGGTGTATTGGCAGAGTTTAGTTCTACTATGTCCGGTTGTTTATATTCGGGGCTGCAGGAAAATTTTGTTCTTGACTTTCTTCATAATCATTCGGTTGAGTCTCTTCGTTTCCATTTTCGTTGTTTAAGTATACCCATTCTTCTCCTTGTGAATTTTCTTCTGGGAAGTCCATTTGACTTGTTGAGGGTTCGTCATAAGGTGTCAGCGGAGTATTATCCATCCAGCAGGGATTCTGCGATGTTGGATCTGTTTCTTGGTTAAAAAGTTCTTCTACCATATACTTCGGCTGGTTGTGTCTTGGTTGCCAGTTGTGATTTGGGGCGTTCTGAATTCTTGATGTACTAGGCTGTTGTCTAGTTGCATTCGTTCCACTGATTCCAGACATTGGGGTAGGTCTAGCAAATTTTTGGTTTGGGTTTGGTCTCCACATATTTACGTTAGATCTATTATTTTGGTTTTGTTGTATTTGGGTGCCAAAGGGGCGTTTTTGTTGTATATTATCGTTTTTAAAATTACCAGGGTTATTAAAATTGTTTGCGTAATTATTGGGTTGAGACTGAAATATTGGTATCGCACCGGTTGATTCGTTTGCTGGCGTGGTTTAGGCATTTGGTAACATCGGATATCGAGGTGTTGTACTCTGTCGTCTGAACGCAAAGCGTTTGAACTCATCGTATTTAACCTGCTCGTCGATAAAAGTAATGGAGTGTTCTAATTCAGTAATGGCGGTATTATACCTAAGCATGTTCTCATAATTAAGGGGCATATTCATTTTATGATTATTAAAAACTTGGTTCTTATAAAACGCTATAGACCCAGCCTTTTCATTTATAGGTATGTTTGATAATTGAATTTTTGAAATTATTTTTGATTTAAGCTCAATTAAACAATTGCCAAAGTTAATAAAAGGTTCGTTTGGTTTTAATCTACAATTTTGTAATTCTAGTTGTAAGGTTTCTAAACTTTTCTGATCTGAAAAGTTAGTGGAAAGAAGATTTCTTATTTCAGGCCATGTTTGAATATCAGGTCTACTGTTCAAAAGTTGAAGAGCTTTGCCCTTAATTTTAGTTTTTATGCAGCTTACTATAATTCTAGTATGTAGGGGAACATTTGAATTGCACACTTCCATTAGATTTTCGACAGCATCAAAGAAATTACTTATTTCCGTTTCTTCGCCAGAAAAAATCGGAACAAATTCAGAGATGTTCTTAAGTTTATGCAAATCTAATTCGAACATCGTGTTAAATGAAAGAGTGTTATTCAAAAGATCAGAAATATCTGAAATCTCGTCTTTACTTAAAGTGTGAGAATAATCTTCGTCTTCTGAAGAGTATAAACTTGTCATAAAATTTAACTGGTAATTTTTTAGCAATGTAAATAAAAAATAGAATAACAAATAAAAATTCAACTGGTAATTTATTAACAATGTAAATAAAAATAAAAATAAAAATTCAACTGGTAGTTTCTTAGCAAAAATAAAAATAAAATAAAAGTAAGGAATAATTAAAAATTAAAATTCTTTAAACAGTAAAATAAATGGTAATTATTTAATCTCTACTGAAGTTATCTTTAAAATTGTTAAAATGTTTTAATAAATTTAATTTCTTGTTTTTTGAAATCTTAACCTAATCTTTTTAATTTGTACGATACAAAAATAAAAAGCTTCTCTTAGAATATCGCACGATGCGGGATTCCAAGAGGTTGTCACTAAAATTACACACTTTCCAAAAGTAGCTTGAAAATTGTCAGTGAAAAAATAGGGACGGGTGAATAGGAATAATGCAAGTTTACTTACGTTTGGTGCCGTTGTGCTCTGGGATTACGTTTTGAAGATTCTGGGTAGTTTAACCGTTGAAACGGACGATCAGCGGCTTCTGATTCTTCGGGAAATTGAAGAGTGTTCGATACACAACAGAAACGTTGAACGACTATCCACTACCGACTGCGCCAGTAATACAAGTGAGACACGGGGTTGACACAACAAAACGTTTATTTCAAGCTTATAAGATTCACAGAAATGAATATTTATAAAGTTTCTTATCTAAGGGCTGTGTCAGCTTCTTTCGAGATAAATGATTCTAATAATTATATTACGTTAAACGTAATATTGCCAAGAGATATGGTATCGAAAATAAAGAGAACGGTATAAACATAGGTATCATATTACAAACGAATATTTATTATTGGTATTAAAACTAAGTAATTTAAATAGCCACAAGTTAAACTAGAATAGAGTAAAAATGTTTATAAATTAGAACCATGATTTGAAACAGATTTTCAATGTAAAAAACTTTTACTCGAATGTTGTCCACAAATTTTTAGAACAGTCCCCTGATCCAATTTAAAAATCGGGCCAAATTCACTGTTGGTGTAGTAGCGATCATTCTTTGCGTTAAGCGAACCGCAAACGGTGCGGTGTTCGTCTGAATGATGAGCAATCCTATCAGGCGCCATTGGGTTCCTTGTCAACACAGCGTTTATCGGTGGTGCACGCGTGTCAGCCGCTTAATTAAACAGTCTACTGGTAAGTAAGTTTTCTATCGTTTTTAGCGATTAAGTTAGAATAATTTTATATTGCAATTATTCAGTTAGTACTTCGAAACGCGTGGCCCTTAAATTATTAAAAACTACAAGTGATGTAGCAATAAATAATTTTCTTTGCAAAAATAACAGTCCCCTGGGCACAGTACCCTGTCACTTTATGACACAAAAGACTGTTTAATCCTCTAGGGGACTAACATTATGGTTCTCTTAGGTAAAGCTGCACAATGCCTCCCAAAAAGAATACAAAGGAAGACATATTAGAAAAAAAAAACGAATTTCAGAACGCTTGACGTATGAACGACTTAAGAATGAACCTCACAAATGGAAAGAGATGAAAGAAAAAGTGCGTTGGAAATACCAGGTGAAGAAAGAAAAAGGTACAAGAAAATTGGTAAAAGATATGAATCGCCGTGAGCACAAGGCTGCAAAAAAATTGGAAGGAGCATTATGCAACCTATTGTGCTAAGAGAAAGGCATTGAATGAGATTACGAATAATTTTGTTCGAGAAAATACACCCATTTCAGAGAGTGAACATTCAGCGCCACAAAGACCAGTAAATATATTAAGTGATGCAAAAAAGAACCATGCTAAAAAGATGAGTGAAAAAATTAACAGAGAGAAAGGCCTCAAGATTACTAGATATAAAAATAAATTAGAAAAGTATCGAAAGACAATAGAGCGGTTGCAAAAAGCTATTAATATGAAGAAAAATATCGACACACCAAATACAAAATTTCAAAAAATGTGATACTCCAGAGACACGAGAACACGTCGTTAAGAAGGTTTTATTCGGTGAAGTGATGAATGGACAATTAAAACAGAATTACGCCAACTTACAAACCTTTAAAGAAAAACAAATATTTGGGAAAGTTTAGTCTTTTGTAGAGATAATCCAGGAAATATATTCTGGAATCATCATGATTATTATTGATGATGCCATCAATTGGTTATTCAAGTTGGTCGTTCAATGACCAACGAAATTCAGAAAAGCACAGCAAATTTGAACAGTACCATCAAATTACATCAAATAAATGGAAAAGTATCAAAAGGTCCTTTGGGGATTAGAACGTGGCTCTGTCAACCTAACAGTGAAAACTTTAAGCTGTTTTTGTAATGACGAATGCCAGCATTTCAATTTAGGAACAGTATATTATGAACGAAGGGGAAAACTTAATGTCGAAATTATTTACATGGATTCAGAAGGGGAAAACGAACCCAGGAATGAATACGGTCCTAACAATAATGAAAAATATGATATTCTGTGCGAGAGTAAGTCCTACACCGAGTCCAATATTTAATTGGAGAATGTTCCTGGACCAAGTTCCATAACTTCTGTCTGTCAATATAATGTCGGTGACTACGTGATAATGAAGTTTCTCCTCAGAAAAAAGGAATATCATTATATTGGTGTAATAAATGAGATAGACAATGAGGAAAGCTCAGTACATGTAACTTTTCTGAAAATTTGTGACGATAAAAGTCACACATTTAAAGTTGATGAGTCTGATGTTTCTGATGTAGCCTTTAACCAAATATTGGCAAAGTTTGTAAACCCAGATCTGATCCTAAAGAGGAAAAGAATGTTTTATTACTTTAAGATAACTGTACCTGTCTTTGAGAAATAGTATTTAATTGTTTGTAAAAATTAACGATAAGACTGATTTTGTTGTAAGCTATAAGCTATAAACTAATAAATAATAAATCTGATAGCAACATGTTAAAATATTGATGATGTTAAAATGTTTTGTTTATTGTTAATGTTTATTAATGTTAATTTTGTACGAAGTTAATGTTCCTTTAAAGAATATAGCAAGACTGATTCCATTATTTTATCAGTCATAAGTTCAATAATGAACATTTTGTTTTTAAACGAAAAAGTTCATTTTGATTTGTTTATTTCCAGTTGTTCTGTAGCAATTATGAAAATTGAGTCATGTAGTAACGTTTGTTATTGACATGATTTAGCATAGATTAATAAATTTTGTTTAAATTTTAACAGAAAAATAAATACATTTAGTTTGTCAAATTTGAATAAAAAATGTTTTTCTTTAATTTAAACAGTCCCCTGAAAAAGTTAACAGTCCCCTGTCACCATTTTTCCTAAAATCGTCCATAACTTGAAAAATAAGGAGAAAATGTATCTGCTTTTTGAATATGTAGAATAATTTACTTCGATCTTCCGTTGTATATATTTTGTTATATATTTTAAAGAAAAAGTGTGTATGGGACAGCTTTGCATTAGGGAGTTTCCAATTAGTAGAGAAAGACCCATATATGTATACATCTTTATATAAAAAATACTCTTTTCGATAACAATTGGGGAATGTACATAAGACAAATGAGAGAATAACTGAAAAAGAGGAAAACGTATTTCAATAAATACACAAATAAAAAATAATACAAATATTAAAACAAAACCAAACAACAACCAGTAGGAATAAATACACTTATTTATTGTTTATGGTCCCCATCTTTAGGGGAATCAAATTTCAGACAGATATTAGGCGATTGTTAATACAATCTAACTATGCCGCGAAGTGATGGAAAACTTCATCAAAAGAATCCACTGCTGCCAGGGAAACAGAGATGGCCACTTACAAGATATTGTATTCCATGTCTAATGGCATAATTTAAATAAACAATTGAACCCAAAATTATTGTAGAAATGTTATTTATTTGCCCAATTATTACAATTATGTTTGTAATAATTGGGCAAATAAATAACATTTCTACAATAATTTTGGGTTCAATTGTTAAGCGGCTACCTCTCGCTGGGACACCCGTTATAATGACAAAAATATTGTTACTATTCTCAATATACCTAAGATGGTTATTCCAACATAATTAGGTTGTATATTTTGCATTAAGAAAAAACTAGTTGAATATAAATCGCCATTGTAACTGCCGTTCATGTTTATAATAAAAAGAAAGGGTGAACATAAATCAAAACAGTTTATACGAAACCAGAAATAGCTAGTTTCGCTCTCGAATATCTAGAAGTTTTTAAATATATTTTATGATTCATTTTCCCCTAGGCATTGGTCTTCATCTGGTATTATAGGCAATCCCTCCACGGCTGGCGCCACTGAGTAAGATTTGCTCGCCTGCCGATTTTCTGCTCCATATATGCAAGTGCGAAGGAAGTGCGGTCACCTTTTTGTTCAACGAGACAGTTATTTATTGGTTAGATGAATCAGAAATCTCGCGCATACATTATGATTCAACACACTGTACATGAGTAGAGCCGATGTAATTTAACCCACTACACGTCTGGAGTACTCCCGACTTGATCCGTTTATCTACTGCCGTGGCAGCTTAACAATATCAACTGCAATGCATAATCTGCATGTGACTCAGTCGTCAAAATAAATCACAGTCCTTACGTAACGGCTTTTAATAGATGGAGACCATTTGACTACGTGTACCCTTGTTACTCTAGCTTAAATTCCTAAAATGGATTAATAATTTTGATTTATTGCTTTTTATAAGCCCTTCACACTGTATTTTCCTTATTAAGGCAATCGGTATCGACTATTTTATAGTTTAATTTTTGTATTAGAATACGATAATAGAAAAATCTATAAGAAATTGTGGCACGTTTATAAAAATTATATAATTAACGAAGAAACCTAAATTTAAAACAGTCCTAATTAGGACTGCCGTTATTGATTGTAAATCGTAAGTGTACTTTAGCATAATTATTATTATCCATGAAAAGTATTAACTAAAACAAAATAACAATGATATAATTTCGTATGCAAACCGGTAGGTCGGACAATGGTAT
Organism: Rosalia funebris; assembly: GCA_037954035.1. NCBI lineage: Eukaryota > Metazoa > Arthropoda > Insecta > Coleoptera > Cerambycidae > Rosalia > Rosalia funebris. The sequence continues at coordinate 18,529,196 of JAZFAV010000007.1, read as the reverse complement.
ATATAGGTATAGGAGATAACGAAATTAAGCAATACTCAAAAAAAGCGCTCATATAGTGAAATAAGTAAGTGATATTTAAAATGGAAAATAAATCAGTTTCGGAAGATATTGTCAACAAAGCCAGCCTTACGTAATAAGAAGTGCTAGTGATATATGTAGGTATTTGTTATGCAATGCCAATTACATTTGGCCAGTTTTCCAGCGTTAGACATTAACGAGTTAACCACGAGTGTTATTGAAAAATAATCTTAAGAAAATGTTATGGGGTCCTATTTACCTCTTATTCAATGACATATTTCACAGAAGAGATATTATTTATATGTACCTAACCTATTTGTAGTGTGCTTCCTCAATATTTAACCGTAATATTTAACTGTTGTTTACTACCGTTATACTCGTGAACTTGTTTTAATATTGTTGTGTATGAGCTTAATTGAAAATGAGTGAAACCGAGCATTTTAGACACGTGATGCATTTTATTTAAAAAAAGGCAAAAGAGGCGCTGAAACTTGCCGCAAATTCTCTGTGTGCGGCAAAAATGTTATTCAAGATCGAACGTAACAAAAGTGGTTCAAGAGATTTCGATCTGGTGATTTTTCCCCGGACACGGACACCCCAAAGTCAGACCGACCTAAAGAAGCCGTTTCCAAGTATTTACGTGCCTTAGTTGAAAAAAATTGTCGCCAAACCATTCGTGAGCTTACATAAAAAATCGGGACATCAAAATATAGTGTACAGAATCACCTTAAACAACATGCGTTTGTCAGTGGACTCGATGTTTGAGTTCCTCACGAACTCAGCGAATCCAATTTAATGGATCGCATCAACATCTGCGATATGTTAAGTATTCGTCAACGTAGCGATTCCTTTTTAAGAAATATGGTTACTGTAGATGAAAAGTGGTTCATTTACGACAACATCAGTGGAAAAAGGTCATGAGGAAAGTCCGGTGAATCTTTTCAATCCACACCAAAGGAAGGGCTTCACCCCATGAAAGTTTTGTTGTCCGTCTGGTGGGATTTCAAAGAATTCATTTATTTTGAGCTACTCCTGAGGAACTAAACAATAAATTCGGATGTTTACTGCGAACATCTACAAGAATTGAGCCAAGCCATGCAGGAAAAGCGCCCAGGACTTGTAAATCGTAAGTAAATCGTGGTCGTCTTCCATCATGACAACGCTCGATCTCACACTTATCTGTAGATCCGGAGGACATTTTTGGAGTTAGAGTGGGATGTTTTACCCCATCCACCATATTCTCCAGACCTCGCGCCCTCGAATTTTTATGGATAACAGTTTACGAAACTTAACATTTGCCAATGACGAGAAAGTCAGAAATCATTTAAAAACGTTTTTTTTGCGAGCAAACAGCAACATTTTTATGAAAATAGGATTATGAAGCTTACGGAGAGGTGAGAAAAAGTTATTGAAAATAGAGGAACGTATATTATTGATTAAAATAATTTTAAAATAGTAATAACTATAATGTTAATAATAAATACTTATGAAAAAACCGAACGAACTTTTTGGACAACCGATAAAATAAGTGCATATTTGGATCCGTCATGTCTCATTTACTGTCTGCTTATTAATTATTGATAATAATATATACATTGTACCAAGAATATTAGCAATTTTTTATTTGCAGCGAGAACTAAATCAAGTTGTTAAAGCATGAACTTTGCCCAAATGATTTATCTACCCTAAAAAGCAAACATAGTCATTGTCATGGTCATTTTTATTAAAACTAATAAAAATTAAACTATCAATTTCAACAAATTCATTGGAGGATTTGTTTGGGTAGGTATTTAAGTGATATTTTATAATACTTATTACAGGGGCGGCTGGTGTATAGGTGCTGCAGAGCTGCAGAACTGCCAAAAAAATTAGATATTTGTATATTTTCGCGACATAATAGTTACTAAAATTTATTAATAAAATAATTTGGTTAGTTGGTGCAGCTAACCAAATTATTGTGTTAAAGTCGCATTCTGCCCGCCTTCCTCTATTGAGTAGTAGACCAGATGAATTATCTGGGTCTCTACGCGAGCGCGTCGCGGTACATTGAACTGGCCCACACGAGGTAGTTCTCAGCACGGCTCAGCATACCCGTCCTCCCCCTCAACTCCCGCGACAATCCACACTTGGCGCTCGTAAATGCGCAAATTTACACGGTCGGTGAGCTATATTTTTTCCAGCTAAGGCAACATCAGTGAATGTTTACTCCTTCCTACTCGGGCGGGCGTAAATCGTACCTATTTCGTATTTCGTGTTAATTTGAGATTTTAAATACTGTTTTGTGAATTTGTGTAGTGATTTATTGTACTAATTATTAATATTTATATACTGTGATAGTGACAATGGATTTAGTTTATAATTTAATTCATGTGAAGCGATTTTTTAAATACTCTTATGAAGAAAAAATTGATTTAAAAAACAATGGTAGGCCATTGCCCGATATTGTTATTGAGACTGCAGGTGTTAGCCGCGGAAAAGCATATAAACGTCAATTTAATAGAGACATTTATTCGAAGAACAATTGGATTTGTGGGTGCAACAAAAAAAATGCGTTATTTTGTTTTCCTTGTTTACTTTTTGGTGGTGATAAAGCATGGACGGAGTAACAGATTTGGTGCACTTAACTGAAAAAATAAAAAAGCACGACAATTCCAAAAGCCATCTACATAATACAATGGAATTAGCTTTATTAGGAACAACTAATATTAAAGCGCAGCTAGATTCAGCTTATTGGATAAATGTGCAAAAGCATAATGATGATGTGACAAAAAAGAGATACGTTTTGTCAAAAATTATAAACTGCATAAAGTTTTGTGGGGCCTTTGAACTGGCGCTGCGAGGACATGACGAAGCTGAAACCTCTCAAAACCCGGGGATATCGTGGTTTGATAAATTTTTCTGCTGAGCTTGATGTAACTTTAAGCGAGCATCTACAAAATGCTTCAGTATTTAAAGGAACCTCTAAAGAACTACAAAATGATCTTTTAGACTGTATATTAAAAGTATGTCATGAAGAAATAATTAAAGAAATTAACAAACCTTCATTTTTGGCAGTTGTGGCAGACGAAACAACTGATGTATCTGTAAAAACTCAGTTAGTGATAGTTTTAAGATATATGCTCGATGGTGAACCGATTGAACGTTTTTGGACATACCTGAAACCTACAAAATGTGACGCTGAAACTCTTTCGGAAAATATTTTAAGTGTTATAGACCCTCTAGTAGAAAATTCACCTTACAAGCCTTTTCTCTTAACCAAAGAATATGACGGCAAACATGAATGTTCTTCAAAAAGGTACTAAATTCCAAAAATTTTTCTTGTGAAAGTCTATATTTTTATATAATCGGATTTTACATAAATATTCTGAAGTATCAGGAAAACGCGTGACCTTGAAAATTTTCAAAATTTTCGCCTGCGGCGCAATGTTTTTAAGGTCCCTGCAGCGCCAGTAGTTTGGAAACGTTTGAAATTTGCACGCGGGCGGCCAATACCCTAGGATCGGCCCTGTGCAAAACACTCGTTTCATTTCATCACGAGCCGCCACTGATACTTAATTATCTACTTCTTCTCATTTTTATTGTCCACTTAGTAATATTAACACATTACTCTTATCAAGGATGAACCCAATTATTAAACAATGAATTTAATAATCGGATACTCTTGAGTATGTTAATTACTACACCAGTTTACTAGGTTATTACTACATCAACACCATTTACATTTTAATTTTATTTTTCACTAAGGACTAAACCCACTTATTATAAGAATAATTATTAGGCAACGTTCAAAGCCATCTGGATATCAACAAAGCACATTTATTACTTATTAAGCCTGAAGAACATTCACGTTAGGGTAGGACCATAATATTTAATTGGAAAACTCGATAATGCAGTGTACTATTTCAAATACGATTTTAGTTGCATCCTCCATAAATATATAAATATTTTGTAAACTGCACTAACACATACAGGTAATATATACCAATATTTCATTAGTGCAATAAGTCAATTAACTTTTTACATTAAAAATAGAAATATAATAAAGTGTGTTATATTTCTAAGGTTTTACTTTATTAAAATTAAAATACAGTTTACACTAACGGTGGTAAAATTTACACCAGACGTCTTGTTGATTTTACTCTGCTACTTGCATGAACATTCACGCCAGCGAATGGTGAAATGTGTCTCGTTTGATGTGAAATTGGTGTTAAATTTTCACCACATTTCAGACCGTGTAATATAAAAAATGTGTCCATAAAACATGATTTTCCTAGTAAATTATAATATATAAAAACTAACAAGATTGCTGAATTCAATGCTGCACAAAATTCAGTATAATATATAGTCTAAGTACTGTATACAAATATTTTCAATACAAAAATATTTGTACATAATACCTACACTCTGCTTAGAATAGAGAATATTTCATGATTAATTAATAGACTGTTAATAATAATCTCATGCAAACATATATGCAGATGAAAGACAGTTACACAATACTGACGAATCTTGCACATAACTACAAGTGTTATGTTTACTACTGAAGGGCAGCTCACTACCACTTCCTCTATTTGCGCACATTGGGCGCATTATAAGGTTTGACGTCGTCATGAAGGAGAAGAGACTTGCTATTGTTCTTCTGTGTTCTGAATGTCTGCATTAACTAAAATATTAATGTGCCATAATACTTCCTCCATCATCATATGGATATAATATACTCTTTGTTGATGATGAATTCATAACTGTTGTCCCCCTATCGCTTGCCAAATTTGGGGCTCGTTTCGTTTAAGAAATCACTACAGAAATACTCATGTTCCACCAATTTTTGAAGTAAATATCTCCAATACTCTTTTACTACTCTCTCTTTACTACTTTTTTACTACTTTTTACTCTTTCACGTTTTTCTATTATAACTCTCGTAGAACATTGATTATCCATCTATTCAACAGCTTACACTAAAAGAGCATATATAGAAGTATTCTATTAATATGCGGTGTACGGTTATAATCACATCTAGTTGCAGGAATATCTAGCAGCAACGATCTAGTCTCTTCGTTGCTCTAGAAGATCTTTCATCGTATTCGTTAAGGAAATGAGTCCAATTAGGGCTTGTTGATTTTGAAACACTAATATCAGTTATTTATGTTTACAAGGTATTTTCAGAATAGCGTTACTGACAAGAATATCTACGTTATTATATACAATTTAGATAGGCACGTGATGAGTGATATTTCATAAATTAGATTATTTGCAGAATAGCTTAAGAATATTAAATTTATTGTAAGTAGTAAATATTCCTTTAATTTCTCAAATATAACTTCAGAATCTGGACACATCGCCACTTTTATAAAATGTGTTATGTAATTCTATATTATTCTCCAACATGTTAATGGTCTGATATGACCACTGGAATAGACTTTTTATACCTACCCTTATTTTACGTCCGCTTACTTTCGTTACCAAAACCTACTTACTACCAACACCAAGAGATGAGCCAAACTCTTGCCGTTGTAATAGTGTAAGGAGACCTTACTTGCCTAACGTGTAACAGACAAGAGACATACGGTTTTACATCCTATCCGAGAAATAGCGAAATGAATCATTTAATTTGCTACCTATTTTAAAACATCTGTATAGAGCTATTATTTAAGTACGTTGCTAAACTTCAAGAAGTAATTCCTTGAGTGATTCTAAGAAGAGAAGTTTATATAAGCATAGGTCCAGTAATTCTTCGTCTTCAAGATACAAAGTGTCAAACTTTTTTCGTCGCGCGCCATTTGTCGGTAAATCCATCCATCGAGCCGCACATGAAATGGGACAATTCTGGAGTGCTCTATTAGTAGTCACATTCAGAAGCGACACTGATATAATTTTGAATGAATATATGTTGTTACAGGATGTTATATTTTTTTCTAAATAAGCTTATTTTATTCACTTTAGAAACTTATTCTACAAGATATATTAAACAGACATCTGTTTTTAAAATCGTCAATAACAAAACTTGTTTTAAAACTTTACAGTGTCCTTCATTTTATCCAAAAATATTTTTCATATTTATCCGAAACTATTAAGTTCCTATTTTTCTAATATGTTTAATTTAATGCGTTTTAATCTGACATTTTTTGTTGATTGTAGCGAATCTTCAATAATATACAAAAAATAAAATAGCTTTAAATTTACTCTGACCTTAAGGTTAGAAGTCTAAAACTTTAAATAAAATTATAGACTGTTTTTTCTCATCGTATAACAAGGTCTCGAAATAGTATTTCGTGTTTTGCTGATTACTACATATTCAGCAAATAAGCTCAAAATTAATTTGTCATAAGATAATTACGAAAATGTTTTCTCATATAATTAATAAAAGTCTATTTACCAAGTATAATTATCATAATGCATATTCTTAATTTTATTAGGTTTAAATTAGATTAAAATAATATATTAGCCTGAATGTAATCAGTCACGATCGTTAAAAATTTTATGTTTGATTAATGGAGTTATAAATCATCATTATTGTTCCATTTTTACTCAACTTATTTAATAATATTTTTAAGTGAGTACCACAAACAAATAATAAAATGCCAATCGCTAACCAGATTGACCTACAAATTAGATTTTTAACTGTCGTTACCACAAGAATATTAAATAATATGTGACGTAATATATATTTATGTGTTGCATATTTAATTTGTTACTTAAGAAAGGTTTAATAAAAAAAGGCATAATATTTAATAAAAGTACGTAAGCATCAAGGTATTCTGTTTTAAATGTTATCTCCAGTTTCTAAATATTGAATACTCCACAATTTTATAATTCTAATTTGATTCATTTTATATAGCAACTGCCTTAATTATTTCAAATTTGGGCATTTTTTTTCTAATTTCGTGGTGTATATTAGTCACTTATGCATAGTGGCGTGGGATTCTAAATACAAAGCCGTGTTTTAGTAGTTTCGAAGCTCGGAAAGGTTTTGCAACAGCACCAACAAATATCACGAGCACCGCTTCCCACGAAAGGAAGAATGCCACGCGCAAAGGCTGACGGTAGGCCCAGGGGCCGTATGACTGCATAGGCTTTTTTCGTGCAGACTTGCAGGGAGGAGCATAAGAATAAACACCCAGAAGAAAATGTTGTATTCGCTGAAATATCAGAAAAAAATGAGAGCATTTTTTTCTAATTTCGTGGTGTATATTAGTTTTGTTTAAGTAGAATAAAAAATGAAACTTTCTTAAATATATTATGATATAAAAAGGTAAAAACATTCCGATAACAATATCATTGACCTATCATTCTCAGGGGAATAAAATTATAAATTACGTATGTACATATGGGCAATCACATTGGAAATGTCCAAAATATATTGTTAAAGGTAGAGGAGGGAGGGTAGACATAAATCACATGCACTCAGGCCATCATGTCAACCGCAAATATTTAATGTTAAATTTTTATTTCTAATCTCCAATTAATAAAATACGAGTAAGCAAATCGCAATAGTATTGCGCCGCCAGGCAGCCCCCTCGTTCATATCGAAGGCACCTCCGGAGCATGCGTCTAGAGGCTTCGGTTAAAAAAACAAAAGTTACCACGTTGTTCACAAGGGTCGATTTACTGTACTGATTTTGTCACAATGCCGAAATTAGAACGAAAAGCATTTCGTACATCGACCTAAATATTTCGTGACACACACGAAAATAGCCGTTTAATAAATATAGACAAGAAAACATTGAACAACAATAAATATGGAGATACAATAAACAGTATTTTTTATAATTAGTGCTCCCGATGATCCACTTACTGAACAAAATAATTGCATTGAGGTTTGTTGAATCATTAATAGGGAAGTATTATTGTCTTTTATAATCCTTAAATTAGTCACTTTCCATAATGATTGTAATATTTTAGTATGTCGTAAATAACCTAAATATATGACGATACTGTCCCCTAAATTTGTTACTAAAGTATGTAAATATATTTTTATCCTCATTTATTATCAGGTTATAAATATGTTTTTATATTTTGAATGAAAAATAATTATAAAATATAAATGAATCCCCATCAATAATTTTAGACGTTACTATATACAAGCTACTGCAATTAAAACTTGAAGTCTTTGCCACCTGACTTTACGTGTCAGGGACACGTAAACGTCATAGATTTATTACTGATAGAGGAATAATTTATATTTAGCTGTTGAATTATTCTACCACCCCCTTACAGAATCACTTCTTGTAATTACGCAATTAATATGAAGCGACGTAGGTACCACTACTTTAGTAAAATTAGTTTCCTAAAAACTGCAACAAAAAACATAAAAAAGTAGGAATATTGTATCTATATTATTGAAACGGTATTTGAAATATCTCCATTTATTAAATAAACACAAATTTAATACAATAATAACATATTAATTAATTATATATTTTGGTGGTATTAAATACACAGTATTAGCTTTAAAAGTTATCAGAAAGTTCATTTAACATAATGGCGTCTAATCATTTTGTAAATAAATGTGACGTATAGTTAGAAAATTGCTTTACAGTTATTTTATTACACAGTTATTAGTGAAAGTTGCTTTGACGAACGGTGTATAATTTTCACTTGAAACTACTATTGTAAAGTTAAAAACATTGAAGGATCTGGTAAAGTCGCTACAAGATAACTGCTATTTTGGAACTACTTTAAATATCTAAAACCTTCTAAACTGCAAATAAATAATACACACAATGGTTAGTACTGATGTATACTTGAGTAGTACATTATTTTAATAACTATAGAGTAATGCAACTTTGTGACGAATTATTATTTCATATATTTCAAAATTTACTTAGAAAAAATAAAATTATATGGCTCTAATGGGAAGTGTGAAAACCACTACACTAATGTTCTTGTTCAATTTTATCCAATGTCATATAATTAGTATAATGTAGTACAATGTATTTTATTTAATGTCGTATAATTAGTACAAGCCTCAGTTGAAGCAACCTAGACGATGGTGGGAGTTCTGTAACAATATTGAGAATGCATTGAACGTACTTTAGAAATGGGAAATTTATCATCACTTCAATGATATAATTTTAATAATCCTAGGTTTTGCCCTTGATTAATGGAAGCTCACAAAAATTAGCAATCAAATTAAAAACTAGGTGAAGGAGGACCTTCAAATTGTTCGAAAGAATATCAAGCACTACTAAATAAACTTATGGCTTGACGTTTCCAAAGTTAAAATAATTTTGCCTATTTTACATTGTAACATAGGCAAATTTACACTTGGGTGCGGGGGTGTATAAGCGACGCGACGGTATAGGTAAAACCTTCCCCTTGGGCAAATACACTACCGCACTCCAGGCCGAGCTAGTTGGAATTACATACGGTGTTCTGGGGGCGGACCAAAATCGGACCCAGGAGAAGGTATGTATCTGCTCGGATAGCAGGGCGGCGTTGGCAGGGAACCACTTGGCAGGGAAGGGACCGGTGGAACTCTTATGGATACCTGGGCATAATGGCATTAAGGGAAATCTAATTGCAGATGACCTTGCCAGACTAGGGACCAGGGAAAACCTCTATGGACCAGAACCTGCAGTGGGAATAAGTCGGAATCTGATCAGAGACCGTATCAATGGCTGGGCAAGAGACCAGCACAATAAAAGATGGAGAGGAGTAACGGGTTGTCGAATAACCAAACTCTTCATCGAATACTCAGAGATTGAGAAATGGGCCCAAGAATTCATTAAATTGAAAAGGCACAAAGCCAGAACTCTGGTGGGAATCATAACGGGCCACCATAGTAGCCTGAATGCATATAAGTACAAGCTGAGGCTGACTGATAGCCCGGCCTGCAGATACTGTAAAGAAGACGAGGAAACCTCGATTCATCTTCTTTACACCTGTCCCGCACTGGAGGAGAAGAGGTATCTTATATTAGGGACCCCTGTTATCTTAGAGGAGGCGAGGCTTAAGACGGGGGACGTGCCTAAATTGCTCCTTTTATGGGATAGCATTTTTGGATAATGACCCGGATAAGAGGGGATCACCAAGAGACTACCCATGCGATCAGTGGCTGATGAGGCCCAAACCTATATAGTATAATAATAAATACATTGTAACAGCAATATATTAATAATATTTGTTCACCATAGTCATTATGAGCTAGACAGCGTCTAGAGCTTATTTCAATTTGGACAGTTAATTTCAAATTTATGATTTATGTTATTATGATACTTATATAAATTATTCAAATTCAATTAATTTTCAATAAACATTGCCTTAGAAGCATTATTCTTTGACGGGTGTCCCGATTTTTCTTAGGATCGAACAAACAGAGATGTAATTAGAGATTTTAAAATTTTGTATAGAATCTAATCTGAACTAGTAGCATTATTGATTTACCAAAATAGTTTTACAATTGTTTATCAAAATTCCGATTTAGAAGTTTTTAAACCTAAAATTTTGAATTATTATTCCAAAGTTTTAACTATCCTGAATAATTTTTGAAGAATTGTTTTGATTACTTCATTGCACATTATTTTTATTAGGGCGGGCTTTAGTTTAGTACTATCTTCTACCTAAAATTCGACATTTTCATTCGACATTTGACACACACACAGACGCACTAAGCCAATTTACGTGGAAATTGAACCCACGTCCGGATTACTTCGAACCGGCAACCTAGGTCAGCTCCAAGCGTTTGGCCTCACTTGGAGCTGATTTCGATAAATCAAGTTACCCCATATCAATCCAGAAAATTGTAATTGCACCACTTAACCCACAACAGTATTATTTCCAATAATTTTTATTTATTTACCGTCTGTCACAGTTGTATCATTCTACCATTGACCGTTGTGCAATGGTTCAGTAAATAATGCAAATTCTCTGTGGTGAGAAAGTTTAAACTGAATTTGCGTTAAGCATTTACGATAATATGAAATGGGATAAAGATTACCCCATATGAATCTCCAATAACATTTGTCAAGTATTGTAAAACAATTCTTTTATAATCAAGCCTTATTAAGTATAAGAATCATAATTTTATTTTTTTTTACTTTTTTCATAAAATTTGAGAATTAGAAATTCTATACCATATTAAAACAACCAAAAACGAAAAAAGTACACAGAATTAACAAAAATAAAAAACAAAAATTAAACAAACGGATTTTGATTTATATTTTATATGGTATCTTGAAATGGCGAAATTTTTTAATAAATCTCTTAATTTAGAAGTATAAGAAAGATTTCACACCCTCGTAAATACTAACCACCATTGTTGATAGACCCAGTTTGAATTGAATAAATTTTATGCATCATATCTAACATCATATCAAAATAATTTTATTATACTTTTAATTCGAGATACATATATACACTTCCTTAATTATATAGGTAGTCTATACAAGTAGTCCATTCCTTAATTATATAGGTAGTACATATTAATGATTATATAAAAAATTATAAAACTATATTATCTGTGTACTCAGTACGTAAAAGATCTTGAATTTTTTAATAAATCTAATCTGTTATAATTTATTATGACCGTTTTATTCTTTTTATTAATCTGGTAAATGACACAGCAATTTTCTATAGGTCACTTCTCCTGTATGAAAGATACTATATACAGTACATCGTTAAAAGATTATTTTATTGAATTAGTTAATTATAACAAAATATTATATCATATGTATTCGGTTTTTAGTTGATAATCGGTATGTTATGTAGATGAATCATATTCTATGTACTATATTTTGCAAAATTATTGTAAAACTAATGAATTTATATAATTACTTTAGAATAGATATAAAGTGCGCGAGTGTATTTTCGAATAACAAGCTTGACAAAAAAAGTTATCCATTTAGTCTGGGTGTCTTGTTTACGACACAATGTTCAGTTATGTGTAAACAAAATATTAATTTTAGTAACTAGTTCTGTATACATGAACCTGGCTATATAGGGTAACTGGTTTTGTTGACATCTAAAAATAACGAGAGAAGACAAAAAAATAGCATTCGCATAAGCGGGGGAAACCAAAAGCAACAATTAGAAGGAGATATACGTTATACATTAGTTACCTTAACTTTATTGATATTACTTGCATTATTTCAGACCTTTACTATTTTCAATAACAACGGAATAAAGAGTGGAGTAATGATAGTCAATATAAAAACAAATAAGTTTGAAATAATGTAAATTATAATAATGTATTCGAAATGTGATTAAGTCTGTGGAATTTATATTATTTACAAATGAATATATTCAAAACTTCGACTAAGGTGTTGATTTGTAATATCACGTACATTCTTTTAAAAGTATGATAAAGAATATTAGTATTTACCCGAAGAAGATGGCATCGTCTGCAGAAAATTATATATAATCAGAATATAATAAACTAATTTAATTATTAGTTATATCGAAAATTATGTTTAACGATTTAATGGTCGAACAACTTTTTATAATCATGTGACAGAATAGGATAGTGCTTACCTAACTATCTAGCATAAATATTTTCTACTACTGAAATAATTTTCTTATTTTTTGTGGAATTTAAAACATGATATTCATTCTTACTATAAACTTTGATATTTCCTAAAGTAACTGTGTATGGGAGTTCATTTATTTTATAACTAACTGTATCAAAAATCTTATAATTTTTTTCGGCCACTGGAATTGAGAGAAATTGCAATTATTGTTCTGAAAAAGCGGCAAAAATGTTTCAAAAATTCTTTTTAAGGTACAACCACATGTGGTCTTTACAAAATGATAGACTAGATCCCTGGCCATCCGAAATCGACAATTACAACATTTTTTAATAGGGACAACATTTTTTAATAGGGACAACATTTCTTATTGCGGAATTTATCAGAAATCTGTCAAAAGTATGTTTTGTTACTTTTTCACACATACCTCGCGATATCTCCGGAATCAACGTAGATATTAAAAACTTTTTTTTGTAATCGATAAAGGAAGTGTGGGCGCAGGTAACTGCGGTAATGTCATTAGTACGAAAACATTAGTTTTTTTATAAAACTAGAAGAAACTTTAATATCAACATTTTTTACATAACTATTTTCAGTAAGCGATAAACTTTTTTGTTTTAAGTAATTCTACTATACTATCTGCGTACAAAACACGGCCAAGGCTTCAAGAAAGTTTTTGAAAAAAGAATGACTATTCTGAGTCTTATAGTTTTCGAGATATAGTCAGTTAAAGTTGAAAGTTTCCGCAGCCGCGCTTTATTATTGTGCCTTGCCTTCTAACTGCCGGCCCGTCCAGCGAGCAGACATCTTTCCGCGTCCCGAATGCTACAACCTTGATTTAACTAGTAAGTCTTTGTGTGTGAACGTTAGTGCGGTGACGTTTTATTATGTATATTTGGATGTATGTGTCTACATAAAATTTGTTTTGTTAACTACAATGGAGTGTTTATTTTGTGAGCAGCCTTTACAAAAAATGACAAACATGTTACGCAAAATCGGAGATTGAAAGGATTAAAAACAATTATAAATGCTGCAGAAAAAAGGCAAGACACTTGTGCCCAAAAGATTTTGCAACAAAAGGAAGGCATTCTAGGAGGGAAGGTTAAAGTAAAATTTCATTTAACTTGCAGACAAACATTTATTAGTTCGCAAAATATTGGATATTATGTTTCTCAAAGTAGTGAAAACGAAAACGCGTCATCGTCTCGGACCATAAAGATGGATTTAATATTCGGAAAATGTGTCTAATATGTAACAGATCCGGAAAGAAAGGTCAACAGCGCTTAACATCTGAGCAGACAGGTAGGTTAATTTTTTTTAACGAGATTTTGTAAAAATATAAATGCTTATAAATCCTAAAAGCGAAATTAAGCCTGTTTAAAAAAAAACTTCACTATACGAATTTTTATATATTTTTAATAGGAAATTATTTATTAACCTAAAAAATACTTGATATCACATAACAAGATAGTATGCAAAAAACTGTCTTCCTCGTATTATTTTTTCCCATAAACAGTTAACCGTTAGATGTGAAGTAAAATGCTTTTATCCTTTTTTTTTCTTATCTATGGACCGGCAAAAATACGTACTCCAAGATAGTCAACGCTGCTCAAAAGCGACAAGATATTGACATGGTTTCTAAATTAGCTGGTTACGAGTACCTCTTTGCCTATGATGCTAAATATCACAAAAGCTGTTATTGTCAGTACATTGGTAAACGAAAGATCAAAACTTGTCAAAATTAATACTACCACAATTTTCCAACCATTGAGAGATCAAAGTGTTTCATCAAAATCAGAGCCAACTAGCTCAGATTTCAATGTCTCTTCAAAATTAAACCCAATCTGAAGATTTCCAGAGCATGAAAAAGAACGAAATCCTTATTTTACACCAAGCGGCGAGTATTTTAAAGAAAAAAATTAGAGACTTTAATACCTCATAAAGCAATTTTCCAGTTCCGGATGATATGAATCAGGCAGAGTTTGAAAAGCAAGTCCATAATGAGTTGCTACAATTTGTATCATGGTTAATAGATGATGGTTGCTACGAAAGTGTAAACGATACAATTATATCACAAGCAGCTGTTCCGTGTAACATTATTATGAGCCTTTATGACAATATTGTAGCAAATTTAGGGGCAGAAATGTGTAAAGAGCTACTGGTAATTCATTGCTTAACTGGCTGTGACACAACAAATGCGATGTATAAGATAGGCAAGAATACAGCATTTGATGTGTTATACAAAAATATTGATGATTTAAAAGATCTAGAAAATCTTCCCTTTTTATCAGAAGATAAAATATTGGGAGTTAGCACTAAATATACAATTTTTTTGTATAGGAACAAAAACAAAAATATTGCTTCCTTGAATCAATTACGATGGTACCTGACAACGGAATCAAATCGCCCAGCTTCTGAGTTGCCTCCTACTGATCATGCTTTTAGACCACATTTAAAGAGGTAATAATTATTTTTCTTTTTTAATAATAAGTGCCCATACTTTGTAACACATACCTACATGTATCTGTTATTGTTTTAGATGTCTGTATCAATTAAAAATTTGGTACAATAGCCACATTCAAAAGATGCCAGTAGAAGATCCGACTCTATACGGATGGACATTGGAAGAAAATACTTGGAAGGCCAATTTTTCTTCTCAAGAACCAGTGCCCGATGATGTAAGAAAAACTTTGTCGATACGATGTTCCGACAAAACTTGTAACAATAATAGGTGTACCTGCATTTTACAAGGGTTAAAATGCTGCAGTGACTGCAAATATGCAAACTGCAGTAATAGCCTAACCTACGAAACCTCATCAGATTGCGAATATTGTTAATATAAATTAAAGTAATAGCTATAATAGATTTTTAAAATGTTTGGGAACTTTTATTTACAGGTATAGTCAAGTTGATGCCCCCACAATGACACCATTATACTAACATTATTTACAGTTAGCCGCATGGCCGGCGGCCGCGGACTGCATCAGTTAATACGACATGTTTAAACGAAGTTTTTCTAGTAATTTAGTTATTCTGTAAACTTTGCTTTAACTGACTACAATTAGAAAACTGTAAGACTTAGAAGAGTGATTCTTTCTTTAAAAACTTTTTTGAAGCTTTGGGCGTGCTTCGTACGCAGATAATATAGCAAAATTACTTAAAACAAAAAAGTTTCTCGCTTACTGAAAATAGTTCTGCAAAAAATGTTAATATTAAAGTTTCTATCTAATATCCTATTCTCCGATCCGAATATTATCGATTTCCGACTTATATGTTACTGACATAGATCGAATCCATACAGATGTATACCCCACAGCTTTCATTCGGCATTTGTTCTGGATCGGCGTACCGTGTATGGCACTGATGAGAACTAATAAGTTCGAAACAACTGTATGTCGTTCGGTTCAAATCCGCAACAAATGTCTAATCCTACCTTTGGCGGGTTTTATTTAAAAAAAGTAGGTACTACTTCTAGTAACGACAAATTTCCAAAACCTAATTTACCAAAGCGATATGTTACTTTTAAAGTGTCAATACAATTCTATAATAGTGATTGACTACATTTATAATCTGAATGGCGTGATGTAATAGGAAATTCTATTAACCGTGGCGGAACTACAGTTCACCCCATCTTAGTGCTGCCCCCCCTGGATTTATCCAAACGTCGGTAAATTTAATGCAGAATACGCCCTATACGCATATAGAGTATCTATATATAACACATAGAGTGTTTCATTTAAAAGTATTAGGTGTAATAAAACGGAAATAATTGAATTCATTATACAGCAAATTTAATGCAGAATATTTGGATAATCACTGTCGATCCAAAATGAGATGCGTTAAGACTGTCAACATGAGATATACATAATAAACCATACACAATGCGTGATGATAGAATTTAGTTACATGCAAATTGCATTCGACCTTTCTGTGGTAGGCCAATAATTGAGTCATATATTTATAACGTTTCATTTAAAAATTAAAAATAAATCTGTTTGCTTCACATATATGAGTTCTAAATTTGAAACTTATATCCAATTAAAAAAAAGGTGAATTGGTTGGGGCAGCGTTAGGCAAATCTACTGGTTGTCGAGATCTTCATTTAATTCCAAGTGCCGGAATTGATAATATCGGTGGGAATGGGGATTGTTTGCATTTTTCCATGCGTAATCCCTACCTAAACAGTTTCGACTTAGGATTTAGGGGATTGTCTAATTTATGTGGTGCGTTTAAAATTGTACAGCAAATTTCATGCAGAATCCACCCTATACGTTAAAACATAGTATGACAGAACAGTAATTGCGTTGTCCGTATAGGGTGTTCTATTTAAAAATTCAAAATAAACCTGTTTGATTCTCATACATGAGTTTTAAATTTTAAATTCTTATTCCAATTTAAAAAATGGCGGAATGATACATGATCTCGTCGACACCTGGTGTATATAAAAATAATGATATTAAAATTATTTCATTGTCCCTCCCGTATTTCATCACGAGTGCGTATCGTATGTGTTACAGCCTCAGCAATCGCTTGTAGTTTAAGGCGCGTAGGTGACATAGTTAAACGTAAATTAATAAATGTGTTTGAATGAATGTGTTCATTCGTGCAAATTAATAAATCATTCAATTAACGTATAATAATAAATCGCCGTTTAAAACATATTACTATAGAGTGCTTGACAGAACTGATTGAAAATGGTAATTTAATGAGATCATATGGCGATTTATAAAACATGCAAATAGCGAAAATGTGGCGCTGTCAACTTTGAATGGTAATATATTATCCTAATAAATCTCTATATTTTTGTTCCATTTGGATTTCGTAAATTCGTTTGTATTAAATAAATAAATATATGTTAACGCCTGCATATTCTATGATTAATATTTCATATAGTAACTCGACATACTATGGAGCTAAAACAGTAATACACCGTTGATAATTTGCAGAAATAAAGCCTTGCTCCATTCAGTGATATAAAAAAGGCAAGTTATAACTATTTCTAGTATAAAACTTAACACATATGTAGTTGGTCCACCTACCTCAATAATTATAAACTTTCATACATTATAGGTTTAACCTTTCGTCTGAATCCAAACACATTCGGGCGCAATGCATCTGAGAGAAAACAAGAGGTATCAAATCCTACACAATTAAACTTTATTTTAATGAGGTGGAGACTCAATTAAGCACTTATTTTAATTAATACTACACAATAATAAATATTTTATGCTAGTTTTTAATAGCAATTATTAAAATTACTTAAAGGAACTCATTTCATATTCCAAAACAATAAATTTGGAATATTTTTATAGAAGAATCAGCTATTGACAATTTTTTTTCTGTTTTAAAGACAAAACGCACACATAAATTAGTATTGAACAATATTTAGAATGCAAAAAACATACCACCTATTTTTTCATATAAAAGTCATAAAGCTATATATATCTATATATATATATATATATATATATATATATATATATATATATATATATATATATATATATATATATATATATATACATATATATATATATATATATATATATATATATATATATATATATATATATATATATATATATATATATACATATATATATATATATATATATATATATATATATATATATATATATACATATATATATATATAAAAGTATTAGACGTGAATTACAAAGAAATGTTACAAGTAACTGTGTATTTTAAGTGTAAAGAATTATAAATCCTCTTCATCAATTTAGCATGTTCCAAACAAAAATAGATGTCACATTGTTGGTAACGATATTTAGTATAATCCACTAATTTAACAAAAAAATTTGCTGATTTTGAATAATAATACCATAAATAACCAGAATAAGTAAGTGTAGAGATCCTAAAAAGTTTTATTAATTTAAATAATAAAATAAATCTAACAGAATAAGAAGGTGAAAGTAATGACGTAATCAGGCGCAATGCATCTGACAGATCGGGGAGGCCCATACAAGGCCAGGAAATGCACTTAAAAAATCGACACCATATCAGGGAGAGTGATTTGGTGCTAGGAAGCTATGAGGGAGTTCGAGTTAATATTCGTAATACAACACGAAAGGGCAAAGAAAAAAGTTACTGCCTTATCTCACAGATCAGCTGCGCTCGACAGAAAGTTAAAACTAATTTAAACTCATCTTTTACATAAGATATCATCACATAAGGTATATAATAATCCGTTCTATCTCGTAACTATACACTATACCAGAGTACATATGTGGGTGGCCTTTACATTGACAGTTGACAACTTGAGGCAACATAGCCGTTCATAATTTATAATTAATCAACTTATGCCCAATTTTCCTTTGTTCCAAGACCAAACAGATGTTAAAAGTAATGAAAGTTTATTAAAAGTAATTAGAAATATATCTAAATTAAAAATCGTCCGCCAGTAATATATATATATATATATATATATATATATATATATATATATATATATATATATATATATATATATATATATATATATTAAGAAAAATAATGGTTCAACTTTATAATGGTTTAAATACTCTAATTAAAATTTTCTGATTTTATTACTGATTTCTACTAGGTATATATCGTGGAAAACAATTATTTCAATTTCTAATAGTTTAACTTTTCTTTAAATATAATTTCTTAATCATTTTATTATTCTAACATGTCTATTAAATTACTTTAGTTAAACTTTCCTGATCTTACAGGTTTTTAATATATTATTATTTCAGTGACACTATACAAAAATCGATCTAAAAAACTGATCAAATACATTGATCAATATAAAATTGGACCACTTTTATAGCACTTGCACTTTAATAATGAAGTACATAATTTTTTTTTTTTCTGTATTAAAAATTAAACCGTTATAAATAAATACAAACAATAAATATAAAACCGTTATTCTGGTCTTATTCTACTTCAGGAAACTAGAAATTAATGTAATTATTTGTATACTGTATATTCTCATAAATAAATGTTTGACACTTGAAATATTATCGCAGGCCTTTAGGGTATCATCAAATAAATTTCTATTAAAACGCGTCAAACCTATAGCGTATTCTTGTGATTTTATCTTCTAGAATAAGTTAAAAGCGCTTAGAGCTACAGGATACCATATCTGAGATAAAATAGGCATTGAGGCGTAACAATATTTAATTTCAGCATAATATATAATGTAGGTACAATGTAGTGTTGGAAGACAAGATGTAAGTTATATAATATAATTTACATCTCTACAATTAAATATATATATTCTTATTCAGTAAATATTTAAAAGTAGTATATACTCGTTTATTTTGGGATTATTATTTAATTAGAAAATAATAAATTATCCTCTATTATGGAAGATTTATGTAGTTTATTACTGTTTGTGGGTAGCTAAGAAACGCAAATGAAGGTTGCGAAGAAGGAGGTGGTGTTGGTGGAACTAACAATGGGAAATGTAAATTTCTATTTACAATTTATGATGACAGATTGGGTAAAGTACGACCATTTGTGAATGAAACGTTTATATTTATGGTCAATAAACTGTGAATGAAAATTGGCCAAAATAAGACTTAAAAATATGTTAATATTTTACAACAATGCTTTACTGAATAATGCTTAAACGATTCGTTATAATATAGGTAAATATATTATAACGAATATTTATAGATTTTGCGTAAGTCCATATAAATATTTTTAAGGGATTTAAAAATCATTGAATAATTGCTGCAAAAGGTATCCTATGGCTAAAATGATTAAAATGTTATCAGATTCCATGAAAAATCTGGAGATTTAGTGAGTTCTAGCAATTAGTTTGAATTATTTGTGGTATAAAATGACACATTCCTAAGTTTTCACGTAACAACCTCGAACGTAAAAATTCTGACTGAACGTAACAACCCCGAACGTAACGACCGCAACCAAAACAGATTGAGACCTTAGAAAGAACTAATAACGAACCTGGGGAGTACGTAGGTTAAGACCCCGGCTGCAAGTTAGTATTAATTTCATCGTTATTTGCCAAATAAAAAATTCTCTTATCTTGACAATAAACGAAACAGTCTACCTGAGTCTAGCGATAAAAACAAGCCACGGTATGACATAAGAGCCGTTTGGGATTTTTTATTTGGCAAATAGGGATCTAAAAAAATAAAACCCGCCACAGGTAGGATTCGACATTTGTCCCGGATCGGAACCGAACGACATACAGCTGTTTCGAACTTGTTAGTTTTCATCAGTGCCGCACACGGTACGCCGATTCAGAACAAATACCGAATGAACTTTATGGCCTATACATCTTTATCGATACGATCTCTGTCAGTAACTTATAAGTCGGAAATCGAGAAAGGAACCACCAAGCCGCCAAGCGGTTATCAAAGTAGTTCCCGAATAGCAAAGCTATTACATAATCGCTCTAGGAAACAACTACTCCTCGGGCTAAAGCCCCGCTAGGCATTGAATTATACCCAGAAGCGATCCTCGACCCCTTTCTCGTGTTTCTGCACGATCAGATAAGGTTTCAAAAAATAAAACCCGCCACAGGTAGGGGATTTGACATTTGTCAGTGCCGCACACGGTACGCCGATTCAGGACAAATGTCGAATGAACTTTATGGCCTATACATCTTTATCGATACGATCTCTGTCAGTAACTTATAAGTCGGAAATCGAGAAAGGAACCACCAAGCCGCCAAGCGGTTATCAAAGTAGTTCCCGAATAGCAAAGCTATTACATAATCGCTCTAGGAAACAACTACTCCTCGGGCCAAAGCCCCGCCAGGCATTGAATTATACACAGAAGCGATCCTTGACCCCTTTCTCGTGTTTCTGCACGATCAGATACGGTTTCAAAAAATAAAACCCGCCACAGGTAGGATTCGACATTTGTCCCGGATCGGAACCGAACGACATACAGCTGTTTCGAACTTGTTAGTTCTCATCAGTGCCGCACACGGTACGCCGATTCAGGACAAATGCCGAATGAACTTTATGGCCTATACATCTTTATCGATACGATCTCTGTCAGTAACTTATAAGTCGGAAATCGACAAATAGGGATGAAAAAAACTATACATAGCATTCCTGAACACAGGCTCTTCCTGAAACTTCGAACTAAAGAGTAGGCAGTTTGAGGCCTTGGCAAGAACTAATACCCTTTTTTAATATTCCTTCAATCCTTAATCCGTTATTTCTTGAAAATGGCTCCAAAACGGGAGTCGAAACGTCGATATAATAATAATTGCAGATATTTTAGACGTAGAAGTCAGGACAATCGATTGTATTGCTGATCAATTTATATACTCGTAGAATAATGACCTGGTGGATACACCATCATTTATTAAGACCAGACAATGGATCTGAAAAGTAATAAGTCATTGAGACACCCCTGTAAGTATATTCGCTACGAAGCCTACAAACTGCAGATTTACAAAAATTTTCGTTGCACTTTTTCTATAATATCTTTGTGAACTTGGCACATTTTACTCTAGACAGTCGAAACATATTCTAATTTAGACTAACAAAACTGCCATAAATAGTAATCGAACACTGTATTGGATTTTAATTTCTCTTGAATTTCTAATAATAAAACTAAAAATAGTAATTACAAAAGAAACATATGTATCTATATGTCTATAGAATGTATGCAAATGTGTATGAAACTCAAATTTGATATGAAATAAACACCAAGATCCAGAACGTATTCAGGTCTACTTAAAATCGTATTGTTTAATTTGTAATTATAGGTAAGGGTATCATCTCTCCTGGTATATGACATGACATTTCATTTATTTAAATTTAAAGGCATATTGTTATAAAGACAGTCATTGATGTCTTCTAGTACCTTATATTGAAAACTGGGTATGTTGTTTAACAATTATATCGGTAATGAAAATTATGAAAATAATGGCTACAATGTAGAATCTTGGGGAATACCTTATATCTGCGTATCTTTTTTAATAAAAACGTGTGGTTTTAAATATACTGAATTCTATGTTTTAGGTAAGATTGACAAAACAGTAAAAGACTGTTGAGAAGACCAAAAGAGTTTTTCTCTCAACTTCTTTGTAGAGTGGAGTAATCTAACTGACTGTGATGCTTGACAAATATCATACCTAATACATGAGCATACAAGAACTGATGGAAAAGGATTTCAAAAACTTTAGCAAAATTAAAATAACTATTACTGGCGGACGATTTTTAATTTAGATATATTTCTAATTACTTTTAATAAACTTTCATTACTTTTAACATCTGTTTGGTCTTGGAACAAAGGAAAATTGGGCGTAAGTTGATTAATTATAAATTATGAACGGCTATGTTGCCTCAAGTTGTCAACTGTCAATGTAAAGGCCACCCACATATGTACTCTGGTATAGTGTATAGTTACGAGATAGAACGGATTATTATATACCTTATGTGATGATATCTTATGTAAAAGATGAGTTTAAATTAGTTTTAACTTTCTGTCGAGCGCAGCTAATCTGTGAGATAAGGCAGTAACTTTTTTCTTTGTCCTTTCGTGTTGTATTACGAATATTAACTCGAACTCCCTCATAGCTTCCTAGCACCAAATCACTATCCCTGATATGGTGTCGATTTTTTTAGTGCATTTCCTGGCCTTGTATGGGCCTCCCCGATCTGTCAGATGCATTGCGCCTGATTACGTCATTACTTTCACCTTCTTATTCTGTCAGATTTATTTTATTATTTAAATTAATAAAACTTTTTAGGATCTCTACACTTACTTATTCTGGTTATTTATGGTATTATTATTCAAAATCAGCAAATTTTTTTGTTAAATTAGTGGATTATACTAAATATCGTTACCAACAATGTGACATCTATTTTTGTTTGGAACATGTTAAATTGATGAAGAGGATTTATAATTCTTTACACTTAAAATACACAGTTACTTGTAACATTTCTTTGTAATTCACGTCTAATACTTATATATATATATATATATATATATATATATATATATATATATATATATATATATATATATATATATATATATAGATATATATAGCTTTATGACTTTTATATGAAAAAATAGGTGGTATGTTTTTTGCATTCTAAATATTGGTACTAATATATATTATATATATATATATATATATATATATATATATATATATATATATATATATATATATATATATATATATATATTACAAGATGAGCCCAAAGTAGGTAACGCATTTATTTTTCAAATATTATATTTAATAAGTTCAATATTAATGAAAAATAACGTCTCGCAGGTGACCGCTTTCTACTTCTTCACACAATCTTGCACACAGAAGCAATTAATATGAGTTACTTATATACTTTTGGACCACCCTTTATGAACTGTTATAAATTCATACATCATTTAGAAAAATTATTTTAATAAATTACAATTATTGAACTGACCGTATTAATTATATATTTTAAAACTAGAAACCAACTTACAGAGTCATTTATATAGAATTTATGAGGTCTTTAGATATTTGTTTATGTGTAATGTTCCTTAACATTTCCAGGAAAATAATTTTTCTCTTATCAGAACTTCTATTGCAACTATTTTTGAGGTATAACAATAACTTATATATGGATTATTCCGATATAATAGAAAATAATAACATATTTAAATTAATACATACTTTTTTATGTAAATTATTGAATATATGAACACAAGTTTTTTTTCATATTTTACAAACTCAAAAGATGAATGTATTAGTGAAAAACTTTAAAGTTTAAAGAATGTCCCAATTTTAATACATTAGTATCTTAATACCCTAGTGAATTACTGAATTCTCCTATCACTTGAAATAAAACTATTACTTTTGTAAATAATTTCCTCCATGTTCCTCAGCACTATCAGGTCTATTAGAAAATCTGTGTTTATCTTTGCTAATTACATAAAAGGTAGACTAAATAAATAAAATCTAGTAATATTGTTAATTATCGTAATTTATTGAATCTTTAAGAATCTTTCGTCTTGTTTATATGTTGGAAATGTATATGTAAACGTTGTCACAGTATTAAATTG
The DNA here is from genome assembly GCA_037954035.1 of Rosalia funebris. NCBI lineage: Eukaryota > Metazoa > Arthropoda > Insecta > Coleoptera > Cerambycidae > Rosalia > Rosalia funebris. Next base: position 18,504,690 of record JAZFAV010000007.1, on the reverse strand, counting down.
GATTGTAGTAATGGCCCATAAACCACAACTTGACCAATAATTAAGCTATTAACAAATCCAGTACCTGGGGCTTTTTCTACTTAAAAAGATCATTTAGGCATTAATTGTAGATTACTTCTTTTTAGAGCTCTTTCGATTACTATTTGCCGTATACCAAATAGCTGTACATTTCCAAACATTTCGCAGTTCGTCGCTGAAATAATCTCCAGTAATGCCTTGGCGAAAATTCTTCGTTAACATTTCGTCAATATTCTACATAATATGTGATCAGAAAATTATGATCAACTTCGAATCTCTGTTGGTCAAAGTTCCAGAAAAATAAATGTGTCCTGCTTGAGCACTGCCTGTCTAATTATTCTTTATAGAACAACTTCTGCGTGCAAACCACTGGTATAGCAATGAGTCCACTTAACCCAGAATAGATAACTTCTTCATAGGACATTTTGAAAAGTCGGCTTAGTAGTCAGCTATAAGAACGTAGAGGAAGAGAAAGTATGTTCCTGTTCTAATAAAAAGAACAACATCAGGCTGACTAGACCATGTTTTATAACGGAAATATACATATAACAACAACTAAAAGAATGCCGATTCAAACCACCACACAACACAGATATGGGCAGTAAAAATGAAAAATTTGATAAATTTTTCTGTCAAGCAAATTTCAAGTCCTGCTTCAAATTGGTTATAGCACTCTGGTTACTAGTAACATTTTTCATGTACAATTTGTCATGTATGTACTAATAGGTAATAAAGGAACCTTCCAGAAAATAATAATGATTAACGATCATCCCGATATGAATGTATTCTAGGGAGGTGTAATTGTAATTTTTTTTTAAATTTAATTATTTAGTGTAGCTGACTTTGTGCACTCACACCATTTAAATCTACTCTACAAATTATAATTTATATTCTTTTAGCAACTAACAATATAACCTCAATTTTTATCTTGTACATTATGTTCGCGATTAAGTAACAACAAATGTTATATTATTCCACTGTAGCGTTATCATTATTTTCTTGCAGTGACGGCTCGTCGGGGTAGGCAAGTGAGGCATTACAAATAAAAACAAGGAAAGTAAGAAATTACTTTTACTTGGTTTATTGTTCTACTTTCCAGTTTTATCTACATTTAAATGTAATTAAAATGATAATAATGTCTGTTCCGTATTTAATATTTTTATATTTTATTATATAATATCAAATCGATATAATTTGATACAAAAGGTATGTAGTTAACTATATAAAGGAGGTATGTGTTTAAATATCGTACTACTTTTTAAATTCATATAAGTATTCGCGATTTTCTAGTACAAGCAGAGCTAATGGTAAGGAAAGAACCATTGTGAGTTCCAATGAAAAACGAAAGTCAAATCTCTTTATATTGATACCAGGCCGGGAGATTCAAAAATATATAGTTTATTTCATCGCTATTTGCCAAATAAAAAACCCCAAACGGCTCTTATCTCATACCGTGGCTTGTTTTTATGGCTCGACTCAGGTAGACTGCTCCGTTTATCGGCAAGATAAGAGAGTTTTTTATTTGGCAAATAGCGATTAAATGAATAGTAACTGTCTAATATTTCCGAAGATAAAAATGCAACTAAATTTATAGCATTTTCAGGCAGGTTCGAATTTGCCTCAAACCAATCAGATACGAGCCATTAAAGACTGCACTGTTACTTTGCGCAGTAAATAGCTCGTTATGCAGTCTTAGACCGCATGTGTTTCATACTGACGATTGTTTAAATTTCATTTTTAAACCTATATTTATTTACCTTTACTATTTAAAAGATTAAGTTAGTAAGAAATTGGATTTTGTTACGCTCTATTATTATATAGTTTAAAAATATATTCTAAACTTAGAATGATTATTTTTGCTCGTTTTCACTAAAAACCTGGCAATAAATAGCGAATTAAATAAAAACGCTGTAATAGCCGATTTTCTAAAAAAAATTCGCTTAATTTTTTATGGTATCACGCCCTAAATCTTTTATCATCATGAGGTCATCAGTCCTAAGACTGGTTGGACGCTAACCTCCAGCTTGTCCTATCTTGTGCTAACCTACGCATTTCGCTAATTGTGCTACAACCAACATCCCTTACTATTTGCGAGCAGTAGTCTAATGTAGGCCTACCTCTGCCTTTCTTCACTCCTATTTCTGCCTCCTATTCTAGCGGACTATTCCCCCATGTCTCAGCAAGTGCCCTACCATTCTATCTCTTCTCTTCTTTATGTTTTTCCACATACTTCTTTTTTCGCCGACTTTCTCTAATACTTCTTCGTTTCTAACCCTACCAGTCCATGGTATTTTCATCATTTTTCGGTAACACCACATCTCAAAAGCTTCTAATTTCTTCCTACTTGCCTTCCCTACCGTCCAGGTTTCGCAACCGTATAGTGCCGTGCTCCATACATACGTTTTCAAAAATCTCTTCCTTGTTTCTAAGTTTATTACCCCCGAGCATAAAAGTGCTTTCTTTTTGTTAAAAGCTATTCGACCCTGCGCTATTCTTTGTTCTATATCTTTATCGCTTCTTCCATCCCAATTTATTTTACTTCCTAAATAAGTGAAGTCTTTAACTTCCTCCAATCTTTCATTATTAATTTGTACTTTCGTCTTTGCTCTGCTCTCGCGCCCTCTGCACACTAACACTTTTGTTTTGTTTCTATTCACCCTCATTCCATATTCCTCTGTCAACACTGCCTCCATTTCGTTCAATGCTGATTCTAGTTCCTCCTTACTAGATGCTAATCCTGCTATATCATCCGTGAATCTCAGCATTTTTAGTTTCTGTCCCTGTACTTTAATCCCGAAATCCACTCTATCTTTTACCACATTAATCGCCTCTTCGATGTACAGATTAATAATTAGTGGTGATAGCGTACATCTTTGTCTTACTCCTTTCCTAATACCTACTTCCCTTTTTTCCCCTTCTACTTCTATAACAGCAGTTTGCTCTTTGTATAGATTGTGTACTATTCTCCTATCTCTATACTTCATTCCTGCGCTCTTTATTATCTCGAACATTTTTTCCCATCTTACATTATCAAAAGCTTTTTCTTAATCTACAAATCCTATATAAGCGTTCTTTGCTTTTTCTATTGTTTTCTCTAACATTACTCTTAGTGTCAGAATAGCTCCGCGAGTTCCTCTATTTCGCCTAAACCCGAATTGGTCTTCTCCTAGTATTTCCTCCGCTCTATTCCATCCTCTTCTGCACTATTCCGGTTAAGATTTTTGACGCGTGGGAAGTTAGGCTAATCATTCTAAAATTCTCACATTTGTCGGCTCTTCTCTTTTTCGGTATAGTAACGATAATGTTCCTCTTATAATCCTCCGGCATCTCGCCCATTTCATATATGTATTTTACCAGTTCAAACATCCTATTTACTACTTTCTGTCCCGCACATTTAAAAATTTCCGCCTGTATTTTTCCGCCCTAAATCTTTAATAAACAATAATTCTGAAAACGTTGTAAGATTTAGTCATGATTTTGTTAATATGTAGAATACGAAATATTGATGGTGGTTGGTGGGTGTAAAGTACAAAATTAATTATTTGGTTGACAAGGTTTGTTATTCTCACATTATTCTCTCTTCAACATATTTTGTTGAAAAGAGGCCAAATAGAAATTGTTGACTAGGCAAAAAAGTTACCTTTTCAATATGCCTGCTTTCTTAATAATATCTCTAGGCTTAGTCAGGGGCTCATCAATTTAATCGAGACATTAACGCTACTTATTCACAGATATTGTTTTCGTGCTATTTAAAACTGTCGACTGGAAGTAATTTTGTCTCCCATAAATTTATCGACTTTAAAATAATTCGACAATCCCATATAAAGAAAATGCTGATGTTTATGCTACGCTTTTATATAGTCTTCTTTTGTTATAAATTAACTGGGTGCAACGATCTCACTCACAATAACAAGTTATTTGTATCATTTCGCTGGAGAAGATAAGTAGTTACAGAATTATATCAAACATACTCGGGGGACGACAAGCTAATCACACATTCAAAGCACAGGTGGTTTAATGATTATAAAAAATTGATAATATGTGATCTGCACAACTGATACGCAGACAGATGTATGTTTTAAATACACGGCGTGTAATAAATATGTAGATAGGACAATGACATCCACGCGCAGACTTACTTTCAATACCACACCTTGAGTTATACGACAGTTGAACAGTGCACCTGCAATAGAAGCCTACTAGACGTGCCGTATGCAATTCATAAGATCGTATTGTATGTATTGTGAGCAGAAGAGAGGTCATATGTGGCGCGAACGGCGTTGCCAGTTTTTTACATACCTAAATATCTTCATTTGATCCGATTAGATTGAATATCCTAAGTCCAAATCTTATCAACAAGATGTGAAGGGGCTACATATACCTTGTTGGTTAAAAGAATACGATATTTGAAAAATATTTTATTTCATCTTACTCACTCGATACACCAGACGAGCAAGTTTCGATGTTTTAATAAGGAATCTAGGGAAACCATGATTTTTTTTACTTTGGATACATGTCGATAAATTAAATGTTTGTAGAAGTATTTACACATTCGCAGACACTTCTATTTCTAAACCACTTGTTAGACATTTTAATCATCTCCCGATTATGGCAACTTGGTTGACGTATCGTGCGTCAAGAAATGTTTAATTCTTCGGCGCTTCTGGAAAACGTTTCCCAGGATACCAAACAATCTAAAAAAAATGACAAACTACAAAACATATGCAAACTCTGTCAAATATCTCATATTATAAGAGGCTCAAACATGTCTCCTTATGCTAGACAATACTCTATACTATATGATAAAAGAATTATTTTCTAAAGTTTGCGAGCATCTCTGACGTCCCATATTCTGGAGTATCTACGATGTTAGCACATAATTCATCAAGGTACGAACTTTCATTTTCGAACACTCAAATTTTCGTATTCATATATTCCCAGGAAAAAGGAATATTTGAGACCACGACAGGGGAATGGAGGCCTTTAATTGTGCCTCTTCCACTTATAATTCGATCGGGTATTCTCTATCAGTATTCTTACGCTTGTACCCCTCTCGCATTATGAACAGCCGTCTTGCTGATCACATGTAAATATTGTTCTACTGTAAGGTTATCGTCAATGAAATTAATGTCAATAACGTTGTTCCGTATAATTTTGCGCACATAACCAATTTTTTGAGGGTACTGGATCCATAACGACAATCTTAAATGCCTATTTTCCCTTGACCAGATTCAATTCGGTTGTGGATAAATTATGATGACCATGCAACGAACTTTCATCTCTGTATAAGACGTTTCTTATGCACTTAGTTATTTTTGTAAGTCTTCTAACTAAGATCTGTTTTAACTTCCTTTGTCAGTGACACAAGTAAGACGTTTTCCCCACCTAATAAAGCTAACCAGCTTTCGGGAGAAAATTGTACATTTCAATATTATATACATTAATATGTTCACTAATAGGGCACTAACAAGTTGCATTATAACTATTTAATATTCCCGCGTCTTCGTAATGACACTGCTTTATGTACTCACTCTATAAAATAACTTGTAGATAACTTGATCAGCAATGCCAATATATCTTCAGTCTTTTCATATGCATTATAGAGAATGTCTTTTATAGAAGAGCAGTAACAATATATTATCAAATGTAGTGAGGAGGTATGAAAAACTTAATACCGTAGTGATTTTGTTCTGTTGTAATATGTGTGCAATAAGACTATAGAAATTGTGGTCCGGCTCCTTGGCAGTTATGTAAGGTATGAACAAATACCATTTTTCTGGCCTTAAGTACGTTTTGGCTTGGTATTTCGTTGTCCTCCTGTTTTACATACTTATTTATGGAGTACACTAGATGTTATATCTTTATGTCAGTATTAGTAGCATCATTTTACTGATCTTCTTTCTTGTGATCTCTTGAATTCCTGCAGAATGAATATTTACCTTAAAATTTTATTATCTGGTCCTCTTAATTTTTATATTATATTGTACATTTCTTAATAGTTTAAAGTTGATTATTCTAAAAATTAATTACATTGTCTGTGGTACCCGCCTTAATCTTTAGATCACCTTCATTATCAAACATTATATGTTAATAAATGATTAATTAAATAAAATAGAAACCGTATTTTTTCTTTTTTTTTTTATAAAAATACATGAAATACCTACTTCACTTTTCCCATTATTTGCCATAACTAATTTCAGTACATCTCTAAACATAGAATCAACAATGCTTACCTAAGAACCCTTATTCATTTTTACTGCATTGCCGTTTCTACAGTATGTCTTAAAAATATATCAAACTACTGAAATAAGGAGATTTTTATTCTTCACCCCATCTGAAAATGCCTTATATAATAAGGACTAAACAAGTTAGGCCAAAGCAGCTATCCTCCTGGCTATATGCCGACGACGAGTACTGAATTGTATGGCGATATTTGCACTATGTTAGACAAAATATGGCAATACTCCTTACTTCAGTAGTTGAAATTACTCTCTACCAAGTAAACTTTGCATTATAAAAAATACATATAATTAAACATTCTCAAGAAGTCTTGTGTATTTGCCTCTAGCCTTGCCTTAAACACCCAATCACCTACATCTCGTGTCGTGAGTCTCTTCTCAGGGGGATTTCTAGAACATTTTTATTATTACTACATTATTTTTATTTGTATTTTTTCCGGTGTGGCTTATGTGCTTGCCCTAATTGGCGACATTGCGTGATTGTTAAAAAGAATCTGTAAAATCTTCTTCATGATTATTTGTTTAGTAATGTAGATTTTACAAAGTAATTTAGATGCCATAAAAACTTACATTAATACCTCCCTGTGAACCTCCCAGAATCGAGGAACAAAAGAAAGAAAATGCCTATCAACTGAAAAGGAATATTAATATTAATATTGCATTATATTGAATTTAAAATGATGACCAATTTTAATGAATTGGTCTCTGATGATCTAAAATGATTCTTTTTGTTAAGGATATGCACCCTGGAATAATTAGTTTGTGTCTGTAGACCACAATTAAAAAGAGAGTTTTATCAAATATTGGGTTTAGTACGAAAAATATAACATTTTGACATACAACCAAAAATATTGCATATTATTATACTTGTAACGAAAAAACTAAACACAAATTATTTGGTACTCTTTTTGACATTTTGACATGTAACCTAAAATATTGCATATTATTATACTTGTAACGAAAAACCTAAACACAAATCCTTTGGTACTCTTATTTTTGTTAAATTTTGATCCTAAATTTTGAATTTTGTCACTAAAACAACATTTCATTATTTTATGCGCAATTTGAATAAAGAACTATGGCATGAGAAAAGCATACAAATTTCTGGCATTTTACACAAAAGTATTTTGTTTTTGAGTTTTTGTGACAAAAATGGCATCTCTTCCTGGTTCCTGGAGCAATATTTTGATTTGGAGTGGTTAGCTGTGACGTGCCTGCAACTTCTTGTCTCCGTTCGCGAACTTGAGAAGGAATGTTTTTCGCTAAGGAACGTCTTTTCAAATGTTTTTTGGTTAGGGCCAACGACAATTGTTTTAGGAAGCATCTTCTTTTAATCTTTGGTAAATCGATGTTGTTGGCAGCATAAATTATTTAAGAATTAATGCCGGCCATGTTCAGAAGAGCATAAAAAATAACCATAGGCCATCTTCTTGTATTCCGAGCTACGTCATATGTAGCGCACAGTTTGTCTAAATTATCCATACCACCTTTGGTTAAATTATAAAAGGTAATTATGTCAGGCTTCGTTTGGTCCCCGGTAGATGCATCAATTGCATCGTCATGGTGCAAACTTGAGATAAGAATAACGTTTCTACATTTCTTTGGAACGTATGACACTATTGTCATATCGTCCTGAAATCCAAATATAGAAGAACACACTGAACGGTCCTTAGTATTTACGAAGTCCTGTGGAAGTTCTCTGTGGAAAGAAAATTTTTGTTAAGTTGAAACTGGTAAAACAGTTGTCACAAGTGATATATATCACAAGTGTTTACGCCAGATAAGGGAGATATCAGCTTCAACACGATATTTTCTGGATCGACACAACATGGTCCCTCGGGTTGTTATCCCACATATACTTCAAGATTTGAGGCATACGAAGTTCGGAAATTTGCCAAAACAAATATATTTATGCCATATTTATTTGGCTTGGACGTATATATTACTTGAACCCACATCGTCCTCTAAAAGCTTCTAACTTTTCATCAATTGTTGTGTATTCGCCAAAAGTGTAGGCAGACTTGCAATTACCAACAAGGGCATCGAAAATATCTTATACCAACGCTAACTTGTCAATTTGTTTTTTTTATTCCCTCGTAGCAAGGTTCAATCTCTCGGCTCCTGTACCATCTCTACCCCACAGTTTGTTTGTATTTACACGACTGCTCTTCAAACAACCAGCTAAATACGGTAAGCCCAATAATGCTTTTATTTCTACAAGATCAGTCTGCCTGGCCGATCTTTCCCTTTTGTACCGCGCTGATTTTATAAGTTATTTATATAGAGTTTAGTATTTTCAACAACAATTTGGAGCATACCCACCGAGAAAAATAATTCCCAACATTCCAAATAATGTGTTGCCTTTTATGCCGGTACTCTAACACCAGGCAAATGCTTTATCAAATTATCTTTTCTGTTTTTACCCACTTGGAATGACAGTGGTTCTTCCATATTGTTTTCCCATCTTTCCCAGTGAAAATTGGCACTCGTTGCAAATTTGAACTTCGCCGGACTACATTTTGATCTTCTGTAGTACCATCTGCTTCTTGTTCTGATTCACTGTATGTGTCTCGACTCTCGGTAATATCTTTTTCATTCGCCAGTTCCTCTTCATTATCGTCTGCACTTTCATCCTGTTGCGCTTCTTCCCAAAGACGCCACAAGCGTTCTTGTTCTTTTTCAAAATCACCCAGTTAGCCCTAAAGCGACAGAGACAATCATTTAACCCTAAAGCTCTATATGTTCACAACTTACAACAAGAAAACGTTCTCACAACAATGTCTTTATGACGGCATAATAGTTATAACACAAACGGTGGCGTGGGTCTCAGAGACCCATTTAGCAAATAAATCGAAGACGATAACACATGCAACCCTCTCTCTTTCTACAGCCGTACTAGACCACAAAGGGCGAGATACCGGGACGCACCGGTCTCGCCTCTCCACTACTACCATTTTACATATAGAATTATGTCCAACTGGGTCTGTGAGACACGGCACCACTGGTAGAGGATTAAACATCATTACTTGTGCACTTATACTTGATTTTAAAGTTTCTTCACACTTTGGTTTTTTTTTTGGTTTTTAATAATTTACCTGTATAATTTTATGTTTAATAATCTAGGGTATTCTAGAAAATTTGCTAATGTGCATAATGAAATAAGGATAACTAAAAAATAATCTTGTTTGATATTTCTATCCACGTGGTATTTTTATGAAATATGATCATATTATATTTATGTTTTTGGGGGAGAATAGTAAAATTTACATAATAAGGTAAACATTGCATATGTTCCAAATAAATTTATTTTTTATATAATTCAAGTAGATAACCTAGATAATATATATTATTCCAACAACTGAAAACAAACAGAGATATTAACTCTATTCAATTAACATATATGCAAATAAATAATTATAACGATAATCCCTAATATATTGTGGATATTTTAGTCATTTTTTGTTTTATTATATTTGATTCCATTAGCATAATTGTTTAGAATTCATTTGAAAATAACATTGTAGAAAATAAATATTTAAATAGGGTGTCCAATTTAAATTCTGAAAGTTCAAGTTTGGGTCACTTCCGGTGAAACTCATGGAAAATGTTTCCACCAGTCCAAGTTCGTGTCATTTCCGTGAAACTCAGGAATAATGATGATGATCGTCAGTGATTCATTCCACCAATCATTATGAAATATTTTATAATCAATATAGGAAAGGTTCCAAAGAATGTATGGAGTCAGTTTTAACAAAAATACCTTGGTATTCTCTTTAAAATATTACTTTGATTCACGCAAATACATTTAATTTTATAATGCCTACGTTGATCCGAGCTAATCGCTATTGGTGTGGTCGCCATTTTTTGTACAAGGTAAAAATTACGCTCAGCGACCAACTGATCAAAAATCAGATTTAGCTATATAGTTAAAACTTGAAATTTCCAGTATTTGTTGTCAACTGGACGTCGTTGGTAATATAGAAATTATATACAGAATCTTATAATTATTATAAGTTACCTACCCATAACAAAAATATCAGCTACATATATATATTTGCTAACATTATTTAATTAAATATATATATTTTCGACCTCGTATTCATAATATTATATTTGATGTTGTTATTTTTCATATTAACATAAAACAAATTTCTAGCTTACTTTGTCAAGCGATGCTTTGTCTGATTTTGATCATTGAAAATTTGACCAGTCAATGATCAGTTTGATCTAGATCAGTTCTGAATTAGTATAACTTACTCTATATTTTCTTATAAAACATTATCCCCAATAAAAACTAAAATATTGAATAAATTTAATATATACATTAGACTTCATGCTCACGGATAGACGCATATAATATGATCGAAAATCTTGTTGATCTTCGAGACACGTGCTCGTTTATCAAATAATGCGCAATATAATTGGCAACATTCCACTTAAAGTATGTTAAAAATCGATTCATATTTTCTTTGTACTACTATTCCTCGAGCCGTGAGACGAGTTTCTGAATACAAACCGTTTGTTTTACGGCCGCAGTCTATTGTATGAATGGACGAAGCAACTTCGCCAAAAAAGGATATTGGATAAAAACAAGGAGAGTATAAGAACAGCGTAAGATCGAAAGAAAATAAGGCTACAGGTATTTTTAAAGGTATGAGAAATTAATTGGATTACCTAGAAGAAAAAGGTTTAACATAATAGACGCTGAACGGGAATAGCTGTACGCAGTTTAGGTATTGCAAATATTTGAACAAAAGTAATTGCATTCACGGAGTAGCTGAACAAATAGATAAAATAATTGGAGAACCTGTAGATAAGGAATCTATCAAGATTATGAACGGATTTATAAATAATGACAAATAATGATTTTTTTCTATTTTTAATTTCTTTGCAGTTGGAGTCTAGTGGGCGTACATTTTCACAACGGAATTCTCGATATCGTTGACGCAATGAGTCTAACTTACGTTCAGGAACAGCAACATAGCAAATAAAAGGAAACACAGAAAAGGCTTTCTTAATTAGTTTCCTTTATCCTCTTACTTTTATTCAAAATAAGAAGACAAAGAAAATTAAAAGGGACCGTAAAGCAAGGCGAATATATTTTTTTACATGATACCTGATTGAATGCATTGATATATAATCATAACCTTAATCATTGTGATTGAAATGCTATGCAGAGGTGATAAAGTGCATAACATTCATATGCTTCAGTGTTTACTTCAATACATAGATTTATTAAAACTAAGCAACAACGGTGAATACTTTAAAGAAAACGTTCTGTATAATGATAAAAACTGACTAGTATAGTAGAATTATTTTATGAAGAGCAAGTCGGCAATAAACCGTGCGACAAAGAGCAATGTATAGCTTACTATAGTTTACCTTCTCCCACGCGAATGCAGTAAAAGAATTTTACGTGCGCAAATGATCTATAGGCAAGTCTGTGTCTCTTATTCAGTCAAACATGCATCTGTCTTTGTCGCACGATTTATTGCCGACTTGATCTTCATAAAATAATTCTACTATACCTAATCACAGCTTAGTATTGAGTAAGCTGTGACCTAAGTTACGTATAAAGCAGTGGATGTAGCAATGCATGTCGCTCGGCTTTCGGTTTTCTCTTTTATAGCTTGTCCCTAACATCTGGTTGTGACGCGATGGGGGTGGCTTTTGTGTCACTTTTTGACCATCGAATATGCTGGAACAGGCTGGCTATTATTGAGAAATACAAAGTTAAGGGAAGTTAAAAGTTCAATATAGTTCCTAACATAAGATAGGATTCCGAAATAAATACAGCCGATCGTTCCCATAATAAGTACATTTTTAAGGGAAGGAAACTATTTACTGTGACCCTAATAAATCCACTGCCACAAACTAATAGAAATAACTTCCTAAAAATTTATTTTTATATATTGTATTAATTTTATAGATTTCATACCTAAAATAGAGTCGATGATAAGTATAACGATAAATGTTATGAGCCTAAATTTAATCATGATCTCATATTCATTTATAGTTCTATAAGTATAAGTATAACTGAAAGAATGAAGAAAATCGTAATTAAGCAAAAACCACATATCTAGGGCGCAGATGGACTATTTGCAAATATATTTTATTTATATGTAATATATGTATTTATATATAATATATATATAAATATATATATTAAATATATATATTTATATTTTAACTTTAACTACTATCTGAAACTAAACTAAAATGAATGAACTAAATGAAAATATGTGCCACTGACGCATACAATTAGTACTTAATACATCTTTTGAAGGATGACAGTTACCTCATCAATGGAAAATATCGTATATTATGCTTATAGCTAAAAAATTCGGAACAGTTCAGAGATCCATTAGTCTTTATTTTCCTTCTCCTTAAAATTGCTAAATCTACAATATACAAAAAACATTTTCAATATATTTACCGAAAATAAAGTAATTTTCCAAAATGAGTCAGGTTCTAGAAAAGGCTTTAATAGCCCTATTTTAGTATTTAACGTAACTGATGACATTCTGCGAATTATCCACCGTTGACAGGTTACATATTATTTAACTATACTGGATATGACTAAACCACTTGATAATTTAGATATTAGTTGTTTGACAGGAATTTGTGAAAACATACTTTATTAGTTTTAAAATTGCCTTTCAGATAGATATCAATTTACTAGGATTAATACAAAACCGCACATACATGTGTTACACATTAATTTAAACGGGAGTTCCACAATAACCTGTAGATACATTTTTGTTTAATACTTTCTCAGCAGATATTTCAAAAATATCCTTAAAATTCAAACAGAAATGCACCTTTGCACACCGCAAATGTCCTTCACATCTCTAGATTACCTTCTTCAACAGCTTTAATATGTGGTGCGGGAAGTAATCATCATTACCAATGTGCGAAATTTCATCACGAGCCAGAGTAGCTTTTTTTTAATGTGGCTTTTGGGATAGTTCATTCTCATTCTACCAATTAGTTGAAAATTTAATTATGGACGGGGAATTGGTTTTCAATCTTTTTCAGTTCTTCACTTAAGTTGCATCATATTTCTAAATTTAATACGGAAATGACAATTTTCATTGTTACAATGCAATCATGGGTAAATAAACGATACCCTAAAATAGGTAACATTTGTTTTGGTATGTACTATTTACATATAGTTTATTTCATTGCTATTTACCAAATAAAAAATCCCAAACAGCTCATATCTCATACCGTGTCTTGTTTTTATAGCTAGGCTCAGGTAGACTGTTCCGTTTATCGGCAGGATAAGAGAATTTTTTATTTGGCAAATAGCGATGAAATGAATTTCCAAATAGGTGAAAATTGAAGCACCTTTACCTAATTGAAAGGTCTGTATCACCCCATAAGGTTTCATCGGTATTGTACCAATATTTATGTACCGATGGTTGGTTGCCGCTTGACCTCTAATCTTATTAACCTTACCAACAGGTAAGAGTTTACCAATAGAGGCTGGTACAAAATTATAATGAAAGGGAGTCTTATATAAGTTTATCTTATACATATTAATACGTGGGTTCTCTCGTGAAATGCTCTAACTTGAAACTTGAAACTAAGAAAGGAAATCATTTCTTACCCAACACCTGCTTCTCGTCATTGGTGGTGATTGTTCTGGCTCCACATCAAAACAAATAGTCACTCGGTTAACCTTACCTTAATTACTCGTTTTGTCGAGTTACCTCAGATACCAACGCGAGAGAAACACCGATTTAATTAACAAGGGAAACGTTTAATCTAATAACAATGAATAAAATTAACAAATATATAAAAAAAAGAAAAGAAATAAAATAAAATAAGAAAAATGAGATAGTTACAGTGTTACAAATACAAAATAATATGGTAAACTAATATGGTAAATAGTGTAAAGTTTAATAATGTTCTACAGAGGTAACCCGAAGCTAGCAACAAAATTTAGAAAAGGGATAATACTTATTAAAATGTTTACTGAAAGATGACCGAAACAGAACTGACAAAAATTATAACTTTCTTCAAGGGCTCAACATCCCATAGGGGTGGTTTAGACGAACCAGGCCAGGATTGGTTGAGATCTTGAAGCTTTCGTACTTCGACCAATAATATTGATTTTCGGGTTACCGTCTGTGCATATGTCGAATATCGACATCTCTCCTTATTATACAAACAAACATGATAATTAATTGTAAGATCATAATATGCAATTCTATACATATGTATGTATAGATTAAAACATTGATTAAACCATTGATTGTTAACTTTATTGTTAATATTTTCCCTCGTATCCCGCTATATGTTGTGATATTTTATGATCAGTTATGATTGGTCCATTATACAGAGATAAATGTAACGAAAGCTCTCCATGGACCAATCGGCGGGCATTTTATTAAATCCTATAGCCTTAATTATTTTAACTTAGTCGTTCCTCTATTTCAATTCATTTATAATGTAATATAATTTCCTTTGATGAATTGTGTCCATTCAGACATCTGTTTGGTGGCCTACTTGAATCTTTAAAATAAGCTCTTTATCTAGTTAACCCTTGTTATGGGAATTTAGAAAAATACACGCCAAATATAACTTTCTCGACACATGTTAGAAGACTGCCATTCACTTGTCCATTTGTATCCAGGCAAATGTTAGGGCACTCTTCAGAATATCGTCGCCAACTTTCTAATAAATTTTGATTACCACAATGGTGCTTTACTAATATTAAAAAAAAGGTTACTCAAAATAGAGAGCTTAATGGCAATCGGATGTTCCCTCAACTGCGGACCTGCCTGAAAGGACACTATACAGGGGGTTTCTATAATAAGAATATTACACGAGAGTCATCTTGTTTCAGTATGGAGGTTGGTGAAATGAGACAATTTTTTTATTAGAAAGCGGACAAAAACATTTAGTATCTATTATTGTTATGGTCTTCATTTTTAAAGTCCTTCTACATTACTGATATGATCCTTACTAGAAACAATTAGGCACAGGAATATTTGGAATAGACTGTCCTGATTTGCTCATAATAAGACCGAAATAATAATCTGCAGTGGTTGATATTAATACTCCAAGGGAGATGGTTTACATATAAATCATCTTTCTTAGTTCTTCTTAGAAACAGTTTAGAATTAGAATTAGTTATTTGTTCTTTAGTTGTTTCCCGTATATTATAAAAGCTTCCTCAAAAAGGATTCATACAATTTGCTAGTTAGCTTAATATTTTATCGTACTCTCAACTTATTAACAGTACCATAAATTACACTGGAGAACAAAATTTAATTTCTTTTTATCTTACGAGGTGAACTTTGCATTCTTCTTGACACTTATTTCAATTTTGTTTTCAATCGTTTTTCTATTAGGCAGGGTTTCAAAGTGGCAATGTAGTTAAACTTTGTAAAGGTATATATCATTTATCAATAAATGACATACAATGTGATAAATTTAGTTCAAAAATGTACAGTGTCCAGTAATTTATTTATTTATTTATTTATTTATTACAACTACTCTACAGGAAAACCCATTTACAGAGCAGGAAAGTACAGTGAGTATTCACATTCAATTAGATTAATATATTTCACAAACATAACAAAAAAATTTAATACAAATACGTATACACATATTTAATACCTAGGTATATGAAACAATATATAAAAAATAAGAGAAACAAAGATGCACGATTAAGCATAATAATATTTAATAAACAACAGAGTGCAGTTAAATATATCGAATTTATCACAGTTGTTGTTATATTTAGTGCCCATTAAAAACAGGGGTGAGAATTTTAGAATATTAGTACGCGGAATAGAGAGGTTAAAGCTTTTGGACGTTCGAGCATGCAATTGAGGTATATAAAAATTCAGTTTGCTTAATAGGTTTTGACAATCAATCATATTGTGTATAAGCTTATATTTGAAATATTTGAGAACAACATTCCCGCTTCGTGTCAAGTATTGTCATCACAAATCTTGCCAAAAAACCATTCTGAGGGAAACCAATAGGTGGATACATAGTGTCTGATTTGAACGATAGTAGTTTCAGAAACCTTCTTTGAACCATTTCCAAGCTGTTAATATGGCATTAATAATAAGGATTCCATACGAAAGATCCATACTCAAGTTTAGATCGGACAAAAGCAAAGTATAGAACTTTCAATGTATCGGTGTTTGAGAAATCCCTGCTAGTCCTTATTAAAAAACCCAGTGTATGCAACACTTCAGACACTACTTTAGTTACGTGAGTGGTAAAAGACAGATATTTTTAAAAAATTATGCCGAGGTCTCTGAATGTGTCAGATCTTTGAAGAATAAAGCCGCCTAACCTATAATCGTATATTATTGGAGATAATTTAGTGGAATAGGACATAGCATTGCACTTAAATATGTTTAGATGTGGATTATTACTAGTACATCAATTATGAAGATTACACAGATTTTTATGCAGAAGAGCACAATCATCCAGGGAAGTAATAACCTTAAATAATTGAAGGTCGTCAGCATATAACAGACAATTGACAGATATTACAGTGACAATGTCATCAATAAAGAAATTAAACAGCAAGGGGCCGAGGATAGAGCCTTGAGGCACACCTGACGTGGCACCATACTCAAGGGACCTGAAACCATACTCTCTTCAGAGTCCAGTAATAGTCTAGCTGCATAGCTAGGCTCTATTTGCCACTGTATCACTTCTCCATGACTAAAGTGTCGTGATGAAATCTTTTGCCATCCTAATCACTGATGGCTCCGGGAGTTTTTAGGAAAAAGTGTGAGTACAGAAAATGTATTTTTAGGCTCATGTTGCATCTCATGGCTTTATATGAGGTCAATGGATTATTTACAATATCCATGTAATGTTCAGCTATACAATCTCCCAAAATATGGTATAGTTTATTCCATCGCTATTTGTCAAATAAAAAATCCCAAACGGCTCTTATCTCAAACCGTGCCTTGTTTTTATGGCTAGGCTCAGGTAGACTACTCCGTTTATCGGCAAGATAAGAGAGTTTTTTATTTGACAACTCGAACACAAAAACTAAGGACGATGAATGAATTCAGCACTGATAATAAAATAAACATAACTGCCACAAAATACTGGCGTATTTTAATTACGATGCATTACAATTTTGATAACAAATGCTCCATTAAAATAAAAAAATCGTTTTAGTAATGTTTTGAAATTATTTTAAGAATAGTCAGCTTCAACTATCCTAGAAAGCTTCTGCCATATAATAGTGTAGTATTCTAAAAATACTTATCAAAATTTATATTTCTTCATATATATATATATATATATATATATATATATATATATATATATATATATATATATATATATATATATATATATATATATATATATATATATATATATATATACAATAACACATACATTTTTTACATTTATTACTTGGTGGTTATGTCCCTTGTCACCAATTTTGTATTTGGATATAGTGCATGGTCAGTGGATTTGCATACACAGAACAGCAAGCATGTTTTTAATTATCTGCATCATGTTTTATGGAAAATTCTCCTCGAGATTTGCATACAATAGAAACGATCTATTTTGTAAACACCACATGTAACCTCTAAGAATTATGTAATTATTTAGTTTTAACTATGATTAGATTTTCTAATTAAGTCTTACAGACAAGTATTTAAGGGTGTCTACACCGGACTATCCATTGAAGTTATTATTTCTGTCACACGACCTTATAATATTAATGTTTTATTTAATATTAATATGTGTATTAAGTATTTATTGTAGATATGTTTCGAAAGTGAAAACAAAAACTTCAGAATTGGTCCTAACTTACCGATATGTTAACTTGGTATTAAAAATTGATGCTAAATACCACTAGTAACATATTAACCTATAATAATAATTATTTAAGAATGTTACACATTTATGAATGTTATATATGAGTCGTTATAATTACAGAACAAAATAAAAACTAAAACCAGTTATAGTTTATTTCATCGCTATTTGCCAAATAAAAAAATCTGAAAAAACTTCCGGTCTCTTGTTTTTATGGCTAGGCTCAGGTAGACTGCTAAGATAAGAGTCTTTTATTTGAAAAATAGCGATTAAATGAATAGTAAATCTAAAAACTAATTGGAACTTAATTTTGGAAATAAATTTAACTTTGTAGGAAAACTATCAAGTTGGGAAGTAATAATAATAATAATAAATAGCTTTCTAATTAACCTCTAAAATCGAAAACTTAATTTCACTCTTCCAATCAAGCTGAGGTAGCAAATTAATATCACATAAATGATATAATTAACACATATACTATATACTATGATATAATTTACAATCCATTAACTAGGTTTATTAATAAGCTTAAACGTATGAAGCAGAGTGTAAATAAGAAGTGTAATGTAAAGAAAAGCAGAGAAGTGATAAATCAGTACAGATGTAATTTTCCATAAAAATATGTATAAGGTATAAAATACATGAAATATAAAACAAACAATTTTAAAACCTTAAAACGGACTATTCCGCATGTAGAATATCTCTATCTCGAAATTAAGTTGCCGAGCAAAAATAAACCAACACATAAATGCAGAATATTTATTTTCTGCGACAGTTTTACTTTTTTCAATTTTTCTCAAATAGTCCAACATCGTGCTTTCTCATGACCCATGCACAGGGTGGGGTGTATCCTATCCACCTCAAAATCGATAAATGTCGTCTGATAGACGTCCCTAATCAGAATCAGTCAAAACCCTATTTAATTCAGTGATCGTGCTAACAAAAACAATTTCTCAAATAGTCCACTTCTGTGCTTTCTCATGACCCATGAACACACACACACACACACACACACACACACACACACACACACACACACACACACACACACACACACACACACACACACACACACACACACACACACACACACACACACACACACACACACACACACACACACACACACACACACACACACACACACACACACACACACACACACACACACACACACACACACACACACACACACACACACACACACACACACACACACACACACACACACACACACACACACACACACACACACACACACACACACACACACACACACACACACACACACACACACACACACACACACACACACACACACACACACACACACACACACACACACACACACACACACACACACACACACACACACACACACACACACACACACACACACACACACACACACACACACACACACACACACACACACACACACACACACACACACACACACACACACACACACACACACACACACACACACACACACACACACACACACACACACACACACACACACACACACACACACACACACACACACACACACACACACACACACACACACACACACACACACACACACACACACACACACACACACACACACACACACACACACACACACACACACACACACACACACACACACACACACACACACACACACACACACACACACACACACACACACACACACACACACACACACACACACAC
Source organism: Rosalia funebris (assembly GCA_037954035.1). Taxonomy (NCBI): domain Eukaryota; kingdom Metazoa; phylum Arthropoda; class Insecta; order Coleoptera; family Cerambycidae; genus Rosalia; species Rosalia funebris. The sequence goes on along the minus strand of JAZFAV010000007.1, from coordinate 18,484,891 downwards.
ACACACACACACACACACACACACACACACACACACACACACACACACACACACACACACACACACACACACACACACACACACACACACACACACACACACACACACACACACACACACACACACACACACACACACACACACACACACACACACACACACACACACACACACACACACACACACACACACACACACACACACACACACACACACACACACACACACACACACACACACACACACACACACACACACACACACACACACACACACACACACACACACACACACACACACACACACACACACACACACACACACACACACACACACACACACACACACACACACACACACACACACACACACACACACACACACACACACACACACACACACACACACACACACACACACACACACACACACACACACACACACACACACACACACACACACACACACACACACACACACACACACACACACACACACACACACACACACACACACACACACACACACACACACACACACACACACACACACACACACACACACACACACACACACACACACACACACACACACACACACACACACACACACACACACACACACACACACACACACACACACACACACACACACACACACACACACACACACACACACACACACACACACACACACACACACACACACACACAATGGTTTAAAAACCATCTTTTTTTGGTTTTTAGGCCGATAAGCGAAAAATAGAACCTAGAAAAACTACTCTTTTTACACGATAACATTACTTTTCCACGTATAGTGGAGTGCGGAAAAGTAATAAACCTATAACCAATTGGGCACCATGAAAATAAGAAAACAAGGAAAGCATAGAAAAATATAAAACATTTTTAATTGTAAGTACATATATTTGCAAAACTGCTTAGTCATATTTTTAAATATATTAAAATATTGGTTTTTTTACTTTTTTCATAAATTGCCAAGGAGAAACGTTTTTAAAATTAGGTAAGATTTTATTGTAGTGGCAAGGAGTGGTAATATCAGATAAGAAATATGAATGTGAAAAAGGAGTATTAAAATCAATATATGAAAGGAACTCTGTTATGCTGATATCCTGTGGATATATACATATACGAAATTTTATGATATTCAATTGAATAAAAGTATCGCACAATAAAACTCTGTTTGTAGTAATGACATTTCTATTGCTGTATATTAGTTTCACTTCTCAAAAAAAAAAAATGCATATGACTAATTTTGAAGAATCGATGTATAAGCCAAAATTGTTACTACCTACCTTCTAGTTTCATGATCCTCATTATTTAACACTATTACAAACAATCGCCTTTCCAAAAAGCGTCACCAGTTAATAGTCAACAATAACTATTGTGAGATTTAAACAAGAGATCTTAAATGCTCATTGATTCTCAAACAATCAGTAGCAACCTCATGTTGCTGAAAAGAATAGTAAACCTGCGTATCGTCAACATAAACGTACTATTCATTTCATCGCTATTTGCTAAATAAAAAACTCTCTTATCTTGCGGATAAACGGAACAGGTATACCTGAGCCTAGCCATAAAAACAAGCCACGGTATGTTTTGAGGATTTTACTTTTCCGCACTCCACTATAGGTACGTGAAGAAGTAATGTAATTATATAAAAAAGAATTTTTTTTCTAGGGTTTATTTTTCGTTTTTCGGTATAAAAACGAAAAAGATTGTTTTCAAACCATATTGTGTGTGTCGTTGTCTTCGTTATCGTTGTCAGCCTTATCGTTGTCATCGTTATCGTTGTCATCGTTGTTGTCGTTGTCATTATCGTCGGCATTTATTCTTGTTAACACGATAACTCAACTAAATCGTGTCTGATCGATCGGGTTTTGACTGATTCTGATCGGGGACGTCTCCCAGACGACACTTATTGATTTTGAGGTGTATATGATACACCCCACCTTGTCCATGGGTCATGAGAAAGCACGATGGTGGACTATTTGAGAAAAATTTCTGTTTATAGCACGATCACTCAATTAAATCGTGTCGGACCGATCGTGTCTCTACTGATTCTGATTAGGGACGTCTACCAGAGGATATCTACTGATTCTGAGGTGGATAGGATACACCCCACCCTGTCCATGGGTCATGAGAAAGCACGATGGTTGACTATTTGAGAAAAATTGAACAAAGTAAAACTGTCGCATAAAACACATATCCTGCATTTATGTGTTGGTTTATTGTTTCTCGGCCACTCAATTTCGAGATAGAGTTGTTCTACCTGCGGAAAAGTCCGTTTTAAAGTTTTAAAACTGTTTATTTTATTTGGCAAAATAAACTATATGATGCTATGAATATCGTATGCAATATGATAGTGAATGAATATGATAATGAATATCGAATCCCACAATCCACAAAGTAAATAATAATGAACTCAACATAGGCTCTTGAGGTACACTAAATACCACTGGACGACAGTTAAACGATTTATCTCTTGATTAACTCTTTGAAGTCTACAATCTAAATAATTTTGCAATAAATATAATACTGCAATGTTGATCAAAAGTCCACATTATGTAACACTGCCAAATGTATTCGATTGTTAATTCCATCAAAGGCTTTGGAATAATCCAATAATACAAGTAATGTTAAATTATTACTATCAACGGACGCCAAGATATCATCAATACTATTCAGCAATTCTGTGACGTAGTTATTCATTTCTCAATTAATATAGACGAGTAAGCAAATCGCAATAATATTGCGGCGCCCTCTCGCTCATATCGAAGACGCCTCCGAAGCATGCCTCTAGAGGCTTTGCATCAAAAAATAAAAGTTACCACGTTGTTCGCAAGAGTCGATTTACTATATTGATTTTGTACAAATGCCGAAATTCGAACGAGAAGCATTTCATACATCGACTTAAAAATTTCCTCACACACACACACGAAAATAGCCGTTTAGTAAATATAGATAATTTAATGTATTATATAATATCATTGGTCTTTCTAATGCAATGTTACACGTGATATAATTAGTCAAAGTTTAATCTAACTTCTATTCAATCGGAAAATAAAAATGTGCCTGCTAACTTTTATCAACTACCAATCCTACTGATTATTTTCATTAATATTAGTCTAATTAAGTGATGCTAATAACTGAGATACGAAGAGACTTTAAATAACGCAAAACGCTGAAACACAATAAAGTTGCTTTATTTTTGCAAATAATTTTCAAAATACTCAAAAAACATTACGTCACATAAAATACTGAAATATCAAGTAGTTTTATTTTCACTAAGTAATTTCACTAATTTTTAAAATACTTCACTCCATTGCAAAGACACTCGATAATAACTCCTTGAATAATTACATTAAAATTAATTTGTGTTAAGTTAATTAAGGTACCTATTAGAAAGGATATTATCAATTACGATCCATATTTTTTTGTATTATCTTAATAGGAAATATTTCCTGAATTTCGTTAACTAAATTTTGTATCTCTTCAATTTAGATCATATAAAGTCCAAGCAGATACGTGTAAGGTGATCTAGTCGGCCATTTAATCGTTTCTCTTCAAACTACCCATTTTACTTCTATCCATTCTATTATCTACCAGGAAATCTTCATCTAAATATTCGCCTATATTGATGTCCAATTTTAGGGGACATCTCACTGAGAATATATAACTTCTTTAGCTAGATTTCTGTTTTCGCAAAAAAATTATATATCTATTTATATGTCGAAGAAGAGCACTTCGCTACAGAAACAGCAAATATTTTATGGTTAAAATTTTCACCAATAAAAAGGAAGGTCTATGATATGACTTCTGATTAGAGCCGCTAGATTTTGTCGCGGTGCATTACCCTTATATATGCACGCGCACATGGGGACGGTGAGTCGATGAATCAGCATCTCTCCTCGACTTTTTAAGGGGAGACGCTGATTCACCGAGATGCTCGACTTTCGCAGTAGTTGTTAAATATGTATTTAGTGGGGAGCTATAAATTTTTATACGAATATTTTTGCGTATAATTCATTATGTGGAATGTACGTACACAAGACAAAAAAAAACGAGCGCAGTTGATCAAATAAATAAGTTTATATGGAAATTTATAGACTTAAAATAACATAGATGCAAAAATAAAATGTTTAGTTTGCAATAAACCTTTGTTGGGCTGGGATAAAATGGACTGTAGGAAACATACGGACAGTGCACAGCGCAAATATAAAGTCATGGCCTAAGACCGAGGACTGAATTTATGTTTGGCTTAATATTTATGTTGATGTAGTGTGATTTAGTATTTACTTTATTTATTCAACAATCATTGCCACTTTTCGATACTTCTAAATATAGTACCACCATGAAATTATCAAGCTGGAAAACATTATAGATATATGTACAATCTGTGCGGTAATAAATTTTAAAAAATGCGAAATCTGAGTTATACAATAAAAAAAAGTTATTATGTGAGGATTAATTGACAAATCCTAAAAAAACATTACCTTATTAACGTTATAGTACATATACTGGAACATCTAGAATCATCATGTTCAATCCATTCTAAATTCATCACTTGCTCATAAAAGTGGTGCTAAATTCACTAAAAAAAATTTAAACTGTCAAGAAACCAAATGGTCATGCTTGTAACTGATGGTGCTATAACCATTCGCTCTGTAGGCCGTTATCTTAAGATATGAGTGTGATACCGCCTTATACATATGTTATGTGTAAAACTCGTGCATTACATCTTAGGGCTGAAAAAATGCGAAGATATTATACAAGCATTAACGGATTAGTATCATCTACAAAAGCGGTATTTCTCAAGTCTCCTAAACATTATCGAGAATGTTACAGACAATATCTCAGAATTTATAAACGATAACAGTCAATTTTTAAGTCGCTAAGAACATTGATACAGGTAGCATTTTATTATTTTGAACATTTCACAAAATAAAGTCTGTAGTATTACTCAGACATTGAATTTGATCCTAAAGAGGCAGCTGCTATTAAGGAAAGTCAATCAATATTTCAAAATATTCAACTTAAAGCAGATTTATGAGGGACTAGTGGAGGCAATAGAAAAAATTCAAAATCCTTTCTTGTCGTTGGTCAAGTTACTTCAAATAGTGGATGCTGTACACACACAGATACATAATTTAGCGAACGCAAAATATAATAGTACTGTAGCAAAGCTTGACAGTGGTCAGACGAAGAATCAGATTTGTTCTGATTAACAAATAAATTATTAATAAATTATTATTATTAATTAAACACTTAACAAGTAAATAACAAATGTATAGCATTTCTACGTCTATACACCCATTACATAATTGCAACGATTTTTTCTTCTTCAGATTATTGTGTTCATATAAGAACATTTATTCACAGCATTCGCTCAAATAGCTCTGGAAATACACCTAATGTTACAGATGTTTATGCGAATTAATCCAAATGATAACGTTGTTTAGAATAATGAGTGTTATACGAGTGTTGTATGAATTTCAATGCATACCCAGCAATAAAATTATTATTTTATTGCTTAGCATTACGTATTTTATTTTATTGGAATCATTACGAAGCTGCGAAGGTGACGAACACTAACGAGCGTCTCTACATAAAATTCACGTATCCTCTGTCTATGTATGCACTTTGCAGTTTAAAGAGTAATTGGATCTACAAATTACTAAAGTGGGGAGACATCTCCACTCCATCTGATCTGGAAATGCCTTATACAATAAGGACTAAATTAATTAGTCAAAACAGCTATTCTCCTGACTATATGCCATCGACGAGCGCTGAATTATATGATGAAATTTGCATTATTTTGTGTAACAGAGCACTACAATACAGTGACTTAGATTGCTCGAAAGCCGCAAGGAAGATGCAAAGCGTCCTCTATCTCAGGATACCACTAACTGTAGACCAGTTTCGACCAGTTAGTGGTATCCTGAGGTAGAGGATGCTTTAAATCTTCCTTGTGTATCTCCCCACTTCAGTAATTTGTAAAAATTATCATCTGCCAAGTAAAACTTTGCATTGTATTGATAATTGTATCTAATTAACAATTATAGTTGTGTTCGATATAAGAATTATATTTTGTATATTTCAATAGTTTTGGAATAATTCTCTATTTATACTGTGGTTTGAAGCCAACTACTTCAAGAAAAATTTCATATATGTTTGATATTCTGATTTCATATATATCTGACATCATCAAAAGTATTTCATACGTACAGTAAAAATGATTTTGAAGTCTCTTTAATGCGATTATATATCTTTTTGCATTTTGGATTACACATAGTTGCTTACCAATTGCTAGATTCAAAGTTCTACTAGAAATATTCCGACTATATGGCCGTTATATGCGTATAAAAATTGAAAAATCATTTATACCGTAAGGTCTATAAGAAGAAATAAATAAATCTATACAAATAGCTATTAAGTAAGTAGGTATATAACCGTCACACAACAGCTGTACTATGGCTCTGTAATTATCTAGTTTTGTATTTTCTGTAGCAGTTCTCAATGTTCAATTAAGCATTTTGTTAGCTGCAAGAGATTTTATTTTCTGAGTAAATCGTGTCGCATTTTCATCTGAGATGGAACGTGTTAGCCTATTATATTATAGTATAAATAAATACGATTGGAACATTAACCTTAGTAAACTTACCCTAGTTAACACTTTTTTTTTTCATTATTAACCTGTAGAAGTTACCTCAATAAATAAATATTCTCTCTTCTTTATAATCATTTGACATATTGGAATATGCAATATATCATATATATTGGACATCATTTCCAATATATATGATATATTGGAAAGTTGCTAATGCCTCATCCTGTGTTACATTTTATAGCACCAATAAGTGCATAAGGAAACTTGCACTCAATTAAATCCTTAAAAACGTAGCTATAATCTAACATTAGCAAATAAAATTTGAAACATTAATCAAACCATTTACATACAGATAATATTCATTAACATATACTAACATTGTTTAGTCGCCCACCTCCAATTACAAAAATATTGATATTATCTCGATCGAATTAGCATTTGTTACACATGTCAATAGTTGTAATTTATATTCTGTTAAACAATACGAATTGTTCCGATTTAAATTATGAATTAATAGGTCAATGTCAATTTTTTATTACGAAGAAATAAATCTGTGTTACCTATATAGCTAGAAAAGTATGCGGCTAAGAATTTAAGCAGTTTAAGGCACAGAACATGTAGTACACTCCCAGTGTGATTTTTTAATAGAAATTATGTTAATACCTAGAAGACGTATTCTGCAATGAGGTCATATAGTTGAGTACAAGTTGAGTAGGTATGGAGTTCTGAATATTACCAGCGCATTCGCCAAAATTTTAAATTACATTGATATACCAATAATTTATTTCAAATAGTTTTAAATAATTTTGTGTGTAATATAATATAATTTATTATTATTACTGTAGTACTATATTAGTAGACATATATTTATTTAACACGAGACACAATCAAAGATAATATTACAGATGGAAACAGTAATATGGGCAATTTAAGTTGTATTAGTTAATGAAATTTTTCTTTTTGTAAAAATAAACATTTATGTTAAATATTTCTCTTACGTTAAAAAATAACCATCTCTTTAAAATGTAATAGCGGCAGTGGCAATCGTTTTTTGGCCTATGGATTCTCCGATTCTTGTAAACGTATTTTTATCGTTTTTCTGATTTGCAAATTATGATTAATATCTAGGTTTGACAGTAAGTTTACTGCTGAAGTATATTTATGTTGAGGGCAAATGCTCAATTTTGAATTTGAATAAATTGTAAATGACGCGGCAGATCCAAAATTTAAGTAATTTTCCAAACAAATGGTGATATACAGAACGACGGTGATATACAGAATTGTCATTGCAATGATTGTATTTGATTATTTCAGATTTTGCACATTAGCAAACTTAAGGCTTTACAAATATTGAACAAGACTAAAGTTCCTTCGTCATGTTTTCAATAATGTTCATTTGATATCCAAAATTAAAAGAATAAAAATAAAACGGTCATAATAATGTTCAATATGCAAATTCGTACTAGCTGATAACATTTTAGTTGCTGTAAAAATATATAGGTACCTAAATATGAAATTAAACTGTTATATTTTCCGTATTTTATTATCCATTATATAGTTAATCCAAAAATTGTATATTAAAACAAATACCCTAATAGTATTTTAATTCACACAAAAAACAGAATTTTGCCCTACTGTTTAAAAATTTAGGAAACATGGATTTCTTTCTTTTTGCACGTTGATCTATATTTGTTATACTAAAATAAAGCCAGGTTAAAATTAAACCAAACTATCTTCAACATTTTTAAATTAGTTTGTTTGAGATACAATCAATAAATCTCGCAATTCATTATTACATTATCAAATATTCTCATCAAGTTTTGGAGTGGGTTGGAACCCTTGATGTGAAAATAACACTGACGTAGTTTTCCACAAAACACTATATATTTAAATTAAGTTAATACACTATTAAGTTACTTAAAGAAAATTGTAATACATTGAAAATGAAAATAATAAGTTAAAAGTTGTTAGTTCAGTTTTTTCAATTATTTAATATTTCCCGCATGTTGTAAATATTTTGACACTGCATATACAATGGAACTTGTCAAGGAACTGTAACAATCGGATGTAGCCGCTTCCAGTCGCTTGCCAATTTTAACAAAAGAAATAACCTGGATATATTCCAACGCTGTTAACAGATGTCTTTATGTTCTTATAATTTGCCGTTATCCATGTCTGAGTGGAGAAAATTTATGTATTTGTGGCCTATTTTAAAGTGTAATATTATTTTCGTTACTTAAAAATTGAGAATTCTTATATGTATAGCGTATCCCATTTATAATATTCCACTATATTAGAATAGTATTCTATTATAGTATATATAATATTCGTAGAAAATATTTGTTTCTACACACAAATGATCCTCATGACGATCATTCATGATCCTTAAAATGAGTAAGTGTATTGCCTGTCACTCCTTGCTCATATTCATTTATTTATTATTTTCCTTTCGTTATTATGTTTATAAATTTTAACTAATTTTCTGAATTATTTTGTTTCGTTTTCTGACATTTGAAATAAAATATAGTTACTATAATTTGTCCAATTAATATGTCCATAATTATATTTTAAGAGAAAAAGCTATTAAGTTTTCAATGTAAAATAATAACAATACTAGAACTTCCTCGGATAAGGATTCTATAAGAGGGGAGCGTAGACAGAGTCCACATGAGTACATGTGGACCCTTTCTACCCTCTTCCCTCCATGGCCATCATTATCGGGTCCATTGTACTGCATTTGTCATACTGGTTCATTACTACCAATTTATTGTTAAACATCAACCTCACTCCCTCAGCCATCCCACTGAGTAAATATATCGAAAATTTGAACCCGACAGTAGTCGACGAAGATCGGCCGTGTCCATCCAATAGATCTCAAAAATAGCTCATCGTTTTATTGAGGGTACCGGATAGCTCTTTAGGATATGTTTCGAGGACTTATTCTCCATATTGCATCCTCTGTACACATGAGTGATAGAACAGCCCATTACATGCAGATGTTTGTTTAGCCTGCACTGTTCCATTTAGGATTCGTAAACTACATCTGCCAGTTAGTCCGCAACTGGTTCTGCAACTGCTAATATCCTCACTAGTAATTTCTATGGTCCCTCAGTGTATTTGAGGCTTCTTCGGAAAAGATCCTCAGAGAAAATCCCATATCCAGACCTTCTTAGCATTCTTGAACCACCCGTATAGATCTAAATGTCCAATTTCAGGGAATCATCGAAATTCAGTCCAACTCGAAATTTCTTTTTAAATACAAAAATGGAGAAGACCCAATCCATTCTCATCGCACTAGTAATAATTAAACAAGCTACTATTTTATAATGTTGTAACCTTAGTATCATAGTTATTGCCTGACTGAGTCACCAGATGAGAGCTCGATATATTAGCATTAGACTCACAAAAGCAGTGAATATTCAAAGGTGGTTCTGGAATTTAATCCCTAAGCTTTTCCAATTAGTTGGCGGTTCTCCTGCAATACCTCGTACATGCTTAATTTATTTTGGTATCCACATGCGCTCGCCAATTTAAGATAGTGTTAAAAGTAGCGCTCAGATAATTGACTTCACTGAAAAACATGTTTGAGCATTGTACTTTCGGCATACTTCCAGCTTCCAGCTTCCTGTCCAGATATTGTCCAGCTTCCTTCTTCTCATGAATAAAACAAGCTCCATCTTATTTTGATGTACAGACAAAGCTTGCTCCATATACCAGATCTCAATATTTGCTAGGACATTTTACATTAATTCGCGGTTAACGCAAGAACCTTCAGAGGGTTCGTTTGTTAGAATGGCTCCGCGTAACTCAATAAGTAGCAACTAGCTTCGTTCTGAAGTTCCAAAAGTTTATCTATTATATTTTTTAGGTAATTAGGTTTATCTTTCTTATAACTTAGGTAACATATATTATATAGGTTTGGGCCTCATCAGTCACTGATCGCATGAGTAGTCCCTTGGCGATCCCCTCTTGTCCGGGTGATTATCCAAAAATGCTATCCTATAAAAGGAGCAATTAAGGCACGGCCCCCGACCTTAAGCCTCGCCTCCTCTAGTATAACAGGGGTCCCTAATATAAGATACCTCTTCTCCTCCAGTGCGGGGCAGGTGTAAAGAAGATGAATCGAGGTTTCGTCGTCTTCTTTACAGTATCTGCAGGCCGGGATGTCAGTCAGCCTCAGCTTGTGCTTATATGCATTCAGGCTACTATGGTGGCCCGTTATGCTTCCCACCAGGGTTCTGGCTTTGTGCCTGTTCAATTTAATGAATTCTTGGACCCATTTCTCAATCTCTGAGTATTCGATGAAGAGTTTGATTATTCGACAACCCGTTACTATTCTCCATCTTTTATTGTGCTGGTCTCTTGCCCAGCCATTTATGCGGTCTCTGATCAGATTCCGACTTACTCCCACTGCAGGTTCTGGTCCATAGAGGTTTTCCCTGATCCCTAGTCTGGAGTGGAGTGCGGTAGTGTATTTGCCCAAGGGGAATGTTTTCTTATCCCGTCGCGTCACCTATACAACCCCGCACCCGCTCTGTTCCCACTCTTAGCTCCATCCGTGTACCAGATGTCTCCACTGAGCGGCAATCCAGCTCGACCCTCCATCCAGTCGATCTTACTGGTGAGGGTGATCTTATATTTCTCGTCAAATAGGAAGTGGACACCCGTACTGTCAAAGGGCATCCATAGAAGTCCCTCCTCAGCTAGTTCCCTTGAGAGTCTATTCAGGTCCCTTACCTTCCTATTCATATTTTCCACCCTGTGCATTGCCTTTGCGGCTTCCGCTTTCAGGATGACTTCAAGAGATGGTATCCCCGTCAGTATTCCCATCGCCTCGATCGGTGTTGCTCTTGGGGCTCCGGTTATACTTCTAAGAATAAATACTCTTAACTTGTTAAGTCGGTTGGCTTCCGACTTTAAACAGGCTCTCTCCTCCCAGATCAGTACTGCATACGTCAGTCTGGGTTTGAGAATTGCCTCATACATCCATTTCATGATTTCCGGTTTCAAGCCCCAGATATTACCAATGGCTCTTCTCAGTTGCCAAAGTGTTGCTGTGATCTTGGAACATATGTGACTCAGATGTTTTCCCCATGACAGTTTCCCGTCCAGGATTACTCCTAAGTATTTCACTTCGCTATTATAGCTTAGTTCTTGGGCACCAAGTTTCAGCGGACATTTTTTGTTCCACTTATATTTCTCGGTGAGCATCATCACCTCAGTTTTAGAGGGATCGACCGAGAGTCCCCTCTCCCTGCACCAATTCCCAACCTTGTTTAATGCTCCCTGCATTATATCGAGAATCGGATCCAGGAAAGGGCCCTTCGTTATTATTACTAAGTCATCAGCATAGCCAATTACTGGGCAATCCTTTAACCTTTCAAGCAGCTCATCTACTACTAGGCACCACAGAAGGGGGGACAATACCCCTCCCTGTGGACAGCCCGAGTCGACCCGACCCTCGATGGTAGTCTTACCTTTATTGGCAGTAAGCTGTCTGTTTCCGAACATATGGTCTATCCATTCAGCGATTATTCTGGGGGTGTAACATCTGCCTAGTGCTCCGCTAATCACTTCCCTGGATGTAGTTTGTTGAAGGCTACTTCAATATCAAGGAAGGTGCCGACACCGTATCCTCCGGAGTCCAGTTGTGACCGTATCGATGACACAACATTATCCAGAGCTGTTTCTGTTGATTTACCAGCTTGATAAGCATGCTGGCTCCCTCGGAATCGGCCTCTCTATTAGGACAGTATCCCGAAGGTACCTGTCAACTAATCGTTCGGCAGTCCTTAGTAAAAATGAAGTAAGGCTAATCGGTCAAAAGTCCTTAGGGGACGTGTATCCGACTTTGCCCAGTTTAGGTATAAAAACAACCCTTGTGTCTAGCCACACTTTCGGGACCATCTTCAGTGCCAAGCTGGTCCTGGTGATCCTTATTAGTGGACCGAGGATTATCTCTTCTGCTTCCTGCAGAAGTACCGGATAAATGTCGTCCGGTCCCGGCGATTTATATGGATCAAAGGACCTCAAGGCCCACCTCATCTTAGCCGGTGTGACTATCTCCTTCACAAGTTCCCTGTCGTCCCTCTCTCGGTTTTAGGACCGAGATCTCGGGTTTAGGCACATAGGACCGCCCAGGTCCTATGTGCCCCTACTAGCAGATCGGAAATGTCTCCCATTTCCGGTCTATAAAAGCCCGCAAAATGTGCTTTGATGAGATGATCTAAAGTTTCCTCATCCGATTCCGAGAATTTACCATTAGGGTGCTTGAGCGATCCCAGTATCGCTTCCGGGCTGCGGGCTAGAATCTTGTTCAGCCGTGCTACCTCAGCTCCCTTATTTATCTCATTACAGAAAGAAACCCATCTACTACTTTGGGCTTCCCTAACCTCAGCCCTATACTGATCCCTGGCAGTCCTATAGTCCTCCCAGATTGTGCGGCTGTTACGTTTTCTGGCTCCCTTGAGAAGGTTCCTTACCTTGCATCTAAGGTTTTCCAGCTTATTGTTCTACCATCTTACCTGGCCTTTCGGCCTAGCTCGTTTAGGTGTACAGTTCCCTTCATAGGCTTCTATTAATCCTCTACTCAGTCGGGAGGCTGCCGCCTCCAGTATTTCCCTCTCACTAATTCTGGAGGGGATCCCCCGAACTGTTACTAGAAGATCCGATTTAAACTGTTTCCAGTTTGTGAATCTGGGGTTACGGACCCATTTCGTCTCCTCATGCTCCCCCATTCCCAAATCAAACTTAATGGCAGAGTAATCCGAGAGTGTGGGTTCATCCGAGACTCTCCAGTTCCGCACGTATCCCGCCAGGTGTCTGGAGCCCAAGGTAATGTCAATTACCTCCTCCCTTATAGCGTTATGAAAAGTGGGCGTGTTTCCCACATTTAAAATATCTAGCTCTGTACATACCAGATATTCAATGAGCTCCATACCTCTGCTATTGGTATTCGTGCTACCCCAGACCATATGGTGTGAGTTCACATCACAAGTAGAATCTCGCTATATATATATATATATATATATATATATATATATATATATATATATATATATATATATATATATATAGCGAGGTTCTACGGCCTTGGCCGCTTCTCGCATCTAAACTTCCAGTAGTTCCTATTTTGTCAATCTCCTTCCTGAAGTCCTTTGACCTCCATAGCTTCTTCTACATCCTCCTTCCAATTTCTAGGTGGTTTCCCTCTTTTTCTGCATTGTGGTGGTATCCAGCTCCATACTTTTTTAGGCCATCTATTGTTTCCCATGCGTTGAAGGTGTCCATACCATATTAGTCGTTTTGTTCCAATTATATCCAATATATTTCCTTTCACATTCATGATTCTTCTCCAGAAGTCCATTTCGAGGGATAGCAATTTCTGGCGGTCTCTTTTGTTCAATTCCCATATTTCGGAGCCATATGTAGAAATACTCTGCACAATATTTTTATACAAGGTGGTTTTAGTTTTCTTGTAAACATTTTTACTCCACAACAGTGAGTTTAGTTGCCGGATTGCTCTTCTTCGCTGTCCTATTTTATTTGAAATATCTGATTGAATAGCTGCTTCTTCCGTTTGAGGAGAGAGTTACACATAAATATTTAAATGAGGAACAATGTCTTATCATGCAGTTATCCAGATTTAGATCGCTTTGATCATTTTCTTTGCCTGCTATCATATATTCTGTTTTTTCAGTATTTATGATGAGGCCCCACTTCTCATACTCCTCTTTTAGTTCGCGCAGCATATAGCCTACATCTTCTCTATCTGTAGCCATCACTACTTGATCGTCAGCGAACATTAAAGTGTATAGCACTTCGTCACTGATGGGTATATACATACTGCCACACTTTCGCTTCCAATGCCTTAGTGCATCTTCCAAATAAATCTTGAATAATAGTGGAGCCAGTGTACATCCTTGTCTCAGGCCTTTAGATACTTCAAAGTCTTCGGAGACTTCACTATTAACTTTCACTGCACTGGTACATCCACAATATAGTTTTTTCACTGCCTGAATATAGGCTCTGGATATATTGCTTTTTTTCATACAAGGCCATAACTTATGTAATGGCACGGTGTCGCATACCTTTTGGAGATCTACAAGCGCCATATGGACCGTTCTTCCCCTTTCTATTCTCTTATCTATGACGTTGTTAATAGTGAATATGCCGTCTATACATGAGCGCCCTGCTCTAAATCCATTTTGTTCCTCGCACTCACTAAATTTGTCTTCGATTCTCTGCTTTAGCATGCGCCCATACAGTCTTGCCACTGTACATATGATACTAATCCCTCGGTAATTCACACACTTTTATCTACTTCCCTTTTGATATATAGATGTAATCGTTGCTCTTTTCCATTCTCAAGATGGTGCGTCTCCATTTAGGCACTTCTTAAATATACAGACCAGCAGCCATATATTAATATTTACGTAATGTAAAGTGAAAGTTATTTGAAAAGAAAGTGGTGTCACGTGCGGAAAAATTGAAAATTTATTTTCTCGAGAGCTGTATCCGACCGCTAAAAACTGAAGCCGGATTCTTGTTCAGCACCCTCGAAAATCATGGAGTAACTATGTTTTGGTAATTTGGTAAGGATTTGAGTGTCTTACAACAGAAAGCAGCGCAAGAAAAACAAGAAATGGAAATTAACATACTGGAAGCGACACTCAAACTGTGCTACAATAGGAACACTACATTGTAAACAAAAAAGTGGTTTCAAGGAAAATCAAATTAATGTATAAAGATCAATATATAGATTGACACTAACTCTTGGATGCAAATCATGCACACTGACACAAGGAAAGAACAAAACATAAGCACTCGAAATATTAAGACAGTCAATATACATATATATATATATATATATATATATATATATATATATATATATATATATATATATATATATATATATATATATATATATATATATATATATATATATAAATATATTAATAAATTAAGAAAATTTTAATGAACAATAAGTTTATGACGGTATTTATCTATGATATGTATAAAAGAAGTGTTGTAGCACCTACTTACATTAATATTATGTATCTACTTTATACTTCTGTAAATAAAAAGTTATTTGAGAAGAAACAATAGAGTCACGTACCGAAAAGTAGAAAATACTTCTTCTCGAAAACTGTGTCCGACCGCCAAAAACTGAATTCAGATTCTTGTTCAGGACCCTCGCAAGTTCTTCGCAAAAGTAAATAATTACCATATATTTTTTCCTAGTCGATTTTCTCTATAATTTGCTTTATTGTGAATATTCTCCTTTATGGTTATTAATTAATAATTTTATGAAATTCGCACCTTATCTATTCTTCCAATAAAATTATATAATTCTTTCATATAAGCAGTTTTTTGGAACACACCGTATACAATACTTGCACTGGAGACTAGTATATTCCTACTTCCTATGTAAAAAGTCAATTAAAACGTCGCGTACAAAAGATTTATTTTATTGCGTTTGTTAGAGAGATGCAAGTAAAATACTATCGGTACCATATCACACTCTGAATGCGACTAGCGGCAGAGTAAAGAATGTATTAAAAACCGGATCCGCTCATTAAAGCTTTGCGTCTAATTAACGATATATTGAGATCGGAGTACAAAACTTAGCGATACCGAATAACCCAACATTTCACAGCCGTACTTGGAAGCCACACTACATTCCGATTTTTTTATTGTTATTACATAAATCTCAGCGAGTTTTCCAAGCCAAGCATCCTTTATCTTTCATTTTACTTAAAATTCCGATTGCATTTCGTAAAAGCTGCTCATAAAACTTCTTCGATATAGTGTAATATTTAATTCTAAAACGTTTGATCTGCTATGACTGACTTGAACAGGTTCTCTCATACAAACTGTGATTTAATTCGTTCCAATACGTTCATGTACACAGATAAGCTGTCCTGCTTTAAGCACGCATCAGTTTATTATCGGCGCTGTCGTGGATAGTAGTGAAATATTCTGTATAATATAGTTAGTTAGTAGATATTTAGTGGCAATAGTCAATGTAATTATATAAAACCTAATGTGATACTTCATAATAATGCTGCAAATATAGGACGCAAGGTGACTATAGAATGCAATGCATCCTATTAGTGAAGTGAGGTGAAGCATTGAACGGGTACACGTATTCTCTAAGACCAATTCAGAATTGGGTGAAAACATTCAGTGAATTTGTTCACTCAATGGAACACTAGTGAAGGTTTGTCTTTACCGCGCTCTCCCCCGATTGGCTACTCCGATATTCAATCAGTGTCGCGCGTCGGCTGCCCCTACGACAGCGCCAATGTGGAGCGTATAAAAGCCTCCCAGGGAGCAGTAGTCACCCCCCGGGAGGAAATAGACATCGAAGAGCCCTCCACCAGCAAACAGCGCCCCCTGAAAGGAGAGAAAAAAAGAGCCGCGGACTCGGATGGAGAACCTGAGCCCACAAGAAAACAGGTACCTCGTCAAGGGACCTCCCCAGCCAGGCAAATTCAGGGGAAATCCGGTACCACAGCGAGGACAGCCGTCACCGCCACGGAGACGCCGCAGACCATCGTGCCATCCCCCGCCTCCTTGCAGCCGACAACCATGACAACATTGAAAGCGGAGAAGTCGCCTATGAAGGTACCGCCATTCGTCCTTCGAAAGAAGGAGAACTGGTCCGTAGTCAGCCGGATCCTCAAAGAATAGAGGATCAATTACATCAAAACAAGCTCATCGGAGACGGAGTCGAGATTCATCCCGCCAACCCCGAGGACCACAGGAGGCTGACTAAGACGCTCGCCGACCGGAAGTACGAGTACCATACGTACTTGTTTCCGGAAAACAAAACGCTGAGAATTGTCATCCACGGAATTCCAGATCGCGTTACGGCATCACCCTCCATAACAGAATATCTTCGCAGCCAAGGATTTCAGCCGGTCGCCGTTCATCGGATAAAGTCCGCAGGAGGAAGACAGTGATATCGCTCATCCTCATACAATTGCCAGAAAACAGCGAGACTGCAGCGATGTAGATCAAGCGCTGCTGCGGGCTAGTTGTGCGAGCGGAGAGATAAAGGAGTACCCCTCAGTGTCATCGCTGCCAAAAGATCGGACACGGGCAGAACTGATGCACGGCAAACCCAAAGTGCGTGAAGTGCGGCGAGAATCACCTGACCACGGAGTGCACCAAGGAAAATATAACCCCAGCGAAGTGCGCGAACTGTGGAGGACCACATCCGGCGAATTATCGCGGATGTGAGAATATCCCGAAGGCGAGGCCACAGACAAGAAGAGCGGCTACCCCTGCCGCATCCACCGAAGCAGCATCCGCCACCAGGTGACCAGTCCCGAGAGCAACAGCCACCCCATCTTCTGCGTCGATGGTGGCGCCGACAGCGAGGTTTTTACGCCGCGGCAGTCGAGCGAAAGAAGACGCCAGCTGCACCAGCTCCGGAGGCGGCGACCAACATTGGGAAGTTTGCCGCTATGATGGCCAATATGCAACAAATGTACTCGGCCCTGAGTGCATATTTTGCGAAAATGGAAGCATTCTAGATAGCAGTACACCAGGATGCAAGGAAGTCCCTCAAAATCGCGTCATGGAACGTCTGTACGCTCAGAGGAAAGAAGACTGAGCTAGAAGAAGTTCTCGAAAGTCATCAAGACGACATCATGGCCCTCCAGAAGATTCTCTGGAGGTTGCATCCAGACGACCAGACGACCCCCATCGAAAACGCAGATACCAGGTCCATAGACAGGATAAAAACCGGCGCAGTGGCGGTGTTGCGCTGTTGGTGAAATCAGTCATCGCCCATCATGTCAACCCTCATTCGGACATGGAGAGCACGGAAACGGTAATCGTTACCGTCCGAACAGAACAACAGAATGAGCTTGGGATCGCTTCCTGCCATCAACATCCCAGACGGAGCTTGCAGGAACGAGACCTAGACGAGATTTTCCCCGTAAGAGGCAGGACCCTTACGGTGGGAGATTTCAACGTCAAGGACATGTTATGGAACAGCCGGATAACGAACACTAGAGGCAGAGCGCTATTGACGTACGTCGAAAACCACCCGGAAGTTTAACCCGTCGTCGGCCTCCTGGAACCGACCCACCACTCGATAGGCGGACCGGACGTACTATACATCGCCATCGCCCATACCGTCCATGTCGAGAGCATCGACAACCTCAGAGAAGAATCCTCAGATGAAGCAGCAGCGATTCGGCTCACTGAGGACATCCAGGCCGCAATGAGAGAGAGCATCACAGAGAAAATGGTAAGAAAAAAGACATACATTTTGGCCTTGTTTCAGACCCCACCAGGGACCTCAGGGAACGAAGAGCCTTACGTACCGGAATGCCCGAGGACAGGCGTGCAACCAATCATCTGCGCCGAAGAGTCATAGCAGCCCTCGATGAAGACAAAGAAGCAGCGTGGAATCGCCACCTGATGCCCCTCGACCCAACGGATAACAGCCTGTGGAGCCTGCAGAGAGCCATCCGCCGAGCGAGACCTTCAATTCCGGAAAGAGAGCTCGTATTCACCGACGAAGATAAAGCGGGGGCTTTCGCAGACAGTTTGGAGTTCCAGTGCTGCGAAAACCACCCGGACGACGAGGACGAGGACTGGACGGACGACGTCAGGAGGGCACGCCGTATTGATGACGCTGGCGATGATGGTTTCCAGTTCCGACCAGCAACGATGGAGGAGATCAAGGCCATCCTGAGCACCCTCAAGGTCAGGAAAGCCCAGGGACATGATGGACCGAAATGAGTCGCCGCGTTGCTAAACCTCGCGAACGGAGTTCTACGGATCCGCCACTTCCCGGAAGGATGGAAAATTGCTGACGTGATTTTCATACCTAAACAAGGTAAGAACTTAACTCATCCCTCAAATTTCAGACCCATCAGTTTCCTGCCCACGCTACGCAAAGTGATATAGAGGATCATCCTGGCCCGCCTTCAAGAGAAGACCAAAGAGCTGGAAGTCATCCCCGACGAGCAGTTCACCTATAGACCTCAAACTCGACTCGAGCTGCAGGTGCTACGACTGGTAGAATACATCACGGAGGGATTCAACTGGAAAAACGTCACTGCGGCGATATTCCTAGACGTCTCCAAGGCCTTCGACAGAGTCTAGTACGACAAGATTCTAATCAAGATGTTGAACTTGAGATACCCGATGGCCCTGATGAAATTGATCAAGTCCTACCTGAAGAGGAGGCGATTCTGAGTCATAGTAAGGACCTCTGTATCGGACTACAGGACCATCCAGGCCAGAGCACCGCAGGGCGCGGTGCTATCGCCTCACCTCTTCAACATTTTCACATCGGATCTGCCGAGAATAGAGCGAACAGCCACTGGACAGAGTGTGGCACGACGGGCTTCTAGTTAAGATGTTAGACATGAGCTTTCCGATGGGTCTGGTGAAGCTAATCAAGTCCTACCTGACAGGAAGGCGTTTCCGAGCCAGAGTAAGGACCTGTGTATCAGACTATAGGACCATGGAGGCCGGAGTAGCGCAGGGCTCGCTGTCGCCCCACCTCTTCAACATCTTCACCTTTGATCTGTCAAGGACGGAGTGCATAGCCACTGTACGCAGACGACACAGTGATCATCGCGAAGTCGAGGAGGGCGTGCACGGCAACGAGGTACCTGCAGCAGGCTGCCGAGGAACTAGCCGACTGGTATAACAAGTGAAATTGGCCATCAATGCCGAGAAATACACGGCGATGCTTTTCAAGAAGACGCGGGAAACCCCGGATGGACACGTAAACTTCAACGGAGAGGACATCCAGTGACGAGACAAGACCAAGCACCTTGAAGTCGTCATGGACAAGACCTTAACATGGAAGAACCACATCCATCAGGTGACGGGATGCCCCAAAGCTACCGCTACCAAACTTTGGACGATGACAGGAAACAAGAGCCAGCTGAACCTCTGGAACAAGCTGCTCCTCATCCGACAAGCCGTTCAGCCCCAACTGCTGTACGCATCGACAGCTTGAGGCTACGCTACTCAGACACGCCTGAAGAAGATTCAGGCCGTCGAAAATGTCACCCTTCGCCGTTTCGTACATACACCGTGGTATGTGAGGAACACCGACATCTGGCGTAACCTGGATTTCACCACCGCGACGGAGAAAATCCGAGCCAAGGCTCGGAAGTTCTACAATCAGGCAGGTGCCCACGACAACCCACTCATTCGAGCGGCCTCAGACTACGACCCAGGAGGACCAGGAAGACACAAGTGACCCAAGATCTAGGTAGTATAACGAAACAGACCCCCTTTACAGATCAAAACAAAACTTTTATTACCGCCGAGCCCTATTGCTCAACTAACTATCTATATGTCAGGGGCCCTATTGCCCCTTTAATCATTTTCTGGTTCAGGACAGACACACGACCTTCCCTCTACACACCTGATTCCTAATCCTGGGATCCTTCTCGAACTGAGAAGGACCACTCCCGAGTAACAAGACTCACCTCCTGACGGCGATCCAGGTTCGTCCGCATTGTCATGGAAGATCGCCAGACATGATCTACATTTCCGGGCGCCCCGCTGCAGCTGGTCGCTGCGCCCACGACGAGATACCCTCCGGGGGGCTGACGCTGGCGAAAGGAGATCGAGGGGAGCGAACCCCTGCCAGTCGCGCGGGCCTTATTTGTGGTCGGTATCTTGTCTTCCACGTAGAGACCCGCGAAGGAAAGGAAAGAAGGAAAGTTCGGCCCACCTTCGTACAACGGTCCTGGTCTACACAATGGGCGAGTAAGAAGCGGTAATCTCGCTCGGATTTCCGACAAACCCATCAAAAGCCATTACACCTGCCAATAAATATTGGTCAGCGAGCAGCAGTCTGTCGCTTACCTGTCGCTACATGGCATTCATCATCAGTCGTGATTCAATCGCGTTACTATAAATATCGCTATTTGTATTATATTGTACTGTATTGTACTTGTATTATATTGCATTGTGTTTGCCTATGGCAATAAAGTTGTTTATGTTGTTGGATCAATATCTTGTTGTATTGTTGTTGTTCTCTTATATCAGCTGGGAGGACTAGAAGTACGAAACTGGTCTCGAGTGGCAGATTTTGAACAGGAGTGAGTCTACTTTTTTCACTATTCTTTCAGACAGGACTCGACATCGTCGTTACACCCCTCCTGCACGATACATTGCACGCCATTCATATTTACGTCGACATTCGCTGTGGTCCAGCAAGCATTCTCTCTATATTCGCAATCTCTATATCGCTGTTTTCCTTACGCCGAACAACGGGCCCGAGGTGGAGCTTCAGACATCCTCGCCAGCACCACCACACCAACGGCGGCCAGATAGGATCACCGACAAAGGCCACCCTGCTAGTGCCACTACGGATACGTGGAGTTCCATGTCTCCTGTTTACGACGTTCCGCACGTCGGTCAGTATGAATTCTACCAACCACCAATACAACACCTGGGACCGCTCCTGGGATGGACACTAGCATAGCTGAAGATCGTTAACACAATGTGAGAGCAACACAAACTGAATACATTATTAGGTATAATGAAAGATCTGTTATAGAAACGAAGAGAATGGACTGTTGACGAAATTTTCGTCTAGCTGGAAATTCCTGCTGTAACTATATACCGCTTTTTAATGGAATTTCTTAACATGTAAAAGTTGAAGAATAGGTTGAATGCATAATTTTCTCACGAAATAGAAAGTTCAACAAGTTTATTAATTATGATTTTACCTTTTACAAACGCAGTAAACCAAATGAACATTGTATTAAATAAAAATAACATTTAACCAACAATTATTTAAAACAGGTTTTCTCTACTGCATGTTTCCTGTAACTCAAACAAAATATAAATAATTTAAAAAAAATTATTAAACAATCACTAAAAAATATTTAACCAAGTTAACAGATATATGAACCTCTCATATTGCAGGAGAGAGGGAAACTTAATAAAATAATGCTATTCATTAGGGACCAGGCGTTATTACCCATTTCTATGTGCTGCGTGCGAGAAACATTACAACGTTTATTATATCTATAAATACCATAGTACAAGATGTAATATAAGCAAAATTGTAGTCATATAGTAATAAAATAATAGGTATATAGAAATAGAATAATTCTATCGCTTGTTTTTTTCACGTGACTATTTAACATTCGGTTCGAATCTGAATTACCATATTTTCTGAGGGTAAATTCTCTTATAATGACCTCGCAGAAGGTAATTGTTTGTTTGTTTTTTCACGTGACTATTTAACAGTCGGTTCGATTCTGATTGGCATGACTGTTTAGGGGTATGACCAGATTTTCTGAGGGTAAATTCTCTTATAATTACCTCGCAGAATGTCTCCAAGTTTTCTAGATTGATCCGGGGTAATGATGTTTATCACTTGGAACTGGCCTAGATTGCCAACTCGTTGTAACCCATGCGTGAGTTTGATTTCTATATCAGTCAGCTAGGTATATGCCTGTATATCCATGTGACTACCCAGGAGTTAGACGGAATAGTAGCACTGAGCTAACCGTCATCCCCGTAAAAATAAATGCGGAGAAAGTCCTACGGTGTCGTCGCCATAATGCCTGTGTTTGTTAAGAGGGTATCACGATATTTAGGACAAATGTTAGGGATATGTGTATGAACATTTTTTACAGTTCTAACAACCAATTAAATTTCGTTATTTCTTGTCGTGTGACACAAATCATTCAACCATTTTAACATTACACTGATAACATCATCCAGGGAAATTTTCAATCACTATGACAACAAAATTATTTAACTTTGATAACTTCATAATAACTGCCAAATAAATTTCAAAATGTTACGTTTTGGCAATGCCAATTCTCAATCTATAAACGCGCTAATCAAAAAAAAAAAAGAAAATTCCAATAAATACCACAAAAAATCACAAATACATATGAGGAACATTTATGGAGTTTTTCCAGGAAGGAAAATATGAATTAAATGAGCATAGAAGCGTAAAAGAACTAGCATTGATACTGAAAGATTGGGCGGTCAATATGAGGAAGAAAAATGGAACAGAATTCAAAGAAGCAACAGTAAAAGCTATATGGAACGTTTCGTGCAAACTTTTACAAGAAAAGTACTATAATGACTATAAGATTATGATTGACCCATTTAAGAGCTTAGTATTTAAACCTGCCCGAGATGTACGCGATGCAACCAGGAAGAAACTGCAAGCAGATCCATGCAGACGTAAGACCAATTCAGTTTCATTAAGTTTGTCTGAAATAAACCAAATAATATTGTTCTGGGATGAAAATACCCCTGAAGGTCTTATGCGTAAATTCTACCATATTTCTGCTGTAGAATTAGCGTGGAGAGGAGGCGAGGCAGTTGCCTGTCTTTTGGATTTTTTCAAATCGAGAAAAATAGCGATGGCTCTCTAACAAATCGCATTAAATATAATCCGATATTCAGTACACCTTACCAAGGTGGTTCAAAAAGCTGTACAAATAGTAAATGGTTGATTACCAATAGTGAAAGTCAAAGCTGCCCTGTACGCCTTTTTCATAAACTGATATCAAAACGAGGCGAACATATTACCTCACCACGGCTGTTCTTAAAACCAAATCAACACTGGAAAAAGGAAACCGATAGATGGTACGACAATGTCCATGTTGGAAGAAATACTATTAATGGATGGACTAAATCGTCTGCTGAGGCTATTGGCCTGAATGTAAAGAACAAAGAGATAATGAACCATTCGAACAAGTCAACTGCTGTTAGCGAATTAACAAAAAATGGTGTGCAAGAACAACAATTGCTGAAAATTACTGGTCATAACAATTCAAATTCTATACAACCATACTTAAGCATCGACTAAGAATACCACAATAAGATCATAAATGCTATGCGTGGTAATAGATCTTCTATAGTAGAAAAAAATAACCAATCTAATGCTGCGTTAAATTTTAGTAACTGTACCTTTACCAACTGTACTTTTAATAAATAAATAATTGTTTTATTGTGTTCCGATTTTTGA
Source organism: Rosalia funebris (assembly GCA_037954035.1). NCBI lineage: Eukaryota > Metazoa > Arthropoda > Insecta > Coleoptera > Cerambycidae > Rosalia > Rosalia funebris. The sequence continues at coordinate 18,460,266 of JAZFAV010000007.1, read as the reverse complement.
TTTTATTTTTTCGAAAAATTTTCTGACCGAATGTCCCTCTGACATTGACAAATGCCTCATAATATTATTACAATCTCAAGCACGTTGCTTGGTAATATATATCAGGGTATATCAGGGAGTGCGCAAATTGGAGGAGTGGTAATAAATTGTCCTTCATCATTAGAGGCAATATTCGTAGATATTTACATATGTTATTACAATTATTACCAAACAACATGCTTTCGATTGTCATAAAATTATCTTGTACATTATCAATGTCCTAGGGATATTATAGCTGAAAATTTTTTTGTTTATTGAAAACAATAAACAAAATCGCATAATGGTATTTATTACACCAAATTCTAATTCAAGGAAAATCCTGCATGGATTCCAAAGCAGTACAGCCGGTATTCCTAAAGGGTGAAAGTGTGGACAAGAATATTTAAAAATATGATTTTCGATGGAATTATAAATAGCCAATATATCTTCAGCTTTTACACGAATACCTAACCCTTGCTTTAGTGGTCTTATTTCTTAGCATAAATAGTAGTGTAATTCGACAAAAACTTATGGTATCAAACGAAAACGCAAAACAGGGCTTGCTTATATCATAATAAAAAAGTAGTCAGAACATAATTAAAATTAAAAATCAATGTCAGAAATTTCCCAAAATATGTTCCATATTCTGAAATAATGAATTTATGCCAAAAGTAAAGTTCCGTGTAGAAAATAAACTAATTTTGTCTGATTATTCTAACTAAAACCGATAAGTTGGAATAAGAAATTTGTCATTCCAATTTAATTGACCGAAATCCCAGGAAATACAAATCATATATGAGGGGTATAGAATCAAAGTGTACCAAAATATCCCTCTAACCTGATTTTGAGAAAATCGATAAAAATGATTACTAGCCAGGGGATTGAACAATCTGTTGTTCTAATTATATTCCTTGTTTCGCACAGCTAAGGAGGATGTTAGTAAATACGCAAATTAAAAAAATATGCTCGTGTTTGGTGTTTACTGATTTAAAAAACTTGGAGATTGTTCACTTTGAAAATGATCAGTGGAGATTTTTTGAAACTTAATGTCATTAGCAATAAATAAAGATAATAGACAGGTTTGATAATATTTTGCCAAATTATTGTAACTCATAGGTAGATCAATGTACAAAATACTAATTAGTGCTTAGACTCTAACAGCAGATCCTTCGTCAAAGCGCTCACAAAAATTTTACATCTCTTCTTCATTGTCTACATTTTGTTTTTCTGGGTCTTCTGAAACGAATTTGTAAAACCGCAAGTCTTCATTGTTCCTCCACTCTTCACCATAGTGAGTTTTGAGCAGTTGAGCAGGTAGTAATGGTGCTAATTTTGTTCTTTAATTTTTTTCTGTTTTTCAATTATGTTAGGTATTACATTCCCTATTTTTTTCCTTCTTTTACAAACTGATTGATCAGCTCCCAAATCACTCTTGTATGTAGCTTCTCCACGCACCTGTATTCGCTGTCCAAATTTTTTGGTGATGATTATTCTTTTTGCCTAGGCAAATGGGAAATTTCAACCGCTAGTCTATTTCACAGTTTCTGCTACGGCTTGCTTTCAGTCGAATACCTGGCAGTCTTCTCCTAAGTTCAAAACTGTTGTAAACTTTGAAACAATTTCAAGGTACTCTTCAGGTTTCTTTATAATTTCTAGTTTTTTAATTTCCTTCCCGTATTCCCAAGTATATGGACCGGAGTAATAATTATAACACGAAAAATTGTTTCTATTCGGGCAACACTAGAAGTTTCTAGATTTCTGTGTTTCAACAACCAACGACAACACATTCCTACTAAGGTCGTGTGTTTGTTTTGACCTCCACAGCCGTCACAAATTAACCGCATTACTTTTATATTCGAGAAGTCCGTTGTTTCGAGAACGTGGTGAATACAGGATGAAATTTCTTTTGACCCTCTGGCATATTCATTCTCTATCCAGCAGAAGCTCTTTACTATTGAAGGATTTAGCTTATCATGTGATTGCCCCTGGACCACTGTAATGTTATACAAATAAATTTTATGACAATAGTACGCCTTTTGGTCAATCAGCTTAGGTAGCAGTTGATTTTTCTCACAATCGAAGGAAAATGTTATCATTGCTTCAGATTCTTCTCGTAGTAAATCAAAATATACCTTTGCTCGTAATTTGTGCAGACGTCCTTCTACCATGAATTTACGCTTAGTTTCGGCATTTGTGGAACATGTTATTTTTTCAGACAGTTGGAGACAAGTGTCTGAAACATATATCTGTGCGGGGCGTGCCAAAAATTATAGTAAGTGTTAAAAATAAACTCTCTATTATAACACTAAAATATTTGAAATAATACATACTATTGCAAGAGTGAGCAAACAGTAGTTAAGATACATGCCTAAAACATGTAATCAGATACTGCTGTCTATTGGCTGTTTGGAGGTTGTACGCTTTGATATTCAATTGTCTGCGAAGATTGTACACTATGAAACTAAACCTAATTAAATGTAAAATATAATGGTATATTGTACACTTTGAAGATAAACGAAACCACAGTTGTATTCAACTATATATTCTGTACAGAAAACTTATGCTATTTAAATTTCCACCAAAAGTGGAGATTGTACACTTTGATACTATAACCCTCATATAGTTTATATTGCAGTCGAGAATAATTTGAACATGTTTGATAGCTTAAAGAATACTGAGGTAAATGGGTACGTTTCAAGTTGATCTGTTTCAATATTGTGAACTTTATATGTTCTCTAGTTATTAAAAAAAAAGGATCTTGATAATTAGAGCTTAGTCATTATTTAATTATGGAATTTATCACAATAATTTACAGAACTTACATGAAAAATAAATATTAATAGTGGTAAGAGTTAAAGAATGTCACCCACAAGTAACATCTTATACATTAATGTATTTGAAAACCTAATTTGAAGCTTCATTTGCATAATTGCACTCTGGTATAATATACTTCACAGACAATGCAACGCTGAAGCACAATAATGTACATATATCTTAATTTCTTATTGTTTTTGTATCGCTGTCTGAAGGTCTGCCGTCCTCGCAATAAATCTCATCCTGTTTAAACCTGATAGTATTTTACATTTCAGTGTTGCACTCTCACATAAAACAGAAATGAAATTTCTAAATTAAGAGGAATTCATGTTATGCATATCTACAAGACAAATCTTTTGCCACGCCATGTTTGGAAAGCTCATAACAATTTTTCACACGTATTTATTTTACATATCCATTAAATCAAGGAATGTGTATTCTTGCCAAGTAGAGTGTTAATAATGAACAGCGAAGACGGCATTTGTTTAATTAAGATTTAAAGCAGATGTTTGATCGTGTGATAATTTAATTGATTAGTTTCCTATTCTATTTAATTACTTGTAGAATTTCTATCAGTTTTATATCAACATAGCAGCTGAATTACTGTGCTGTATAGATGAATATTAAATTGGTATTTAGAAGATATTTGGTGATATTTTTATAGTAATTAACTAATTCATGTCATTCCTCATTTGTAGAGTAAGGACATATATTAGGGTTTATCATAACTAGGGTTTCAATTGTATTCAGGTTTAAGAACTTCGGTAAGAAAAAATCAAGTAGTTTTTGGCCCTAGGGAATAGGAAATTGGACATTGTTCCCTCTAAAGATCTTATCTCTAAGATTTACTTTTTGCCTCTATATATTGCTTGCCCCTATTCTATCATTACCCTCCTCTATTCGACAGTTACTCAACTATAACTTGAGAAGTTGACTGAGGTTGATATCTTTATTCCCTGTATTATACGAAGATGATTTCCTAATTTTTTAAAGATAATTCATCCTTTAAGCAAAGATAATTCGTTTACATTAACTGGTTCTGTAAACTGAAAATATGCACACATTATAGGATTTCAGAAGCATGAAAAAAAGGGCACATAAATGGTATGATATGTTGCAGTATGGTAAGGAAAAAAAATCGATAGTGAAACCTCTGTTCTTAACCTCTGAAATCTCTGAATTGCATTATGTTTGATGTTGTAATATTAGTTAAACCATTCTTTTTGTTTACTTTTACACCTCTTTTGTCCCCAACAATGTATTACTTCATGTACATTTTATTAAATATATTTTTATTAAGATATAATCGTCAAACAACCAGTATCGTGTGTAAAGCTGACTGAGGAGAACAAAAAAGGAATTAACAATTGGATTATTAAAACACTTTTAATTGTCTCCTGATGGTGCTCCACTTGGTTGGCGAAAAACCCGTTGGGTAGTATACATAATCTTTCGTTGTCTGTGAAAAAAATCCTGTTTCCTTATTGTTTTTATAGTTTATGTTTTTATATTTTCCTTTCACTTTTTATTTCAATTCTTAACAATCTATAGTACTAATATCAATTATTAACCTCACCAGGTGAGTTATTTATTTATATTTCACTTAACATGCACTTTGTTATACTACAAAACTACACTATATACTATAAAACATTCAATTGCCCATACAATTAGAGATCTATGGGATGGTTTTAGATCCAAAATATAACACATAACTTTTACAAATATAAAAGCAAAATCGGTAACCCAAACATTCAATCGCTATTTACTGGTTTCAAGGATTCAGATGTTTTAGCTAAAGGAAATTACGGCATATTCTATTTGTCTAAAACACGACTTATTGACAATGTGCCCATTCGAATAGTCAAATAATTCATCATAACTTCTTTCATAAGAATCCTTCTGTATTTAATATGTACACCTTTTTTAGAGCATCGATTGCTAAGGTTATTCTTCCCCCAATTTAAATTCATTTACATTGTATGCTTTTCATATTTACTAATTTTATTTAAATAAATTTGTTGTTTTTGGAACTTCTAGAGTTTTTATATTCATCACTTAAATGTATTTGAAATGTTTGCTGCCTGTCCGGTATTCATAGTCTGAATACTCAGCAAAACGTGTTTTAGTGTTAAAGTAACATTATAGTTATAACAATTTGTTAGTTCATCTCCTGTTAACATACAACTAGATGTTAAATTCGTATATTGTATTTTGTCTATTCTATTTATTTTCACTGGTGATGTAGAACTTCATTTGTTAACATTGCTTTTATCTGTTTTAGTGTGGCATTTATTCTATTTCATTTTTCTTGCCATTGGCCCATTACATGTTGCCTATTGTTTTTCTGCCATTGACCTATTGACACGTTACTTCAGTTATTTTTAAGTCGTTCTACTTATAATGAATCAGAACAGATTAATTAAGTTACTATGATTAAATGAAAGTCATTCCTTTCAGCATATCTTAACACCATTCAAATAACATACAGTTCTGCTGAGGACATGCTGGTAGATCTCGGAAATGACCAGTTAATTATTACCATATAAGAAGGCACTTCCCACACCTTAATTTAATTTAAGCCATCGGTGTATAATTTATAACTTCCCTCATAAGAATTAACAATAGAATCAAGGAGTGTTGTAAGTAATTATCCATTAGCGTAATCTTCTTTGAAGGTTCTACAGTGCAGTGAAATTTAGAGGCTATTATTAATTTCCATGGTGGGATATCAATGGGTCGTACATTTTAAACTGATTTCTTGCAAATTTTCTCTAACGAGCAGATGCGCTTATTAGTTTATGTATTGTGTAGGAGCTCTTCAAATAACATCAACAAAACTATAAAATTTATGGATGACTTACTCATCCATAGTACCTCAGTGTGGAAATGTAATTTTTCTCGATGACATAAATATTGATCAGACTTACAAGAATGCACTTCCTGAATACATGGCTTCATGTGATTTTGACTTATTAATACATAAACCCACATAACTAATACGAGTACATCAGAAAAATTAATAGATATTTACCTTAATATACTTGACTTATTAATTTTATTAGATCTGAACTAAAATCATTAATATCTGATCTGAGTTAGTATCTGATCAGCGATTAATGTGGTGTTTACTGAATATTAGTACCACACGTCTAAGACCAAAATATATCACAAATGGAAATTTATCTGCATTTCACAACAAATTTAACCAAGACAAATATAATTTCCGATAATTTATTATATTTTAATAATATAGACAATAAATTGGATGTACGCTTTATATACGTAATAAAGCCCTATGCTTCATGATTAAAAACTAGTATAAAAGCTTTGATAAAAGGTAGAAATAATGCACATTGTAAATAACAAACAGTCAAGAGCATTGAAGACAATAACTATTTCTGTAGTTGTTCGGTATATAGTTATAGCGAAATTGTTCGGTCGATATTATACAACAAGAAAAAATAGCATATTTGATATATCTTCAAGACAATTTCAGTGGTGAAGAATTTAGAAATAGCGTAAAATTTTTAAAATGTTGAACTAAGAAATTATATTCACATTCCTGTAAATTTGTTAAATCCTGTTTTAGGAAATAATTAGTTGTTGTTCGTGTTTCTTCCTTCAGACAACTGTTCAATTTCAGCCCAATGGTTTTCCTGACATCAATTTAAAAACAACTTAATACCACTTTAATTTATTTAGAGAAGAATAAATACAAATATTAATTGTTGAACTGAAGTCTACCGCATATAGCTATGATAATATTTCAGCAAAAATTACCAAGTCTTATAAACAATAAATATTACTACCTTCAGCTGAAGTATTGTGCAGACAAATAGAAATTGTCAGTAGGTAAACATATTTCAAAAACTAATGATGAGCAAAATGTTGAATATTTAACACCAATCGCCATCGTAATTGCGATGTCCAAAATTTTGGTGAGAATAGTTAAGACACCAAGTTCAAAATAAATGTATTAAAGTGTTTGTGTGTAATATCATAATTAAGTACTCAAATGACGGTATTCTCCGATAACTTTATAAAGATGCTCCGTAGTATTATAACATAGTGCAACAGTTGTATGGAATTTTATTTTATTATCCGTCGCATATTACACACGTAAGAATGTAATCTCTGTTCTCTTCTGGACAGTACTCACGGATATAAAATACATAAATGTATGTATGTACGAAATAATATATATATATATATATATATATATATATATATATATATATATATATATATATATATATATATATATATATATATATATATAGATATATATATTTGGAAAATTATGTACTATTAAAGCTAAATGTTCTGGAATATTATTTATACTTCTATTGATGTCATACTACTGTATATTACAGGATTTGATAATCGGTTCCATAGTGAAGAAATATAGTTTCTATGTTACTTCATAGACCCCTCACTATTTAATAAATATTTAACAAAAATTCTACCTATAAATAGGACATACTATTGTTGTTGTTAACACAAATTCAAGGTTATTATTTTAAAGACTGCAAAGTGCTATTATCGAACCCGATGGACCTCCGAGAGTCTGTTGCTACCACCTTCGTCTTTATTACCTATTTCGGGCGATCAACGACAAATAAATTTCCTAACCAAAATACTACGTTTGATCTTATTCTATTATAATATGCCTGTGGCTATGAAAATTTATTATAACCTTAGCTCATATATACGCCCTTTACAGTATTTAAGTGATTTATAGTAACAACAGTGTCAGTTGAAATACATCTGACTGATGAACAATCTATCTAGTTTTAATCATAAAACTAGATAGATTGTTCATATAAATAACTCATGTATATGTTACTGTGAAAGTCCGAAATTAGTGAATGTCAACATTCACCGGTGAATGTCGACAAATACCAAATACCTTGGTGAAAGACCGAACGTTTATTAATTTTATTATACATTCGAACTTTCACCGGTGTTATGTCGACAAACACAAATGGGCTCAGGTGAATGTCGGAAACGACAGGTCGTAACTTACTTTTGGGCAGTTCCTGCATCCTGTTTGTTGGCTTTGGCTTCGTCAGTCTTACTCAAGATCTGATAGCGTGTGGCAAGCTTGCTAATTTAATTTGTTTTATTAGATATTATAATTTGTGTTCAGTGGCTACTGCAGTGAATCGTGATCAGTTTTTTGAAAAGTTACATGCCTTAATTGGAAGTAAACGAGAAGACAATTGTTTTTATTTTTCTCAAAAAAGGTACTCTAAAATCGTTTCTGAAGTGATTTCTGCTAAAAGTAAGTGTAGTACACCTTTGGACTACAGACGTTTAAAACATTTTGATATTTTAAAAGTTAGCGATGAAGAAAAGTTAATTGTGCCACTAAACCAGGAGAAACGAATATCCAGTATTATGTTACAAATGATGAGCTGTTTAATATACTTTCCGAAACTCACATAAGAATAGGCCACGGAGGAAGAACACGAATGCTTAAAGAATTGCAAGTTAGATACAAAAATATTACTTATGAAGTTGTAATATTGTATTTAAATTTGTGTAAACAATGTCAAATGAAACACAGTGCTACTGTACCTAAAAGAGGTATTGTTGTGAAACCAATGGTCAGTTCCGAATTGAACTCTAGATGTCAAGTCGACTTGATAGACTTGAAATCACACAGGGATGGCGATTACAAGTTTATAATGGTATAACAAGATCATCTAACCAAGTTTGTCCAGTTGCGACCTTTAAAAAGCAAGAGAGCGGAAGAAGTAGCATATCACCTTCTTCATATTTTTTTAACATTCGGTGCTCCCGCTATATTGCATTCGAATAATGGTAGACAATCCAGTAATCGAATCATATCTGAACTATGCGCTATGTGGAAATAGTACACGGAAAGCCTCGTCACAGTCAAACACAAGGCTCAGTCGAAAGAGCCAATCAGGACATACAGAATATGCTAACTGCATGGATGCAAGATAATGACTCAAATAAATGGTCAAAAGGTTTGCCGTTTGTCCAATTCGCCAAAAACACAACATATCACGAAGGAATACGCCAGAGTCCATATGAAGCCCTATTTGGAGTTAAACCAAAAAGGGGCATAGCATCGTCATCTCTCCCTCGCGGGCAAATTGCATACATTGAAACCGAAGAACAGTTAGAAGCCTATGTTAACACTTTTGAACAAAATTTGGGTAGTGACCATATTGATGACCATATTTCAGATGGAAGCGACGTGGATAACCAAAATACTATTGAAGTTAATCTGGAACCTAGCACGTCTTCACCTCAAGCATTGACTGATCTGCAACTTAGCGCGTTTTTATCTCAAGTACTGGCTGAACAACAAGAGCTAATTTCTTCAAAGAGAGTAGCTGCAAAAGAGAATCTTCTACTTCAAGCAACAAAAATGTTACGAACGTCAAAAAAAGTTTCCTCTGTCCCAAATTGGTAATACCGTAAGAATTCAAGTCCCTGATGTCGACCGTGGTCGTACAGACCCTCGAAATGTATTAGCGGTTATTGTTGGAATAGAGGATTCAGGCTTTTATAAATTAGCAAACAAAAATGGTACCTTGAAACAGCTTTTCACCCGTAATCAGTTCGTAATTTGTAAAGAAAAGTTACTTTCCATGGATGAGGTTTCAATTCAAGAAATGTCGCTAAGAGAAGCAGCTTGTGCTAATTCAAAAAGTGAAGGGCAAGGCTATACACGTTGCAATTGCAAAAGGAGGCTAAATGCAGCTGTAAAAGCAAAGGCCTTTTGTGCGATTCAGAGTGTCATGGTAGTTTAAGTTGTTGCAATATATAAGAATGTCATACATTTTCTTGGTTTTTTATATTTCAGTTTAAAAATTAAAATGTATGTGTATGTTTATTATATTGACATTATTTTAGTTGTGTTTCTTGATTTGCAATGTTCTACTGTTTGTTTTAAGTTCAACAGTTTCCTTAAGTTTATTGGAAATCTTTTCCCCATGTCGCTTTAATAAATAAATATTACCTATACTTTTATTTTTGTTTTCCTTTATTAAAAAAAATGTTTCTTTTCAACATACACCATGAATACATGCTGAATGTCGACATTCACCGGTGTAAGTTAGAAATAATGATATTTGACCGATATTTCGGACATACGCCAAGCAACTTAAAGAATGTTGACATTCACTGGTGTATCTCGACATTCACCGGATTTAGGTGTTTCACAGTAACATATATAAATTATACTTTTCTAATGTTTTTCATATTTGTCCATATATTTTTAAACAGACTCATTGTTGAGTCGTTGAATGATATTTTAATGTAATACAGGAATCTATTCAAATTATTCTTACACAGGTCACAACCCACATCTTATGTTGGTGGCCATTAATTATAAGATGCATTTTTCTTCATATTCATACCCTGCAGATACGAACTTATTTGACAAAAAGTACATGGCTTACTACATCTATAACTAGTTTTTGTCGACATCGCGTACCCTCCTCTTCATAGAAAGCTCCTCCCCTCGCTCCGTCACTCTCTTCTCTCTCGCTTTCATCCCTCCTGGGATGGGAGATCGTAGGTGACGGGGTACCCATGTACAGAGTACGAAGAGCATTGCCTCATCTCAATGCACACATTGCCTTTCGCGGAACGTCCCCCTCCACTCCATGCCCCTCCGTGGCGTGCCGTGGTGGCGCCAGCATAAGTTCTCCCGATGATGACATCGATGTCGACACTCTATCTGTACGCCGACACGCTTCCTCGATCCGACTGACCGCATTGCCCCTTGGTGTGGGTATGGACCGCTGTAGTTTGGCGCTTCTCGAGGTTGATAATGTCCTACCCTCATCTCTTCCCATTGCACGGGGATTGATTCCTCCGGCAGCAGTAGCCGGGGTCTCGCTTGGGCTCCGCAGTCTTTTTGCTGCTGCGGGCTTCCATCGTCGTTGGGTGCGTTCACTAACTCACTTTTCGGGCGTATCTTGTATATCGGATCTTATGATATACCTCGTATATGGATGGTAAATTATATACGTAAGAACGGGACAATTTCTAGACAATTTCCCTTCAGACAATTTCTTTTAGGAACCTCCGCTTTCGTAAAACCTATTGTTGTAATAATTAGGTGGTAAAATTACTATCTACTTGCACCCGTTGGTAACCGGGGCGCATTTAGGCAGAACGTACCACATATTAACCATGCGGGAAAAAGAAGCCGTTCTGATTGGACCGCGGCGAAACGCGGTACGTTTTGTCTAACTAGAGTCCAAACGCGGTACGGTTTGTCACCACTTTGACGGCGGCGGAAACGAGGTACAGATTGTCCCCACATGTTTTCCCATCGTGTTAAAAACCGCTTAGTAGATATTTCGCAATAATACGATGTTGATGCAGTGCATATTGTATTATAGCTTTATTTTGGTGTTTTTAATGTACTTTAAAAGAGAATAATAATATGGAGAGATGTACTAAATTTATTGCCGCAAGAATTTACCTACAAAATCGAAGATAATATAAACGGTGAATTTACTCTTTACTCTAATGTTGACAGTGTGGAAAATTGCGACAAATGGATGAAGCATTTTTCGCAACTACGTTCCACTTCGTGGATTCTATGACGTACAAAGACATCATCAAATAAAATTTTACTTAGGTAAGTAAAAAATAAAATATCACCTAACTATTTTTTTTTAATTTGCTCGCGAGTATGGTTAGTTTGTGCTACAGTGACTTTATACGGAGACAGTGGCGAGAATGTAGCCATTAAGATCATGCAGTGGCAAAACATAGTTGGGATTTCAATAAACGCGACAGAGATAGGAGATACAATGGTTTTGGGCGCCATATTGCATGAAATTCAAAAATAGGACATACTATTATTGTCACTACTCTCTCCCTATAAAGTCACTGTAGTTTGTGCTAGAGCCATTGGCGTTGATTGTATTGTTCTGTATTTTCATCAGTGTTGCAAGATCAGTTACACAGTTGACCTTGAATTTGAATATATGCGAGTGCGTTCGAAAATTTTCTGGGCATCACGTTGCAGTCCGATATGATTTCATTAAGGTCATATATTTTATTATCCATTTTATCTTGTTTCATACAGACATCAAGGTGCGTGCGTATCTTGGGATTATCGTGAAGAATCGGTCACGTGGAGGTTTTTTCTCATTTGAAAACTGGTTTAAGTGGGTATATAAAGGGGGTATACTACCTACTTTCAAAAATTTAAACGGAGATGTTTTTGGTTATTTTTGCTTGTTAAAGGTAACTTTTCAATAACGATAAAAAGAGTGTTTTTATTTTTAAAAAATTTTGTCTGTCATCACAGTTCCTTTAAAAAAGTAAAACCAAGCCAAGGAAAAAAATCTAAAAATTTCAGTTGCGAAGCTTCAATTTCAATCGTCGTTAAACGAACCACTAAGGAGACAAAAAAAGGCACACTCATTTAAAGGTACGTATAGTATTTGAATTACCAAGTAAAAAAAGTCTTACCTTGGCAAATCAAATTTCAAGATGGTTTACCACGAATAATCACAATGAAAAACAATCATAATCACTCATTAAACAGTGCTGATGCTTTGACTGCATTGCGAGCGCCTTCTTGTATAAGAGAACTATTTTTTAAATATTTCAATCAGGGTCTAGGAATCACTGAAGCAATTAATTACCATACTGATAAAATAGAGCTAGAAATGCACGAATCCGACTTAGCTAACTCATCTTTAAATCCAAAGTATTGCACTGTAAAGTATTGGTACACAGAATGGAGAAAGGCCAACCTTGGTCCTCGAACAGGTGTTGGTGTTTTAGAGGTAAATATAGAAAATTAGTGGGTACAGTTGCGGCCGAAAAAAAGTAATCGATTTTTTATCGTAGTGGTCTGGTTTTTCTAAATATTCTCCGTTGTTAATGTGAGTTTTATTGTTAATACTTATTCGTGTACTTATTATGGCATTGACAATGACTTTAATACAATGATTGTGATTGATGCGTCGTCACTGAATAAAACCATCGTTACAATGGGGAAATCAATCGATTACTTTTTTCGGCAGCAATAGTACTTAATTATAATAATTTTTGTATTTTAGAAATTACAAGAAAAACTTTCTGAATATGAAGCCATAAGAGCTAGAATTAACATAAAAGAAAATCCATTTATAATTGTTATTATAACGCCTGTTATGTATAGAAGTCATGATTTACCATATGCGAAAGATATTTTATCCACTGATAGTACTGCGTCCTGCGATGCCGAAAACCATGTAATAACATTTATGTTAACAGTAACGGTTTGCGGAGCAGTTCCATTAGCAGTGATAATTAGCAAAAGCCAAACACAGCTAGACTATGTGCATGGTCTCAAAGCTGTTTTAGAAACTCTAGGTGATAAAGCGTTTGGTGGTCTTAAAGAACCAAAAATAGTTATGACTGATGATAGTATGGCTAAGCGTCAAGCCTTAAAAGAAGTTTTTCCTTCAGCCAACTTGCTTCTTTGCTCATTTCATATAGGGCAAGCCGTTTGGAAATGGCTGTGGGAGAAGAAGAACGGTATATTAAAAGAACATAGGCCAATTTTGTATAATAGTTTTAAAAAGATATTAATTGCTTCCACAGAAAACAAAGCAGAAGAAACTTTTAAAGAAGCGAAGGAAAATGCGATAGGAAATACTTACCTGCAGTGGATACGCTACATTGAAACATATTGGAATCGTAAGGAAGAATGGTGTCTAGCTTATCGTGATTCAAATATACACGGAAATCAAATAAATAATTTATCCGAAATTTGTGTTCGAATTTACAAAGATATTGTTCTTAGTCGTTGTAAAGCGTACAACGCCGTAGCTTTTGTTGATTTTACGTGTACAGTATTAGAACAATATTACATTAGGCGTTTAAGAAATTATGCTAATGGTCGCACAGACACACGTAGACTTCTTTTAAAATCCCAAATCCAACATGCATCCTATTTAAACAAAAAGGAGATATAAAGAAAGTTGATTATTTTAATTACAAGGTACCTAGTAGTACTAATTCCGAAATATTATACGATGTTGATTTGAATGTAGGATTTTGCGCTTGTGAAAATTGCAGACTAGAGAAATTGTGCAAACACCAGGCAGGAGTTTTGTCTCTATTTTATAATATTGAAGATTCTACTACTGAAGAGCGACATTTAATGGCTGTGCTGGCTTTAGGAAATAAAGCCAACCCACCAGAGTTTTATGCTCCTCTTTCATGAAACAGAAGCATAGAGGAAACTTTATACCCTGGCATGAATTCTACCGTTAGCAAAAATTTAAATGATATACTTGTAAGTGATTGTTTGCCAAATATTTCAACTCAACAAAATGCGCCTCCTGTAGAGTCTGTTAACGATAAGTTCAAACAGTTCTTAAACACGTTAAATCGCCATCACGAACAATTTGGTTCACCTGAAGGAATCATCGCCAAATGTTTATTAAAATTAAAAAACGTCAGGACTCGTAATAATTGGGATACTTTCCTCAGTAGTTGTGGAAGCCATATTGCTATTCGGACACGCCATTGATAGGCCATTCGCGTACAACCTACTGCAATAGCCAGAAGAAATCCTGGGTTAACACGAGGCAGCAAGCGAATGCCAACTGGTCGCCCAGCTTCCAATGAGGTTATTAAAAGAAAAAAGAGAAAGCATAATTTAGCAAGTAACGTAAATAACAACGTGCCCCATTAAGTATAAAGATAAATAATATAATTATTCATTAATATCTGTTTACTTTTTTTAATTTAGTTTTTATCTTAGTACAGGGTAGGGTACAGACATAATTTGTATAACTTTTTTTATGACACTGTGACATGCGGAAAATGGCAGTGTAATATTATTTCCAATAAATATATCAATATCCAACAAAATATAGTTTGCTGTTGGGTATTTTCATTTCAAATTCAATTATTCATTTCGAATAAAAAAAACTCATGTAACGACAATCCGTACATAATGCCGACCCAATGTAGGCAAAAAGTACCACGTTTCCGATGCCACCAAAGCGGCGATAAACCGTACCACGTTTGGAACCGAGTTAGACAAAACGTACCTCGCTTCGCCGCGGTCCAATCAGAATGGCCGATTTTTGCCGTATGATTAATACGTGGTACGTTCTGGCTTAATGCAACTGGGGCACAGGAACCTCTACTCGTGCTGGTCCAGGGGTCTTTTCGCAGCGTCGAAAACAGAACGGGCGGTCGCGGCTCAGGAATAATTGGAACGGACTTACCTTGATCCAATTCATCTAGTACGACCACCCCCTAGTGGCCTCTGGTCCGGTACCTGCTTCCAGGCACACATTCCCGGCGTGCGACGGCGATTTCTGATTTGGAATCTAGAACCGTCGACTCACGGCACTGATGGTTAGCTGCGCTCGCACTGTTGTTGGCAAACGTACAGGGAATTCAGTTTTAAGACACTCGTTTGCTTATTCCTCGGAGATGAAATGAAAAGGAGTCGGCGCGGACGGTTAGAAGAACCGTGGACCCTACGGTGGTAAAACAGGAATTGAGTACCCCTTTGCTAAAGTACTCCGATGACGATGGCCTAGCCAACCGTTAGGGATGTTCTCTAGCCTCCACCAAGTTCTCTACCTTGGACAGGCAGCTCGATTTGCAGCCGGCGTAAGCAAAGACCTCTCCAAGTATCCTATGGAATAGGCGTACTCAGAGCTTGCTACCAAGCAAACTGGCGAGAACACCCTGGTTCAGTGGCCGATTGACCTCGCGAATTACTCTGCTAGCCTCCACCGAGTTCCCTACCTTGGGCAGGTAGCTCGACTTGTAACTATGCAAGGTTATCCAACGATACCCTTTCAGAGGCACCTTGTGGATATCCTTTACAGAGATACCTTGAAGTCGATGCGATGTACGGTTATTTAAAACCTCTTTTATCGAGCGTATACGTTACTAAACTACCTTATTAGAAATTTTATGGGCTAGGCCACATAAATCATCCAGGTCGCAGTATCTACGCAATGCTCGGTAAGTTCCCTAAATGAAATTAGGTTATTCGAAGTTCAAAGCTGTACTAGTAAGCTGATCAAGACTTAGTTGATGGCGAGTTTGCTATCTAGGTAGGTGATCGTAGTTCGATGCTAAGCAGCAGAATGCAACCAAGATCGAATCTCGCCAGAACTCTGAAATTTATACTCTCTGGGGCCAGCGCTGTCGTACAAAATCATGACGTCACAGGGTGGCGTGATTTCTCGACAGTGTCGCCAAGAGTATACCCAGAGGGGCGGGGCTAGACAGCTACGTCGAGCAACAGTATAAATTAAATCGAGGTCCAGGATTCTGTTTCCTCGACATTTTCTATGTAATTCTTTATTATTTATTCTGTTACACTACCTATTACAGGAAAAGATTTTACCGTGTACGAAGAACGGTGCCCAGCTCATTTGAAGCCTACCTGCAAATAAGCATATTTTGACTTCATTAATAATTATACATCTGTATCTAATTACTTCATAGATAATATAATACCGCCAATACAATTTATTGCTTTGATTGTTCTTTATTCATAAATTGGTATTATGACTAAATAAATCAATTTTTTTATTCACAAGAAAACCAGTCATGACTTTTTATTAACAAAGTAATACTTTATACGCAATATATGTATCGATATATGTATTAATCTCAATTAGAAAAACAATAATCCCGTTCGACTGCTAATTTGTTCTTCAAAAACTGTTTTATATTTTAATTAAAGTACTTAAATACGTAACTTACCTCCTTACCTACGTAACTATACGTAAGTACTTAAATACGTAACTTACCTTAACTCCTTCCCTAGTTACATTCGTCTATATTAGTTTCCATCACAAACAAGTCACAAAATATGTCCAGAAAGTTGTTTATGCACACCCATTATATATTTACACTGCACATGTTTTCGCTTTAATTACAACACATATTGAATCGAGTTAA
The DNA here is from genome assembly GCA_037954035.1 of Rosalia funebris. Taxonomy (NCBI): domain Eukaryota; kingdom Metazoa; phylum Arthropoda; class Insecta; order Coleoptera; family Cerambycidae; genus Rosalia; species Rosalia funebris. Next base: position 18,443,493 of record JAZFAV010000007.1, on the reverse strand, counting down.
ACAATAAAAAATCACTACACTTCGCTCTCATGTTCACCTTTTCAAGTGTCATCTTCATCTTTTAATGAGTATTCAATAAAACACTCGACAAATCTTAAGGTTAAATTTTTTTGCACTAACACTAAATTTTTTTGGCTAACACCCTCGTGACATAAGCAATTAAAATATATGTATTTTCATAAAACTTTCTTGCAATAACTAAGCATTTTTAGAAAATGTACTTTTTATGAATATCACTAAATATACAGCTTGTATTTAATGACCACTAACGTAAGATGTGGGCTGTGACCTCTATAAAAATAATTTTCACAGATTCCTCTGTTATGTTAAAACTTGATTCAACGACTCAACGGTAAATCTATTTAAAAATATATGGATGTATATGAAAAACATAAGAAAAATATAGTTTATGTACATGTGAGTTATTAATATTACCAATCTATCTAATTCTAGTCTAGTCTGATATATTGCAACCAACTTTGTTTGCTACTATAAATCACAGCGTATCAGCTTCTTCAGCTAAGGTTATAATAAGCTTTTATAGCCATAGGTATATTATAATAGAAAAAGATCAAGAGTAATATTTTGGTTAGGAAAGTGGTTTGTTTTAAAAAATAAATCCCGCCACAGGTAGGATTCGACATTTGTCACGGATTGGAACCGAACGACATACAGCTGTTTCGAACTTATTAGTTCTCATCAGTGCCGTACGCGAAACGCCGATCCAGGACAAATGCCGAATGGAAGTTGTGGGGTATACATCTTTATTGATTCGATCTATGTCAGTAACATATAAGTCGGAAATCGAGGAAGAAACTACCAAACCGCCAAGCAGTTATTAAAGTAGTTCCCAAATGGCAAGGCTATTACATAATCGCTATAGGAAAAAAATACTCCTAGGGCTAAAGCCCCGCCAGACATTGAATTATACCTAAAAGCGATCCTCGGCCCCTTTCTCGTGTTTCTGCACGATCAGATAAGGTTTTAAAAAATAAGACCCGCCACAGGTAGGATTCGACATTTGTCCCGGATTGGGAAGTTCGAAACAGCTGTATGTCTTTCGGTTCCAATCCGGTATGTTATTACATATAAACACTTTAATATATTTGTGTGCCCTACATGCCGGGGGCTGATGGTATAATAAAAGTTGAATTGTCTACATGAAGATCTCAGAGTCGGTCAGCGTAGGTTGGCCGAGGGTATCCTCTGTCAAATATTATTTTAGTTAACGACAAATTCGGACCTAAAGTGGATACAATTTTTAACATCTTTACTATCTAGCTGTATCTGTCGGTTTCAAATATATACAGCCAATACCACCGTTTTGTAGAGCATTCAATACCACCGTTTTGTAGAGCATTTTACATAAACGGCAAGTCTGCAATAATGTTGAAAGAACCATAAATGAATTTTATCAAATACAAATTATAACTTATGTTAGACGGTATTTAATTAGTCAGACGGTATCTGTATTTTTCTTTCAATTATATTTTCAAAGTGTATGATCGATGCAGTTACTCTGCGCTACTCTCAAGTATTTATAGATCTCGCCTTGGCTTAGGATAGTAAAATCTTCTATTAGTTTGAACCTTTCCTTTTGGGGTTGTTTATGATCGTGCACTTATCCAGTCCGAATAACATGTCAATATTTTTGTCTTCATAGCTGAAATTAGAGAATGCAGATGCGTCTTGCTCTCATCATAGAGGTTTGTATCATCCATAAACATCAGATGACTAACTCTATAATATAACGTCCTTAACGTCCAGACGGTGCCTACTTTGTGTTTGCGTGAATGTGTTATTACGCGTAAATTATTATTATTATATTTGCTTTTTGCAAACACTTGTAATAATATATTATACAGAGTATCTCAATTGGAACTATAGGATTTGAATTGCACTCGTGAATCTGTGTGAATGCATTTCTTTTTCGTGAACAGTATGTGGATTTTCAGCACCCCAAATTCTACAATTTTGTTTGCTGATGTATCATCCGTCAATATGAAAATTTGCTTCATCGCTGAACTAAATTTTGACAAATGCAGATAGGTCTTTAAATTCTAATGCATGGCAGCTCTTGACAGATTCAATTGATGTGCACGACTTCGAATTGATGTGTTTGGATACTCCTGTACACTTTCTCTCACAGCAGCAATATTTTCACCTGACCTACCACGACGAGGACGTATTGGTGTTGCCTTATCAATAACAGAACCCGTCTCTTCAAATTTTGTTATTAAGATAAGAACTTTTTAACTCTGCAGGCGCTTAATTTTGTCCTAATTTTACGAATTTTTCTTAATACAACTGTAAATGATCGCTCACTTTCACAAAACAGTCGTACACAAACTGTTGTTTCATTCATTGTTGAACTATTAATCGTTGCATATTGACGTCATATGGTTTATAGGTGATAGTTGTCAAATATTAACGCCCTGTTTTTGACAGAACACAAATACCGCGCAAATTAAGTCGTATAGTTCCAACTAAAATACTCTATATTTACAAAAACATAATATACTAAGTTTTGCATACGAGCCTCCACCATGAATAGGAGGTAATACAAGAACATTCCCTATTACTTATGTTAACCATTTACTTATTAAGTGCTGGTGACGTTAACGAATATCAAATATTAATGAAATATATATGTTAAATATCTCTTCCCATGTAAAAGTTGATTTTACAATCATATACGAGGTGGCCCATAAAGGAATGCATATCTTATTGCGCTGTAGTGTTTGAATGCGAGAGAAATGCGTACGCATCACCGTTATGTAGCTCGGTTTTGGGAATTTGAGTCACAGTGCCGCAGTACGCAGGTGAGTGCTTTTTGCGTCAGAGCGTTTTACGAAAACAGTCGTTTATACGTGGTTGTTCGTCGCATGTTCCGTAATCATTACAGACTGCATGACATTAAGAGTGTCCAAGCTCAAATTTGATTAAACAGTGGATTAGAAGATTTGAAAGGAGTGGTTCAACGAAAAAAACTCGACCCCAAGGCCGCGCGAGGACTTTACAAACTGTCGAAAATGTTCAACAGGTGTGTGAATCAGTCCGCGCTAATCCACAAATGTCGACTCGCAAACGTTCAGCAGTTCTTACAATTCATAGGACAAGTTTGCAAAGAATATTGTCTTGATTTAAAATTAAACTCCTACAAGATCCAATTACTTCAAGAATTAAACGCTGACGACTTTAAAAGAAGACTAGATTTCGCAAATATAATGACTGTCAGTTCGGAACGCTACACAGCAATGCTAAGAAACTTTTTGGCCCCACAGTTGCAAAACTCGCCCGACTACAATATGAATACGTGGTTCCAGCAGGATGGCGCGACCTGCCATACTTCTAACGTAAGAATTGCAAAGCTAGGAGAGATGTTCCCCGAGAAGCTGGACTTCTCGAAGGAGGGATATTCCGTGGCCTCCTCGAAGTCCCGACCATACTCCAGTAGACTTCTTCTTATGGGGTTACCTTAAGAGTATAGTTTATTGTAACAACCCTCGAACAATACTTCAGTTGAAGAACAATACCCGTCACGAACTTGCATTGATTTCGAGACCAACGCTTATCAAGGTATTCCAAAACCTTCGCGCACGACTGGAGGAGTGTCGTCAATGCAGAGGACACCATTTGGACGATGTGATTTATAAACCATAAATTCTCATTAGTTATTTACAAATTTCAATCAATAAATTGTACCAAACATCATCGCTGTTTTTTAATAAATGTTTCAAAGATAAATTCCTTTATGGGCTACCTTGTATAAAGGTCTAGAAGATTGAACCTAAAATGCATAGTTTAATACACTCTACAACGATGACTTCATGGTCACTCGCCAAGTCGGTGATCATTTACTTATATGTGCATACATAGTATACATATGTTATGTATGATAATCTAGTCTGGGGCTAATAAAAAATCAGACAGCTTAATATGAGTTCTGATTTCCTCGAAGATATATGAATATATGTCTACAACAATAAAAAAGGACTTCGTTCTTTCTTTTTGTATTAAAATCGTTGAACACTATGCCAATGTCTGTAAGTGGCACTTATGTGATTATACGTGTCTGCAAACACAATAATTTTAATAAAATATGGACAACGCAATTTTTGTCTTGCTTCCAGCAATGAATTACTCAGTGCAATTGCGAAATTCTTACTATTGTGTGGGCACATGCTCTTCAAGCGAACACATATAATACATTGTTAAACATAACATTTCCAAGAGACTTTATGAAATAAAACAAATAAAAATGCATATACTGTTTATGTCTCATGCACATCTGCTATTATATATAAGAGGTATATAAGATGTACATAAGATGTATATATCTATACATTATAATCAGGAATATGGAAGAGAAAGTTATATTGGTAGCAGGTACATGACACATTATTCGCTAAACTCACTGGTCTAGATGGCACTGCAAAATTAAAAATGTCGGAAATAGAAGTAAACATCATTTTACACCCATTTTATGGCGTATGATGTTTTATATATTATTTTTAAAGCGTTTTAGTAGTTTTTTATTATTATTACAAGGTGTAAATCTGTATATTAAGATTTACGTCATTTTAATTTGTTTTTAAAAACTTTTAAATCAACATAAATAATTATTATTGTGTCAATATTTTAACAAAGTACTTTGTTTTTGGGATATCGTTTGCCAATATCTTGGTATATTGACGATATTATTTTAAGGGGAGGTCACATAAGCGTGGGGTAGAAGTCGGTCAGCCACAGGTAATAAATAGCGTATGCTTACAAACCTTCTCTCTTACACAGCGACTATTGGGTAACAGTGATAATTATAGATGTGTTTATAAAGCTGGACTAATAGCAACTCTTATTGGTAGGTAAAATAAAATAACGCATGTGATAAATGTAAAAAATATTCTGGTGCTCAAGTTCCTTTTCTATTTTAGAATTTTTGTTTGCATAATTTATAATTTTTACATTTTTAGTTTTTCAATACAAAAATAAGAAAAGTGAATCTTAAAAATAGACATGAAATAGAAAAACCATCATATATAAATGACTAAACTATTTGTTGTTCACCTCTATAGTGATTGTGTTGTACAGCGCCAGATGTTCGTCAACAGTTTGTGTTGATAAAATTAATTCCTACAGTTAAAAATCTGGTCACAGACATATAATACTTACTTTATAATATTATTAAATAATTAAAATAAAAATATTTTAGATAGTCATATTTAAAAGGTAGTCTAAACGAACAAATTGATAAGTATATATTATTTCTATATTTATTCCTACACTACTTAGTAGATGGAAAAATAACATTGTCAAGGACAGCAAATTCCAACTAGTATTTGAAAAAAGACTTGATATGATTAATACTGCTAATAAAAACATCAATTTCCATTACCTAAATATTTGTTATAGTCTGATAGTTTAAATATCAAAAAATATCATTAATTTAATAGCTCCAGATAGTTCAGCTTCTGGGTGGTCCATTATACACCCACACCAAATGTGGATGTATAATAATGATATTTCGAAAATATTTGCAAGATTCTACAGAATAGTAATTGGGCGATCATTTTTTGTCAGATGGATTGCCACTTGTTGCTGGCGAAGTGATGCGGCAATACAAGGCGTCCAAAGATTAAGAAAAAGCCGAGAAGTCCCTGCCAGCGGGACTTAAAGGCGTCAAAACCAAAGGAGGTCGAGGGAAACGAAATGCTGACAGTCGCGCGGGTCTTGTTTGCAGGCGGCACTTGCCTCTCGCGTAGAGACACGCAAAAGCGGAAGCAAAGCTAGGCCTACCTTCGTACGATGGTCCCGATCTACACGATGAGTGAGTAAAGAGCGGTAATCTCACTCGACTTTCCGACAAAACCCATCAAGGTCATTACGACTGTCAATTAATATTGGGTATTGGGGGCAACTTGTTAATATAGGATAAACCGTTGCTACTTTCCAAGCCTTAGGAAATGTGTGGCTGGAGAGTATCAGATTAAACAAAATGAAAAGCTCGGAATCTGATCATCCTCACAAGCCCTTTCGTTTTTATAATGATTAACAAATATATGTTTCTATAAATTTTACTAGATGTTTACAGGTTTATTTATTGTCAGAACTTATGTTTGTAGCCTGCACATCGTCAGTGAAAATGATACTGGAAAAATATCTAACGAATCCATTTACAATTTTATTTGGTCCATCAAACGATTTCTCGTCGAAGAAAATCATTGATGAAATACAAATCAAGTTTTCCTTACTATATATATATATATATATATATATATATATATATATATATATATATATATATATATATATATATATATATATATATATATATATTAAAATCAAAAACCTTTGAGATCACTCCTAAAATTTTACTCAAATGATGTTATGTAGTTGCCGTAATAATAACCACACATACACAATATAAGGGACACTATTTATATTTTGAGCTTTAGCAACACTAAGTGTTGTCAAATGCTATCTGGCGTTTCCAATGGGAAGTTGGACATTTTGACCATAGCCTTCTTCAGAACATTTTATCGTTTAAGCGAAGCGCAATTTGTGTTGTTTACAGTGATTTGAAAATTGTATATGAGCAAAAAAATGGAGTGGAAGTGGATTATCAAGACAAGAATGCATCGATCAACTTAATTTCACTTTTGGCGATAAAGCCCCATCCTTTGCCAGTGTAAAACGCTGTTATAACGAGTTTAATCGCAGCCGCTGTTCGCTCGTCGACGAAACACGTGAAAGTCGTCCAAAATCAGTTGTTGTGTCAGAAAACATTGATGCCGTACAAAAACTGATTATGCAAGATCATCATGTGATATACTGTGAGATTAAGGCAGCCTTAGGTATTAATTCGACTAGCATATATAAAATCTTGCATGATCATTTAGTTGTAAAAAAGGTTTGTTCTCGTTGGATCCCTCATAATTTAAAAAAAATCTCAAAAAGATGCTCTTGTCTTATAGACATATATAATGTTGTGACAGGAATCATGAAGTCGGAAAGTAGTCGACGGTGTAGGTGTGTCAAGATGAACCAAATCCAACAAAAGTTGTTCGCGCTCGAAGCACTTCGACACAAATGGTCGCCTGTTTTTTCGGAACGACTGGTTATGTGGCAACAGTGCCTCTAAGGGAACGTAAAACGGTCAATTCTGAATAGTAAACAACCACGTGAAATCGTTCTTCATCATGAGAATGCGAGCTCTCACATATCTCGTCTAACAACCGAATGTTTAAACACGAAACACGAATGTTTAAAAATCGAATTAATGGGTCATCCGTACGATCCTGGTCATCGAGGGTACGGAGATGGACAGCCAAGAGGTACCTGTGGGAGGTGTCGCATATATGCGACATTTTACCGCTAGGCCATCAAGGACGGGAGAGGAGGAGGTTGTCACGAGCCGGTATGCATATGAACTCACGGTGGTGGAGAAATGGGAGGAATCGTGGCAGTTGGAGGCATTGTTACAGGTGATGGGAAGCCTAAGAGATATGAGCAAGGGACAGGGGACGAAAAGGATTGCACCCCCCCCACAAGAAGATTGAGTGGGAGGTGCTCAGGAAGGTGGCGAAGTATGCCTTCAAGGAGGTTGAGTTGGAGATCTACCCTCTGGCGAACGAGCTGACGCCAGGCCTACAATGAGCTCGTGCGGCGCAGCAGGAGCAGAGAAAAGGTGGAAATGACTGGGTCACTGTAACCCGAAAAGGGCCAAATAAAAATACTGCTAAGAATGGAGACGAGGAACAACTGCAGAGAAGTATGCGGAAACCGGCTGCGGTGGTAATTAAGGACGTAAAAGACTCTCAAAAAAATAAAAACAGGTATCGACCCAAAGGCGGTCGTCGTAGAAATAATAGGATTGAAAAAAACTAAATTAAACGAAGATTCAGGGAGCCGAAGTAAGGACGCTGAGCCAATCCGAAAGAGTGGTTATCAGAGATATTGACGTTGATCTAACCTTCACTATTGAAGAGCTTAGAGAGGCTGTCGGGATACATGTGGACAGAATGGAGTTTAAGATTTCTTCTCTAACACCGGGTCCCGGAGACTATCAAACAGCCGTTGTACTGGCGAATAAGGCGGTTGCGAGGAAGCTCCTAGAGCTGGGGAAAATTAGGATTGGATGGAGAAGGTGCCCGATCAGGACGAAACCCCAGGTCATGAGATATGCCAGATGTTGGAGCTTTGACTACGCCAGAACCCAATGTAAGGGCCCGGACAAGGGCAGCCTGTGCCTTAAGTGTGGGAAGGATGGGCATAAGGCGTCTGGGTGTCCAAATAATGAGGCTTGCCCAATTTGTCTGAAAGAGGGACATAGGGTGGACACCATCAAGTGCCCGGTGTATAAGGAAGGGGTAGAGACCGGGAGGAGACAACAGACAGGGTCGCCGGCACGTTCAAAGTCCTACAGATAAACCTGAACAGGTGTCCGGCGTCCCAGGACCTCCTTTGGGCTACCACGAAAGAGGAGGACACCAACATCGTTATCGTCAGTGTGCCCAATGTGGGGGTGGTAAGGGAACAAGGATGGGTAACATGCGAACGGAAGGATGCGGCCATTAGGATTGTCGGAGGAAGGCATGCGAGGAGCGATACCGGTAAGGGCCCGGGATTTGTCTGGCTTAAGGTGGGGGCAGTCACCCACTGCAGCTGTTACTTTTCCCCAAATGCTACGTTGGAGGAGTTCAGGGCCTCACTGGACGGCCTGGAGGAGATGATCTTAAGCGTAGGCGGAAAGATAGTAATAGCAGGGGACTTCAACGCCAGGGCCCCTGAATGGCGAGCTGAAGGCACGAACGGGAGGAGAAACCTTGTTGGAGTAGGAAAGAAATATAAAAAGAAACCGTGTTGGAGTAGGCTGCGAGAATGGACCTTGTCATCGTTAATAAAGGAAGTACGCCTACGTTTGAGAAAGGAGGGGCTGTATTCCACGCGGACGTCACCGTTTCTACACAAGATATGGCCGAGAAGGTGGAAGGATAGGGAGTGTCTCCAAAAGAGTCCATAAGCTACCATAAGTATTCTCTTTGAAGTGAGAGAGGAGGTATGCTCTAACATCACGAACAGTAGGCACAGGGGCTGGAACCTGAGCAGATGGGACAGGGGTATATTCCACGTAGGTATGGTGGCACAGGTGGAGGGAGGGAGGTTATCCAACCCGGCCATCTATGCCCAGGAAGAACCGTAGTAGACGTGGAGTTAGATTGGTGGACGAACGAGATTGCCATCCAGAGGAAGAGATGCGTTGCAGCCCGAAGGAGGTTCACCAGGAGAAGGAGAAGAAGCGGTGACCATAGGTTTGGTCAACGCAGAGGAGACGAGGAGGTTACATACAGGGAAGAGAAGAGGAAGCTGAGGGAAATGATTAAATCCCAGAAAAAAAGGAAATGGGAGGAGCTATGCCTTAACTTAGATAGGGATGTGTGGGGAGAGGCCTATTATAAGCTGGTAGTCAAAAGAACTGGTGGCTACCAGCGGTCTCTATTCCTCGAGAGGATGAAGGAGGCGGCGGATGCTCTTTTCCCCACGAGAGTGGTGACAGCGTGGGTGCGTAGGATACAGGTGGAGGTGGCTCCGTTCATGGAGGGTGAGCTGAAGGGTGCGGTTTCAAAGCTCAAGAACCGGAAGGCGCCCGGACTGGACGGTATACCGGCGGAAGTTGTAAAGGTTGTCGCAAGGATTACCCACGGGTGGTGCTGTCAGTAATGAACGGAATCATCAACAGCGGAGTCTTCCCAGAGTTCTGGAAGGGAGGGAGGTTGGTGCTGTTAAGGAAGAAGGGGAAGCCGGAGGGAGACCCAAGGGCTCATAGATCCATATGTATTATGGACGTCCTCGGGAAGCTGCTGGAGCATATGGTTCTGATTAAACTTCTCGGGGACATTGAACGGAGTGGAGGGCTCTCCCAGAATCAATATGGCTTTAGAGAGGGGAGGTCCACGGTGGATGAAATTATGCGCATCAGAGAGATGGCACTAGAGGCCTGGGCTGCTGGTAGGTTGGATGCGTTAATTACGCTAGATGTAAAAAACACGTTCAACTTGGCGGCCTAGGAGTATATAATGGATAGCCTGAGTCAGAGGAGGGTGGCTGACTGGGTATACAATATCATTAGTAGCTACCTGGAGAGCAGGTACATCGAGATGGCGCCTGTGGACGGGAGGCAGGAAAGGAAGATGGTCACAAGTCGCGTTCCGCAGAGCTTGGTTCTTGGACCAGCTCTGTGGAACGTCATGTTCGATGGCGTGTTTGGGGTCAGGGTCCCGAGTGGCGTTACCATCCTCGGGTATACGGATGATCTGGCGGTTCTGGTCATGGCCAAGAAAGGGTTAGATATCAGAGAGGGTGGTAACTTGGCCATCGAAAGGATTAAAAAGTGGGTAGAGAGGAGAGGCCTGAGCCTAGCGGGTGAGAAAACAGAGGCCATTCTCCTTACTAGGAAGAGGAAGCCACCCGAGATCAAGTTTTCCGTGGGTGGCGGTGGAGTTCATCGTCGTAAAACAAAGAGGGACCCTAAAATACCTGGGGATATGGCTGGACCCAGGATTACGCTTTAGGGACCACGTTGGGAAAACGTTAGGGAAGGTGGGGAGGACTGTGTCGGCCCTAGGAAGACAATTGCCGAACATGAAGAGTCCTGGAGGGTGTTGTCCAATCGGTCATTCTGTATGCTGCCCCGGTCTGGGTGCGTATCCTGGACCGAGAAAAATGGCGGAAAGAGGTGCTGCGGGTCCAGAGAAGAGCGGCGCTGTGGGTGGCCAGCGCCTATAGGACGGCCTCGGGGGCTGCTCTGTCTGTGATTGCCGATATGCCTCCGATCGATCTCGTGGTATGATTGAGGGGATTATGAGGAGGAAGGAGGAAGAAAAGCGTGAGATTGGCCTGAACCCCTAGTCGCATGAGCGGAAGGGGAACGTAGGATGAAGGGGGAATTTCGAACATCTAGTAAGAGGATTGACCCCTACCTCGATGAAAAGCGAGAGCGGTGCCGTGGTAGGCGGGACACTGATCTGGGGGTCCAGTTGACAGGCTAGCGGAAGCACAGACTACGTCCCACACTAAAAAACAACATGGGTCATCCGTACAGTCCTGACTTGGCACCCAATGACTTCTTTTTGTTCCCGAACGTCAAAAATGAATTGTGTGGACAATGATTTTCGTCGGCAAAAGAAGCCGTTGATGTTTTCGAAAACCACGTTTTGGATATATCTCAAGCGGGATGGAAAAAATGCTTTGACAAATGGTTCGAACGCATGCAAGAGTGTATATGAAGGAAAATATTTTGAAAAACGATTAAGTAACTTTCAATGACAAATTAATGTTTTTTTTATTATTAGGCCCAAAATATAAATAGTGCCCCTGAGATATAATAAATTATAGTATATCAGCTTACAAAATGGGTTTACTTTTAAATCGACACATCAACTTAGGTATAACATACGAGTGAAAACGGCAGCATTTCCCATAACGGCTGATCGTTGTACGAAGCTTTGATTATACGGCTACCAAGTAAATCATTAAAACAATAGACTCTAACCGGCCACCCTTTCACATGTAAGCGGAAACATTAAACAAGCTAACCTTGATCAGTCCATCGCAATGGATTGTCGACTGTCTTCAACTTCCGACTGGCAGTAAGTAGTAATCATTAATTTATAATGATTGCCTATACGTGTATTCATGCGCCTGGATATAATGGTAAATCTAACGTTGAATGAAAAACTGTTACTAAACGGCGCAACATTATTCAAATAAATACAGGATGTCTCAAGATAAATGTACAAAATTAACTTTTTGCCTATTTTTCTTTTATAAAACAGATAAATGAATATTCTAAATTTTGGAAAAAACTGTAAATCTATACTATTTTGAGTGGATTCCTCCTTTTGTATAGTATATATGGATATATGTTTAAAAATGCATATAGTAATACAGAAATTGTCGGAAATGAAAAGTATCAGTTCTATTAATTTTTTTTCTGCAATTCCAAGAAGTTGGTTCATGCTCTAGTTATATACTTGGACAACATTTTTGAGATGGCTGCACTTCCGGCTATAATGGGAATAGTTAACAACTTCTCTATTTTATATAGAATAGTGTATTTTACGTCACATTTTGTTTCTACTGATTATTTTAAGTTCCCATCATTTTCTCTATACTTAAATTCAACCGTTCTTGAGACGATTTTTTTGTAATTCTTATTTTTCATCGTCGAACTCTAAATTATTTATTGTAGCCATTTTGGAAATAATTGGCGAAATATAAACAAAGGTATATGCGGACCTCACACAGAAATCACAGTTTTTGCTGAATCATACATAAAAATACATAACAAGATGTGCAAAAAATAACTTTTGGTAGGTATATCTTGCTAAGATCATTACTACAAATCTTCAGTGCAAGAAAATTTATCACGACGGTAATGTAAAATTTATAGGAAACGATTAAAAGGTAATTTGAAAGACAAATTCAGTACATAGTTTGACATTTAATTTTTATAAATACTGCAAAGAATGTAAGTTGTCGTTGTTAGTAAATATTGTTTACTTAAAGGATGAATGAATAGAAAAGAACAATAAATTATATTTTGTAAATTAATGTCAGAAATGTGCTGTTAATGTAAATAACTTCTGCGGCAGCAACAAGCCGGGTACCAGCTAGTGTTTTATAAAATAATAAAGTTTTAACATAATTTCCCATATATTTTTTTCCAAGATAATTTCAAAGCACAAGTAATTTTTCGTAGTTTCAACACGACAGACAGTTGCTCAAAATGTTAAGATTAATACATTTAAATTTCGGAAAACATTGTTTTCATTTTTTTGGGTTCATCTCAAAAATAATGTAAGTATCCCTTACGAATTACGTAAGAATTATTATTATTTTTAAAATAGTGCGGGTATTTTAAAATAAATCTTCATTGAAAGTATCGTTAATTTCGGTAATTGCTCAAATTTATCTCATCGCTCAAACTCATCGTGAAATGAGTAATAATATTCAGAAGGCCTTCTGTAAAATTTCCACTTTACAATTTTTAAAGTAATTAGTAACACAAACACTAAGAGGTAGCTAAGAAACTTATACTTCATAATAGAATTATCTTAAATAAAACTGAGCAAGGTTCCATTAAATGAGTCATAGGAAAGGAATGTAGGGGTGACGCTCGATCTTGCATCCCGCCATAACAAGGCAATCTCAAAGCCACACCCGCAAAGGTTGAGTATTGAAGGAGGCCAAGCTCCGGTATTCTATCACTACTCTTGCACAACATAAACATATAATATACACCAATATTTCATTAGTACAATTAAGATATTAATTTTATATATTGAAAAAATATAATAAAGTGTATTCTGTTTCAAAGGCGTTTTATTTTCTTCATTCTACGATATGAACAGTGAGAGGTGTAAAATGTATATAAAACTTATACCAAAAGGTGGTAAAGCTTATACCAGGCGTTGCAAACGTATTGATTTTACTTCATTCGTGGTATGAAAATTTACATCAGTAAATAGTAAAATTTTACCACAGTCTTGCGGTGTTTATTTAACACCAAATTTTTGTGTCCCTATGCACCCAGTTTATGAAATTAGTATCAAATTTTACCCCACATTTTAAACAGTATATAACGCTATAATTTTTCAACGGTATTAACATTATAAAGGGTGCTATTTAAGGCACAGTTGGGTATTGGGTTGGTTTTAGCACTAACGAGCTTAAGAAGAATTAACCGACAAACCATCCATAATCAAATATTAAACAGACTAATTTTAAAATATCACAAGTGTTGATGATCTGGTAGATCGTCTATACCTGACGACTGGTGTGGTCTGGACTGATCTGATAGATAGTCTATACTTGACGTTCTATTTTGTTATCTGTCACTCAATTAATCCTGTTTTGGATATTAGTTCTAAGGTCTCCGAATTTTTGTTTCATGACTGGGAGCAGATAGACACATGCGGTTTGGTTTACAATACGTGTGAAGCCTTTGTGAATGCGTGACAGCAGTACTGTACGGCACACACATTCTCTAGCGGTACCGGCGAGAGTGAGGAGTGTTGTTGACACTTAAAATGGCAACGTTTTCGTTACAAGAACAGCGATTCGTTTTTTCCACTTCCGTGATGCGACACCCATTGAAATTCATCGCCAACTAAGACATGTGATGAGGGTGTCATGAATGTGAAAAATGTGCGTTCGTGGGTCAGACAGTTGAGACAGCCAGCCGAATGAGTATGAAAGCCATCGCCCCCAAAGTTGGAATTTTCGTGGGATATGTGCACACAATACTGCATGAGGACCTGAAAATACGACAAGTGTCCTCCAGGTGGGTGCCACGAATGCTGTCGGACGACCACAGGGGTCCGTGCGTGGCAATTTCCCAGGTAATGTTAACACGTAATGAGGGCATGAATAAGACTTTCTCTTCATCAATTGTGACAATGAATAAGACATAGATGCCGTTTTTCAATCATGAAACAAAGCGCCAGTCAGCCCAATGGAAGCACAGAGACTCCGCCACCAAGAAAATTTCAGGTAAACGGCAGTGCTGACAAAATGATGGTGGCCATTTTTTGGGACAGCGATGGCGTAATCCTTACTCATTGCATTCCAAAGGACACTGCAGTGACAAGTGTATCCTACCGACATGTTTTGAAGAACAAGCTCCTTCCAGCACTGCAACAAAAACGGCCGGACAAGGCTGCAGGGGTGCTTTTTCACCAGCTCATCGAGCATACGCTATACAGCAGTTTCTTCTTGAAAACAAGTTTGAAGTCGTTTCTCATTGTACAGCTGCAGGGAGATTACGTTGAAAAGTGACAAGTTTCAAATTTTTTTTATGATTAATTTGTGAGAAATAAAATCGGAGACCTTACAACTTGAACGCACCTCGTTATTATACAATTCGTTCATATTAAAATCACCGCATTTAATCATAATCAAAATATTGTATTTTTTTATTCTTGTAAGTAATGTTTTTGTTATTATTTGATTTACATATGTATTCAGAAACGAATTTCTATTTTCCTCACATACTTTTTGCAATACTTCAGCTCCATGTCGACTACATTACAAACATAGCTTTAACAAAATACAGTAACATATAGTTTTAGAACAGTAAAACTATATATGTACCACTGAATTTTACCTTCGACAACCCCCATATACAGACTATACATTGGGAGTGAAAACAGTTCTATTAAAAATTAGATGACATCATGATATTAGCAAATATAATAAGAGAGCAAATGTAACTATACTAATTTGAAAATTTTAATACAGCAGTCGACCTATTTTTCCATGTTTCTAAAAACAAGACAGAGAAAGAAGCGTTAATTTTATTCCTCTCGTTTAGGACATACGGTATACCTGTTTCCAGTATTAAGTATAACAGAGGCGACCCATTAATACTTCCTAAATCACACAACAAACTTTGTTAATACATGTGCATTTTCGTTATTAGAAATATTCAGATCAAAATTGTGTGAATTGTAATTGTTATATTTCATTACCAAACGAGCATGTTACTCCTTTTTACACATTTATTTCATCCAACATTTATTCTACCGAGTATTAGAGATAATGCTAGTATAATATATATCAGACGACTACTAATTAGAAGTAGACAATGGTTGTTCTAAGCCAGTTTTTAAACGAAACCAGAATGCGCAAAACGCTTTTATAACTGTTACTCTGATGTCAATTCCCTCATTATTCAGACGTAACTTTACGCTTATTGTACTCTATCTGTTACTGTTTCTGCAAGGCATCAAGAAGCAGTTAACTATTTATTCAATAGTTATGATAATAATAACATTTATTATTTGTAATATTAATATACTTTTTATACATTTTTTATTTACTTACCATACCATAGTTTGTTATCTTGCATTTAATGTAATGTATTAAATATTCATCGTTGTCTTGTATTCGCTCGTCTAACAGAAAAATAAAATTCTTAAAAAGTTTTCGTAAAATAATGAATAAATTCGTTAAAAAATCAAAGAAAATCCTGGATCCCTATCTCTTTCACGTTAACCTAACTGGTGCAAAATATTTAGATATTCTTCGAGGCGGCCTTATTTCTGCATTATTAACTTTATATCTAGATGTAGAGGAACCTAATTTTCCGAGAAATAACTTTTATTTAAACTATGTAGTGTACTTCCCTATTATGCAGCACCTCTCTGCGATTATTTACATGAGGTGTTTCCGTCCTGTTAGATAGAGAAGACAGAACCAATTGAGTGGCCAACCAGATCACCATATTTGATACCCCTAGATTACTTTTTGTAGGGATACTTAAGGAGCAAATTATACGTTAATATATGTACCGTATACCTACCGAAGTTAATGACAATGTTCAACAGGAATTTATTAATCGTGATGGCTAGTCAGGCAGCCAACAGTGTACTATTTAAAAATGTAATTTAGTTGATTCTTTAAATAATCATTGCTATGAAATTTAATATTTTGAAATTGTAAACTCGTTTTTCTTAATTTTTTTTTTAATCTAATCTATACCCACGATAATGTAGTTATTACCGTTGCGTATGTAAAAAATGTGCTCTCTGGCATTCCGTAATAGAAAAGAGGGTGGCCATTAAAAAATATATCGATAACGTCATACGTCTTACACGAGTCGCTCTATATGTATGAATTATATATTAAAATATGGGCAAATGAAAACAAATTTGAGGGATCTGAGAGTTTTTCTCAAAAGTTTTTTCTTGAATATTTAGTGATATTTTATAATATAATAATTGTATAATATAATGATAATTTATTCATTACTTTCAACTATTAACTTCGTAGTGGCAACTATAGCAACAAAAAAGTTTCCATCTATAATTCACTTTTTGATTTTGTCTTTTGCATTATAACAATATCTTAAGTTGTTTCACTGATTCACAGTCGTTCGTTGTTATATAGAAAATAGATGGTTTTGCAATCAACTTACTCACAGGCCATATGCAAATTCCTGATCATCCTTTCTTCTCTACAGATATTATAATATTTGTAGATTTAACACGACTCTCGACGTACAGATATCGTCCTTATTTTGTAATAAAGTTATTTTACTAAAATTAATAATTGAGTAAAGTTGCTAATTTAAATTTTCACTCGTAATAGTAACTACTTGCTAATATAAAACATATTACAATAATATCAAAATTTATATTATGATAAAATACCAATTTATGTATTAAATAATACATTAAGTTTAAAATACTAATGAAAATTAAGATTAGCTACTGTCCTCGGTTGTTAGTTTTAGTAACTTATAAAATAAGGCTAATTAACTAAAAATTACTATTGTAATATGGTAACAATAATCAAAGCTCGAAAGGCAAGGTTTCCAAAACCTTATATGGTCATACCTCGATAATAATGAACGGGATCATTACCATGATTTAGGTGATGATTATTAGCCTTATATAAAACTGATTTGTGGCAACTCAATTTTCTGGCAAAATTTACGAAAAATGGTATTCAAAAATAGCTGCCTCACCTACGATTTCTAAAACCATTTAAGTGTGCTAATTAATTTGGGAGCTAGGTAAAGGGAGCTAAGTAAATCCATATGTGTAGTATCTTATTATAGCTTTTTATTTATAAAAAAAAGGGTTTTACAAAAATTCATCTGACCATTTTAAAACTCTCAGCTGCAATTTCCAGAGTACTTTTCTTTTAAATGTGCTACATACATAAGTATAAAATAGAATGATAAACAGTACCTAAGTATTATCCGATAAAACTTAAATTTATATCAATTCATGTAAATCGTTTTAGAGACTCATACGGTTCCCATGTTTTGCCAATTTCTCAAGTCATTAAATACAAATATATCTCATAGTCTTCTTCTTCTATATATATAAAAATGAATGTTTGTCTGGATGTCTCTTATGCCTTCCTAAACCGGTCATTCGATTGCGATGAAACTTTGGGGAATGGTTGGACGCATGCCCGTGAAGGTTTTTGGGTTAGTAAAACTATGTTCCGATATACGAGGTATATGAGAATATTGATATACACAATAACGAAAATATTAGTATTTATATTAATAAATTTAGTAAACGGCACAGCAAGGCGTGACGGGTATGGCTAGTTTAAAATAAGTATTAACTGGTAGGTATGGAGAGTAGAGTGTACTGTAAAAAAAATCCAAAATTATATACCTCTGTCAAATATAGTTAAAACTTCATTAGTATTACAGAAAAATCAATAAGAACGTCAAATAGATGTTTCTCAAATAACAATTATTACTCATTGAATCGAATATGTTTACGTTATATTTGGTAACATATTTATTTTTTTATTAAATCGATATATTTGTGGTATAAATAAATCATTTTATTAATAACATAAATTATGCTTCGTTTAATTAAAGAAACGTTTCTTAAGCAAATAAATTTATCGAATTAATAAAAAAAAGTTTCTGCTTGTATAAAAAATATTATTCTAAAAGTAGGAAATTAAAAGAAGGATAGTTACTAAGGACACTAAGATTTTAAAATCAAAGGGTAGGTTTTCTCTGTGTGACCATCAATATCGACATAAATTAGTGATGCATTATATTTGTTTGGCATGTTTTACTCATTATTAAAAGATGATTTGCAAATTACATTTGTTTAACTTTGAATAGCATTAGTCACCTGCCGAGAGGGCTTACTGTTATAAATTATACATTTTTATGTGTTTTATGTGTTTTACGTGTTACCACTAATGGCATAGTGGAATATAAATTATAAATGAAAATATAATAAAATAAATTCCACTGAAATTTGTTTTTTTTTTGGTTGTGTCTTTCACCAAGAAGCATATGCTTCTTGGTGAAAGTAACTTTTCATATCACTTTTACTTTGATAACTTTTGATTTATTTAACAGCAACCTATATATTTTATCTCATAGATAGCATATATTTTGCAGTTAAATATTAATCAATAGTTTCGTTTCAAAGGTAATACATATGTGACATAACAAATGTAGTTCCCTAACTAAGATTATAAAATCATATATGTTGCCAATGATTAACGTTTATTTCGCAATATATAAAATTGGCATTTATTTTTCACAAATATTAATTATGTGAAATCTTTAATTTAAAAATAGTCCAACTTAGATCAGGTTGGAAAATGATTTTTAACAGTTTGTTATTAAAATTGAATCGAATAATCATATCGAATTCTATTATTATTATTTTATTTTTCCGATACCCCTAAAGTAAAAATGGTTAAATTATATATTTTAACCAGGGATGACCGTACCTCTAAAAAAATATAAAAATATAGAGCGCATCTCATTTAACATAATGAGCATATGTTCTTATCTGCGCTATATTATGAATATTTTTTGGCATTTTCACAATATTGTGTAAAATAATCTAAACTATCCTGTATCCGTCAAATCAATTTTAACGCTCCGCTGGGTATATTAGGACAATAAGGCTTCTTAAATAAAAAATACTGCAAGAAAATTATACTCAGCATGCGTTCTTATCGTGTGCCAGGCGCAAAGAAACGGAAAAGTCTACAGTGGAATTTCTGTCTATACAGTAGAAGTGTAAAGTGAAAATGTTTCGTGTCCCACCTGGGGATCTTAAGGAAAATAAACCCGTCATGGGTGGATGCAATTGCAAACGACAAAAAGTAAAAGTATCTAATAATTTTAATAATCTCGAGTTGTTGCCGTCGAAAGTTTTGGTGGATGATTTTCGACCTCTAAAGGATATTAGTTCGGAAAAAAATAAAATTATCTGCAAATGTACCGGTGCTCGTTCGAAATCAACATCCAGTGAAAATGTATTCGCATCAGGTACGTTATCTTCTATTAATAATGTGCATTATCTTACGCTAATGTTATTGTCGTCGTCAGTATCATATTAGTATATAATATTCAATTATTGCAAATATCGGAATATCGTTTATAATTCTGCTTAGCCATTTTAGAAATAATACATCCTCGATCTGCAATCACCTGTATGTATGTATAGTTCAATTATTTGAAGACAACACTTGCTAATCAATCCTATTTAAAATGAAGCATATTTTAAACAATCTAAATGAAATACTAAAATTTTTATTTTCCTAAAATCTTGATGTTTATTTTATATAAAGCAGAAATATATTTTTTTTATTGTTTTAGAATTTAATAAGTGTAACTTTGCATATTTCGACCTTTTAGTGTTTTTCTAGAGTATCTAGATGTACACTAATAATAGCAAAATCTATAAAAACATAAATACTGATGATATAATGATGATGATGATGTAAATTTGTTTAGTCCTTTTCCTTCTGTTATTTTAAAAATATTTATTTAAAAAAAATATGGTTTCTCATGGACTTGTACAAAGAATTATAACATTTGAGTACAATTTTTAATACATATTTACATAGGCATTTTCGACATCTTATTTTGGTGATGTTTTTCGTTAACTTGTATGAATAGTTGTGACTTTTTTATTTTCTCAATTTTTTTATTCCCATATATATTTCATTACAAGTTTATCTCTTTGGCTTTATATCTTCGATATGTTACAGAAAATAAGGTAATATTAAAATTTGAAATTACATTAGAAACATATATCGAATATATGGGGTATGAATATTTAGTTTATACTGTTAGCTCGTGTATATGATTTGTTTGATAAACAAGTAACTACGAGTGTATTAATATTTTAAAGGCTGCAAGAATTTTTATTACTACATGATCTATTGTCAAAAAATAAAATTCGATTATTAATTTTTCATCATTAAAATATAGCAAATTAATTTCAATATCCACCATAGAAGATTCCAACCTATATTATTAAAATAATAAATCTCAGAACATACTTCACTGTATTTGCAATATCATATAAAAGTTTTTATAGCAAAGCCTGAAAAATTCTTACAATCAAAATTGTACAACAATCCATAAATTCGTTCTTATTTCTTACCAATATTTTACTTGTTATATCTGAGGTATACTTAGAGGCAAGAATTTTTACATTTTTCTAAATTTTTAAAATTTAGAAAACATATAACATATTCATATAAAAATATGAATATGTTATTTGACCTTTTTATATTTACGCGAATCTTTTTGGAACGTGGAAAGTATCATACAAACTTGTTACATAACACTTTTATTTTTAGATTATGGAACTAAGTTACAAACAATAAATATTTATTATTCTTCGTTTGAAACATTTTTCAAACTAAAATGTTTCGATAACAGATGTACTTTACTAAATACCTTTAAGAATAGTTTGGCCATTAGCTAATACATTCATTAAAATACACAGTGCATCTCTATAATCCGACATATTCATTGAGAATATGATAGTATTTTGCGAAAAAAAATATGACAGTAGATAACAAATTTGATAGAATTAAATGACTGCATAATTTTTGTCAGAAAACATCTGATACTTAACATTTACAGGGAGGCACTGCTTATAAAGTTTAAAGGTATGACACCATTAATTTTAATATAGCATCGCAGCGCCATATTTTATGATTATACCACTATATTAACTAAAACTATAAATTATGTTATGGAAACGAGGATTAAGCATTTTATGGATTAAGCATTTTAATATTTTATGGATTAGCATTTTATTAAGAATTTTAACATACATTTGAATTATATTGCAAAGATTTTAAATTTTACAAAAATCTAACAAAAGAGACTCAGAATGTTATTCATTTAATAATCCACTAATGCATTAGCAAATTAATGACTACATAAATTTCTTAATAAAATAGTCATAAATTCAAAATTATTAAAATAGCATTATTGTTAGGGATTTAACTATTTCTCAAATTAATGTAATATGTTTTATGTTATTGTATTGAATATATTTAGAACTGCTACATACCCCTCTAAATAGTCATTATAATTTATATAATTGCCTATCTAAATAATATGAAATTTTGTATTTTAAATATGGCGATTACGTCATATCTGGGAAAGTATGGTAACTGTTAATAATGATAATAATTTAATAGAATCAAGTATTGACTAAATTAAAAAAAAAACAATCTGTTTTAAGTTTATTTTTTTCTCTTATTATTTATAATCTAATTAAAAATTTATACGTATTAAAATCTATAAAACTTTAGATTAAAATGAAAAACTTTATAACCTAACTATAAATTCATTGATAATATCAATAATACTATAAAAGTATTTGATATATTTTAAACTAACACTGTCATGAGTATTGTATAGTTTATTTCATCGCTATTTGCCAAATAAAAAATCTCAAAACATACCGTGGCTGTTTTTATGGCTAGATTCAGGTAGACTGTTCCATTTATCGACAAGATAAGAGAGTTTTTTATTTGGAAAATAGCGATGAAATGAATAATAAATGCAGAAACGAGAGCACGACACTTTTTTAGCCGTATTAGTCTATACTAAATAATTAGTAATTAGATTTTCAACTTTCGTGAATTTCATTAACTTCTATTCGTAGGTTAAAGTAAAATGTTGCAATATATTCGGTATGTTCTCAAATATTTAACGATTTACTATTTATGTGCATGCATATATTTTAGACAAAAGCAAACTCCTCCGTTATATTACCAATATAATCAACACACTCATAGAATATTTTCAACCCCTTAGATGTTATCATTTTATTGTGGCTGAGGTGTATTGTATAAAACTGTATTTTATACAATACACCTCTTTATTATACAGCGTTTTCGTAAAGTAATGTATACATTCGTTATAAATTCAAGGAATAACTTCTGAAAAAAATTGTCGAACCCGTCAAATTTGATTTTTAGTTGCTTATTTTTTAAAATATAATTAATACCTATAGGTGAGGTGATGTAATAGAGGTAATTCATGTTGAAGGTGTACCGGAATAGATATTTTGTTAAATGCAACCCCGTTTTTATTACAAAATATGAAGAGCTCATTTTTTTACATACGCTACGGTAAGAATACGTTTATACGCTAGTGTAAGTATTACTGTAACATATGTAAAAAATGTGCTTTTTTACATTCCTTATTAAAGAATGGAGTTGCAATTAAAAATTGATTTTACTTAAATCACCTCTTTCGCGAATCACCATGTACATAAATATTAAGTAGGCTTCAAAAAATGCGCAACCAAAAATAAAGCAGGTTGACAGGTAAGAGAGTATTCTCAAAACGTATTCCTTCAATTGTTAACGCATTTATTCACTACTTTGCGAAATCACTAATTTTACTAAACTTGTGTTTAGTTAACTACTTTTAACTAAATTTGTGTTTAATTTTACAACTTTCTAGTGTATATCTTTCAAGCTGGTGTTTTTTTTTCTGTTTCTATTGTCATCATAGTATTTCTTAAAGTTTTTCGAGTATAAGGCTATATTAGAAGTTTTTTATTTGCCTCTTACAACTACGGACGTATCTGGAATAAGAGACTGCCAGTGTTCTCTTAAGTCTGTTGTATTTTCTAACGGACATTTTTTTCTCGAATAGAACCGTTCATAGTCATAACCGCATATACTGATCCTAACAGAATTTTCATTGAATTCATGAATCATATAGCTAACGTTCTGGTAATGTAAATGTATGGTCTAGAATAAGTCGCCTTTTAAGACCTTATGTGTCTGAAGAAAATTTTGTTACTGTGCTACTGTTAGATATTCAATATTTTTCCTTTTAGTTCCAGCTTTAGCAGTTATTTATCCAGAAGATGAGGATAATGTAATGTTCCACACGAAAGAATTTACTTTCAGTAGGACAGCACTCCTCATTTCTGTATTGATATACTGTCATTTCTTGACGATATATTCCCTATCAGATAAAAAGGCGACGAGAACTCATTGAATAGCCTCCATCATCATTAGGTCATCAGTCCTAAGACTGGTTGGACGCTAACCTCCAGCTTCTCCTATCTTGCGCTAACCTACGCATTTCGCTAATTGTGCTACAACCTACATCCCTTACTATTTGCGAACAGTAGTCTAATCTAGGCCTACCCCTGCCTTTCTTCACTCCTATTTCTGCCTCCAAAATATCACGGACTATTCCCCCATGTCTCAGCAAGTGGCCTACCATTCTATCTCTTCTCTTCTTTAAGTTTTTCCACATACTTCTTTTCTCGCCGACTTTCTCCAATACTTCTTCGTTTCTAACCCTATCAGTCCATGGTATTTTCATCATTCTTCGGTAACACCACATCTCAAAAGCTTCTAATTTGTTCCTACTTGCTTCCCCTACCGTCCAGGTTTCGCAGCCGTATAGTGCCATGCTCCATACATGTGTTTTCAAAAATCTCTTCCTTGTTTCTAAGTTTATTACCCCCGAGCATAAAAGTGCTTTCTTTTTGTTAAAAGCTACTCGACCCTACGCTATTCTTTGTTTTATGTCTTTATCGCTTCTTCCATCCCAATTTATTTTACTTCCTAAATAAGTGAAGTCTTTAACTTCCTCCAATCTTTCATTATAAATTTGTACTTTCTTTTTGCTCTGCTCTCGCGCCATCTGCACACTAACACTTTAGTTTTGTTCTTATTCACTCTCATTCCGTATTCCTCTGTCAACACTGCCTCCATTTCGTTCAATGCTGATTCTAGTTCCTCCTTACTAGATGCTAATACTGCTATATCATCCGCGAATCTCAGCATTTTTAGTTTCTGTCCCTGTACTTTAATCCCGAAATCCACTCTATCTTTTACCACATTAATCGCCTCTTCGATGTACAGATTAAAAATTAGTGGTGATAGCGTACATCCTTGTCTTACTCCTTTCCTAATACCCACTTCCCTTTTTTCCCCTTCTACTTCTATAACAGCAGTTTGCTCTATGTATAGATTATGTACTACTCTCCTATCTCTATACTTCATTCCCGCGCTCTTTAGTATCTCGAACATTTTTCCCATCTTACGTTATCAAAAGCTTTTTCTAAATCTACAAATCCTATATAAGCATTCTTTCCTTTTTCTATTGTTTTCTCTAACATTACTTTTAGCGCCAGAATAGCTTCGTGAGTGCTTCCCCTATTTCGCCTAAACCCAAATTGGTCTTCTCCTAGTATTTCCTCCGCTCTATTTTCCATCCTCTTCTGCACTATTCTAGTTAAGATATTTGACGAATGGGAAGTTAGACTAATCGTTCTAAAGTTCTCGCATTTGTCGGCTCCTCTCTTTTTCGGTATAGTAACGATAATGTTCCTCTTATAATCCTCCGGCATCTCGCCCGTTTCGTATATGTATTTTACCAGTTCAAACATCCTATTTACTACTTTCTGTCCCGCACATTTCAAAATTTCCGCCTATATTTTATCTACACCCGGCTCTCTATTATTCTTTAGCCCCCTTAGTGCTATTTTAAATTCCTCTCTCAATATAGGTTTTCCTACATCTTCCCTATCGATGCTAGATTCTTCCTCTAATATCTCTCCTAATTCCTCACCCTCGTATAAATTTGCTAAGTACTGCTTCCATCTATCCGCTTTCTCCTCTCTTCCTATCAGTATGTCCCCCGATTGACTCCTAACGTTTCTACTTATTGTTCCTATATCCCTGAAGTTCCTCTTAATTATTTTGTAAGCCTCATCGGTCTTACCTACTTGCAACTTATCTTCTACTTCTTTGCATTTATCTTCTATCCATTGTTCTTTCGCTTTTCTACATTTTCTAATGATTTCCCACTTTATTGACTTATACGTTTTCAGTCCTTCTTCGTCTCATCTGTTTTTGTAGCCTCGTCTCTTTTGCATTAAGTTTAAGATTTCGTCCGTTATCCAAGGCTTCCTAGCTTCCCTTTTATCGTGTCCTAAAACGTCCATAGCCGCGGAAGCTAGACTATTCTTGATACCCTCCCACTCAGTTTCTGCGTTCTTGATTTCGTCCTTACTCTTTAAGCCTCCACTCGAATAACCTCCACGTTTATATAATTTAATCCCCTTGGATTTATTGCTCTAGTGTTACTTAAAATTGCGACTATATTTTAATAGGCCAAACAATTTAGAGGATCTAAAGTAACGACGCGACGTCCAATCAAAATGAAAAATATTTACCCGAATACTTTTAAATTTTTACACCTGTAACGCCTAACATCTCATTATCAATTTTATATTAGATGTCAACAACATTAAAATTTTTGTTGAAGATGTCTATCCAAACTCACATTGGTTTTATTTAAATTTTTCTTCAAAACTCTTATCTTATAAATAATAAATAAGAAGCTCGGAATATGAAAAAGAAAATCATTCAATAATCAAATTATGAATATTATATTATTGGAAACTTTATCACCACGTTGTATTTTTCTTAGTCATATTCTTTGTAGCTACTAGCCCCAAATTTCATTAGATATTTGTTTCTAGGTGTAGCTGGATCTGACAAGAAAAGAAGTGGCTCTACTTCCACAATCCATGACAATAATCTCCAAAGTAATATTATATTCCAGCAAAATATAATTATTGAAGGGCAAAATCAACGGGTAAAAACTTACCAACGATTACTGAAGCAGGAGCAAAATAAAATGACAACAGAGACTCGCATTAAGAATACAAAGACAATAGCTACGAGCACTACAACTCTAACTAAAAAAGTATATTCTGAAAAAACCTCTAAATCTACTGCTGTCTACAATTCAACCCAATTTAATTATGCCGACAATAAGTCAATACAGACAAGTAATACAAATATGTCTGACAAAATCTATGTTGATCAAGATCCAGAGCCATCTGGTGTTTTTGCTTCCACCCAATTAAATTTTAACGCCGCTCAGAATTCAAAGTCAGTTTCTACAAGTACCTTTAAGAGACCTCTTAATATTTCTAATTCATCTAGTGCTAGTAGCTCCAGTAAATCTAGCTTGGCCACTGCGGAGATCTCACGAAATAAAAATAGTAGGATGTCATTACCAGCAAAACCAATAGAAATATTTAAAAGAAGTTCATGTTTAAGGAGTATTAGAAGCGACATAGGAAGTTTTGAAGGTAGACAGAGTCTTGGTGGGATAAAAGAAGTGCTAGAACAAAAAAGGGTACGTTTGTCTTTGCAAAATGTACAAGAGAAAACCAGCAGCATAACAGTACCTCAAATCAAAAAAGAAGTGACCGATGAGTTGGAGCAAACAGATAGCACATTCCTTAGAGAACAAAGTATGACGATAATTCCTTGTATTATTTAGCAGATGCATGATTTGTATTAACCCATAAATGCCCACTATTTTTGTATTCGCATTTTGAAAAAGAACACATTTCTTGGATATTACTAATTCTAAACAATATGAAAAAAAATTAATAAACATATACCATAATCTGAACCATATATATAGCATGTCATGAAATCGCAACACTGGGCATCTGAGGGGTTTACACACATCACCTTAAAACTAAAAGATTCCTTTGATGAGATACTTTTATTCAACTGAGGACAAAAAATTGTTCAATTGACATAATACAAAAAGTGATTATTATTATCAGGGGCGTAGCATGATAAAAGAATCTAGGGATGTGATAAAAATTTTATAAGGGAAAAAGGTATAGTCGGATGTATGGTAGGCCATATGAAAATGGTAAAAATAAAAAAAACACTAACCTAAATTGATTATGCTGAGGTATATATCCTAATTTTTAAAATGAAGATCAATTCTTCCATTTTTGTTTCTTCAAATATTGGTGATGATCTCATCTTTTCTAACAAGGCACTTTCAATATTTGTTAATGCTACAGCTGGCAGTCTGTCTTGATTTTGAGAATTTCCCAGATAAGTCTTTATTCTCTTTAAACATGAAAATGATCTTTCCGCGGAACTGTTTGTAGCAATAATAGTCAAAATTAAACGATATAATTTTGATGACTCCGGAAAAACAGAAGATAATTGAAGAGACATAATATATTAGTGAAGCTCAAACACAGTGCTCCTTTTCATATCGGGATCACTATAAATCACTGAAAATACACTTTTAAATAATTTGCGTCAAGGAATCTTCTAATATGTATCTACTAAAGAAGAAAAAAGTTCGTCAGAAAAACGTTTTACGAATGAAGTAAATTGCGTGGAATCTAGAAGCTTTAAGGATTTCAGTTTAGAAATTTCACTAAATCGTTAACTAATGTTCAAAGTAATAACGTCCAAAATTTCATAAAACAATCGTGCGTAGGTGCTTTTCTTATCTTCAGGAATTGAATCCAAATGAATTATTTTACTGAGTGGTTGATTTTCTAACACAAATCTGTCCATACGTTCCCAAATGTCACTAAACTCGTTTCTCATTTTTTGAATATGTGATTTGAAATCGACAATCCTTTTATTGCAGTAACTAATATCTGATATTTTTGTCTGTAGAATTTTAAGCAGACTCTCGAAATGTGGGAATATGCAGAAAACATTGCTAAGAAAAAATTAAAATCAAAGTTGCCCAATAAAGTTAAAAAGCCTCTAGCACAAATAATAAGATGCGTTCACATAATCACATAACTGAGTCCGGAAATAACGACAACACCCACTCGACACCCTTCCACTGTTGATTGTGTACGATCATTGACCTTTTCGGCCGGCTAACGCGTAGCTTGGATGTAACGTGGACCATCGCATTTCAGCACTATAGCAAGGAATGCAGGAGTCCAATAATTTTGGGCGCTTTCACGGCCGATTTGAAATAAAAAAGTTCGTGGTAGCGTTTAAAGTAAATAATATATGTTTGCGGTAGGTTTAAAATAATAAAAAAATTGTAATAATTGAATAAATTTATTGAACTTTTAAATAACACTAATTTGACAATTCTTTAAAAGAAGCGACGCATCACTCACATTCATGTACACTAACCAAACCTGTCCTTCTCGAAGCTTTTGATATTGCAATGTTGTGCACATCGGGTTTTTCTTCCCAATACATCCAACGCCTTGAGACAATTGAATAACCACTGACTACGAGAATTTCGAGAAAAGTTATCAGATTTGGGGTAGACAACTAGAACTGTAGTTTACCCTTCTGCACAGCATATATTACTGACTGTTTTACAATATCTGTATTTAGTTTTCAGTGTAACTTGACCAGACTTTGACCGTTTTGTTAGGAGCAGCGTCCTTTTTACTTTTGTTTTTCCTTTTGCGTGATTTTTTGGACACTGAAGATTCCATAGAAGCTAATGTGGTTGGCAAATTACTATGACTGACCACATTCTAATGCTGTTCAGCATCAGAAAACGGATCATCTGTGAAGCGCAGATATTGTTCCTCGCCATGGGCAATAACTAATTCTGCCTCTTCCGAGAGCTGTTTCCTGTTCAAATTGTTTATTATGCCGCCTTCATCTTCATCAGCACTGTCCTCGTCCGTCTCATAGTCGTATCTAATGGGTGGAGGGACTATGTAAATTGTAACATCATTAAAGAAAGATTCTCCTCTTCCTCCATCTCTTGCAGAACGCAAAGGATTTCGTGTACTGAACGATACACTTTCCTGGAAAAAGTTATAAAACAAAATATAGTTATACCCCTAATAACCAGTGTTGCGAAAACGCAACACCTATTTATAAATAAATAATAAAGGGCAATTCCTTTATAAATAATAAAGGGCAATTCAAAAAATCAAATTCGAAAAATATAAATATAATCCAGTTTGTGAAACTTTTAAGTAATTATATAGACCATAACTAGCTCAAAATAATCCCGAAAATAAATTTTATACTTACTTTTCGGATGCCATTATGAAGATATATTCTAAGTGAACGAATCGTGTTTCTTTGTGAAAGGCTAGGGTTAAACTGAGTAATGTTTTGTTTCTAAAAACCATTTACACTTATTGAATAGGCCTTTCCACCACGATGGGAACAAATTTAAATATTGAAAAGCTGCCAAGGACTCTCGAGCACCCCGATATTACTTATATGTTTCTTCGTTGCGAAAACCCAACGCTGGGCATAAATGGGCTAATACATGTCTGTATATACACTAACATAGCAAAAAAAAAAGTGTTTAGATGTGCAGTTACACCAAAGCATTTAAATATAACACACAATACCATAGCAATAATACACGATATTTGTTTTTCTGGTGATGGTGATTAATCCCGAAACGTAAGATTACAAACCTTTTATTCATTTAATTCGACGAAAACCCAAAATAACTACTAATAAAATATAATTAATTCTAGAAATAAAATAGTAAATTACTTGCAAATTTAAAATTAAAATATAAAGTCATTAACAATGCTTTATCAACATTTTTATTTTTATCAAGATGAAAATAAGTATAGCAGATATTCAAAATAATCAAATTTAGCAGGTCACTACTCATTATAGTATATTATAAAATGAGAGATTAATGATCAACACGATACGAGCTGTAAGCGAAATCTTAACGAATATGAGTGTTTTAATGTGCATTAAATGTGAGTTGTATACACTATTTTTTCTAAGACCGGTTTTATTTTCAAAAAACAAAAATTCTATAAATTTACAAGGTAAACATTAAGTATGAACTGTCAAAATTGATAAATTTTGGATCTGTGATACTCATGGCAATATTAATTTATATTTGATATTGACTGAATATTATTGTTATATTGCTTTCTTACTGATATAAACTTATTTGTATTGTATCTTAATGAAAAATATAATCTTAACGAATGTCATTAAATTATAGGTAGTAAATATCTAATAAATCAATTAAAGTATAGGTGTAGAAAAAAATATTAACAAATAACCAGCAATAAACTAGGCGTCTGAGATGGTCTGTAAAGCCACCTCAAACGCCTTTCAGAGCCTGCTTCGCAAAACACAGTAACATATTTTTTAACAACGTATCAAAATCTTTGACATTAATGCCAAACCTAGCACTCGCTGTCAACAATTGTTTACACGTAATCATTAACTGTTTTCCGGAATTAACTAATACACTAGTTCGAAAATAAGCGTCACTCATTATGTTCTGTCACTGTAAAGTTCATAATTCAAGAACTACTTAAGGCTACAATAACAAGAAAATTGATAGAATCATCATAAAATGATTTTCATAAATCCACGATATGGATTCATAAATCCATGACAATCCATTGTATTAATAAAAAATATGGGATACTCGAAATACCTCCAAAAATTTTTATTTTTTTATGTATTTATACGAAAATAATAGGAGACCTCGATTTTTAAATAGTATTATATAGTAAAAAATGGAAAAAGCTATTTTTTTTTTATAAAAAGAAATGTACGTACCTATATATTCAAATTATGTTAATTAAAATTATAAAATTAAATATAATCGAGAAGCGGAAATAAAATAAAAATCTAATTTTAGTCTATTTGATAACGATTTAGATGTGAAACGAAATTGAAATTAAATTTTATAACGTTGGTAAATTTTATTCTATAATTCCGGAGAGTACCACTTAATAAATATAAAAAACTGTTTAAGTGAAGATGCATTAAAACTAAATAGTAACTATTACATTACACAAATTCCGAACGCTATACAGGTATTCAACACAAAAATTATTTTGTTTCTAGTAGACACTATAAATTCATATACTAAGCGTGTGGAGGTGCGTAGACTCCCTCTTAGCCTTAGTGGGCAAGTAATGCGTGTAGCTACTAGAGCAGAATCCCTCCCAACCAGTATCTCTCAATAATGGCATAAAAAGTTCAAAACTTGGAATTAATTGATATTTATTAATTAAACTTGATATAGGTGTTTACTACCTAACAAACAAGCACTAATAATATCTTAAAATCAGCTGTTAAAACAATTAGTACTTTTCAGTATAATTTGAAGTTCGACAAAAGTAGAATACCAAAATCTAGATGTATTTAATGCCAGAGAGCATATTATATAATTGATTTGATCACAGGCGTTAACGATTGATTTACTCAACAGTGGAGGCAGGGTGTTTCAGTAGGACATGGAACAGAATAATTTTCTATTAGTGGTTAATCTCGCTTCTATCTGAACTTTCACGACAGCCATATAAGAATGGAGAGAAAATGGGTTATGGTATCTATATGTAGAACGTTACACAACGAGATATTCTTCCATTTCTCACAACATTAATTAACCCTCTTTCAAGACTTCTTGGACGCTTATCAAGTCAACCTTCTTTCAGGGCTTCTCTCGTCAATTGAGCATATGTATATGAAATATTCACAGGAACTAGGGGCTCTTCGGATTGCTTAGGATGAAGTGCCCCAACATCGATTACCTTATTCGACACACCCTTCAAAAGGCTAACAAAGTTATATTGCCCATAGGGGAGGCCCAACTTAGTAATCAATTTTACTGGGTAATTGTAAAGTTTTTCTTTTAACTGAAATTATAGTTATATATAACGAGTTTACTAGAAAGTTCTTTGAACACTTATTTACAAATCAACTATTTACAAATCCAACTAACTAACTAACCATCTTTCTACTTTAACTTTATAAGCTAACTTAAGCACTGTATTACACAATGTCACTTTATTCGCACCGTATCGCTCACTATCGCGGTCCAGATTTAACTACCTCCTCGCTGGACGACACAATTCTTATATAGGCAGTATGACGTCTCTCCAGACGTTTCTAGATAAAGAATTTTGGCGAGCCTTCTAGTATAGAACGCACTGGAAGTCAACTCCACACGCTCTTGATGGTTTCGATTATTCCCGGCGTTCGGGATCGCTCGAGGCGTTCGTGACAATATGTATTTGCTATTAGGACATATTTACATAGCAATATAGCATACATGTCGAGCGAATAAAACCATATTTATTGGAGGCTTTGCATCACTTTGTATATTATGTTACAAGTTTTATTATTTTATTTATTAAATATTCACATGGACTTTCATATGAATTTCTAGAACTATTGAATATTTCTATAATAATAGACATCGCACTATTACTATAAACTATTGCGCAGTTTAAACGAAATATGTTTAAATTGTATATTCAGTGGCCCATATTTTTTTCTAATAGTATTTCTTATCATAACAACGCGACATGATAGTTACAATTAATTTCCACTATATTAATAATATTTTATTAAATTTTCATATCATTTTTATAGAAATTTCTCACATTCTGTTTAGTGTCATATTAATTAAATTTAGTATTTATATTTAAAATTTATATATTAACAAATTTAATTGAATGAATAATTACAATAAATTTGACTTCACAAAATTATAAGCTCTCAACAGATTTTCAGTTACATCTATGTAAATATTACCCTCTCAACAAATGGCTTTATTTTTCTGAATGTAGCTATTAACGAATAACTTGTAACCATTGGACTATTTAAATTAATCATGGCAATCAACGTTTAAGCTATCTGTCCTAGGAAAGTTCACTGGTATCAAAACTAAGCAAAAAGTATATTTTGGAATGTTTTTGTACGTATTATACTTTGAACTTGGACATTGAAAGAATTGTCAACTGTGTTGTAATATTATTTAATTTTTCAATTAACAGATTTACATCTAAACTAACATGACCCAATATATATTGTTTATGCAATTACTTAAAGCAATGCAGTTTTAAAGAAAAACTAAATATGAGCGTAAATGTTGACATGGTTTCATATTGCATATAACCGCTATGATAAATGGACTAAATTTGACCATTATATAAATTAATATTTTATAATAAAATTGTCTGGATTAAATTAAATAATACATAATATATTAGTTGCTACTTTATTTCGTTACATAATATGGTATACAATACACAATAATATATTTACTACACTATATTTACTATATACTTTTTCAAATGTCACAAAGCAATAATATATTTTGAGTATAATATAATGTAAAAAAGGCAATATCCCAGTTTTGCTTGGCAATAAGGGGCACAGAGGGTGCGTGTCAACTTACATTTAAACACAAACACTTGTTTTCTGTTACTATAAAGGATTTTTATAATAACAATTTTACATACAGCATTCATCATCAGACAACCGTAGTCTGAAATTTTAGGCCTAATACTTGTGTATCGGAACATAGTGGCTACAGGCATACGTTCAGATCACCTTTGGAGTTAGTCGTGCCCAGTCATATATTTTCAGTATACGAGAAATACACACTTTATTGGAAGTTGGACTCAAAAACTAACGTGTTATGACCATATATATTAACTTTAAACATTTAAAAAAGATTGAAGTTAATTTGCTATTAACTGATAAAGCAATATCTCGCGAATAAGCTGATATCCCATTTAAATATTTCAAAAATCAACATTATAATTTTGTACTTGTGCCAGAAAGGTAGTAGTAGCATGTAAAGTAGTAGCAATAAATCAAACTGGTTATGTGGGTGCTTTAAAATAAACAAACAATTTTGCCTTGTTTGTCTTTACAGATGAGCAAATTCTACATAATATATATATATATATATATATATATATATATATATATATATATATATATATATATATATATATATATATATATTATCTCTACAGATAGCGGTAAGATATGTATTTTTATCACATTGCTACCCCCACATTTCACATTGCTACTCTGCCATCCATACAACACACCTACGAACCCCCACTACATTTTTCATAAAAAAGATGTACTCACAAATAATCAAAGTTAATCTTTCAGTTCTGCAATACGTCATTGTATAAAGTATTTAACGGTAGTTTTTTCATATTTCTTGAAGGCGCATTATTTCAAAAGTCTATTCATATATTCCAAATTATTTGTCCATATCGAACAGAGCTAGTGGCAAAAGTATTGCATAAATTCGTTAGAATGGACATAAATTGTCCTTTATTAGAGCTGTTTCTGCAAAAACGTAACTTTCATTTGAGAAAACTGGAAATCTTAATATTTATAACAATCCTCCATCAATATAGATACTTTCATACAATTTCCTTATCTCGTAACTACTTTTATTGACTTGCAGATTTAATAAAAGCTAAAGTGACTAAATAAAAACGATACCTTCAATTAAGATTTTAAATTAAGTTTTCGCAAAAAAGTACGAGAAAGTGAAAAACCATGTCAATTTAAAATTATTCTACATTACAGTTGTGAAATCAACTAGAGCTCTAAATATTTTACAATATGAAGACAATTTTTTATATCAGTCTATCATAATATCATAAACATTTTTTCACTGCCATTTGTTTCCAAGATAACCCTCTAAATAAATTGTTACATCGACGCTATCTTGGATTTTCGAACATTTAATTAACACTGTTTATTTACTTTCTGATAATGTGTTGTGATAACGCTTTTATTTTGAATAGAATTTAAAAAGTTTTCTCAATTCCAAAAAAGTTTAAATAGGAATCGGCATTTATCAATATGTGAAATGTTACAATATCTCTTTAAATTCGGTCAAGAGCAATTAGTTTTCGAAAAAAATTCAGAAAACTGATAAACCAAGCCAATGCTACAAAATAGGCCATGAAGATACAAAGCACCGAAGAAAAAGTTCATGGAGAACTAGTCTTTTTACCATTTCAAGAATCTACAAATGAACTTTTCAATGTAACCAAATCTTGTCAATATAGCTACTGCTATGTTATTACACTGTACAAGATGCTTTTGATAAAGTATCATCTTTTATTGTATGTAACACGTTTCAAACTCGTCGAAGTAATTATTTTTTTATATAATATCCCATGAGTTAGTGAAATAATATTGTCGATAGCTAATCATGATACACTTTTAAAATCGTCTTACAAAAATTTAATGGTCGATTCAATTACTGGAGTGAGTTGGAACCTTTGATGTGAAGATAATACTGACCTAGTTTTCCACTTTTTGTGGAAAACTACGTCAGTGTTGTCTCATCAATTGTTACAGTATTATGCGCTGAAGATTCTGTTGGAAAAATATTGTCTAAAATTCGTCTCTAGAAATGCAATGGGAATTTTCCGAAAGCATTTTATATGGTTCTTTATCAGAATATTTCTATATGGATATTTGAATATTAGACGATTAAGTACAGAAATAAAATATTAATAATACCTACTATATTTAATGTTACTTTTTAGGTTATATTTAATTAGCTATTGTAACCTTTGTTATCATAACATACATATGTTGAATTCGAATCTTCTTTAATATTGTGGATTGTCCCTTTTCCAGAAATCTAAATTATGTGTATTATCAGAGTTATTAACATACTTTCCATGTGTCCACAAAGTTTTAAAGGGAAACTGGGAATCTCCTAAATACATGTTTAGTAACAATTCATGAGAAGTTACATAGTACATAGTCTTTGATAATCTGCCTTAGTTAATTTTTGTACAATAGTTGGCTTTTAAGGAGAAAAATATTTAAGGCTTTTAAAAGCTGTTTTCAAAGCCTTCATACGTTTCATAGTAAAAATATTCTATATAAACTTAATTTATCATTAATTAATTATCATAGTAGTGGTAAAATATATTTCCTTGTACGAGAA
The DNA here is from genome assembly GCA_037954035.1 of Rosalia funebris. Lineage (NCBI taxonomy): Eukaryota > Metazoa > Arthropoda > Insecta > Coleoptera > Cerambycidae > Rosalia > Rosalia funebris. Next base: position 18,407,141 of record JAZFAV010000007.1, on the reverse strand, counting down.
ATAAGACTTGTAGACTGAAAATGATTCCCTTGCCTTCGTTTGATATTAAATTGGTATCACTGACATAAAATACCTCATAAGTTTTAAAATAGATAATTATATGCATTAATTGATGTATATTTTGAGTTAAAATATGTCATCAAAAAATAATGTAATTAAGATATTAACAAACGCAAAACTTTGATTTGAAATGGAGACCGTAATTAATTCATTTTTAAAGTTAATTATGTTTTTAGTCTCAAAATAATAAACTAACTAATTAAGAATTACCTATATTCTACAGAAACTTATCGAAAATGTCTCATTACATTATTTATGATTATTTCTTATAATTGAGAAAGAATATATTGAAATATTTTCGATACATTTCCTTGAAATATATGTAATAATGAATTAATTTTAAAATTACTTATGCTCCTGCTGTCAAAATAGTAACAAATAACCCTAAAATATATCATTAATTTTTTTTCAATGGTACATTATACTGTTTTTCAGCTTTCAAAAATCAAAGCCGTGAAAAGCGAAAGTCTCACGCGCCACCACCAATGAGCAGTGATCTTTATTTTCCAAATACGTCGTCTTTCTCCACCAATGATATAAGCCAAATATCAACGTTTTCAAATCAAGAAACAAAATCAAATCTGGTGCCATCATCAGGAGGCAGTACCCAAAAGTATACTCCCATATTACCAAATCGATACACAGCCGAAAATATTTTCATTAGTAAAAAGCCAGAAAAGGTGCGAGAACCGAAGGTGAAAAGGAGGTCGTCCATTAACGAAAGTCGTAAGTAATAGTTTATATTGTAATGTCATAAAAAAAAATTGTCTTTTCTTACGTTCTTTCGATATTCGTAATAAAGTATGTTAATCTGCTTTAATAATAACCTGCTAATTTTCTTTTCTAATACCTTTTTATCTGAACTTTAAATGATTTATTAAAGATCAGCCTTCAGAATGATGAAATATTTTATATAATATCATAGCCGATACACAATATACTCGTATACACACACCGTAGTCATAAAATTTCATAAGATTGGCATTAAATAAGTAATATGTATTTCCCATAATTTTATATTTAAATAATTTTTTTGAAGTTCTGACTGGCGGAAAAAAAGGGCGTTACAATTTATAAAACACAATTATAACAATGCAAGATTTTTACAAACTACTGAAGTGGGGAGATATCTCCACACCATCTGAAAATGCTTTATACAATAAGGACCAAACAAATTAAGCCAAAATAGCTATTCTCCTGGCTATATGCCATCTACGATCGCTGAATTATATGGCGTATTGTGCCGTATTTTGTCTAACAGAGTTAGCACTAAAATACAACGATTTACACAGCACGACAGACAGTCGTTTGTCAAAGGTATACTCACTTACACAGCACTGATAAGACCCAAGATAAGGTCGAAACCGGTCTGCGCTTAGTGGTATCCTGAGATAGAGGACGCTTTGCATCTTCCATGTGGTTTTCGAGTAATCTAAATCACTGTATTTTAGTGCTAAATCAGACAAAATACGGCAAATTTCGCCACATAATTCAACGCTCGTCGATGGCATAAGCGAGGAGTATAGATGTTTCGGCCTAATTTTTTTAGTCCTTATTGTATAAGGGATATGCAGATGGTGAGGAGATATCTCCCCACTTCAGTAGTTTGTACAAGTATATCCTTACAACTCAAATATAAAATTTGAAAAAGCTGAAAACGGAGATTTAAAAAAATCAAATTTACAAACAAAATTATGAATATTATGTGAAACCTTCTCACCGCGCCTATATAGCGTTGCAGAATATATCGATTATATCTCAATGCATTCAAACAGGCATAATGTAAAGAATATATGCGCTTGCTTTATAATTATTTTTGTTTACTTTTTTTTGTTTCTCTTATTTTAAACAAAACTTATGTTGTTATTCCTGAACCTAGGTTAGGCTCATGGTGCCGATGAGTACCGAATGCTTCGTTGGGAAAGTGTTAGATATGTAGAGACTAGACCTAAAATGTAGTGAATACAATTACCTCTAGACCCAAAATGCAAAGAAATTAGAAATATCAAAAATATATTTATTTGTGACTATTTATATATCCAGGACGTTAATAATACTACCTTAAAATAAATAATATAATAAAATATTCCGGGAGTTTGTCTTAACCTTGTATGGTAATAATATATTCTATAAATAGTTTTATAGCCTGTTTATAGTGTCTTATTTCTTAATACATTTAATTCAGTACCTACTTTATCTTTTATCTAATACTAGCTGGTCCCGGCGCACATTGGTGCTCTAAAAGCTGTCCAAAAGTCCAAATATCAATTTCACGTTCTAAGCTTCGCAAAGGTATAGTATATTACATTGATGAATGAGGAATTTTATGCACCTATCCAAACATGCCGCAGATCACATCTTCGAGCAGGGCGCCACACCAAACATGACAGTAGTGGACGATCGGAAACTCTAAAAATGAGTGAAGGTGGCTATGTTATCTTTTGAAGTTTTTTTGTTTGATTTTATCCAAAAGTATGAACCCAAAAGAAGGTAAGTCATTTTTTAAATGTTGAGTTTACATACCTGATAATTGTTTTTCGCGACTTGGCTACTCCGGGCCCCGTAGCTATACAAAAACATGAAGGGGGACGCCGGGGAAGGCAATTTATTGTTTGTACTTAAAGGGCATTTGAATGAACACATTCGTTCAAATGAGAATGTCGGAGAAAACCGGAGTACATACTAAAAATTTGCATGAATATAATTATTGCAACGGAAATGAAAAACAATCACCAGGTATGTAAACTCAACATTTAAAAAGTGACTTACCTCCGTTTGGGTTCATACTTTTGGATAAAATGAAGTAACAAAATTTAAAAGGATCACATTTAAAAAGTCACCTTCACTCATTTTTAGTTCCCGATGGTCCACTACTGTCGTGTCTGGTGTTTGGTGAAGCGCCCTGCTCGGAGGTGTGAACTACGGCATGTTTGGACAGGTGCATAAAATTTCCCATTCATCAAAGTAATATACTATTCCTTTGCGAATTCTAGAACATGAAATAACTTTTGGACTTTCGGCCAGCTTTTCGTAGATCCTCGACCACTATGCAGGGCACTGTGCACTACGGCCCAAAAATGAAGTAAAATACCAGACCGATATCCGGTGTGGTCAAAATTTCGTAACGTATCATATATTGGTTGCACTACCCTGGAAACCTTTCCCGGCATTTAAACAAGTTCCCAAAATTTCATCTCAATCGTCTAATAAATGGTCTAAGAACGCATACAGGACAAACAAATATTAATTCTTATATATAAGAAGATAAAAGAATTTAATACTACCTGCTAGTGATACTTTAGACATATCTTTGTTTCAGGTCGCACTTTCAATTTACCATACGTAGGAGATATTTACAATAAAGAATACTTGCATGTAAGTACAGTAAATTCACTATAATTAAATACTGACGTAAAAAATATAAACAAAAATTTTCACATGAAAAAATATATTTAATAACTTAAGTGCGTAATAAAATATATATACTTAATAGCACTTAAGTTACATTATAGAGTTTATTTATCAATGATCAAACAGCAGATCTAATATCCTGTCACTCATACATATGCCATAGGGAAGGAATTGGGTAATTCCAAGCAGGAAACCCCGTGCTATATTGTCAAAAGCCTTTGAGTAATTCTGATATGAACATATATTTATTAAATTATCTGTCTATGGCAGTATCAACACAAAAATAACCAGTTTTGTTTAAAGATGGTCCTATTGTACTCGCTCACGGAGTGAACTAACAATAGATAAGAGATCCTGCTAGATACTGCTAGTAACTAAATATTAGTTTTATTTAGACATATTGCCTCAAGTGGATGTATTTTAAATCATATTTTCCATAACAAAAACTTTTTTTAGACATATGATGCAATTTTATGTGTTTTATGTGATTATCTAATGAAGAATAAACTATTCCACAGATCGTGTTTTCAAGACTTCACTATCTAAATCGAGTAATGAAAACCAATGCTTGAAAATATAGTAATCTACAAACGAAGTGTAATTAACAAATTAAATTAAACGCAAAAGTTGATATTTCAAACTAACATAGGTCTAAATATATCTAAAATAAATATTTTTTAAAGTTAAATAATGAAGTGTTCTGAACAGAATGTATGACATATTCTTTGAAAAAGAAAACTTTTAAGTTTTATTTCCAAGCACAACATTTAAGCACAAAGCATTAGATTGCTTATCTGGAATAAGCAAAGTAATACCATAAAAGAAGACTAAAGTTGTTAAGTAAGACCACAATTATTGAGACCGCTACTTGCAAAACCTAGAGGATGTTATTTTTATAAATGACAATATTGCCGATTGAAAAATTGATATACTTAATATAACACTTTCACCAAGTAATAAAATCATCTGTCTCATTGATAGAGGCAATCCTATTAAGAAACTCACTGAAAAAAATATCGTTACATTAGTATTTACTAGTATCAGGGCTAGTGTCTCAACGAATCCTCTACATCACTTTAGTATTTTGGATCAAAGTAGTTCCTTTTCGACTTCTCAGCTTGTATCACTTTCGATATTAATTGATATAATACGAGGTCTGGCTAAAAATAAATTGGACTGGCCTCAGAAATTTCCAGGAAAACCATCTGGAAGATGGTTAGATGGCTTCTGTGAACTCCTGCCCCTTTGAGTAACACTGAATCTCAGTTGTCTAGTAAAATTGTAGTGAATGATAAAATAGGTTTAATTTCTTTCTAATTAAACTTATTTGTGCTTGTTGCCGCAATCATGTCAAGCTTGAAATCCGAAAAGCCAATTAACATTAAATTTCTAGCAAAATTAAACAAATCCGAGACGAAAAGTTTTGAAATGTTGAAACAAGTGTACGGAGATGACTGTATGTTGCGAACTCAAGTATTTGAGTGGCACAAACATTTCAGAGATCGTGAAAATGTTGAAGACAACAAACACACTGGACGTCAACAACTGATGAAAATAATCCCTTAAGGACAAACAGTGAATGAAATTTACTATTTGGCAGTTCTAAAAACCTTTCGAGAACTAGTGAGGAATAAAAGAGCTGATTTGTGGAAGAAAGGGGAGTGGATGCTTCACCAAGACAACGCCCTAGCTCATAATGCTTTCTCGATTGAACAATTTCTGGCAAGAAAAAACATTCCGATACTCGAAAACTCACCGTATTTGCCACATCTAGTCCCATGTAATTTTTACCTTTTCCCAAAAATTAAAACTGAACTCAAGGGAACACATTAGTCATCACTGGATCAGATAAAAGAAGAAACGGTAAACCTTCTGAAAAGTCCTTCACTTGAAGACTTCAAACATTGTTTTTCCTAATGGAAAATTCGTATGGAGCGGTATGTGGATCAAGAAGCGGAGTACATAGAAGGTGAACACTCTTAAAATGTATAACACAATAAATGAATATTTATTTGATACTCAGTCCGGTTTATTTTTAGCCAGACCTCGTATGTCCAGATATAACCACACAATCGAAAAATATATCACTCATTCATATATATATTTTACTTATGATCCTTATTACGATAGGTCTCATCGCCTTTTTCAAGAAAAAATAAACAAACACAAACAAATTAAACATATAGTTATATATAAAAGAAATTCTAATTGGTGAATTTCATTTTACTAATAACAAAATTCCCCATACAATACACAGAGTCACAGGTTTTGCTTAATCATTATCAAACAAATCAAATTAGAATTTCATAGTTCTATACGGCCTCCATTTCAAATAATAAACAGTTTTAAAACCTCAAAACGGACTCTTGCGCACGTGAAACATTTCTATCTCGAAATTAAGTGACAGAGAAAAAATAAACCAACACATAAATTCAGAATATGTGTTTTATGCGACAGTTTTACTTTTTTCAAATACCTAGTCCGCCATCGTGTTTTTTCATGACCCGTGGACAAGGTGGGGTTTGTCCTATCAACCTCAAAATCAATAGATGTCGTCTGATAGACGTCCCTAATTAGAGTCAGTCGAAACCCGATCGATCCGACACGATTTATTTGAGTGATTGTACTAACAAAAAAAATATCTCAAATAGTCCACCATTGTACTTTCTCATGACCCATATACATGGTACAATGTGTTCTATCCACCTTGAAATCAATAGGTGTCGCCTGGGAGACGTCCCCAATCAGAATCAATCAAACCCCGATCGATCAGACACGATTTAGTTTAGCTATCGTGCTAATCGTGCTAAGAATAAATGCCGACGAAAACGACGCAGACACAGCAAAAATTTGTTAAAAACCATTCTTTTTGCTTTTAGGCCGAAAAACGAAAAATAATCCCAAAAAAAATTTTTCAGTTTTTTCAGTTTTTCTTTCCACGATTGCATTACTTTTCTGCGTATAGTGGAGCGCGGAAAAGTAAAAAGTTTTGCGTTTGTTAATGTCTTATTACATTATTTTTTGATTATACATATTTTAACTCAAAATATACATCAACTATTGCATATAATTATTTATTTTAAAACTTATCAGGTATTTTACATAATCGATACCAATTTAATATTAGATGAAGTTAGAGAGTTATTTTCAGTCTGATACAAAATTAAATCACAAAGAAATAGAATAAAAAAGTAATTATTTTTAGTACAAAGAAATATATATTACCACTATTTTGATAATGAATTAATGATAAATGAAGGTTATATAATAATAATTGTACTATAAAATGTATGAAGATTTTCCCAAACAGCTTTAAAAGCCTTCGATGCTGTTTTTCCTATTTTGTCACAAAATATGTAGGTATGTATATGTTATGTACATGTTTCACAGGACGTCTTCGCATATATTTATGTGTCGGAAAAGGAGATTGTCCTTAAGGATGGGTTCCTACAAACTTACAATCCTAACTACAAATGCAGATCAGGGATTGCAAACTGGTTACTAAAAATACAGGTATGATTACTGTATTTATTGAGATATTATTATTACATGTTTAGATAATTTTAACAGGCCCCTTATTTAAATGATGAATTAAAAGTACTGCTCATCAAGAATAGGAAAGAGTGTGAGATTCTCTAGATATGCGTAGAAGAAAGATTGAGGCGGCATTCGGAGGGAAAAGAATGCACGCCCAAGCGCGACCAGATCGAACTGTGTGTAGATTCACATTCAATATCGATGTTCACTTTGCAAGGGTCTCAATCCGACTTAGTAAAGACCAATCTATTTACTGCGCACCTCGTTGGCGGTTCGATATCGAAGTTTGGAGACTTGGTCCTATTCTTGAAGAGCTTGTATATATAGCTATGAATAAAGCTTAACTATATTATACCGTACATAATATCCATCTCCCCCTTCACTCCTCCAAATCCTATCTTCCTCAGTTCAAAAATCTTTACGTAGGTAAGGAAAAATTAATACAGATTTACAATACTTATGTACTCTATTGATCTCTAATGAACCTCTATATAACTAAAAGTGTGAAACAATTGGGTTCAGTGTGTTTGAAGATGCCAATTGAGTAATAGATAAAAATAAAATAATAGACGCAAGAAAACAATCTGGTTTAAAATGTGAAATTAAACCAATTTCCGGAAGAGTCATATTGTATTTGATTAAACATTAAAAATGTTTTGAGTACATACTCGTATTATATCATGGCATAAATTATAGAAAATTATATAGAAAATATATAAAAAATTATCAACATGTGTTAAATCAGTCGAGAGACTTTACGTTTATTGATGGCTACTTTCTGACATCAAATGTAGAATATTATCAAAATATATCAACGTTTCGTCTGAAAAATGTATTTAGAATAGAAGGCCGAAGAAGAAAGAGACATGCTAAACGATTTATATAATCTGTATACTTTTAGGCTCACTTACAATTTTCTGAAGGAGAATATTACTTAGCGATAAATCTGCTGGACAGAATGTTATCAAAAATTTATATTCCGATCAACATGTATCAACTACTGATGATGAGTACTTTATGGATATCCACGAAGATTATTGGCACCAACAATATCAAGGTAAATAATCTGTTAGTAATACACTATATTACTAACAGATTCCATATAATATATGGAATCTCTTTTAAATATTTTGGAAGTATTTCATATATTGGCACTTCGTTATGTCGTCACAACAAGTGATCATGACTTCACCTTTACTTAAATCCAACCAGAAACTATATCACCTTCGTTTTAGAGGAGATAAATTTTAAATACTCCGAGTAAATAAATACGACTCAAATGGTAGATAATAGCAGTTTCATGAGAATTCTAAATAATAAAAATATAACGAATACAACGAATACACGCAAATGAAAAAAACTTTAGAATTTGTCACAAGAATTGGCATGACTTAGAAGATTTAAATAATAAAGTCGGATATGCAATTAAGTACACAATAATAATATGCGGCTAATGACCTTAGACATCGATAGCGTAAAAAAATTAAAAAATTAAAACGTTTATTTATTATGGCTGCATCTAGTAATATGTTTATATCAATAGGATATTTAAACATAAACCACTAATGATAAAACAATTCAGAGTGATGAAGTAAATTAGACTATTACTTTTCATCACTGTACTCGTATGCAAATTGATTGCGTACAATCAACTCTTGCAATATTTTAGCAGTATTTTATTTATCTATTATTACTTTTTAGGCATCCACATTAATACATTTCAGCGAAGGAGCTTATTTGACACAACAACTTGTTAAAATGGAACAGAAAGTATTAAGAATTTTGAATTTCCAGATACATACACTAGAACCGTCCATTTGTGTTTACTATTATCTGAAGCTGTTAAACTTGGAAAATATTGACGTAAGTAACTAATAACTAACAAAGTAGCTCTATTAATTTTTTGTTATTTACCGAACTTTATAAACCAACAAAACTAGGACGAAATCCAACCAGGATAACGTATTCTTCAATAATTTCCAAATATCTAATAGATATGGATAATACAAAGAGACCGGTGTTTTTTATTGTATATTTATAGCAGAATATTACACATACCGAGTGACAACGAATTCGTTTTATAAAGCGCTTTTTAATCGTCTTTTAAGATTTAATAAAATTATAATTTGGGTTAAAAAAGTAGCATATTGAGGCTATAAACATATATTTGTTTATATCATTCAATTTCGATTTTCCTAATATTTTCTATAAGTAGGTTTCGTAGACGATCTTGCTTTGAACTACAGAAATAAGGAGTTTATACTCCACCCATCTGCAAATACCTTATATAATAAGGACTAAACAAATTAGTTCAAAACAGCTATTTCTCCTGGCTATATACCAAATGCCGAGCGCTGAATTACATAACAAAATTTGTCGTATTTTTGCCTAACAGAGTTGGCACTAAAAATACAGTGATTGTTCCAAAACCACCAAGAAAGATGCAAAGTGTCACCTATCTCAGGATATCGTTAACTGCAGACCGGTTTCGACCTTCCTGTCTTGGGTCTCGTCAGTGCAGTGTAAACGAGTATACTTTCGACAGATAAAGCTCACATCTAGTAGATGTTGCTACGTTCCACCGCATTAGAACGTACCAAACGCCATCTTTTGGTAGTTTCAAACAATCTAAATCAAATTAAAAATCTTGATTTGAGATGCTCTTAACGGCTAATAGTCTTGTTTCCAAATATTCTAATGCTAGTAAAGGATTCGATACACACTTTCTTCCGGCGTTAAGTCAGGCAATCTCATTGGTAATCCGACTGGTCCATTGGTTTTTAATCAATTCTCACTTAATCTATCATTTAAATAATTTTCTATATTCTTGATTTATAAACAGGTGTAGGATCTTACGGGGAAATATATATTTTAAATTTTTCCTTATTTGAAATTTTGAAAAATATGAATATCTTATGAAGTTATTCATAAAATATGCTATTATGTTATAGCGACGCTTTAAACTGGCAACATTAGCAAGAATAATGAGTGTCCCTCGATAGCTCAGCGTTCAGAGCAACCAACCGGCAATTGGGAGATCCGGGTTCGATTCCCGGTCAAGACATGCATATTTATTCTTGCTATCGCCAAAGTGGTGACCCCGACGTGATTCGTTCCAGTACATTGAACCTCCCTTACTTCTCAAATTCGCGGATTCGATTCCCGTCCTATCCATCGCCCTATAGTCCGGAGGTTACCGAACAACGGTTCGTAAGAATGGTGAACGCGGCTACATTCCGTTAATTGTATCGAGACAAACTATGTCTCTAGGGGGGGAGTACTGTAGCGACGCTTTAAACTGGCAACATTAGCAAGGATAACGAGTGTCTCTTGGTAGCTTAGCGGTCAAAGCAGCTAACCGGAAATTAGGAGATCCGGGTTCGATTCCCGGTCAAGGCAATGCACTTTTATCCTTGCCATCGCCAAAATGGTGACCCCGACGTGATTCGTTCCAGTACATCGAACCTCCCTTACATCTCAAATTCGCGGATTCGATTCCCGTCCTATCCATCGCCCTATAGCCCGGGGGTTACCGAACAACGGTTCGTAAGAATGGTGAACGCGGCCACATTCCGTTAATTGTAATAAGACAAACCATGTCTCTAGGGGAGGAGTACTGTAGCGACGCTTTAAACTGGCAACATTAGCAAAGATAATGAGTGTCCCTCGATTGCTCAGCGGTCAGAGCAACCAGCCGGCAATTGGATCATCCGGATTCGATTCCCGGTCAAGATATGCACCTTTATCCTTGCAATCGCCAAAATATTTTGAAAAAATTCTAATTAAATTGCACCATTTAATGATGAAGAAATATTAGACTAATGACGTGAAGTCCTATTACGCAAAACCAAACAAATTTTCAATCCAAAGCGTTCCTAAATTGCGCGTTCTCTTACAAATGGCTAATTTTCCTTAGACAAAATAGAATTATGTATTCCTATTAATCATTTCTAGATTGGTGAAGTTGTATTCATGTATAAAACTAATCTTATGAAACAACTGATTTATATTAAATTGTTTGAATACCAGTTGTAGGTGAGTTAAGTTGTAATTAAGTTATGTTGGGGGAAATTTTAGGCGCTGATGAATTTGGCACTTAAAAATTTAATTAAACACGTGTTTCTTTATTTTTTCCTGGAATTTATGGCAAATGTTCCGAATATGATTTTTCTCCGTTCCTGTATTTTTTTCTACATTCCCGATTTAATGCTTTCATAACTCATATTTTTTATGATTAACTACCACTGTTACTACTACCTAACATTAAACATTAATGAAAAGTATCCATAATATCAAAACAAACATCAGTAACAAGTAATGACATTACAATAAACTAATCTTAACGTTTAGCTTTCCTTGTACATTCGTTTCCAGAACCTCCTTATGTATTTTGTTAAGCTATAAACATAATGAAATAAATAGTATATTGCTTTTTTGACCTTTTAATGGGAAAAAAGAGAAATGGAAAATATAAAAATAATGAAACTTGCCTAAAATTAAAAATTATTAAATAATTTAATGAGAAATAGTATTTCCAGCATGATAACATGGCAAAAATGTCATGTCTCGTTGAACAGGGAATTTTAAAAGGTATATACAGCTACGAAAAAATATATACACAGTTAAATTCTTAAATTGTCTTTTAGTTAAAAGAGTGAGCCTTAATTGAGTTATACCTTTAATCTAAATTTCAAGTTTTTAAATAAAAATACTAAAAATGGTCATTATTATCCGGTATAATAAGACTATACGGTTGCCACTACCCCTAATCCTCCCCCCGCCGCTCCTCAAAATAGACTCCGCATAAACATTCAAGAGTATACAGCACACCGAAGCAAATTAAGCAAAGAATAGCAAATCTAACGCGTTTGTGAAGAAAAATTTTCACCGGGAAAGCTGTTTCTCTGTTGTAATTAAACGAGCAAAATATCCAAATACAGATAATTTTTTATTTCGTATATAGTATGTGTAGAGAAATAATCATCTTCATAATATTAAAGGGCTTGAGAGTCAAGAGAAGTGTTTGAAAGGAGACTTACTTATAATAGAACGGTAAGGAAATCATTATATAAATTACTGACTTTGCTGTAAGACTGAACATTATCAGAAAAATATCTCAATAATTGAAACTGTACCTAAATAGCAGCTGGACATCGGCAAAATTGAATTTTCTTCTCGATAATAAATATAGAATATAGTTTCGATGGTAGAAACATACGATATCACTAACAGTCGCGAGGCGTCCATTAAGGCTGTAAAGCTAGCTAAATTGCAGATTATTCCTCGCGTACTCCCCTCTCCCCTCACTGCATCGTGGATCTCCATAAAGTCCGTTAAAACCAAGGCGACGGAGAGTTAGCCTAGACAGCGCATACGCATTGCCGTTTAACGGCATGCCGACGCAAAGAACGATATGTGATCCTGCCAGCCTCACAGCCTTAATGGACGCCTCGCTACTGATCATTAATTAATTAGAAAGCAAGATACATTTAGGTATAATCCCAAGTATATCAGATTTTTGAATCTGAATGCCCAAATTTAGGACCATAATTATTCAGTTTGAAAATTTATTTGAAACTGCAAACTCAGGTTCTGTCTGATCCTTATCTGAATAACTGTCCATTTCAGGATATCATTGTTCTATGGTTCTAGACGCAAAATTTGCTGGTCTTTCAAATTCCGTAAAAAGTACACCATTTTATTAAAAACAAATAAACCTGATTGATAAGAAACATGAGACTTTTGCATAGAGTATGTTTTTGTGACAAAGCCTTTTAAACATCAACAGTTTCTTCTTATTCTTAGTAATATTTTGTTTATGCCCGTACCATCTTTTTTAAACAAGAATAGAAGAGCAAAATTCAAAATTTTGGTTTTAGTTAATCGCATAATTGTTACGTTTTTTTAATAGAATTATGAAGAAAGAATAGTAACCATCTTGCTAAATAATGTTTTTATTTCAGCTGGCCAAACTTTCAGCCTTCTACATACTCGATTGCTTCTCTTTGACGCCTGAATTTTCTTCTACTACACCTTCTGCGGTAGCTGCAGCCACCATAAATATTATCGTAACTACTTATGACGGCAAAATCAGAGACAATATTAATTTAGCGCTCAGGTGCATGTTTTCCGGTAACGACTTGCAGAAAATCAAATCCGTGGAGGCGCAACTCTATTCGCAACTGGTGAATATGTCAGACGAGAATTACCTTTTCAAAGAACCATACAAGAAATATGGCGGACACGCAAACGCTTCGAAAATTGTTGACATTGTAAAAGTGTGATTGTGGTTGAAAACACATGTTTTATTGTTGGACACTTTAAGCGCGGGCGCTTCTTCTATACAATTTTTCTTATTCGGGTATTTTTAATTAAAAAACATTTTAATAAATCATTCCAAACAAGACATTCTAGCTTTATTTCAAAGTATAATTTTATTTATTCCTCATAGATTTAGGTTTATATAACTAAATATAGAAAACATTGTTAAAATTTGTAAATGTACTAATATATGAAAACAATATCATTCATCGTCAGCTGAAAATATGAATCCTATCTAACATATTCTTAAGTAAAAATATTGTTTATAGAAACCTGTATAAGAATACTTATATTCTCGTACCCTCAACTGTACCATCAATAAATCAAAAAGTTTAGATACACAGAAATCAATGTTCTTCGCTAATGTCTCAGGTTGTGGAGGGGAACGGTACAAATATAAGTAAGTTTGTATAAACTCACGAATTTCCCCATTGGGACTTGAATCCAAGTAGAGCTTAGCAAGAATAGGAACAAGCAAGAATAGGAACAAGCTTCAAAACTGCGATATCGGACAGCCCACGGGGTGCGCAGTAAATAATCTTTACACTGCCTTCAATGTTGGTAATTCATTTTTCCTAAAAAAAATATGGACGGTTCTTTTTATAGCATATTTTGCATCTTCGTCAACTTCCACTTTGGTTCGACCGCTTTTTTGTTTTGGTGCCTGTACTTGTCCACATATTTTTCATTCTCTCAAAATTTTATATAAATTTGACTTTGAGGCTCCTGTATAATCTGTGCACATATCTACTACTTCATCTTTTAAACCAGGATGATCTCTTTGTAGACACTGAAAAACGTGTAAAATAATTTTCGTTTCACCCACGGTTCGACTGGTCGATCCGCCAATGGCCATCAGCTGTTGCATTGAATCACGGCATAAACCTGCGCCTAACTCCATTAGTGTCTAAATAAGTGAAATAAATAATATTTTTCAAATGAGAGAAACAAAGAGAACGACAAATCTTGAATACCGACGTTGCCATTTTTGCATAAAATCGGCGTAATAAGAACTTTACAATGAAATTTATTCATCTTTTTATATTTGACAAACATGACTTAAATTTACATGCGCTATGTCGCAGATAGGCATTATACAATTGAATTCTAACATTTCTTGTTTAATTTTGATTATAAATTGCAATTAAATTTAATATTACCGAATTAATGTAGAACATATAAGAAATTTAGGAATAGAATATGACAATAGCGCTATCAGCTTCTTATGTCATTGCACTCTTTACACTTCTTGGTTTAGGTATAGAGTTCGATCTAGCCGCACGTAAAGTGCATTCTTTTCCCTCTCAATGCTGCTTCACTCTTTCCTCTCGGCATACCTAGAGAGTCTCACATTTTTTCCTATTCTTAACAACCTGTATACAGTGTAATCGTTAATACTGAGGCAAGTCTATCACAGGACACCTGAATCACAGGACGAATTATTATAAGTAACATTATAGACAGCCTCTACAAGAAAATTCAATAGATCACCCTCCATGTTTTAGATGCGAAGTAAACGATGACAACTTTTATAAACGTTTATATTAGATAATTTCTAAGATTATGATCTACACTATCAGACTGAAAAAGGTTAATATGATATTTTACTAACTGCTGAAGGTAAAATATCTAGCTGTTCCAGAAAAAAAAAATAGTATAAATTCCTTATGACTTGATTGTAAGATTTATGAAATTTAGATCCCATAATTCTATATCTTAGAGCTAAAGAATCGTATTTTCAGTTTTGTGTTATATTAAGATTTAACTAAAATACCAAAACCTTATATTTGATAATGACAAAAGTTCGTTTCTAATATACAACGTTTGTATCGGATTGTAAAGTTTCATAGGTAAAAGGTGGCATCTTCTTTTGTTTTTGTCATTGTCCATGAAACAGGGTACCACAAAATTATGTAAAGAGGTATAGCATTGGCAAATCTTGCAAGGGAACATACGGGGTAAATCCATAAAAACCACGGTATGTTGAAGAGTGAAATAGCTTAATCATATGACATTAATATGTCATAATGGTTTCAAAACTAAATTTAATTGAAGGTTTAAACTAACCTCTAACAATACTTGTAATATGTGCGATAATTTAAAAAATAGCGCTGCAGAATGTTAGTGAAAAACTAAGTTTTCAAGACTTGGTTTTCCGAAAACAAGAAAACAGAGAAGTCGGTCAATTAATTGCAATTTACGGAAGTGTTTACCATACCCTATCTATCGATTACGAGAAGTTTTTAATCATTGAAGCCATATACCTTGAATTTAATCTTGAATAGGTATGTGAAATATTAAAGAACTCTGATGCATAGACATTTGATCTGGCAATTGCCCAACTGAAAATAAAAATATCATGAAGTCAGTAAACTATACTTTTCATATTTTGAAGATTTTCCCCTCTTTGAAATCAAATATTCATAAGATCACACTCATATAGAGGCAGACGATGCTCTTGTCGATGAGACTGTGAAAATGCAACCTATAATACCAATAGCTATACTATGAAGTTGCAAGTCAAATTACCAGATATACAGGATCTATCATTTGGAATGTGGAATTAAATGAGTTTAAATTTCTATCAGAAAAAAGATTCAAACGCCCTATTTGTGAGCAAATGAATCGATAGGGAGAAAGAAAATTTTCCACTTTCAGTATGACCAGAAGTGCCTTAATTGAACTTCGACCGTATTTTAATATAGAAGATTACTAACCAACAAAGAACTTGAATTTGTTTGTTTGAAAGAAATATCTATGAAAATGTATATTATTCCACACGAGTTGGCTGTTGTCTATAAAACTTCCAAAGAGAAAAAATATTCAATATCTTTTGAAGTTATTTCAGTAGGTACGTTCCCTATTTCATGTATTTATAGAAATATGATGATATCCAATCAGGCAGTGGAGGACTTTGATAGATAATCAAAATCATAATCTTTTAAACTGTATTCTTTGTAAATTGATTTGATTTGAGTTACGTTTTATGTTTTTCGTACTTCACCCGATTTTTCCTTTAGATGTTTACATCTAAAGGAAAAAGTACCTTAATTTTTATCAGGTAATGGATGTTATTAATTTTCGTTATATAAAACATGGTAGATAGATTACTTCATTAGATATTCAAAAAACTTGAATGCAATTTTTATTCTATAATTAAACAAAACATCATATCTATTATTTTAAAACTTTAAACGTTGATCTTCTTAAAAGCTATAATGTAGAGCAGTATTATTAAATATTGCTCTGTATTACAGAACACTGTTAAATTTTACTTTTTTCTTTTGTAAACTTAAATTTGTATTACCTTGATTTGGTCTTCGAAATCTGGGAAGCATTACCATCTTATTACTACTTTAGCAACAGCAATAAGACACCGTGCATGTAATAATATACAGGGCGTCTTGCAGATTATGAGACGAAGCACTCGATTTTCACAAATCAAACAAAAAAGTAAACATAATAAACCAAGAACCTTTTTTTGTCATAGCATACAGGCTGGACAAACAAATACTATACGTATCGAGATCGTTATCTTTAATGAGAATTTCATATAACGTGATATTGATATTGATATAAAGTAGTATACAAAGTGTACCAAAAAACTACAATTCATTAAAACCAAGTGACGTTTTAACAAGAAATTTGTAAGACCATATTGTTTAAAAAAGTCAACATTGATTATTGGAATACATTTTTACAAATTATAAATAAACAGTTTTAAAACCTTAAAACGGACTTTTCCGCACATAGAACATCTCTATCTCGAAGTTGAGTGGCCGAGAACAAATAAACCAACACATAAATGCAGAATATGTGTTTTATGCGACAGTTTTACTTTATTCAATGCTTTTCAAATAGTCCACCATCGTGCCTTCTCATGACCCATGGACAGGGTCGGGTGCATCCTATCCACCTCAAAATCAATAGAGTCGTCTGGTAGACGTCCCTAATCAGAATCAGTCGAAGTCCGATCGATCAGACACCATTTAATTGAGTTATCGTGCTAATAAAAAAAGTTGTGAAATAATTCACCATTGTGCTTTCTCATGGCCCATGAACATGGTAGAATGTATTCTATCTACCTCAAATCATTAGGTGTCGTCTGGGAGACGTCCTCGATCGGAATCAGTTAATACCCGATCGATCCGACATGATCTAGTTGAGTTATCGTGCTAACAAAATTTTTAAATGCCGAGGACAACGACACATACAC
Source organism: Rosalia funebris (assembly GCA_037954035.1). Lineage (NCBI taxonomy): Eukaryota > Metazoa > Arthropoda > Insecta > Coleoptera > Cerambycidae > Rosalia > Rosalia funebris. The sequence continues at coordinate 18,389,596 of JAZFAV010000007.1, read as the reverse complement.
AGCAAAGTTTTTTAAAAACCTTTTTTTTTATTTTTGGACCGAAAAACCAAAAATAAACCCAAAAAAATTTCTTTGTCGATTTTTCTTTACACGATTACATTACTTTTTCCGATTGCAGAAAAGTAAAAAGTATTCGCAACCAGTTAAAGTATTACTTTAAGCTTTAAAATTGCATTACTGTAAGCTTTACTATAGTAGTGTATGCCAACGTAATTGAGTAAAACACTACCAAGTTTTATACAATTATATTTGCACAAAAATCATGACTGCAATTTCAACAGTCAAAAAAAAATTTAACTCAATATCTAAAAACTAGAAACGTCAATTTGCTTTTCTAAAAATTGCTCTGCGACTATCTTTCTCCTAGTTACAAGCCTTTGAAAATCACCTAAAAATTTAGAATTTTTTTACATCCCTTAATTTTTGTGCCTAGTGTATATTCTGGTAGCATGATTGCCCAGCGCATCAGCTTCAACTTCTCGTCTTTGTGCCTGTTCAACTACAGTAGCGCCCTACTTTCGGTAAACAGGATGAAGTGCTAGCCTTCTAGGAATTGCCTGAAATTCTTCACGCCCTATGTGACTGCAAGGACCTCTTGTTCGTTTACGTGGTACTGGGTTCCCGTCTTCGATATTTTGGCGGACGCGCACGCAATAGGCTGACGCCGCATGTTTTTCAAACGAAATGCAAATGGTTAGTTAACCCCCTAAAATTTAGTAAACAGGTGTTCAATCATCATTGCATTAAAAATACTCCTATATTCTATTCTCATCTGTTTCTGTATTTACAGTAAAGCATTATGAACTATCATATATAAATGAATTGGAATATTCTACTGATAATGCTCGATTACACTTTAACATTCTTGATAACATGAAATAAAATTAATAAAAAATTTTGACATTTTATTGAATATTTTGAAAAATAAAAACAAAATATTTAAATAAGGCATACGTGCGTACTCGTTATTTTACATTATTGTTGGATTATATCTTATATATTAATATCTTACATTAATTTTTATAACAAACCACTATTTATTTTTAATTAATATAATTAATTATAACAACTAACATGACTGTAATTTTTATAACAATTAACATGACTGTGTTTTAACCTTAACATTTATACTTTCATATAATATAACATATTTAAAATGTTATTTTACGCCTAAAATTCTGTTAAACAATGTAATAAACTTCTTAAATATAAAACTTTGCTAAATTATATTTACAGAAAATCGAAGTCACTACTTCATAAAGTCAGTCGAATTATGTTATCTTAAATTTATATCTTAACGGCCTTAGTGTTAATTCAATATTATAAAAAAGGCAACAAAAATGCCTGTAGTAAACTTAACACGTAGTTATAATTAATAATAATTTTAAAAATAATACACAATGTCTTTATTTATTTCTATTATATACATAACATCTAAATACATCAACTGATTAGACATCCTACAGATGTTTTCATTAGTTCCTTACTTCGTATTCTCGTTAGTGCTTCATTTAAAACTAAAACATAATTTCACAAGTGCTGTGAAATCATTATTCTTTATTTTATTTTAACATATTAGGCCTTAAAAAATATACATGTAATTATATGAGAGATCATTTACAAATACTTTAGTCGCCAACATAAAATGTTGTCAAACTGCCAGTGGATAAAATGATAACACAGAAATTAGGATTGGTTGAATATCGAAAATATGATAAGTATTAGTTGGTAAGTCTTAAGATCGCTAAAAGGTAAGTATCTGTCAGAGGATACTCTAACTTAAATTATAATATTTAAATTAGTGGTTCAGTTAGGAATGCTAAAACACATATACATACAGTGGATGAATTATAAATAGTATCATTATAAACAATTATTTTTCAAAAAAAAATCTGATATGAATATTCTCTACATATCATGAACTATTTTCGAATGGTTTAACTTAATTATACTCTTCATATTAGAGACAAAAGATGATAATAAATTCTTTAAACGTATTTCTTAAGGTTTTTTTTTGTTAAAGTTATTCCTCGTTACTATTAACGTGTATTAACTTCATTTGCCTCCATTAAGTCTTCTACGCCATAACTGGATTTAAAAAAACGTTCAAATTAATAAATAATCAATAAGGACATGATTGTAATCAAGTAAGTAAATATATGACTTGTAACCGTTTTAGCAATGTTTCTAGAGGTAGCTTCTCTTGATGGAGATGGTTCTGGAGCATAAGACTTTCCTTCTTCGTCAAAACCGAATCTATTAATTACTGCAGCTGATGTAATTTTTGGAGTTGTCCACGTGGAAATCTCCCGTGTCGTTGTACTAGGCGTAGTAGTGGAATAAGAGGCATTAAGAAGTAATACATTCAAGAATGTCAATCGCGGAAATGAATCTGTATACTCCTTCACTGTAAAAGGGACGATCGATGTGTAGTATCCTTCTGCTGATACCTATAAGCATTAAAGAAATGGTTTAGTCTCCTCACCTAATGTAGAAATTCTAATAAAAAAACTATAATAAATATTTCTGAATCGGTTAAAATGTTTAAATATATTTAATGATACAATACAGTGAGGTGCTGCTTATGGAAAAAATAAAACATATGTACATAAATTATACGTATATTCTTCTCATGCTATGGATTTATGTATATATCGATATATAAAATGATTGTATCATATAACACGTACATATAAATAATATAAAATATTAATTTAAGACGAACTCTTGTAAATCTTTTACCATACCAATAATTTAATTATGATTTATTATGTTTTATTATCCTTTAATTAATTTGCATATTTTCATTGGAATCAGCAGATAGTTGCAAATTATGGATTTCTTTAAAATTGTCGATAGAAATGTCATTATTAAGACCTATGGCTTTTGGATCTCGACACATTTCTGCTGAAACGAATAAAGGTAAGTTATCTTCTGATTCGTCAGCTTACTTTGGAAACTTCTGATTCCTCAGGAAATAACTTTACCATGCAGATTTTATAAAGTAATCAGCATCCCAATTGAGATGTATCGATTGGGAGGGATTCTGCGCTAGTAGCTAGACGTTTTCCTTACCCATTTGAAGCTAGGAAGGAATTTTCACACCTCGACGGTTTGTACGATTGGTAGCACTGGAAAAAGTTGTTTCAAACTACTACTAGTGCCCTTGCAACCGCCTACAACCTGAAGCCGTAGGTTCCGAGATATAGCTTTGGTAACACCTTGAGCATTATTTTGGGTAAAAAGTTTTTCACTAAAAACTTTTTACAAATTCTTTAAGATACTTTACAAAATACTTTAAAATTTTTAATAATGCTTCGCTTTAACGGTTGAAGATCTAACGTACTATTTGGCGGTAGAAAGAGCTATGTAATCTTTGTTAGCTAAATGTCTTTAAGGTGAAAAATATTATTCAAATATAGTAAGATTTTCCTCTTTTAAGTTAGCATTCTATTCTATTAAAATCTTTCAACCATTCTTCCATTATTATAGATATCATTCAAGCTATTTGATTACAATTTTTTTTACATTGATGTTTTTAAATGCTCTTGAATGGTGTAACTTACCAATAACCAACTCTGGGTAACTTCACTACAGCCATACTCACACAATGCATTATTGTAAGTTTTTGTTTAGGCAGATTACCAAGTATTACGGACTTGTCTGCTAGAGTACGCAAAAACAAAGCTATTTTACTAGAGTTAAAAATATCACTTGGGGGATATCTTTGCCATTGTAAATAAATTAGAATATAATGGTTTAGGAGTTTTGTAAAAAGTTATATAATAAAGTGATTCAAGGTAAGAATTCAAAACTTTTTAGAACAATTAAATAGTAATAGACTGTACAATTAGCTGTGATGACTATACAGAAGTTAGGCTTAACTATATAGAAAAATTATTTGGAAAGGAGTGAAAAAATAACAAGAAAATGTGGATAACACCAGGGTTATTTTTCTAAATATATCATTTCAACGCATAAGCGCATACCATTTTAACTACCATCGACAATATGCTCACTATAGCAAAGGAACAAATTATGATTGTGTCACGATATATTTTTTAAGATGAGCAATGTATATAAATATACTTATATTGCATACATTATATGAAAGAATATTTCATTTATCACAGTTAATACATCTTAAATTTAGCTTTAAGATATCCTAGCACATTACATATTAAATTTAACTTTATAAGTAATCTAGTTAAACCGGCGAATGTCGCGTCAGGACTTGGGTTTACACTCGTATAGAATCCAACTGATCCAGGAACTTAAGGTAAACGACCATAGACAATGTCGTGTGTTCGCTGATTGGGCTCTGGAGCAGTTTGAAAATTGACCCAAATTTCGCCAAAAAAAATCATCTTTAGTCACGAGGCCCATTTTTGGATGAACAGATATGTGAAAAAGCATAATTGTCGGATTTTGAATAATATCAATCCACACGAGATGCACCTGAACCAAATGCATCTCGAGAAAGTCACTGTTTGTTGCGGATTTTGGTCTTGTGAAATCACCGGTGCGTATTTCTTCCAAAACGAAACTGGCATTGTCATAACCGTTAACGGTGAGCGTTACATATCGATGATAAACAACTTCTTGTGGCCTAAACTAGATGATATGTATACCGATATGTCGTGCCAACAGGACGGTGCTACGTGGCACACAGCATAAGCCACGACGGATGTTCTGCATGAGCGATTTAAAGACATTAAATATGTCTCGCGTAGTGGCGATGTGAACTGGCCCCCGAGATCGTGCGATTTAACACCTTTAGACTTCATTTGGGGCTATCTTAAATCACACGTCGATGCGAATAAATCGCAAACAATTGGTGCCCTCAAGTCCACATAACGAACGTCATCCAGCAAATTCAGTCAGATGTATGCAACAAATTCATCGAAAATTAGACTTCCCCAATGCGTGCCACGAAGCAAAGCCGCTAAGGATATTTCAACGACGTTATATTCCATACTTAATGCCATAAAATATTCTTTCAAATAAATAACATTTTGTGGATATCTTACACATAATTGTTTTATTTATATTTAAAAATCGAGCGTCCTTATTTAAATACCCTTTACTAACCTCCAGTTTATATTGACCAGGCAACAGTATCCTCCAGAATTCGCCAGTTCCTTTAAAACTGTGAAAAACCATTTCTCTGCCGACTACTTTCAAATTAGCTTCTCCAATAGGTTTTTTTGTTTTTAAGTCTAATATTCGTCCGGTGACACCTCTGTTCGCTTCCATAGAGTATTTTAGCAATGCCTTAAAATGAAAACATATCTTGAAATTAATATATTTTATTCTTAAAAAGTATGATACAATATCTGAACACAGATTGCGTATACATTAACTGTACCAGGTAAATATATTAACTAGTCCACTCTCCGGAATATATGCAATGTTTTTACGTCAAATATTATATAATCGCCAAGTTTTTATTTATCTTTTAAATCTGTAGGACTCCAATTTCATAGGAGATGGTCTGAACTTAGATTCTTAGAAGTGTGTATTGTCATTTCTTGTCTAAAATTATTTTTATATTCATAGGAATATTAGTAAGTGAAGAAAAATGTAATTGATTTTTATTATATAGGGTGTCTCAGTTGGAACTATAGGATTTGAATTGCATGCCATTTATGTTCTGTCAAAGATAGGGCGTCAATATTTAATGACTATCATCTATAAACCAAATGTCTACATTCGGCGACTAAAAGTTTAACAACGAATAGTTTCTATACAACTGCTTTATGAAGGCGAACGATCATTTACAGTTGAATTAAGAAAAATTCGCAAAAAATTAAGAGAAAATGAAGCGCCTACAGAGTTAACGTTTCGTAACTTTTTAAAAAAATTGAAGAGAGGGATTGTATTATTAATACGGCAATAACAATGCGTCCTTGTCGTGGTCGGTCAAATGAAAACATTGGTGCAGTGAGAGAAAGTGTACGGTAGTTCTAAACACATCAATTCAATGTCATGTGCAACAATTGTGTCTGTCAGAAGCCACCACGCATCGAATTCTAAAGAAAGATCTACGTCTGTCAGCATACAAAATTCTGTTGACACGGTTAAAAATTACAGACGATTACCGTCGTACATTTGTTAATTGAAAGTTAGAAATGAAAGAAGCTGTTGACGGAAAAGAAGTGCATCCACAGAAATGCACGGATTGATGTGCATTTTGGCGTGGTGGAGTACCTGGACCATACTTCTTTGGAAATGAAGCTTGTACTGCAGCTCATAGTAAATGAAGAATGCAATCGTGACATGTTAAACAATTTATTTTTCCACAATAAATAGTGGGGAAAACTATATAATGTCTATACTGTTCTGGTTTAAAGGGAGTTTAAACTGTAATATATTTAATGCAAATCACGTAATGACTACCCACTGGTACCCCCTTCTACTAAACTTCTTGAAATGAAAATACTTCAAAATCAAGTATCATATAATTTTCATTAAATGGAGCACATTTAGGCAAATTTTCAGTTTATTCCAGAAAACTATCTGTATTTTTCCAAAAACCTGGAGTAGGCCACTTGCCATGATATCATTTATCACAACTCGCTATAATATCATTATTAAATTTATTATTATCATTACTATATTTTATCATTTTTCGGGATATTACAAAAATTAAAACTACACGGGCTTTTGATGAAAAGGGCTTTTTTGTAAATATAATTCAATTACTCTAAATAATTACCAGTTTATTTTCCTCCCATAAATTGGGTAGGAGTTTCGCACTAGGATACTTGCAACAAGATATTTCAAGAGTGACTTCCATACATCCATGCCTTGCATAATTATAATCACCCATCGATCCTGTAAAATAAAATTACATTTAAGTGAGATGTTTGAAGCCTACAATAATGTAAGGAGGAACAAGAGCAAAACACGTTAAATATTATAATCAATCTCTGTGTTTAATAGAAAGCGAATTGCCTTCAACTTAATTGTTGTAATGGTTTATTTATTTCTTTTAAAAATAACAATAATTAAAGTACAAATGTTAAAAGGTATTTTCATAATCAAATCTCTTAATTTATACGAATTTGGTACGTCCCTTTTCCTCATTGTGTTACAAATAAAGAAACTCTATTAGAATCTTAGATACTTTTTGCCACATACTACGTTATACTAGTTTTATAGTTTAAATTAATACTTCGATTGAGGGACTTTTGTTAACGTCGTATATTTGGCCTAAGCAGGATTTCTATCAGAATGAACAAAATAATATGCCAGAAGCATCCCAATTGTGCATTACAAATTTTCCGAGCTACAGAATAGAAATATGTTATAATCTCTTTAATTTTAAAAACTCTATTTAGTGAAAACTATATACCATAAAATTAATACAAAGCAATATATGTAAAATATATGAACACCAAAGAATATTAACAAGAAAATATTTCTACTTAAAAATAGATCTATCTCCAGCCCTCAATTTTTTTGTATTTCACATTTAGTAGATCAAAATATAGATTTTAAACAAATATTGTTTGATAGACTAAAAATAAAAGCAGAATTAGTTACACACAAATTTTGTCACTGTTTGTGTATTAGTTTATCTGTGGTGTTAGAATATTGTATATTAGCTTGGTGTTAATTTTGTTTGCAAAGTATTAGAAATTTACCGAAGACTGTTAAAAAAAAGAATATGAATTATCAATGTATTCTAGAGATAATTAATAGTAAATAATTTTGAGTTTTACTGCTTTCTATTTATAGATAAGTTAGTAATATATGACATTAATGATAAATTTCTGCTACTCTTGGCATATTTTTCAATTCCTGTAAACTAACTATGAAAGATGAATGCAAAATGGCTGTGAAACATCATCTCGTTAATCAGGCATAATAAAAAGAGAACTTATTATCATTTCAATGTTATGGCTAGAGCATCTAGGGCTGTGATTTCCAACCACTGTGCTGCAGCACTGTAGTATGCCGCAAGATTCTAGAAATGTGACTGATTAAGTGACACTTCAAGGAAAGTGAGAGGCCACTGCAAGCAGTGGCCCCTCGCGAAGTGAAAATCATTTATTTTTTTTTTACATTTCTTTATCAATTGACACTACATTCAATCCAAATATTTATTTGATTATTTAAACCGAAGAGGTAGTAACATTTTATAGAATACCGAATGTGCTGTAGTAATTTATTTTTCCGAATTTCTTATATGTATAAAATTAGCCCCTTCCTAAAAAAATCCTGTCTACGGGCCTGCACACTGGCTATTACAACTTTTTACGGATTTTCGACTTTGACCAACATAAAAACGAAAAAAATCTGAATCACGAAATGAGAGTAGCATTATCAAGTTTACGCCCAAATTATTACCATAGGATATTCCATTTAATATCCTATGCTAATTTTACAAAATATATTATTATAGGGACATCAATCGATAAGCCAAATAAAATTATTTTAATGTATCTTTGTGTTCGTGTGCTGCAAAATTTTTTAATTATTAAAAACATGCGATGACGAAATAAATGTTGAGAATCGCTGGTCTACGGCTATTAGGGAAATGGAAAACTGATATTGGTTTTTTCATCATACATGGTATTTAATGAAGAACTTTAAAAAACGTATGTCAAAAAAGTTCATACAATTACTTGAAATACTGATAGCGGTCAAGATCCGAAGCGCTTCGTGTCTTGGATTTTTAGAAAAAGAAAAATACATTTCGGAAAAGAAAACAACCTAATACATATTCAAATAGGCCCCCTTATTGAACTAAACAATGACTCGATAGATCATAAAAACTTTGTCTAACATAAGACAACTTACCGAGACTGATTAATCCCTTGACATGCATTTGTTGTTTTCTATCGCAGTTCTGCTAGATTATTAGCCCTATTCTCCTAGCCATACGTTTTAGTGTTTTTATGTCCCCAAAGAAAGAAGCAATTTAAATCCAGGTCTAGAGATCTCGCTAGGTATCCACTAAATAACCGGTATTGTTCAGATAGTCTTTTAGCAAAATACCATTATGAGCGAGATATCAATTTTTACCTAACACCTAATGAAATTTTTACCCTGCAATTCTTTTAAAATCATGCTGTAATAGAAAACTTAAGTACTTAGAACCTGTTTGTCTATGCCTATGTATGCCAATACATGCCTTCAATAAAAAGTAGACCAATCATATCATCCCCCAACATCCCACTCTGTACATTTACTTTCTAAGAGTATTAAATCCATAACCGATTGGATGAAGGCGACGCGATAGGATAGGTAAAACCTTCCCCCTGGGCAAATATATTACCGCACTCCAGGCCGAGCTAGTTGCAATTACATACGGTGTCCTGGGGGCCGACCAAAATGGTACCCAGGAGAAGGTGTGTATCTGTTTGGATAACAGGGCGGCATTAGTAGTCCTGTATTCAGCAACGACAAAGTCGAAGCTAGTCTATAATTGCTATGAAGCATTGAACCACTTGGCAGGGAAGGCACCAGTGGAACTCGTTTAAATACCTGGGCATAATGGCATTAAAAGAAATCTAATTGCAAATGACCTTGCCAGACTAAGGACCAGGGAGTACATCTATGGACCAGAACCTTCAGTGGGAATAAGTTGGAATCTGATCAGAGACCACATAAATGGCTGGGCAAGATACCAGCACAATAAAAGATGGAGAGTAGTAACGGGTTGTCAATTAACCAAACTCTTCATCGAATACTCAAGGATTGAGAAATGGGCCCAAGAATATATTAAATTGAACAGCCACAAAGCCAAAATTCTGGTGGGAATCATTACGGGCCACCATAGTAGCCTGAATGCATATAAGCACAAGCTGAGGCTGACTGATAGCCCGTCCTGTAGATACTGTAAAGAAGACGAGGAAACCTCGATTCATCTTCTTTACACCTACCCCGTACTGGAGGAGAAGATGTACCTTGTATTAGGGACCCCTGTTATCCAAGAGGAAGCGAGATTTAGTGCAGGGAAGGTGTCTAAATTGCTCCTCTTATGGAATATTATTTTTGGGTAATGACCCGTATAAGAGGGGATTGTATGGGTAGTCCCTTGGCGATTTCCGAAAAAAGAAGACGAGGAACCCTCGATTCATCTTCTTTACACCTACCCCGTACTGGAGGAGAAGAGCTAGCTTGTATTAGGGATCCCGTGTTATCCAAGAGGAGGCGAGGCTTAGGGCAGAGGACGTGCCTAAATTGCTCCTTTTATGGGATATTATTCTTGGGTAATGACCCGTATAAGAGGGGATCGCCAAGGGACTACTCATGCGATCAGTGGCCAATAAGGCTCAAACCCACATAATATAAAAATAATAAAATCCATAACGTAAAAAATCTATGAAGACTTTCAGAAAACCAACACTGAACAAATAAAGAGTTATAAATACCACGTAATGGAAATGTTCACTTATCTGTAAAAACAATATCCATGAAATATTCATAACTTTATCCAATACATATTCACAAAACTCAATTCATCTGATATTATACTCGGCAAATAAGTCATAAGATCCTCTTACTTTCCATGCTTGGTAATCATTTTCTTTAAAATCCCGTCTTACTGTCCTATCACTTTAATTTAAATTACTAGAAATGATTCTAGGGGAGAATGTTGGGTTTTCATTAACAATAACCAGAATATCCTTTAATTTCTTAAGAGCGCACTCGTTAATTCACCTTGATTCAAAAATCCGCCTAATGGCGTGCCACTTTGTGTGTGTGTATCAAATTTTATGTCTATATGTGTTATACGATGTCTATAGGGTCGAAATATCAAAAAAAAAGAAAACGCCAGACCTTAAAAAGAACTTGACAATATTATACAACTATCCATCCATAAACATTAAAATAATTATCAGCATTGTAAAATCATATTCATAATATTATCTCTTAAACTAAAATTAGGGGGTGAAAAGTACAGAGATTTTGGTAAAGTAGCATATAATACAGTTATGAAATACGTATAGAGGGTGACCAAAATGTTCTGTTAATTTTATTTCTGAGCGTTATTGGCATTATCATTATGGTTTATTGTCATTTCTGTTATTTTTATTAAATTTCTCGTAAAAATTTTGATCTAGAAAATGTTTTACATATTTTTTTTTTCAGTTGCGTTAATGTTATGGCTTGTCGATGTTATGGTCGAAAATGAACACCACTGTCGTTGAGATACACAAGACTGGAATGTAGACAGCTGACGTTGTTTGAACGACCGGTTTCAATCAGAGGACCGTTTACAGCGTTTCGTGAAACGTTTCAAAGTGACTGGAGGAACGGCGGGACCATCCTCGGAGCGGTCGCCCAATCTCGGCGACTACCCCGGAGAACGTCAACAAGCTCCGTTGTCAAATTCGCCGGTTTCCATGCACAAAGTGGCAAAATACCTCGGTTTACAAAGAGAGAGTGTCCGAAATGTCGTTACCAAGAAGCTGAAGCTGCGCAGCTACAAGATCGCCCGCGTCCACTTCCTCATCGATACAAAATTAAACGTTTGGAGAAATGCCACGGAATGATTCGCCTGGTCGCTTGTCGAAGGTGCTCTTCACCGACGAAAAAATTTTCACCGTGAAACCGCTTCACAACCGCCAGAATTGTCGCTACTCAAAAAAAGTCAGCAGATGACTGCGGCTGCAAGGACGATTGGCCGCTGCCATTTCCCTGTCTCAGTCATGGTCTAGGCCGGGATTTGCGCCAGGGGAAAGACGCCACTGATTTTCATCGACCGAAACGTGAAAGTTAACGTCGTCAGCTATCAACAACGAGTTCTACAAGACGTACTTTAGCCGTGGGCGTTGGAGCATTTCGGCCAAGAGAGATTCACCCTTCAACAGGACTGAGCGCCGGCACATTCAGCCAAGTCAATAATCGCCATCTGTGAAAACTTATTTCCGGGATGCCCTGATCGAACTCGCCCGATTTGAATCCGATGGACTTTTCAGTGTGGTCCATTTTGGAGCAAAAAGTCTCGGGAACACGATACGACACTGTGGACGCGTTTAAAGAGGCATTGATGCGCGCTTGGGACCAAATGACGGTGGAAGAATGTACGACCATCGTCAACAATTTTCCAAAGCGAGTACGAAAATGTATTGAAGTCCAAGGAGGCAATTTTGACAGGAGGCATTTGTTATAATTTTTTTGTATATTGTTATTATTATTGTTTTGATAAAACGTTGTTATTAATTTAGTTGAATGACTTTGTTGTTTATGCAGTATTTTTATACTGTTGAAATATCTCAAAAAATTGGCAGAACTTCTTGGTCACCCTGTATACTATAAAAATATTATGTTAATATATTATGAAGTTGGTAGGGTATTCAGTTCCTGGTATAGAAGTATTTCAACTGATTTGATACAGTTTCAAAATCGAATTCAGTGTGGACGTAGCCTAACCTACCTCAAATAAACGTTGAATATTAAATAGTCTAAAAAAAAGTCAATGGTGGAAACAAAATTCGCAGCATATGTTCAGTATCAATTCTTCGATAATATAAATTGTAATATAATGAATGCTCCCTCGCTTGTTTTTATTTTCGATTTACAAAGTTTGGCTCTTGGTATTTTCTAGGTAGTCAAAAAATACAGCTGCTAATAAAAAATAATTTCAATTATACATAGAATGATGGTATATTTAAGTGGTTCTTAAACTTTTGTTAAAGCACATCTCATTAAAGCAACCGTTTGTTTAAGTTTAGTTTCAATTTTATCTACAGCCATAAAATATATCATTAGAATATTGCGTTGGTGTATTATGAAGAAGTAGGTAGCTTTTCAGTTGTTGGTATGGAAGTAACTCAACTAATTGTAATTTTACAGTTTCAAAATCCTAATCAATTCACGAGTAGATAGATGGAGCTTAACCCACCTCCAAATAGACACTGGATATTAAATAGTCTAAAAAAAGTCAACGGCGGAGAAAAAACTCTTTATTCTTGTGATCAGGTCTTTATTAGGTATTTCTTATGGTTGGTCTCAACTATACGTAGCTTCAGTAAACAGTGAATTGTGTGTGAATATGTATATGCCGAGAATGTCAGAAGAATATGTAGATGTTAATACAGGTGGGTGCAGTAAAAATAGAAAAATAAATATATCACACAAAATACAACTCTTGCCTTCGAAAATTTTATTGAAGAATTTAATATCTGAATATAATAACAAAATGCAGTTAAATACTACCTCTCAGCATAAATCTGAAGCAGCTAAGAGTCAACACAATGGTCCGGATAATCGACGATCAAGATCTTCTTCAAGCCAACGCTCTGTATTGGATGTAAGTGGTAAGTTATTAGAAAACAAGAATTTTTTTGAAAATATATAGGAAACATAAGTATTAAAGTCAAATCAATTTTCTATGTTAAATGTTTAAATTTTTTAAATTATAAATCACTGTAATGAAAATCTGTAAATGTATTTTTTACTGCAAATATAACCTTCATTCATAATAAGGTTTAAATATACATATTTAAGGCTATAACTAATCATCTTTTCTTTAGTGCAAGATATAATAAATTATTATTTACTTATGTTTATAATATGTATGTATTGTCCATATTACCTTTTATTTTTTATTATACCGCTGATCGGTGTCAAAAAGTATAAGTGATGTAAACTTCCAATCTAAACTTTAGTAGACATATTTACCTACATTATCGTTTTAACGGCGTCTATGGCAAAACAATAAAGTAAAAGTTAATAATAAATAAATAATCGACAGGTGAGTGTAGTATACGAAGATAACTTATACATATTAACAGATAAGTCCTCTTTGATGAAATAGATTTCTTATAAAATTTATTTTTTAAATATGAACTTAATATTGGAGTATTTGGCACACAAATATATTTTGATATAAATACGAGAATAATATACATAGTGGATTGTTATTATTTACTAGTTTTATATTTTTGTAATTGTGCGTTTTAAAAATATTTTTTTTTTGTCTAGATATCCTTTTAGGATTCTTTGTCCATATGGAATATTGAGTGATGATGATATCAACATTTCAATTTTAAAATGAATACTTACTAATAATGTTCTGAATATACTCTGTAATAAATAATACGAGGTCTAATGAGAGCATTTATTATTATTACCAAGAAAACAACTAAAATTATTACATTATAATACAATAGTGAGGAGAAAATAATATGTAATGAATTTACTTTTTACACTAATAGTAAATTTGTTATATTTATAAAAACTAACTATCCACACTTGCCACTGTAATTTTATTTCCTTGCAAACTAGAGTTCAAGTCTATGAACAGTTTCTTTTTATTTTTCGTTGTCAGTTAGTTATATTGTGTTCTGTACTATCCCTTACTTTTTGATATAAGTAGATTAGCTCCTTCAAACATGAATATTTGTGATATAGGATCCATTCTCACAACACTATAGCCTCAAGTACTACAAGACTAAATTTAGAATATATAATTACTATAACTGTAACTTATAAATGTATATTATTTACATATCCGTAGCTTGTGATCAATAAACATATTTCTTACAACAATTTATGCAAAATATATAAGGTATATTTCAGAAGCCTCTTATACGGTATCTTACATCAATTAATTTTGGTAGTCATATACGAATATTGTACATAGTACAATATTCGTATATGCATTTAGCTTATGTATATTATATAGTTATGTATGTATCTTTATGTATAATATTCTTTTAACTGAGAGTATTAGAAAATCCAGATATACATATTATTTTCATCTATTTAATTTCATAAAATGACTAAAAACATAATTTAGTAAATATAAATTTTCAGATTTTGAAAATATTTAAGTGATATGAATTAAAATAATATTTAAAAATGTCAAATGCTTATAAAGTCACAAAATCTGTTAATATCTGACTATTTTCGGGACAGTCTGTTTGTATCCACTAATTTTGTATTCATCACTTTTGAATCGAATAAAAAACCAATCTAAATTCCATTATTTATTGCAACATTGTTTGGGTCAACATTTTAGCAAAGAAAATTCCAATAATACGACATTGATCCAATAATGCAGAAAGTATTGTAGTTTTTTATTACATATGTATATAAATGTTGTTTATGTTTATTATTCGAAATACCATATTTCCCTACTTATACATAACGATATTTTTCTTAACATTGATATCCTCTTGAATACTTAAATATATAAGATTTAAAATATTTTGCTTTCATAAAACATAAAATTTACGAGCGCTTGTAACATAATTTCTGCATTTAGAATATTATTTTGAAATTCCTTACAAATAGTGAAGATTATTATACCCCCTTTTCGACCAAATATCCTTGTTTGAAAGTGACTAGTGCAGGCAAAACAATTATGTACTTTGATATCTTTTATATATTAACAAACCGACGCCTATCATCTTAATTGTTTCCAGAATTATTACTTTTTAAAAAGATACTTCAATCAAAGCGTAGAATATCTGAATGTTTAATATATACGAGGGTGGATCAAATATAAACGGGATATTATTTAAAAAGAAAGATTGAAAAACAAAAGGCAAAGATATTTTATATTTGTACATAGTCTGCTGCTTTACAAATATATTTTTCCCAGCGAGAAGGAAGGTTTTTTATCCCAGTATCGTAGAATTAAGTAGCTTACGTCAGGAGTCAATTGCGCACGAATCCCTCTATGCCCTGGTCATCTTCAAATAGTTGCCCTCCTAGAACTTCTTTAGGCGGTCCAAACAACATCTAACAGTATAGATAACTAGATAACAGTGCATCTCTTTCAGTTTTTCGACCGTTAGAGCTACAGTATGGGGCCTGGCGTTGTCGTGAAGGAGGATTGCCTCTCGTATCGGTTGGTTTCGTCTTTTGTGGCGATATTCAGCCCCCGCCTGATTCAATAGCTCACAGTAATGAGCAACATTGATTGTGCGTCGCTCATGCAAAAGATCAATGAGCCGGTCGAAAAAAACGGTTGAAAAAACCTTGCCAACTGACAGTTGAGTCTTGGCTTTCACTGGCGCTGCCTCAACACCCACTGATATGTAGAGGTGTTGTTGGCTGCCTCCGTCTTCCTCCGCCACTCGATACTGGCGTGTTTGGACTCGGGCGTGTAGTGGTGGAGCCAAGTTTCATCGCAGGTAACAATTTGATTCAAAAATGCATCACCTTCTTCCGCAAACCTTGCTGTAAGCTTTCGACAGACCTCCAAACGTGTCAACTTCTGTTCTTCGGTCAAAAGGCGAGAGACCCACCTGGCATAGACTTTACGGAACTCCAGGTCGTTTTTGATGAACGCTTGACAGCTCCCATAACGTATTCCGATCTCTTCTGCAATTTAAGATACGGTCACCCGTCCATCTTCGTCAAGAACCGCACAAATATGTTCGTCGGTAGTGGTGGTTCGAGGCGATCGCGTTCCTGATTTTCCACTCGTTCTCGCCCTTCCTTGAACTCTTTATGCCAGGCAAACACGTCCTTGACAGTGTTTTGTTCTTGAACTATACAGTCAATGTACGGAAAATTTCCACCTCTTGAACTTCTTCATGGACAAGAATTTTTATAATAATGCATTGCGCAACAGCGGGGTGCACCTCTCGCTGCAATATCATCAGCACTACTGACGAACTAGTTGAGAGTGGATAATGGCCGGCTCTTTCCAATCGTAATGACCTCACCCATTCATACTAGAACCTCGGGTCTGGTCTTAATACCCGTAGACACTCAGGAACAAAAATCCCGGTTATATTTGATCCACCCTCGTACATATATATATATATATATATATATATATATATATATATATATATATATATATATATATATATATATATATATATATATATATATATATATATATATATATATATATATATATATATATATATATATATATATATATTTCATCTATTTCTTATTTTTGAAAGTAAAAAAATAGATATGATTTTTCCTTCTTCCTCTTATGACCTGTTTAAGAACTAACGTCTCTTTTACATGTACAGAATTTATATGTAATATAACTACTTAAGTTAAGTAAAAAAATATTTAAGTCAAATACAACATCAATACTCGAATACTACATCATTAGCAAAAAAAACCCTATTAATTTCCTTTGCATATGAATTTAAATTAAATTATTTTGGCGCAAATCAGATCTCTTATAATCTCATAAGAAAGAAAATAATAATTCCTTCAAAAGATTTTTATTTGTAGATTCTACCTGGCAACAAAGAGAAAGAAGCAACTCTATTTCCTCTGTATATAATTATAAAAAGGTTTCACCAAAAATTGTTGTTCTCCAAAACATTACGATTAAGCCGCCCCTTTGGAAAATGCAAAACACAACTGAAAGCCTAGCTGGCGACAGAAAATCTAAAGGAAAAGGGACCAACTTTAAGCGATCAGTGTTATTGGATTTAAAAATGGATTTCATTCGATCGCCTCCATATTCTGCACCTGCAGAATGTACTACCAAATTGGAATTTGACTTAGATGAAAAGAAAGCAGATGACAATATTTATGTGAAAGAAAGTATTAATATAAATACAGACCATGTCAGTTTACATTCGAAAATTTGCAAGGCACAACATGCAGTTTACTTTAAAAATAATCTTTATACTAATAATCAAAACGTGAAGACTAATGCAACGACGAATTTAAGAAAAAACAATTTTAGTACACCTCCAAAAGATTGTTTTAATACTTGTAAAGGTAACGATACAAGTGATTCTAATACTGACAACGAAGTGGCGAATGGAGGTTTTGGTGTAACATCTTCAAAGAGAGAATACAATATTGTAAATAACGACACATATGCAGCACCAATATCTGATCAAAATAAATTACCGGTTCAAAATACATTTAATATACAAGTGGATGAAAATGAAAACTATATGATGCCAAACAGAAGAGTTGATCAAAAATTGGAAGAAACTATTTCTAAACTAAAACTAGAAAAAGGTTAAGTAAACAATTATATTAATAAGTAACATAGATATTTTAGTTTTTTGTTTTTACTGTTTTCAATAGTACAATAAAGCACTTAAATAAGCGACATAATACATTTAATAGAATACATGTTTATTTCAAATTACTTATTACAAGGGTTACTATTTACAAGGGTTACTATTCGAAAACAGTAATATATACCGAACTTACAATAATTTTATATTATATTGATTTAGAAAGCTTGTAGTTTTTGGTATACCACATTTTTATACTTGGATTACGTTTGTATTTCCAAATTCGTATAATAGATAGTAGTTTTTCTAAACTACTAGAAATTGATCATGCCTATCTATTTTCAATAAGATAATAAATTTAGTATATAATAATACAAATAATCAGTTCTTCGTGTTAAAGTATAAGAGTCCAGTAAGAGTTCATTTATAAGAGGTTGTCATATTATTTTCGCTTTCTTTAATACTGTCGTGTGTCTAAATGTAAAAGGGCTACTTGACAATTTTAAATGCAGTAGCGGTTAATAGATAATAGTAAATTATTAGTATATTAGATAACAGCTTTACAGCTTGTTAGTTATAATAGATTCCTTGCCTAAATTGTCAAATGAGCTTCTTCTATTCTAATGTCAATTTCAAACAAAATATTATATTTTAATCACTGCCACCTTATATAGTGTAAGGGACAGTCCTTCATTAGTTAGAGAAGCAGATATTTCAGACTTTAATAAAACAAATATAGGGTCATTCAATAAGGACTGTCTGTTGAAATCTGTTATATAGCGGCCTTGTTGTTAAAGCCACCATCTGTTAAATTTGTTGGGAATTATTCAGTAGTGTATGGCAAATCACCATGCAAGGTTATAGCGTTCAACAACGTGTGCAATCATCCAATTTATTTTCAAAATCAGTGCTCCGTTCGCGAAACGTTCCCCACATTACGTGATTTTTATCCTCGCCACAACTGTTCGGCCGAGTCGACTGTTAGACGTTTGGTGGCCAGATTCGAGTCAACCGGTTTGATACATAATCAGCCAACACCCATACGCGTCACCAAAACGCAATATCTGCTGAAAATATCGCTGCTGTGCATGAGAGTGTACGGGAAAACCCGAGGCAATAAATTTCTCTTTGTTCAGAAGAACTTGGCCTTTCTTCGACTTCAACTTGGTGAATTTTGCGTCGGGATTTTGGTCTATACCCGTATAAAATCCAACTAACTCAGAAACTTAAGGTAAACGACCATAGACAACGCCGTGTGTTCGCTGATCAGGATCTGGGGCAGTTGGAAATTGGCCCAAATTTCGACAAACAAAAATCATATTTAGCCACGAGGCCCATTTTTGGATGAATGGATATGTGAACAAACAAAATTGTCGGATTTGGGACGATACCAATCCACACAACATACACCAGCACCAAATGTATCCCGAGAAAGTCGCTGTTTGGTGCGGATTTTGGTCTCGCGGAATCATCGATCCGTACTCCTTCCAAAATGAAACTGGTATTGCCATAACCAACGGCGAGCGCTATAGATCGATGATAAGTAAGTTCTTGTGGCCTAAACTGGACGATATGGATACCGACGACATGTGGTTCCAACAAGACGGCGCTACGTGCCATACAACGCGTGCCACGTTGGACATTTTGCATGAGCGATTTGAAGTCATGGTTATATCGCGCAGCTTTAACTTGAACTAGCCACTGACACCATGCGATTTAACGCCCTTATACTTCTTACTTTGGCGCTATCTCAAATGGCAGAACTATGCGAATAAACCACAAATAATTGATGCCCTCAAAGTCACCATCCAGCAAATACAGCTAGATAAAATGCGACAAAGTCATCGAAAGTTGGAGCTCCCGAATAAGTGCCACCAAACAGAGCCGCGGAGGACATTTATTTGAAAGACGTTATATTCGTTTTACTCAATGTCATAGATCATTATTTCAAATAACAAAAAATGAGTAGTCTCACACAAAAGTTGTTTTATTTACGTTTAAAAATCTAGCGTCCTTATTGAAAGACCCTTAACACTCGTAAAACCTTGTTAACACTCTCTTATACGAATATAGACCACGGCAAGGATGCAAGCCATTATGAAAGCAACATTTCTTCAAAACATGTTTCATCGACCTTTAACGAAGCATTTTTTACTAATTCATCGTTAAATCTGGATGCTAGTTGCCAAGAAAACTATCTCTCTATGACGCAAAATTGCATCAGAAATAAAGATGGTGACAGAGATATATATAAAAAAACTAATGGAAGAAAACGGGACTGTAACAAAATAAGTAATCTCAAGAAGTATAACTGTGAGTAGACTATATCATTCTAAATATATAAAATTACATATTGTCATTCTTACACAAATAAATCTAAATAATTGTAATGGTTTTATATTTCTAGTTTGTAAATTTTGTTATTCAAGGAACGTATTATTCGAGTAATACATGTTGTTTATATACTGTTTATATTTTTTACATGTTTTTATTTTTAGATATTCTCAAGTTGCCATACACTGGAGATATATACACTACAGAATATTTAGAAGTAAGTATTTTCTTATCAATACTTTTAATACTCTCTTACGCATTTTTATGTAATTGTGTTTGTTGCGTATTTACAATGATATACATAATACAATTTGTATAATGGATCTTTGCGCGTGTATCAATTTAGTGACGACTCACGGATCACATGCTGTATCACTTACAATTGTTACTAATATGCAACAATTACCAGTACTTATGTCTAGCGACATATGTTTCAATCAACTACGTACGGCATAGACAGTTAATAATTTGCCGAACAAAATGCAGTTATGAAGTCATGTCTTAGATTTATTGTACAATTTGATTCATTGGCGTCTCAATATTTCTGTAAAAATTTATTTCAGTTTTGTTCCATTTATTTTGATTTTTGTTGAATTTATTTCATTTATTTTGATGGAAATATCACTTCTATTGAATGTTTTTGTGGAGAACATTTTCATTACTCTGTCATAAGTTGACGAATTTGTATTGTACTAACTGTTATTCCAAAATTTGTTTTCGGAACGACACTGTTCAAAAATGTCAGTTGATTGATTCATACGATTGTTACCTGTGACGCACACGCAAGGAATTATACAAACCATATGTAGACCCATTCATAACGTACTAACTTATGCAACCAACACAACAACGTTTATTAATTACGTTATGTTTTTGATTATCTAATAGACGTTTGAATACATTGTTGTATTCTAGTACAATGATAATTATGATAATAAATATAATTGTGATAATACTCTTGATAATTAATATGCAAGTAGTAATAAAAAATATATAACTTTTTCGTAGACAGTTAATTTTATTAAAATCCAAATCAAGCATGGCCTATTTCTACTGTAAGTTGCACTTCTTACGATATTTATTTGACAAATTTATAGTGTCATGTGACAGTGTAGTGACGTAATATTTTCTAATAGAAATAGGGGCCATGTAGTATATATATATGTAATGAAAGATCGCTTGATCATCCATCGGACTGTCAATATTTAATTAATTTAAATGTGCAGGGTGACTAGAAAATAAACATAGGAAAATATAAAATATAAACTAATATAATATTAGAGAAAGCCGGCTGTAGACAATACCTTCTTCATTATGTTATTACTCTTTTACGGTTTTAATTTTATGTAAAATAAAATGCAGCATTCACATCTAACATAAATCTGATATACGTTTACATTAGGAAAAGTACTAACATTTACATCAGCAAAAATAACGTAGAACCCAAAGTGTTAAAAACCATGAAATGTAAAGAAATGCATTACAGGGAAAGTTCTTTGACATTCACTTTATAATCACCTGAAAATTGACATCATATGTTAAATTTATGAATGAATTTAAATAATTATTCACAATGATATGGGAATGGATCCACAACTATATGTTACTTGATTTGTTTTTGTTATTATAGACAATAATATTAGAATTTGGAACTATAATGGGCATAATCAGATGATTTCAATATTATGTTTGGTGTTATGATTATTTATATAATCCTAACGTCTAATTCAATTAATAGTTAAGCCACTTTAATTTAATTATAATTAAATATAAATAGTTGTATTTATATTGACAAATATTTGTATTATTGTTTTTATCCTTCAACTAATCAAAATGAACATATTCTTATTGTTATTATATATACAGTTGCGAATCCAAATATTTTGCTTAAGCTTCAAGTAGTCCGAATATTGTCATCTGAATTCTCATATTTTCATACTGTAAACTTAAAAGTCGTTTGCCGATTCTTGCTGATAGGAAACTAACTAGTAGTGATCGCTGATGGCAGATTATAACTGGTATACCAGAAAACACTGCCTTAGTTTTCCACAAAACACCAAAACACGGTACACTACACTCGACGCGCGTTTCGCCAACAAAGTTGGCATCATCTTGAGATGATTAAAACTCTCCAGTATGGTATACTAGATTAATTAAGAATAATATTTCATCCACTATTAAAATAAACGGAATTTCCAAAATATTTGGTAATCGGAAAATATACGTATTACTCGACATATTACAAATCACTAACCTTCTCCTTTTCCAATTGTTATATATTTACGACATTTTTTCTGTAAACGATGAATAAAAATAAACCTATGACATACATACTGTTGACTTTACAATGTCGTCTCTATCTAACATATAACAGCCAATAATGTTTAACCTTATTAATGCCATTTGAGGAAGGTCTTTAATATAATCTGTTTAATCACATTTTTCTCAGTTTAAATATTTATTTTATTAAATTTGTTATTAAACAAATTACATATGATATTAACTTACAGGCCATTATAAAGACAATGTCAAAGGACTTTTTCTATAAAGCATTTTTTAATATTTAGTACCCTTTAAATTATATGCTAGTTTTCTTGATGTAAATGAACATCCAATTTATGTTAGGTGTAAATGCTGTGATATATCTTTGTACGAAATGAAAACTGGAAAAGGGTAATACATTATGAAAAAGATACTGTTTGTGGATAGCTTTTACTAATATGTTATTAGATTATATTATACATTTTGCTATATTTATTTTGTATTCACCCTGTACATCTCAATTAATTGAAGATTAGATGATTAAGAAGTCATTCATTACACATACTATATGGTCCGTGTTTCTATTAAAAATCGTTATTACGTCGCTACACTGCCATATGTAACACTATAATTTCGTGAAAAATATCATAAGATGCACATTCGATTTGAATCTTATGTATTTTTTGTATCGGCAAAGATTTTCAGTTCATCTGCGCATACATATATGTATGTTGCGTACAGATAAACGTCTGTAGATTCGTAAAAAGTTAACTTTAAAAAGAAATCTTAACCGATATAAAAACATACATATATGATTGAAATCGACCATAATATAATCCTTATAGACTTTGGTATTTAAAAACAATCATTGAATAAAAACTAGATATTAGTTTTCTACCAGTCTTTCCGCAAAAGGTTACACGTTTCGCCAACCAAGTTGACATCATCGAGAGATTATTAAAACTGAGCTTTATCGTCTGATCAGTTTTAGTCATTCTCCCGCTTCGAGAAACGTGTAATCTTTCTATGTTTTTTTTTGCTACATCGAAGGTTCCAGCCTCTTCTCAAAATCACTGAATCTTAAAAATTTAGTGTTGTCATTTATAGTTTGTATAGACATAATATTTGGAAAATTTATTTTTATTTAGAATTTTGATTACTTAATATACCTAGTAATAGTATATAATAGTAGTAGAACATATTTATAAAATTTTTAAATTATTTAAATATTTATTTTCCATGTATACTATATCAAAATTAGTTAGTGATTATTGGAAATTTAGTGGTCAGAAAGTAGACAAAGTGAATGCTAGTTTCTATGAAACTTTTCCAAATGTTCAAAGTTAATATTGGAACTATTCAAGTAAATGATACCTACTGTATTTTCTATATCCTATACTTTTAGTAAAACATCATTGGATTTGATGTAATAGCTAATTTTAATTGATACCATTTATTTTTCGTCTTAACTGAACTTTGTGTTAAACAGCTGTACCCTATTAATGACATATCAAGAGATACGCATTATATATTATAATAAAAAAACAAAAATCGATCTTATTTTATTGTTTTATGTTTATAAAAATTGTACTTCTAGTAAATTTTTTAGGATATTTTTGTAAACGTCAGACGGTTAGAACGAAAAATGGTGTTAAAGGATGGATTTTTAAATACACACAACTCAGATGAAATGTGCCGATCAGAAATAGTAAACTGGATGCTAAGAATACAGCAGGTTAATAGCTCGTTATAACAAAATCTGTTGACTGAAATTGATTACCTTTTAGACAGAATTTTACTACACTGAAAGTGAATTTTACTTAGCAGTGTATATGTTGGATAAAGTGCTAGCAAATATTTATATTCCCATATATATGTATCAACTATTAGCATTGAGTACCATCTGGATAGCAACGAAGCTGATTGGTATTGAGGAATTTAATGTAAGTTATATTTATGAGTTATGGCTAAAGCGTCTATTCGGGCGAGCCGCAACAGAGTCAAACTCAGGTCACTATTATTACACAGAGATATTTCACAAAGAATACATCTTAATACAATAATAAATATTAATGAATATTCGAATGTTCTGCAGAATTTTCTAAAATTCGGCGTAGGTCTTGATTGCTTAATCAGTCCTTTTCCTATAACACTATTTAAATAAATCATACTTTTAAGTTAATTCTACGAGAAGACTACAAGAAGACCCGACAACTAAACAGATCAAACACTAAATATCTTTCGCAAGTACATCGGCTGAGGAAAAGCTTCAGTTAAATAATGAAATCATATCAGCACAAAAAATTCTTCAATAATGTATTCCCAGATTCCTGATCCCAGAATTCCCATACTACACAAATATCTTGACGAAACTTAATATGAACCTTCATTGTTCAAGGGGTTTTCACATTCGATATTAACATAATTTCATATACAAAACACAAATACTATATCGTTATAAATGATATGGTATTATCATTTACATTAATGTGAAGTATTGCCTCATCCACTTTTACAAGACCAAGAAAACAATCAAGGTTCTTAGAATCGTCATCGAACATTTTCACAACTTCATCTAGGAATATTGTTAATAATGTCATTATCCGAACAGCTCAATCTACGTGAGCAATTCTAGGCACACAAAAATTTACATATAATTAAATATATTAAGAAGTTCCCTCGCATTAAATGTTAAACATCCCAACTAAAGGCCTGGTTACATAATGCGAGCTAGAATGCAAGCTGACCTAGTCAGTTAGTGCAGTACAGCTATTCGTACCGTTTGACCGCCTCATATGAGTTACTGTCATATGCGAATCCGCCAGTAGCTTGCATCCGAGTTACTTCGACATTCTTTGTTTTTACTCGCCCATCGCCTTCCCCCACCACCCACGAGGCACCATCTCGCATGCGACTCGGAAGTCAACTCGTACAATTTTGACAAATGTCAGCAGCTCGTATGCTCGGTAAATTTGCACACAACGAAATTCACACTTGACTGTAGTCTCTTAAGCAATACCTACTTACCTGTGTCATAGCAGCTACTCTCACGATACGACCGGTCGAGGCCAGTCGAGCTACTGTCATGCGAGTATACAGTGGCAGTAGCTGTCTACTGTCACGTCAGCAACTCGTACTGTGTAACCAGGCCTTAAAGGTGGGACATAGAATTGATAAAATTTAATATCTATATATATTCTAATTATACTACAAATTATTAATATATTTAAAAATTATTATAGTTATTCTTCATGTCAAATGTTTATTTTAGGTTATGACAATGGTAAACTTAACAAAGGGAATTCATTCTAAAAAAGAATTGCTCAAAATGGAAGAAAGAGTATTGAAAGTAATGAATTTTGAGTTACATACAGCAGAGCCATCAATTTGCGTTTGGTATTATTTAAGACTTTTTAATCTAGATCGTATTGATGTAAGTATATAATTTTGATATATTTATGTATCATTAATAATGAAAATAATATATTCTAAGGATCACACAAGTTTATTAATCTACAGAAGACAGAAATATTTTCTAAAGCTCACAACTTTTACTACATAATAGTATATTTGCCGTTCGCTTTTTATCGAAAGAATTATTACTAATATACATTATTACTAATTATAAAGTAGTTCTGTAGTTTGAATATACAACATAATTTATTTTTTTTCGAATCACCCGATAAAATCTTTAATTATTGTGTGATTTTAACCGGATTTTTTTATGTGTTTTTATATTCCTACACAATTCAAGGCCTACTATTATATATGTTTTAAATGTATACAATATTTAAAATATATAATATGTAGGTATATATGTAAACAAAAAATGATATAGTAATTTTAGAGATGCTATTCTAATAGGTACTCGTATTAGAATTTACGTATACATACTCGTATATGTATGTTATATAAAATATTTAATTGTATACATTTTAGACTTAGAATACTTAGAATAATTTCAGTTAGGTACCATTTACATTGTATCATATCTCAAGTAACACAATCTTTGCTTTTTCTTATCAGTTGTTTCTCATAGTTATTTGATACTATTCGTGACTTATCTTATTCTCAAAAACAAAGACATGCTTATGGTCAGCAACTCACGCCTACCTTCTAAGAATACTCATGCCTAAAGCCATTCCCATGCAGAGTCAGCACATGACAGTTTATATAGGCGAAAGCGTGCGACCAGAAGACAGTATCCGGCAGACCGGCATAGTATCTGGCAGAGCGGCATAGTATCCGGCAGACCGGCATAGTATCCGGCAAACTAGCATAACTCATTTCAAACCTCCGGTACTCACTTAATATTATTGTAATTTCAAATCCTTTATAACAAAACGTTCAATTGTGCAATTCAAAAATAAATTGTTTTTAAAAATTGATTTTTATCGACCACGATATAAAAATCTGGCGCAGTCGGTAGGATTTTCACACGTCGTTAGAACACGGACTTTCCTCACTATCGTCGTGGAATTCCAATTCCTTAGTGACTACAAAGAACCTCAAGAAAGAAAACAATTTTTACGAAGAACGCAAGAAAACCCCAAGAAGGAATTCGCTCCAGAACACGGAATCGCCTAACTGGTCCGAACCTCTTGAAGCCCGGAAGATCAGCTGTTCCCAGGTGACCCAGTTAAAACACGGAAATTGCCTCATTAACTGCGATATCCAGGCCAGCATCCGGATGAATTTGATTTGGTAAGTGCATTCATATAGAATTGTCACGCCTTATCTCAAACTTCTCAAAGTGTATATTACATTATACGATTATACTGTTAATCGTCACATTTTAATTACGCTATTATACCGCTAATCGCATTACTTACATTTTATCTACATCTAAAAATAAAGTGGTATAGTCCAGTCGCTATTGCTCCTATATTTACTTTACTCCCTAATTTTACGTTTAACGTGAAAAAATATATAAACCTATTTTTTATTATTTTATTTAAATTTTTCTAACAAATTTATTAAAAATGGCAACTGCCAACGTAAATAATCAAATTGAAGACCAGGTAGAAGCTTATAAACTTTCAGAAGTATTTTCTATTGTACCCGAATATAATGGAAATCAGATTTTCTTACAAACATTTTTAAACGCTGTTCGTTGTGCCTTCCAAATGGCTGTAGGCAACCAAAAAACATTATTGACCCTCCATGTCAAAAATAAGCTTAAAGGTAAAGCTGCTGAATTAATTAATTCTCGCAACCCTGCAACATGGGACGAGATAAAAATTTTATTAGAAACTCATTTCGGAGATTCTAGGGATCTCACATCTCTCATTCAAGACCTTCAACGCATTTCACAAAATCAGAATGAATCTGCTTTAAATTTTATTTCGAGACTTCAGTCACATAATGCGAAAATGCACGCTTGTGTTCAAAAGCAACCATTGACACCAGAGCAAAAATTAGCACAATCTACTTTAATAGAGACGATAACATTAAATACTCTTTTAACAGGGCTAGATCCTAAACTTGGCTCAATAATTCGTGCTGGCAATCCTTGTAATATGCTAGAAGCAATATCTCGAATTAAAAGAGAGCTACAGCTTTCGTATTTTGAAAACCAAAAATTTTCTCGTTCAGTAAATACATCTCAAATTAAGAAGCCTCAAATTAGTGTACAAAAAGTCTGCTCGTACTGCAAACGAAACGGACATACTATAAACGAATGTCGCACTAGACAAGCTACCCACCAATTTAATAATAATAATTCTACGAATTTTTCTAATAACACTTTTAGGCCAAATTTTCATCAACCAGGTCAACAAACTTTTCCAAGACCTACATTTATCCAAAATCAACCTAGGCCGATGTCTACAAATCAGCCAAATAATAATTTTCAACAAAACAAATTTATGCAAAATAGACCGCCAATTTTTAGACAAAACGCAAATTTTCAGAGACCCTCCGTGATAAGATCAAACCCAAATTTTTATCAACAACGTACGCATCATTTAAATGACACTGTGGATGATACTGTTCATCCGTACTATGAAACATATTACACAAATGATACTGCTCATTTGTACGAAAATGAACAATACGGAATGACGAATAGTCCTGCTTATTCAAATTCAACTCAATATTTTCAGCCCAATTATCAAATTGATAATTACGAATATAATCATACTGCTCAAAATCAAGACTCATACGACGCTACTTTTAACGATAATACTCAAAATTTCGATACTACTCAATATCCTGAAAATTCAAATACCCAAAATTTTCAATTAGACCCCCAATCTTACGAAGACCCGCCGAATCAATCAACCGCCTTAGAACAAATTCAAGCTCAATTTCAAACGATGAACTTAAATCAAAATCAAAACAGCCAAGAACAGAAATTCATGTAAATAGGCCTTTACTCACCGTAAATCCTCACAACCTATATTATATAAAGGACATAACTAACACTTTTAAAATTTTAATAGATACAGGAGCAGGTATTTCAATTTTTAAGCCAAAAACATGTCTAAATTATAAAAAAGGTCCCCTGAAAACGTTGTTATACAGGGTATAACCGATCAAAAACTTCTAATTACCGAATCAACATTAATTCCATTCGCTGACAACGATCCACACAAAGTATATATCTACAATCTTGATATTAGTTTCGATGGTTTACTAGGCTCTGACTTCCTAGAGCATTATAATTGTGTAATTGATTTTAATAATAGACAACTCGTAACGAACTTTAAAACAGTACCTCTATTTAAGGTCGAAGACCCTTCTCAAGATTTTGATTTGCCGCCCTCCATTCCAAATCAGACTAAAGAAGTGACTCATCCTCTTCCAAAAATTTCTAAATTCGATCAAAAACTGACTACAATTGAAAACAAAAATTTTAGTTTTCCAAATTATAATCAGACATCTCCAAAAGTAATCCAAAAACCTTCCAAAATTCAAAATAAAATTTGTATAGGTCCTCGAACTGAACAAATTTTCAAATTTAAATGTAATCTTTTTAATACTGACGCAATAATATGTAATCAAGAAATAGAAAAAGTTCGTATACCGAATGCCCTTGTGAAAATTAATAACCAAGGTGAATTTTTAACAACAGTTATCAATGCTAACGCTATACCAAAAACTATAGACTTCTCCAAATTTGAAATAGAACCTATTCAAAATTTTTCAGCATTTAACTTAAATGACCAAATTCAAAATTCAGGTCAATTTATTGATAGAAATTTTGAAATAAAAAAACAATTAAGACTTGAACATCTAAATAAAGAAAAGAAAGAGTTATTAACTGAACTCTGCCTCAACTATTCAGACATATTTTATCTCGAAGGAGATAACCTCACTTTCACTAACGAGATTAAACATTCAATTGATACCAGAAATTCGAAACCCATTTTCACCAAATCTTATAGATACCCGCACATCCACAAGGATGAAGTAAAAAATCAAGTATCTAAAATGTTGAACCAAGGTATAATTAGGCCATCAGTTTCGCCATGGTCCTCCCCTGTTTGGGTTGTCCCAAAAAAAATGGACGCCTCTGGTATACAAAAATGGCGTGTTGTGGTGGATTACCGTAAATTAAATGAAGCCACAGTAGGTGATAAATACCCTTTGCCCAATATTTCGGATATATTAGATCAACTCGGTAAGTGCGAATACTTTACGACTTTAGATCTCGCCTCTGGATTTCACCAGATAGAAATTAATCCCGAAGATATTTCCAAAACTGCTTTTTCTGTCGATAATGGTCACTATGAATTTGTTAGAATGCCCTTTGGATTACGAAACGCCCCTAGCACATTTCAACGTGTTATGGACAATATATTATTAGGAATTCAAAATGAGCGATGTCTCGTCTATATGGACGACATTATCATTTATTCACCCACTATTCAGGAACACATGTCAAGACTTACAGACGTATTTAAGAGACTACGAAACGCGAACCTCAAAATTCAACCTGACAAATGCGAATTTCTCCGGAAAGAAGTCGCATATCTTGGACACATAATAACCCCTGACGGTGTAAAACCAAACCCCGACAAAATTAATTGTGTTGCAAACTTTCCGCAACCTAAAAATCAAAAAGATATTAAATCGTTTCTCGGACTCGCAGGTTATTACCGCCGATTTATTCCAAATTTTGCAAAATTATCCAAACCAATGACAAAATTACTTCAAAAAGATGTTCCATTCCTTTTTGACAGTGACTGTATTACTGCATTCGAACAATTGAAAGAAGCTTTAACCACTACCCCTATACTAAATTATCCAAATTTCGATGAGCCATTTGTACTGACAACGGATGCTAGTGCATTCGCAATTGGCGCAGTTTTATCTCAAGGTCCTATCGGTAAAGACCTCCCCATTGCATATGCTTCCAGGACATTATGTCAAGCAGAAACTAAATACAGCACCATTGAACGTGAATTATTAGCTATTGTTTGGAGTGTAAAACACTTTAGACCGTACCTCTTTGGCAGAAAATTTAAACTCGTCACAGACCATAGACCTCTTACATGGCTTTTTTCGATTAAAGATCCAGGCAGCCGCCTTGCGCGCTGGCGTTTAAAATTAGAGGAATACTCCTACGAAATTGAGTATAAACCAGGTAAGATAAATAAAAACGCGGACGCACTATCGCGAATAAAAATTAATTATTTCAGAAATTGTGCAAAATTACAAACAAAAGTTTTAAATTCAAATTCTGACAATGACGATAACGAATCTATCAGTACTGACGAATCCCCTGAGACAATTGTAGAAGAACTCCAAAATTTCGTAAACTTGTATAAAACTCAATCCCTAATAGATTACAACAAAATCCAGTTTACTAATAATCAGTTATTAGATAAAAAAACATAAAGATATTGTTACATTCTTTCAAAAAGATAAATTAGCAGATTTACACTATAAAATTATCGAGGATATACTCGAAGAGCAACCCGATTTTATGAATAACAAAATTAACATAGTGTCTAGTAAATCCGTTAAAAATCGTAAATACTATATAATTCTTTTACCATTTGAATCTGATAGTATAATAGAAACGCTTTTTATCACATTATTCAGAGGACAAGACAATTTTGAAGAAACAAAAAATTATTATATTGAAAATAATTTAGACCTACCAACTTTAGAAATGCTTTCCTATATTTATTCTGGTAAAGACATAAAACTTACTATTTGTCAAAATTTAGTCAAACGACCTGACGATGACCAAATACCAATTATAATTGATCAACATCATTCAGGAAAATCTAACCTTCATCAAGGAATCAATGAAACCATTAGACGAATCAAAGAAAAATATAATTGGCCCGATTTACTAAAAGATGTCGAAAAATACATTCAAAATTGCGAGACATGTCAAAAAACAAAAATTTTGAGAAAAAATTTAAGTAGTCCTCTAGTAATTACGGAAACCCCGAAAACACCGTTTGAACGAGTTAACATTGACATTCTAGAAGTCCCCACTCGGAATTATGTTTTGACCATCAGAGACGAATTAACTAAATTTACTCAAGCACACCCGCTTGAAGACAAAACCGCACGATCGACAGTAAATACTTTACTTGTTTACTTCCAACACTTTGGCACACCCCTTCGTATTCACTGCGACTATGGAAAGGAATTCGACAACACCCTGCTTAGAGATCTTTGTACCCTCTATGACATTAAACTGACGTATTCCAGTGTTAATCATCCGCAATCCAACGGATCGGTTGAACGTTTCCACGCAACCTTATTAGAGATGATTAGAATAAATAAAACAGAAAACCCTCACGAACACCCTCTAACAGTACTCCCATATGCTGTAATATGCTACAACAATTCCGTCAACAAAACCCATGGATTCTCCCCATACGAATTAATTTTCGGTCATACTTCCAGCCGACCTCCAGAGAAATTATATAATGAAAACCAGTTAATTTCAAAATATATCAGAGGCCTCAATAACAGAATTTCTCACTATTACAAAATTGCCCGTGAAAAAACTATACTGTCTAAGTAAAAATCAAAAACCAGGTTTGACAAAAATGTCCCCGAAAATCAATACGAATTTAAAGTCGGAGACAAGGTCTACGTGAAAGAGTCACAGATCAAAAATAGACTTAGCAATAAATTTAACGGTCCCTTCGAAATTCAAGAAATACTTAAAAATTCTGCAATCCTATTAAACTCTC
This sequence comes from Rosalia funebris, assembly GCA_037954035.1. NCBI lineage: Eukaryota > Metazoa > Arthropoda > Insecta > Coleoptera > Cerambycidae > Rosalia > Rosalia funebris. Next base: position 18,356,910 of record JAZFAV010000007.1, on the reverse strand, counting down.
AAACGAATCAAACAACTAAAGTAAATTTTGACCGAATGAAACCCTATTTTGAAAATTAAATTTAATTACAGGTTTTTCCTGCTGATAGGGACAGCAGCATCCCAATACTCAATAACACCCATAGAAAATACAATCGGAGTCTATTATCACCATGAAAGCGATATTTATGTGACAACCAAGCATTGGACCCTCCTTGTTCACAAGAACATTTCAGCTCTAAGATTAGCTTATCAACATAATGAACATATTCTTGAAAATTTAATACATGCCGTCAGCCCTATTTTTGAAAACATGAATTTATTTCGAGGCGAAGTAAAGATTCACATCAGTTTATTAACGCAAATTTCTGGTAATATTAAAGAAAAATTAAATGAAATTAATTATGATACAAAACGCTATAAACGCGGTATTTTAAATGCTATTGGCTCTGTATTTAAAGCAATCACAGGCAATCTAGACGCAGAAGATGGCGAATATTACACAAACAGTATTAACAAATTAATTACAGACGAACATCAAATTGAAAATTTATTAAAAAATCAAATATCCGTAACAACATCGGTAATAAAGAATTTCAACACAACTATTCAAAAATTACAACTAGACGAAGAAACATTTAACAGAGACATTAAATTAATATCTGAGACAATTTACAGAACTAAAGAGAAACTCAAAATTTTCGAAGTAAAATTAAGATTCCTAAAAAAATGCGAAATATTAATGGAAAGCTACTTGTACATTGAGGATCAATTAAATGACATATTAAATTCAATTACATTCGCGCGTCTAAAAATCATTCATACTTCTATTATAAATCCTAGAGATCTGATATCCGCATTACAGGAGATATCTCAAAACTTGCATCAAAATAATTTACCACTTCCAATAAAATTATCTGATGTTGGTAGATATCTAGATATCATAGAACTATCAGCATTTCAAACCGATTCAGATTTAATATTTGTTCTAAAAATTCCTCTTATTGATCAACAAAGATTTTCCTTATTCCAATTATTCCCAATGCCTATCCTCAATAATCGGACTGGTTTATATCATGTTTTGTCAACCAATCAAAAATATGTTGCGCGAGACGACGATTCTATAATGTACATTCCTATGTCAAATCTCGACGGATGCAAACTACTCGTCTTTGGACAAAAACTGTGTTCAAATTTGTTCGCCTACCCCATTGATGACAACGCCATATGCGAAGCCAAAATTGTGAAGAACACCAGGACCCTTCCGGAAAATTGCCAGACATCTTTAATATTTGCAGAAGGATACAAAGTTCACAATCTAGAAGACAACACTTGGCTTATAATCAATTCTGAACCCCTTCAAATAACCATCTCATGTCAAAACCGAAATTCTAAAACTGAAGTCATTTTCAAAAATTCTATTCTCAAGTTACAACCTTATTGTAGTGCTTTTGTTGGTGTTACCAAAGTCCAAGCAAACTCTAGAGACACTACTGTAACTCATGATGATTCTCACCCTATTCTAATCCCTTACAACTGTTGTGACAACATTCCTAACGATCTGCAAATTCCAAAATTAAAGCCTTTAAAATTAAACAATCTCAACGTTGAAGACCTTGAAGTTGCAAAGCACAAATTAGATGAATATTCCAAAACCCTTGATGATTTAATCAACGAACCTTTTGTCACGAAACACATTTCTTGGTTTACCTATTTCATAATTACTGCCATAATTCTTCTCGTCATCCTATACTTCACATGCAAATGCAGAAGAAGAAGAAGACTTGCTATTTCCTTAACGTCAAATTTACCTCCACCGCCTCCTGGACAATCAAAACCCGTTGGACGACTCACCAACTTTATTTCAAGAAGAAGGCCCGCTATCAGACCAACAGACAGTTCCCCAGAAGATATTGAACTAAATTGAGACTTTATAGTGATTTTGGAACTTTAACATTGTATATTTTGTGACTAGTATTCAAGTGAACTGGACTTATGTGATTATTATTATTTTATTTTGTTCACTTGATTTTACTACAATTTTACCTTATATTATTATATTGCTTATTGCATTTATGTTGCACTTAATAGCAACATTCATATTTTTGGAACTTTCTGCTTATCCAAAAGTTGCTGTATACCACCAACTTTTCTATAAGGGGGGAGTTGTTATATAAAATATTTAATTGTATACATTTTAGATTTAGAATACTTAGAATAATTTCAGTTAGGTACCATTTACATTGTATCATATCTCAAGTAACACAATCTTTGCTTTTTCTTATCAGTTGTTTCTCATAGTTACTTGATACTATTCGTGACTTATCTTATTCTCAAAAACAAAGACATGCTTATGGTCAGCAACTCACGCCTACCTTCTAAGAATACTCATGGCTAAAGCCATTCCCATGCAGAGTCAGCACATGACAGTTTATATAGGCGAAAGCGTGCGACCAGAAGACAGTATCCGGCAGACCGGCATAGTATCCGGCAGAGCGGCATAGTATCCGGCAGACCGGCATAGTATCCGGCAAACTAGCATAACTCATTTCAAACCTCCGGTACTCACTTAATATTATTGTAATTTCAAATCCTTTATAACAAAACGTTCAATTGTGCAATTCAAAAATAAATTGTTTTTAAAAATTGATTTTTATCGACCACGATATAAAATGTATATACGAGTGTGTATCTTCAATTAAAACATGATTAAAATATGTTGAAAATATAATTTGGTGAATCTTGGAAAGTTAGTATATAAAAACAGAAATATATGTTACTCTTATTAAATGTGTTACCTCGGCTATTATTTAAAGGCTAAAGTATTTGTAAGAGGATACCTTATTTTTTATTGGGTTAGGTACTTATATATTATTGTTAGCCAGTCTAGCCATAAGAGAAGGAAGAAGTTGATGTATAAATTAAAATTTAAGAAAAGTTCTATCTTACAAATTCAGTTCTTCGAGTAGATACTTAAATATTAATTTACATTCGGTATTGTTGTAAAGTCGTGAAAGAAGCAGATATCTACCCAATATAATTGTTTTTTAATGAATGATAAACCCATTAATTAAATCCTCCATTTCATTTGTTCGTATACTCGTATTCGTGATTAATTCATATTCATCATTCTATGATTATATATTCAGTTACTTTTTTCTCTACCACTTTTGGTGAAGCCTGTTTCATTTGTCGACCATTCGACTTCGTATAATCCATTTTATGTTATTTTATGTAGTTGATAAACAAAATATGCGTATTTCAGTTTAGACTTCTTGCTTTGTTAAAATATTTTTAGCTTTGCTACAAAAATTTAAAATTCCTGTTGTTAAGAAAATTAATATTTTTGCTATAAACAACAATATTGTCACGAACACCTCGAGCGATTCCAAACGCCGGGAATATTTGAAACCTCGAGAGCGTGCGGTGTTCGGAATTCCAGTGCGTTCTATACTAGAAGGTTCGCCAAAGTTCTTTATCTAGAAACGCCTGGAGAGACGTTCCACTGCCTATCGTAGACGTAGAATTGTGTCGTCCGGCCAACAGGTAGTTGAATTTGGACCGCGATAGTGAGCGATGGTGAACGATACAGTGCGAGGAAAGTGATATACAGTGCGAGAGCCCGTTTATAAAGTTAAAGCAGAAAGAAAGTTAGTTAGTTAGTTGGACTTAACTAGTGAATAGTTAAGTTGTACATAAGTGTTCGAGAAATAAAAAACTTTCTAGTAAATTCGTTACATTGCTGTCAGAAGTGGAATAGAACGTGGTAGAAAGTTCTGGAACACTTGGTTTAGTTGAATAAATCCAGGATCGATGCTTCGAGAAGGTCAGAGGACATTCTCGAATTTTCCATAGCAGTCAACAAGAACCCACGAGTGTGACATATCACTGAACTCGTCTCGTCGTGAAGAGGTCGACTATCGACGTTTCAAGAAGGTCAGAGAACATTCTCCAACTTTCCATAGCAGTCAAGAAAACCCACGAGTGTGACATATCACTGAACTCGTCTCGTCGTGAAGAGGTCGAATATCGACGTTTCGAGAAGATAAGAGAACATTCTCGAACTTTCGATAGCAGCCAAGAAAACCCCTAAGTGGCATTACCGGAATTGTCTCGTCAAGAACAAGACGTCTACTGGGTTTTGGGGGAATCTCTAAAGAAAAGTGAAGTGGATGCCAGTAGGAACTAGAAGCCAAGCTGCGACCATGTAGGAACAAATGAATGCGCTACTAGCAATGTTAGTTGCAATGAAAGCAGGACAAGATGAAATGAAACAAAAAATGAAAGCAGGACAAGATGAAATGAAATCAAGACAAGATGAAATGAAAGCAGGACAAGATAAAATGAAGCAAGAAATGAAAGCAAGCTAAGAGGAAATGAAAGACGAACTTAAAGCTGTGCACAACGCCATGAGAATGTTTCAAGATGAGATAAAAGAACAAGTCGGGATGGACCTCCAAGTCTCACGGGAAGAAACAGAAAAGAAGCTAGAAGCGAGTATGGAACAGGTAGAAGCGGGTATGAAACAGGTAGTAGAAGCGGGGCTAGCTAAACAGGAAGCAGAAATAGACGAGGAGATACAAAAAGCCAATCAGTCCTTAGCATCAAAAGTGGAAGAGATTCAATGGGAGGTTAACCGACTAAGAATACGTTCTACAAGTGCTGCACCTGGGGTCCAACAGCCAGCCAGAGTAACAGCACCAACTTTTGATGGTTCGATTCCTTGGTCGGTATATCGAAGACAATTCGAGACTGCTGCTTGTGCAAACTATTGGGACGATCAGGAAAAGACTATAGCTCTTATCGTCGCCTTAAGAGGGGAGGCTCTCGATATACTCCGATTTATTCCGGAAAGTCAACAGAATTCTACAACTATAGTAGATCGTATGGAGATGCGCTACGGTGACAAACACATGCAATAAGTTCTGCCAAATGCAACTGAAGAGCCGAAATCAAAGAAGCAGCGAGACATTGCAACAATTTGGGGCAGACGTCGACCGACTAGTACAGTTGGCATACCCAACAGCACCTCAGAAGTTTGTAAATCAACTGTGCGTGCAAACATTTATCGATGGTTTGAGGGACCCGGACATGCAGCAGGTGCTGAGAATGTCACGACATGACACTCCCAGCAAAGTATTAGCGCACGCACTAGAATTTGAGACCGCAAAGCAAGCATCGAAAGGGCACGTCCGGATACGCATGGCCGAAGTCAACGGTGAGGAGGAAACTAAGCAGGATCAAATTGGTAACTTCCTGCTAGAGCTGAAGAAGGCTGTGTTAGAAGACCGAGAGCCACGCAGAGTAAGGTGTTGGAATTGCGGCCGCATGGGTCATCTTCGACGTGATTGCCGAGCTCACGGGAATCAAGCGAGCAGCAGAGACAGGCAGTCGGAAAAACTGACTACAGCCGCAATATTAGGCTATCCACAGTTTGACAAGCCATTCATCGTAGACACCGATGCCAGCAGCAAGGGAATTGGAGGAGTACTGTCGCAAGAACAGGATGGACAGGAGAAAGTAATTGGCTATTTCAGCAAAGCCTTGTCTAAACCCGAGAGAAACTACTATGTAACTCGACGGGAACTTCTAGCCGTAGTGAAGACTTTGGAGCATTTCCACAAGTATTTGTACGGACGAAGGTTTCTGTTAAGAACCGATCACGCTTGTCTTAAGTGGCTACTCCAATTCAAAAGTCCAGAAGAACAAATTGCGAGATGGCTTCAGCGATTACAGATCTTTGATTTCACCATTGAGCACAGAGCTGGAAAGCATCACCACAATGCTGACGCCATGTCTAGAAGGCCATGTGCAAATAACTGCCAGCACTGTTTGAATCTGGAGCAAAAGGAAGGATTCTCTCAAGTGACTTGTTGCTTAACAACTGTACAGCCGGATGAAAATTGGGATGCTAACATACTAGCCGAGGATCAAAGAAACGACGAATATATTGGGCCTATAATGCGTTGGAAAGAAACAGGAGAGAATAGACCATTGTGGACGGATATCAGCGACCTCGACCTCAATGGGACTCACTGGTTATTGAGGGCGGGGTTCTGAGAAGAGTTTGGGAAAGTCCGGATGGTGCAAAGAATCGACTACAAATCGTGCTACCCAAGAATAGAGTGGCCGAGGTTTTGGAAAATGTTCACGGCGGAACTGGAGGAGGGCACTTTGGCGTAGCTAGAACCATGGGTAAAGTGAAGGAACGATTCTACTGGGTAGGATGTCGGTCAGACGTAGAAGATTGGTGCAGGAAATGCGACGTCTGCACTAGCAGCAAGGGCCCAAACACTCGGCACCGGGGACGCATGAAGCAATACAACATCGGTGCTCCCTTTGAGCGAATTGCTATCGACGTCGCCGGGCTATTTCCACGCACTGAATCGGGAAATCGTGACATCTTGGTGGCTATGGATTACTTCAGCAAATGGCCGGAAGTTTACGCCATACCTAACCAGGAGGCAACCACTGTAGCGGAGCAACGTGTAGACAATTGGATCAGCCGCTTTGGAGTTCCATTAGAACTACATTCCGACTAAGGCAGAAACTTAGAATCAGGTGTGTTCCAGGGAGTGTGTCAGTTGCTCAGAATTCGAAAGACCAGAACAACACCATTTCATCCCCAATCGGACGGAATGGTCGAGAGATTCAATGGTACACTGGAGACCAATTTGAGAATGATGGTTAGCGAGCACCAAACCGACTGGGACCGACACATACCGATGTTCCTGTTGGCCTATAGAACTAATGTCCATGAAACTACTGGGCAAACACCAGCCTGCATTCTCTTTGGCAAAGAGTTAAGACTGCCGGTGGATTTAATGTTCGGAAGACTGACTGATCAAGCGATGACAACCGAAGATTACCTACAGTCCCTGGAGAGACATCTCCAGGAGGCTCATAAGGCCGTGCGAGAAAAAAAACCAGATTTGAGAGCGACCGAATGAAGACAATGTATGACCGAAGGACGAATACTGAAGATTTTCAAGAAGACGACCTAGTCTGGTTATACAATCCGTCTCACAAAAAAGGTCTATGTCCGAAGTTGCAGAAATCCTGGGAGGGTCCTTACAAGATTGTGACCAGAATAAATAACCTAGTTCACCGGATCCAGAAAGGACCGCGCGCAAAAATGAAAGTTGTTCACATCGACCGCTTGTCACCATTCCGAGGGCGATCACTGATCGGGACGATCAGTACTAGGAGGGGGGCAGTGTCACGAACGCCTCGAGCGTCTATCGAGTATCTATTTTATATAGGTAGTCAATTGATAAAAATGTGGATGAATTTTGATTTGGTCTCCATTAAAATATTAAAATTACGATGGAGCCTAAATTTTTAAATATTAAGTTATATTGTCTTGCTCAAATCATTGAAAATAATTTACTGAATATATTACTAAAAATAGCCTCTAAAATTTTACCATTTTCTGTTTGTTTTGTTCAGGTTTCATTTTAATAGCAGTGTAAACAGATTTATCACAGACAGCTGGTAAAATATAATCAATTTATTATTAATAAAGTAACATGGAATTTATATTAAACTATAATAAATTAATATTAGTCTATGACAGCACATACAATAACAACTGTTCAACAATACGTTGTTTTTGTAAAGATTTTTATGTAGAAGTAGAAATATAAGGAATAAGGATATCCTAGAATTTCATTCCTGATTTTTAATTTGGTGTTTTTACTGTCTTGAAACCTGCACTGTGAAAATATATCTTTTACACTATCAGTTTCCGCAAATGTTTGGAGTTTGTAAATTTACAAGACTTCTCGTGAGATTTTATTCTATCACTATATCTAATCGTCATGAGCATGTCAATTCTCTCAAAGCTAGCTATACGATTCATCTATATTCACAGTTTATTATTTATTAAACACAATCTTTGAAAACTACTCAACAAAATCAAGTTTACAGTAACAGTAACATAATAATGAATCAGCTTAGGGATCTGATATTTCTTTAACAGTCTTGATTTAAAATAGTTTATGTGAATTTCTTCTTTATGAACAAAGAATATGACTGTTAGACATTAATTTTCTTTTCTTAGTCACAAACTGATTTTATTTACGTTGTGAATTTTAAAATAAAACTACTCCATGGTTTGAAACTAATATTTTGTCAAAATATCTACCATTTCAAAAAATAAAACCCGCCACAGGTAGGATTCGACATTTGTCCCTTATTTGAACCGAAAGACATACAGCTGTTTCGAACTTATTAGTTCTCATCAGTGCCGTACACCATACGCCGATTCAGGACAAATGCCGAATGAAATTTGTGGGGTATACATCTTTATCGATACGATTTATGTCAGTAACATATAAGTCGGAAATCGAGAAAGAAACTACTAAACCACCAAGCAGTTATCAAAGTAGTTCCCGAATAGCAAGGCTATTACATAATCACTATAGAAAACAAGTAATCCTCCGACTTATATGTTACTGACATAGAACGTATCGATAAAAATGTATACCCCACACATTTCATTCCGCATTTGTCCTGGATCGGCGTAGCGTGTACGACACTGATGAGAACTAATAAGATCGAAACAGCTGTATGTCGTTCGGTTCCAATCCGGGACAAATGTCGAATCCTACCTGTGGCGGGTTTTATTTTTTAAAACCTTATCTGATTGTGCAGAAACACGAGAAAGGGGTCGAGGATCGCTTTTAGGTATAATTCAATGCCTGGCAGGGCTTTAGCCCTAGGAGTAGTTGTTTCCTATAGCGATTATGTAATAGCTTTACTATTCGTAAACTACTTTGATAACCGCTTGCCGGTTTAGTAGTTTCTTTCTCGATTTCCGACTTACATGTTACTAAAATATCTACCAGATTCCCAATATGAGAGAGACAACTTTGGGGTTGCAAAATATTATTATTTTTTCTCTCTTTTCTATCTTATAAACGGTAAATAACAAACCCCTAATACGGTGTACCGTTGTACTTAAAAGACTTTTTGAAATTATTTTTTTAAACAATAAGGGGTTGCAATTCAGTAAATACTATGATAATATCGCAACTCAATATCTTAAAAAATAAACTTGACTTGTTTCTTTGAAGATCATTTAACAGAATTGTTAATATTGTTCGAAACTTTATCACCACGCTGTATATTATTTATTTATTCCAGCTTGGACGATTATCAGCATTTTATGCTTTGGACTTCTTCGCTTTATTACCAGAGTTTTCATCAACTCCTATGTCGCTTTTAGCGGCAGCAGTAATAAATTTCGTACAAAATGTATACCATGAGAGCAGTCTCAATAAAGTCAATACACTTTTCAAGGCCATATTATCTAAGGAAGATGTAGAGAAAATTGAATCTATAGAAAGGAAGTTAATTGCACAATTGAGAAACATGAGCGATGAAAATTATATTTTTAAGGAACCATACAGGAAATACGAAGGTGAAGATTTTATGTCAATTGCTAAGTATATGCGCACGGTGGCGTTTAAATATCCTACCTAAGAATATGGACAGGCGTAGGCTGTAAACATATAAATTTATTCTACATCACTCTAACTTTGTATATTATATAACGAATATAATAAAAAAACTCTAATTATATATTTTCCAGTGTGATATTCATTTGTATCCTTATCAGTTAGAAGTAATTACCTTTCCAGTTAATTATGGTGTTTTAGACTAAAGCAAGAAATTGTCTACAACAAAAATATACTCGGACAACACCTTTTAGCGTACATTCTTTAAATCCTCAAAATGTTTCGATTTGATAGCGACCCTACGTGTAGAAATTATGAAAATAGTTCTTAAACAGTTAATAAATTGAAATATATTTTCATGTGTGTTTACTATTGTGTAATGTGTTTCAGTCGAAGCGTCTTAACAATTAAAAACAACTATTAATAATTAAACTACATATAAACATGTGAAGGACCATGCTTCGTCTAGCGGTAATAATAACGATGCCTTTATATTTTTCTATAACCTCACGGTCATTTTTTGTCATTTTATTACATAAACTAAAGAACCCCACACTACGTCAGTTTATACAAAAATATATGGATGGAAAACTCTCTAATCTAACTACACTAAGAAGAAGACAAAATTTGGCAATCATGTTAGGGAAAATACCATGTACTCCCTTATTGATAAAGCACAGCTGATGCATGCGAACATTCAGTGGCAATTTTTTTAATGGTGAGTGAAACCTAACGTTGCTAATGGAAGCCATTTGTTAGGTTCTAAGATATTAGACAGAACCAACCACAAAACAATTATAGGTTTTGGATTTTATGACTGAGTGCTTTCACTGTTTATGACTAGATAAAGACAATTTTCAGAAAGTATTAGTCATCCTAACGGATATAGCTGCATACACGCGAAAAATAGGAGATATGATAACTGAAGCTTTTCCAAATATGATACACTTTTCATGTAGGACTCATGCACTTAATCGAATAGCAGCAACAATAAGAGACAGTTTATCTTTAGTTATCGAGATAATAGCAAATGTAAAAAAAACTTTTTGTAAAAGCGCCTACTCAGAGAGATACGTTTAGAAAAGGTCTGCCAGACTTACCAAACCTCCATACCTTTATTCCTTTCTCTATACATTTAGCTGCTCAACCAGTTGTCACAAGATAGGGTACTTGGTTAGAAGATGTAGCTAAATAAGATAAACATTTCAAAGAACTAAAATGTGTTATCTTTAGGTTTGACCTAATGAAAGAAATGCTATACGAGAAACTGCATACGAGATGATATTTGTTACATTAATAGTAACTATTCCATCTTAATTGCTGCAATAAAAAACTGAAACAACAATTTTCAGTTTCTTTATTACTATTTATTATCGTTACAAGAACAGTTTTTGGTATTAGATGTCGTTAAAACAAAAAAATAAACAACCACAGCACACGTGAAGTCAGTACTGTAATTGAAAAAAAAAAACTGCAACTGATGAAAAATCCTGGATACAGCGGCTGAAAACTTATAAGTAGGTTCATTCTAAAGGGTTCATATCAAGAGTTATCTACTACTATACTAAAATATAGTCCATATGTGGTTAACTATTCGTAATGTCGTTTAGGACAGTAGACGTTGGAAGGATTCTTTGATTGCGTAAAATACTGTTAAGTGATAGGTTTCAAGGGTTTATTGCAGAAAGCTTATAAAACTGCCTAGTGATAAACTTTCATTACTGACACCGGATGCTAGGCGAACCGAGGCCAAGACAATTTTTTTTATTTATATTATGCATTTATATATATTTTATCTATACATTTCTCTACAATTTATACATTACACTATCGCCGTGTAATAATAATGAGTTCAAATCTGCTTGGAGTTCGCCGGAATCGATGTTTTAATAATAAAAGCGATATAGTTATTTACCCACACTATTACATTTAACTGTAAACTTTCTCTAATTCGATTTTGTTTCGATCTTATACTCGTGTATGTAGATACTCTCTCGCCACTGCCTATAAACATTATATTAGAGGGTTGTTATCAAATAGGGTTGAAAACCACAAAGAAGTATGTGCACTACAACCGCTACAAATTAGCTCTTAGAGCAGTTCTCTCGCCACTGCCTATAATTATTCTGTGAGGGGGCTTTATTATAAGGTTGTTCAAGAGAATGGTCGTGAAACAATTTTTATTAATATAATAAATTATATAAATATAACGTCTAAATCGTATTTTATGGAAAATACCATACGAGGGGTACCCAAAAGAAACAGAATGATGATTTTGTAGTGGACGTAGTTTTTGTAATGCCACATTCTGCCGCTTGGAGCGTATAGAGCTACCATTCCCGAGTCAGTAAACCAAACGTCACCACTTAAAAAGGTTCCGTTCGACTTGTGTGAACGGAACGGTTTTTGTTTTTTCGATGTGAAAGGAGGATTCAGACATTGTTCCACAGGGTCAGACAGTTAACCAGGCTTCTACCTGGAAGATTTGAAAAGATTGCGCAACAGTTTGCGGCGGAAGAGGCCTGATTTGTGGCAGTCGGGCGACTGTTTATTCCATTACGATAACGCCCCTGCTTACATAGCCCTGTCTGTCCACCAGTTTTTGACCAAAAGTTTCCACAACTTTGTCAATGGTCCGTTGTCGATCTTCCAGGATGACTTCGCAGATTTTTTCAACACTTTTATCGCTTCGAACCGTGGAAGGACGACCAGAGCGAGATTTTTCTGCAATTGACGTTTCACCTCTTTTTAAACGATAAAACCACTCGAACATTTGAGCTTTCCCAGTAGCATCACCCTTATAGGCCGCTTTTAACATTTCAAGAGTTTCTATGCTACTTTTCCGAGCAAGACTCAAAGCTTTACGGCCGCGCTGTTCATGTGAATCAAAAAACGACGGGCACACAAAGAGACTATCACTAAAGAATTCACATAAGCCGGACAGAACCTTCTTTAGCGATGACGCTGTCCTTACTGACTCGGGAATGGTAGCTCTATACGCTGTTAGCAGCAAAACGCGATACTACAAAAGCTCCTCCCACCACAACATCAGTTCAGTTTCTTTTGGGTATCCCCTCGTATATATCTAAAAGTAAATCAGTTGTCTCAACCTTCAGAGTTAATATCGTATTGCAAATTGTTTAAGAAAAAATTAAGGCTATTGCCATCGTATACACAGTGAGATATATTCTCTTAAAATGCCCAACGGTATGCCGACATATTCAACTCCATTTATGTAGTACATTGATTAGCACGCAAAGATTAAGTTACGTCAAACGCCAGGAATATATAATGCTTTCATAATGTAAGGAAAACGTCAATTAAACATTCAAGGAATAACTTTTGGGAAAAACTCTCAACCCCGAAGTTTATTTTTAGTTGTGCATTTTTTAATATATTATTAATACATACAGAATAATTCATGTAGAAGGTATGACATAAATGATATTCTTTTTAATGCCAGCCCCCATTTTTACAAAATGTGAAAGAGCACTTTTCTTACATATACTGTGGTAATAATTGCATTGGCGTAAGTATATCTTAGATAAAAAGATAATAAAAACGATTGTGTAATTTCAGAATTCTAAATTTAATGGCAATGACTATTTAAAAAGAACTAAACTAAATGTTGGAATTGTGCACCGTTGCGTTGACTGTTTGAAAGTAACCAAACAGTCAACGGTGTTCAACAAGTAATCAACAAAGTAGTGGTTAATAAATTCTTTCTTAATATTTTCAATAACTTCATGAGATATACGTTGTATTTCGTGACGAATTCTTGTTTTAAATTTTCTAAATTCTCTGGCTTAATAACGTACAAGGCACCTTCGGTGCATACCTCTAGAGGCTTCGGATCAAAGAACAAAACCTTGCGAACAACGTTACCACGTTGTTAGCAAGGGTCGATTTACTATATTGATTTTGTCAAAATGCCGAAATTCGAACGAAAAGCATTTCGTACGTCGACCTAAAAAGTTCGTGACACACACACGAGAACAGCCGTTTAGTAAATAGAGATATTTTACTTTTTAAATACCCCAACAAAAAGTAATTCAGGGATGTTGAAACTTAAAATAACAAAATTACTACTCAATGAACACTTCAAATACAATATTTGCTTTTGCCAAACAAAATATAAAAAATCTATAATTTAAAAAAATAACTCCAAAAACCACAGAAACTATTTAATTAAGTACTATTTCAAATTTTTATCTGACGGCAATAAAAACATTATCGGTCGCAAAAGCTATTGTCAGTCAGCCAACGGTGCCTTATAATTTGAACATTTAATTTAGTTCATTTTATAAATAATCATTGCCATTAAATTTAGCATTTTGAAATTGCACAGCCGTTTTTCTTTAATTTATTTATCAAACCTGTATTTACGCTAATGTAATTATTACATGTAAAAAAAATGTGCTCTTTCACATTCCAAAAATTTGCCACTAAAAAAATATTGATGACGTCATACTTCCTCCTCAAATCACCCTGTATAATAATATTTCTTTTAAAATGCGAAACTAAAAATAAAATTTAATGGGCCCGAGAGTATTTCCCAAATGTTGTTCTTTGAATTTCTAATGAATTTATTCATTACTTCTCGAAAGCACTGTATATTATTTCACACATCAAAAATATTAATAGGACACTGTTATACTTATTTAGATAAAAATGATAAACAATACTTTCATTTACGTACTAAATATAAGAAATTTTTCTTAAAAGTAATAAATAAGTATTCAGTCAGGATTTAACAAATATTTCATTTGGGAATTTCTTTATACTAGTATTTCTTATACATTATTTTGGCTGTATGGGCGACTAAACTAATAAAATTAAAAGTTTATAAATACCTTCGAAGATATACCACTCCGCTCCGTTCGTAATACCGCCCTCAAAGCTTCGTCCGTTATCACACGGTTTTCCCAGGTGCATCGTTTTATGATTTTGGGCATAAACTGTCGCCAAATGTTTAAAAACATCATGATCCGGCGTGGATGAGGTTAGTTTCTCTTCTGTTGACTCTATTAAAGAACAAAAAAAAATAGCAATACATTCAATATCCGAAAACAAAAATTATTTGGCCCGATCTTACCCCCTGTTAAGTTTACTCAGTAGAAAACTTCCTTAAATATAATAGATGTACTCGAAAACTATATTTCGTTTGCACATAGTAAATTTAACAAAGGGTGAATAGTGTTGCCTTAAAATAGCAGAAATGGAGACATGGAATTTTAGAAACAGTGAGTTTGTGCAGATATATATGCAGAAATTACCAAAGAAGACCCTCAAGAGATGAATTTAAAAGTAAAATAGTGGTGTAAAAATGATGTAAAAATCTGGTGTATGACCTAGAATCATCTAGTAGTTGAAAACGTTATATAATGAAAAAATGGGTGATTCCGTGTAAAGTATTAAATCATTTCAGTTTGTTATACCTTTATACATACGAAAATTATGTAAATCAATTTTTACGACTTTTAATTCCTCATAGGAGGAGAAGATTACATATTGATCGGCTTACAACTTCTGTAAAAACTGATTTTTTTACGAAAATTCCTTGAATGACTGCAAAGGAAGCATGAAAAAATAATATTAAAAACAGTTATATTGAGATATCAACTTGGTCAATGATGGTGAGCTGTAGATTGTCCGAGCTATCGTGCATTTACATAAATCAATTTTTAATTGTCAAAATTTCTGGCAGTTCTAGTGAAGTATTTTTGCTATTGTAATCTTAAACAGGATTTGTTTTTTTGAATTGTGGTTTTCGCCAAAGAGCACAAAGTTTACATGACTGAGGCCTATCGAACTGGTGTGTAGTTAATATAATTTCTTATTAGTCAGCATTTAAGGTTGGACAATTTTCTAGAACACGAAGAGCACTTCCTGCACTTTACTATAATGCCAAAGAATTCCTATACGTGCCTTAAAAATTGTATTGGTGTACTTCAAGTAACTGGCCCTTAAAAAGGATTCTTACAGAAGAAATTGTTAATGATTTCATCATCGTATGAAACAAGGGACAATTTTCTAGAACACGGAGAGCACTTCCTGCACTTTACTATAATGCCAAAGAATTTCTATACGTGCCTTAAAAATTGTGTTGGTGTACTTCAAGTAACTGGCCCTTAAAAAGGATTCTTACAGAAGAAATTGTTAATGATTTCATCATCGTATGAAACAAGACCCTTCTTGAAACTTTTGAGAAGTCTGTCTTATGAAAGTATGCACTTTTTCTTATGAAATATGCAGAACAATTGTAAGAAAGAACTTTACATGCATACATAAAAGATGCACTCATATCACGACCGTTATATATTTCTGAGGAAACGTGACTTCACCCTTTACGTTCGTGGTTACAATAATTCTCAAAATATGCATATGTGAAGCACTGATGATTGGTATATTTTCGTAGAATCCCCATTAGATCCTATCAAAATTGGTTTTTGGATGACGGGTTATTATGTTTGTATACAAAAATGGAGTTTGCCTCGATGTCTCGTTCCTTACTCTAAAAATATATTGTTTGCAACTAATTTGTAATAAATGGAACGGAATGGATAATGGTTGAAGAATGTGTCCCATTACAATAGAAATGGTGCAAAATGCATTTGATATCATGAGGAGGCACGGAAACTGATCAAGGCGAGGATGAACATTTCCAACAGTTATATTAACTTGTTTTCTTTGTAATACTTAAACATTGTTAATTTTTTATTTGTCTTTAGAATTAATAACACCGTTGCGCATTATTAATATTGTCAGTATTGCCAGTAATTTACAAACTTTGACATAATTATTTAAATATATATATATATATATATATATATATATATATATATATATATATATATATATATATGTTACATAATTTTTATTAATTTTTATTATAATATTGGTAGATAGATCTTATAGCGTGGGTAGAACTAGATTTTGCACGAGTACAACCGTCTCGAGATTAAATCTCTCAGCCGAAATATGGGTAACAACAACTAATTTAGTACACTAGCTTCACTAACTTGAATATGGCAAAGAAATCGATAAAAGTCTATGGTGGCGATTTCTTCTAGATAGTATGTTCTAATTCATCATTCTGTATACTGAAAACCGTTAACGTCAGTTCTGTACTTTGCATCCAACCAGTTAAGTTGAAGTATTCGTCGGCATCAAAATTCATTTAGAAATATTAAGGACACCAATTTGTTTGCCAGTTCTCCGAGTTTGGGTCATTGATAATCTTCTAATATCAAGTTCCCCTTTAGTGTGTTTTCCTACATATTTGCATAATCAATTAATCTTAATTTAAAACCACAAATAAGTATGTGCACCATAACCGTTGCAAATTACTTCTGAGAGAAATTTTCTTAACAATCGTTACAGTTAAACTTAACAAGCTTTTATTTAAACTGGTATATATAGGAAAATCTATTACAAGTTAATGAAGGGATAATTTGATATTGAATTTCGTTATCAAGACAACTAGACCATACTGTTTGGGAGAGAATAACAGAAACATAAAATAAATATCTAAATGATTTTCGTAGTTTTCATGTCATTGAGGAAGAGATAACTAGCGTCAGCAAACCAATTCAACCAAACACAACCGAACAGGGACAGAAGTTATAAATGTAGCCAACAAGATATCCAGTATGATGGTTTCCGATTTTTTGGTGTGGGGCTACCTAAGAAGTAAGTTTATACTATGGAAAGTTATATTTTCAAGCCAATAACAATTCAATGACTCAAATAGAACGTGAAAAAATTATTTCCGCTATATATGAAATTATCTATATGACATTTAGAAGATTCTTTTGAAAATGATGGAAACCTCTTCAAATTTCGTGAGGGTGTTTTGAAAAACAAAACTATCAATCCATTTTACGAACTATACGTAACAATGATCTTGGCATGTTGTACAAACAATCACATTAAAATATAGAGAATAACAAAGGCAAGACTAAGATAGTGTGTTTATGAAAAACATATAAAAATATTATATATAAAGAGTACGTATATAAGACGATAAGAAAAATAATGTCAGCAGGAGATTCAAATTTGAATGTTTTTACAAACATGTTGTATTTTGTCCTACCAATCTCTTGTGGACTTAACCAAACAAAACCAATGATATTAAAACAAAAAAATATCAAAAATATAGCTTAATGCGATAAATATTCAATATTGTATCACTAGAGCTAAGTATAATACACATTATCATATGTATAATATATTTTATGCTTTACCAAGTTTTATTAAGTTTAGATAATTTTTTGAACATGGTAAGGATTTCCGAAAAAGAGAGGAGCCGACAAATGCGAGAACTTTAGAACGATTAGCCTAACTTCCCATGCGTCAAAAATCTTAACTAGAATAGTGCAGAAGAGGATGGAAAATAGAGCGGAGGAAATACTAGGAGAAGACCAATTCGGGTTTAGGCGAAATAGGGGAACTCGCGAAGCTATTCTGGCGCTAAGAGTAATGTTAGAGAAAACAATAGAAAAAGGAAAGAACGCTTATATAGGATTTGTAGATTTAGAAAAAGCTTCTGATAACGTAAGATGGGAAAAAATGTTCGAGATACTAAAGAGCGCGGGAATGAAGTATAGAGATAGGAGAGTAGTACACAATCTATACATAGAGCAAACTGCTGTTATAGAAGTAGAAGGGGAAGAAAGGGAAGTAGGTATTAGGAAAGGAGTAAGACAAGGATGTACGCTATCACCACTAATTTTTAATCTGTACATCGAAGAGGCGATTAATGTGGTAAAAGATAGAGTGGATTTCGGGATTAAAGTACAGGGACAGAAACTAAAAATGCTGAGATTCGCGGATGATATAGCAGTATTAGCATCTAGTAAGGAGGAACTAGAATCAGCATTGAACGAAATGGAGGCAGTGTTGACAGAGGAATACGGAATGAGGGTGAATAAAAACAAAACTAAAGTGTTAGTGTGCAGAGGGCGCGAGAGCAGAGCAAAAACGAAAGTACAAATTAATAATGAAAGATTGGAGGAAGTTAAAGACTTCACTTATTTAGGAAGTAAAATAAATTGGGATCGAAGAAGCGATAAAGACATAAAACAAAGAATAGCGCAGGGTCGAGTAGCTTTTAACAAAAAGAAAGCACTTTTATGCTCGGGGGTAATAAACTTAGAAACAAGGAAGAGATTTTTGAAAACATATGTATGGAGCAAGGCACTTTACGGCTGCGAAACCTGGACGGTAGGGGAAGCAAGTAGGAAGAAATTAGAAGCTTTTGAGATGTGGTGTTACCGAAGAATGATGAAAATACCATGGACTGATAGGGTTAGAAACGAAGAAGTATTGGAGAAAGTCGGCGAGAAAAGGAGTATGTGGAAAAACGTAAAGAAGAGAAGAGATAGAATGGTAGGCCACTTGCTGAGACATGGGGGAATAGTCCGCGATATTTTGGAGGCAGAAATAGGAGTGAAGAAAGGCAGAGGTAGGCCTAGATTAGACTACTGCTCGCAAATAGTAAGGGATGTAGGTTGTAGCACAATTAGCGAAATGCGTAGGTTAACACAAGATAGGAGAAGCTGGAGGTTAGCGTCCAACCAGTCTTAGGACTGATGACCTAATGATGATGGGTAAGGATTTCCTATAATTAGCTATAATACCAAATAATTTTTATGCGTGCCTTAAAAATTGTGTTGGTATATCATATGTATAATACATTTTATGCTTTACCAAGTTTTATTAAGTTTGTAAGTTTACGAAAAATATCTATATCAAAGCATTCTTAAAATACTTGAAATTGTCAGTATACGACGGGTATGCAATGGATTCATAACAATTCGACATAAGTCGTAGCTTTTTACATCGCAGTAACATCGAAATATATGATAGTTATCGAAGTTGTTATGAAGTGTATTATTCATAAATTAATTCACAATATATATATATATATATATATATATATATATATATATATATATATATATATATATATTTATATGTTTTCGTGTAGACTATATGTGTAATATTTTTTTTTTACCCGAATTTTAGCGAAATTTTATGTAATAAAGTGCTCTCGTAGAGTAATGTGAAATTTTATTAAAAATTTGGGGAATAACTTTTGGAAAAAACTCTCAGACCAGTCAAATTTAATTTTTGGTTGCACGTAAAATAAAACTTAACAGATCCAAAACGTGAATTTTTAACAAATTTATTCATTCCTCTACGAAAGCACTGTATATCAAAATCATCAACTACAACAGTTACACTTTTATATACTACATGACATGTGTTTACATAAAACTTTGTATCTTACAGCTTACATAAAACAACTAAAAAGAATTTTGTATCTATTAGTATATGTATACATTCCAAAACCAAAAAATTATTTAATGATTGATTTATAGACCCAGTTTAGCCACGTAACCCATACACCTTGCCACAGAAATTGTAAATATAGTAGAGGAAATACAGTGAGAAATAGAATAGATAAATATCAAAAGATCTAATTCTTTATTTTACCATACCGATATATTCAAGTCTTATTCTCATACTTTCTTCAGGGTCATCACCGATTTCTTTCATTTTACGTAAAAATCTTTCCCACCCTAAAAATGATTTAGTAAGTAGGTAAAGTGGTAAAATTAAATAATGTTATGGAATGATGAATAAACTAATCACAACAAAACAATGTACACTAATACGTAAATTGGTTAATTTCCTCTACAAGAAAGTATTATCCAAGAAACTTCAGGATTAATTTAAGGAACATCGATGCAACAAAAATGTAACAATGTTTATTACTATACACTGCAAAGCATAGTGGCGGACTAAGCCCGTCGGAGGCCCGGGATGGCAAAACTAATGAGGCCTCTGGTTTGCTCAGAAATTGATGTATTTGTAGTGTAGAGCTTGTCAAGAATAGGAGCACAAGTCTCAAAACTGCCATGTCGGACCGCCCGTGAGATGCGCAGTAAATAACCTGGTCTTTACTAAGTCAAATTGAGACTTTTGCAAAGTGAATATCGAGTATGTATCTTATATGCTATTTCAGCTTATAAGTTTTTTAAAAACAATTTTTAATATTAAACACTGTTTATTTATAATTTTGTAATGAGTCGTAGACGACAAAATGAAGTTATAATCTAGACTGACTAAGTGCTGGCTTGGATGTAATTTATAAGTTTATAATGCTGACGCTAACGCTTGCAAAGCGTGGTTTTCCGAGAAGGCCTTGGCAATACTCCAAGCCATCACATTTAGTGATAAATGAAATATAAAATGTTATCAAAAGTTAAGCAGGTATCGTATGATGTCTGGAAAGAGAATGATAACAGATTCCCAGGATATCATATTACCTTCTCACAAGATAATAGTTATGCGTTACATACTGAAATATTCCAAGTTAACAATGTATATAAACGGTACTTTTATATAACATGTATAATAATGTACACAGAATTCGATCTGGCCGTGCGTAAAGTGCATCCTTTTTCGAATGCTGCCTCACTGTTTCTTCTACGCATACACAGAGAATCTCACACTTTTTCCTATTCTTGAGAAACAGTAGATTTTGTAAAGACGAATAAGCCTGATAATAGTTTGGTAGGTACGTTAATATTTTGCATATGTATGGAACCTCCAAATTCAAACTGCGTCTTACCTAGTGAACATATTTTGATTTTGTTTGGGATTTGAAAGGACTTCTCGAGATTTGGAGGTCCCTCTATGACTAGAAGCCCGAGGCGGGCTACCCCCCTTAGTTCGCCACTGGCAAAGCACTACATTAATTACAAGAATGACTGAATGATATTCTGTAAATATTCATTGATATCGAATATGACATCGTTTAAACAACTTTTACGCGTATAGAATATATTGTGTTACAACACTTGTTGGTAGATTAAACATACTTAAATGGAAAACAGTTCATATACATGAAGATAATATAATGTTGAGGAAATATCTATGGAAACTAAAAACGAAATCTGCAAAACAGGTACGCATTCTTAAGGTCGAGTTCCTTTTCTGGAGACGTAAATAGAGTAGATATTTTTCCCTTTTGCATTTACAAAATAGTATTAAGCTCTCATAAATATTAGGATCATTAGCATATTCACGGACAGTAAGACTACTCTGATAATCTCTGATTATTGCAATATTAATTTCGGCCTGATCCTATTATATAGAAAATTATTGAATGTGGTATGGCAAAGAAACGGTATCAATTTATATTGGATTGCGGCACATGGAAAAAAGTTGCGGGTCTGATGGAGGTGGAAAAATTAGCCCAGGCTTATTATTATAGTGCACATCTACCTTTCCCTCAATAGAATCGCCAAATAATTTGGCGAATCTCCTTATCAAATATTGGGTATAAGAGGCATTTACTTTATTAACGTTTCGCTGTTAGTTTCGTTATTAACGTGTCAATAAAAAAGCATATGTTGTTTTCTTTATATTTTTGGTCTCTTTTCGATAAAATCTGCAATCACTGACTGGTTACTAGAATGTTCCCTGAAGAGGAAAAAAATATATCAATTTACCAATATGAATCATTGATGCTCTTTCTATTACACTACTAGACATGTTTTGAAATGCCTCCTATATATCGGAATTCTCAATGTCGACAGTTAAGATTATTATCGAAAATAAGTATAAATGCATTTATTTTCGATTATATGAAATTTTCTATATTTTATATTAAATACTTACGTAATTCCTTCACAGAATCAAATGGATAGTTCGCCACCAAGGCACCACCATGAAGGGCAGCAGAAAGAATGAAAGGCGTATTTGTCATCCACCTTC
The DNA here is from genome assembly GCA_037954035.1 of Rosalia funebris. Classification (NCBI taxonomy): domain Eukaryota; kingdom Metazoa; phylum Arthropoda; class Insecta; order Coleoptera; family Cerambycidae; genus Rosalia; species Rosalia funebris. The sequence continues at coordinate 18,334,682 of JAZFAV010000007.1, read as the reverse complement.
TTACTGCTACAGACTCGGATGCATTATAAACAAAATTTTTATGAAAATAATCGGGGAAGTCTCTATTTAAGTCGACCCTATCCTTGCCATTAGTTCTTCCTGCTTCACCCGTGCATATTACATTCGCTTCTTCAAATCCGTCAGGATTTAGGGTCGGCATTATATGGATTCTAGTATTATTTAACAGCCACCTCACTGTTTCATTGGTTTTATAATTGGTACGTAAATACTGAAACAAAGCAACTAGTTAAGTATATCAGGTATATAAGAGGTCAACTACATTCTAATCAACGAAATGGGAAACGAAACGAAATTTCATTAAAATGTTCCACTAAAATTTCTAGAAATATTTGAGTCTACGCAAATGCAGCTTATATTCAGTGTTCAATATTTACACAATGTCAGCATGTGCGATACAGGGAAAAACAAAACTTATCTTGGTCAGAGGTGATATGATATTCTAATTAATGAATTTTGAGAATTATTAAGAACGATTTTGTTTGGACAGTTTTCAGAAGCAGTTCCTGTTTAGTAATAATACCAAACGATTTTTATGCATGTCTTAAAAATGATGTTGGTGTGTGCAAAAATCACACTCTGGGACTCCAAAAAATGGTACTGGTAGTAGACTAATTGTTCATAAAGAAGTTCTTAATGAGATTGATTAACACATGAAGCATGCAAAATCTTTGAAACATCTATCTTAAGAAATTGGACTTCCCTATGGAACATGCCAAATGGTGGTAAAGAAAATTTGAATGTGCATGCAAATAATGTAGAATCATATTAAGGCTTTTTACCAACAGATCGCCCTAGACATCTTATGTACATTATTAATTTTTCGATTTAACTATCCAATTTGTACTTTGTCATTATTTTATCTCTAAAATAGATAACACATGTGCACTAGGTTGACGACTGGCTAGTATGGCGAATCGAGGGTGATATAAGACGGACGTGTGACTTTTTCTATGCGTTTGTGGCTCTATCATTTATCGCAATTCAGCCAGTTCACTGAGAGATTAAACAAAATGTTATCTTGCCGGGGGAAACACCTGCATATGGGAATTAGAGATTATTATATCGCTCCATTATTAGCTATTCTGTTCTATTATGCGAATGCTCTTTGTATGGATGCCAAAGTAGATGACTCATATTATACATTGCTAGCTCCCATTGATTTGGCAAATCTGTTGATAACATACCTAGTAACACATTCCAGTCTGTATCTTCGGGAATGACAAGATGACCTCTGGTAGAATTGCCTCTCATAATACCAAGATTCCTATATTTTGCTTGTATATTATAGTTGATCGTTTAGGATATGTATTATTAAGTAACTCCAAACCTTAACCTCAATTAGTTGTTTCACTTAAACGTACAATATTTTGAAAACGTATAACAGTAGCTAAGTAAAATTTTTTGTAGCCTAATAAACGTAAGCAGCCAAATGACGTAAAAACAATACAAACTCTTAGAAGGAGTAGAAGTTTCAAAAAAGTCATGTTAAGTAAGGTAAAAATACGAAATGCAAATATAATGAAAAGCATAATTCGCAAAAAAATATATCTACAACTAGCGTTAAAACGAAAAAATGAAAATACATGCTATTAAAAAATAATTTAATAAATTTTGATAAAGTAATGTAAAAAAACGTCATCAATGAGAAACTTGTGGCGTTTACTTTACGCTATTTAAAATCAAACCTGGTTGCGTTCACAAGGTCGATACAGAACTATAGTAGAATTATTTTATGAAGACCAAGCCGGCAATAAATCGTGCGACAAAGATAGATGCATGTCTGACTTTCTTCCATACCAATCCAATCTGAATAACAGACACAGACCTGCCTATAAATAATATACGCGCGCCGCTTGCAATAGTACTTAATCAAATACACAAGTCTTACCTCTTGTCCTGCTCCTCCCTATGAGTATAAACAAGGATAGTTTCTAAAATAGTGGCGAACGAAGAATAGTCAGAATATTACGGATCGAAACACTCAATATTTACTGTCTTTGTCTGATTTATGAAAGTTTAAAAATACGTACGTGTCAGTGCACTTCAGTAGTTTTAAAGATGACCTAAGTAAAATTCTGCATTCTTTTACTGCATTCGCGTGGGAGAAGGTAAGCTATACATTGCTCTTTGTTGCACGGTTTATTGCCGACTTGCTCTTCATAAAATAATTCTACTATACGTAACTTTATTCATCGCCAGCATTTATCCTAAATATCGTTGATAATTGTTTTCATAATAAACATAGATTCAAGTATCATATCTCTGCTCGACCATGTCTTCGATTAGATAACAGAGTGCCTACCTAATCAACAACGTATTCCATTAAAATGCAGTATACGGTTTCGAAAGGAATTTCCAGTTAAAGAAAAATTTCAGTAAGAATCCAATCTCTTGATTATATGGACTTTTCACTCACTCACTATGTAGGCCACTTCGACTCTCACTAATTTCCGTCTTACGTTTACGAAATTTGTTTCATTCAGTTTTATTCCTACACTGTACTATAAGAAATATGTAAACCTACCCACGGTATAGCTTTCACTTAAACTCTTTGTGAATATTGGATACTACCGAGAGCATGTATATTGCCACGTAATGATTTTTTAAACTCTATTCATGTTCACGATGGTAAAATAATACACAGTCTACAGTAATCCAGAAGACAAAAGATTCACATTATTACCAACACTAATAAAACAATTCGTACTTAACGCACAGATAACCTTTATATTATGCGCATATTTGGATGAAACGATCTAAATTGTTGTACACTTACCTCGATAAACTGAAGTAAGATTTCCCTTCCAGCAGCCTCATTTCCATGCATGTTTCCAATCAATTTTACATTTGGTACCCCCAACTTTCCGGGCTTTGCTGCTGTTAGTTCTAATACCCATAGGTTGTTTCCTAAATATAAAGTAATTATATTATTATTACGCTGTATATAAATAAATATCCATATATACAAAAACTATTCCTTGTGAAGCCTCGTGCATCAGCATTAATAAAAATTAGAATTAAATACAGTAAACAAAGGGTCTATTACAGTGAGCCGCAACAGAGACGGACTAGTAGTCGATACGCTGCCGATATCCGTATCTATACCAACGGCACTGCTACCGGATGTTACACAGAGAACTGTTATGAGTTTGCTTCTATCGCATAGCTGTTTTCATTGCATAAACAGAAAAAGCAGCGATGTGACAGGCTTTGCGTATCACGTCGTGTTTTCTTTTTCTTATGCGGAACGTAAAAACTAAAATATTATCAGACAATATCCAGACCAGAATTACTGCAAACTTAGATTGATAGCGACTTAGAGTTGTTTCCAGGCATCTAGTTGTTTGCGGATGGCTTCTAAGGTAGGGGAAGGGCGGGCAAAACGGATATACGAAGCATAAAGGATCATTACAAAATATTTTTAGAGGATAATTTGTCACTATTGGCAACACTGTCAGGGAATTCAGCGCCATTTGTCGACATAATTCATGTTGCTTCGAGGGCCAGCATCAATTAAAGGTAAACATAATAAATATCTTGTGTTTTAACTAATTTAAAATACTAAAATAGGCTATAGGTGAAGTAGTTGTAGTAGGTTTTATAATTGCATGATATTATTAATAGATACACGCTTGGTTTCACTAGGATTTCAGATAAATTTAGACACTAAAAAAAGTTAGGTTATGTAAACTTAAAGTAAACCGCGAATTTTAAATGTAAATAAGTTCCATCCCGGGAAAAACGGATCGGGCAAAAGGAATCAAGATCCTTTTTGCCCGAATTATATGATCCGCTTTGCCCGATAGAAGGTTTCTAGAACTGTTTCTTTAACAGATGGTGTTCAATTATAAAAGAACGATACAAAGGGGTCTTGGATGGGACGAAGAAAAAATGTCATCCGCTTTGAGAGCAATAGAAAACAAAGAAATTAGCTTACGCAAAGCTAGCACAACTTTTAACATACCATTTACGACCTTACATCGTCACAGTAAATCTGGCAAAACAAAACAAGAATTGGGAAGGTTTAGACAAGTATTTACAGAGGAGGAAGAAATGGAATTCTTTAACCACATTAAGGACTTGGATGCTAGATTTTATGGCTTAACAAAGAGAGGGCTCCGTGAGTTAGCATACCAGTACGTGGAAAAGAATAATATTACTCATCCGTTCAGAAATGGCTCTGCAGGCTGCCAATGGTACAGGAATTTTATGCAGAGACACCCGGATTTGAGTTTGCGCACACCTGAATCGACTAGCATTGGCCGAGGGGCTTTAATAAAATTAAGGTGTGCAGATTTTTTGATACTTTGTAGGCAGTACAAAAAAAACACAATATTTCTACAGATAACATCTACAACGTAGATGAAACTGGTATACAGACCTCCAGTAAAAGGCCTCCAAAAGTTCTGTCACTGTTAGGAAAAAAGCAAGTAGGATCTGTTTCTTCCAGCGAAAGGGGAACACTAATAACCGCTTTATTTTGTTGCTCGGCTACTGGCAAATTTATTCCCCCTGCCTTAGTATTCCCAAGAAAAAAGAAGAACCCTAGATATTTGCAAGGGACTCCTCCGGGTACATTACAGTTGGTGACTGATAGCAGCTGGATCACCGCAGAGACTTTCTTGGGGTGGTTGCAATTTTTCGTAGCAAGTGTTCGACCTAGTGAAGAGCAAAAATGCTTATTAATTCTAGACAATCATACCGTACTCAATTCATACTTCACACCGAAGTCTGAATGTGGAATATGCCAGTAGCAATCATGTCGTAATTTTGTCAGTACCACTTCATACTACACATAAATTACAACCCCTGGATGTCTCTGTGTACGGACCTTTTGGTGCTTATTTTCAGTCCTCTATCGATAAATGGCAGAAGACTCATCCAGGGTTGCATGTTACATTTTATGATACAGGTTCAATCTTTTGCGAAGCATATTTAAAGTCAGCTACACCAAACAACGCCATTAAGGGCTTCGAGAACACAGGAATATCTAGCTGCAACATTGATGTGTTTGATGAAGTTGAATTTTTACCCTCCATGGTGACTGATAATTCCATTAGTGAAGATGTGACCACTAGAACAAGCATTGATATAAATTCACTGGGAACTTCTTCTGATTATTCCATAAATCGACCAGAGCAAAGAACACATCCTTCCGTACCCACTGAAAACATTTGTTTGTCTGAAGGACATAATCCAAAACCCGATAGTCCTCAAGAAATGGTTTCTTTAAGAACCTCCAATACACCAAAATGCCAACCTATGAGTTCTGCAAAGAAAATAAAAATTATCGATGTACATATTTTACCGAAATGCGATCACGGTTCTTCGCAATGCAAAAGAAAAACTCAGAAATCAGAAATCCTCACATCAACTCCTGTGAAGGAAGAAATAAAAGCTTCCACTAAAAATAAAGTTAATTTGAAGGCACAAAACACCGTCAAAAAAAATATTGGTAGAGGAAAACGAAAAGTTGAAAAAGACCTGCAACCCCCTAAAATGCCTAGACCACCATCCCCTGCAAAAACTTGTCCTGAAGAGCAGTCAGTAGAGTGTGTTTTATGTGGAGATACTTTTGGTAAGACCTGGCGAGAATTGGGTTCAGTGCAATTTCTGTAGCGGATGGGCACATGCTCTCTGCTCGGATTATAAAACGAGAGTTTATATTTACGACTATTGCAAGGCTGATGTACTTAGTAAGAGAAAATAAGTAGATTTGTATTTTAAAAATATGTTTTAATACCCACTTACCTACCTTATATTATTCGAAATGATGTTTGTTTACATTAGAATAGGTAGGCAGAAGCGGTTTTCTATTTTTTAATATGATACTTTTATAGGCTGTTCATAATAAAAAAATATAAAAAGTTTTTTCGATTATTATTCTTATTTGCGCCTTCATGTATATATGATTCTTTTTGCCCGACTTGGTGATTCGTTTTACCCATATGGGTCGGGCAAAAGGAATCGAAGGCATTCTTCCATTTTCATTAAAATATCTTTTTCTTTATTGCGAAATAATTCAAAAAGTATTTTTGATATTATACTTAGATTGTTGATAGATATCATAATCTTTGTTATTTATATAAATTCCAAAAATTGGCTTCAGCAAGCGACCTCAAACTAAAGTGATCCTTGCTGGCCGCCTTTCCCCTATTTGGTTATATTTAAACATAACCAACCACCAAATAAACTGTAGATTTTGTGACCGAATGCTCTATATAGCCAAAACATTACAACTCTCAGAAAGTATTAGTAATGCTAACTAACGCAGCTATATAAATGCGAAAATGAGGATAGATCTTAACCGAATAGCATAGACAATAAGACATAGTTTCTCTTTAACAGTATCAATTCAATTTTCGTTTAACGAGGTAATAACGAATGCGATTTTTTTTTTTTTTGTAAAAGGGCCTACTTGGAGACATGTTCAGAGAAGCTCTGCCAGATATACATTTACCTCCTGAACTAGTTGTCACAAGATGGAATACTTGATAAGACGCTGTAGCTAATTATAATAAACAAATTTTATAAATGTATCATTATACACGTGTATATAAAAACATTTTTTCTGATCTATTATATTACTGTTCTGTAACGAAATATTGTGTTGTAGCTACAGCTTTTTTTTTCATTCTCTCCGTTAATTATTATCACAAACTCTTGCTATATGATTATTTGTATCATATAGCAAAAGTGATAAAATTAAATTAAGAAAAAAAAACAGGACAATTTTTGTATTTAATTTTTTGACATGAAACCCTTTACTGTCACTAACACCCCTTCGCGCAAGCAAGTACCCTCTTAGAATATTAAATGGAAACATAGGTCAAATGCTATACCATTAGAAGGCTCTCAATCGTGATATCGGTGGTATTCTTTTTTCTCATTAACCAATTCGTAATCAGAATATTTGTGTCAAGTTATGTGTAATTCTCCCAATATTTTTAAAATTCATGCATTTTCGAACAGTAGCCAAAGGACATATAGTACGTGAATATACTTATGTTCAATAGACAATCAGAGCCACATAAGTGTACAATTGCTGTGCTCCAATACAAAAGTAGCTCCTTTGAAGACCGCAACTAAACCGAGGCCGTGATCGTAAACTAGATCTATGCTCTGTTTTAATTATGATCAAACTTGTTTCGAATTTAAAAACCATTCTAGATATTTCAATCACAAATATTATCTATTGAACTGACTCCAAGATAACGATATGGATCTATACACAACATCATCTTTTATATACTCGTACGTTTATCAGCAACCGTGTGTCTCGAATTCAGACCCTTTGCAGTTATATTAGGTGGAAATACGAGTATGTTTTAACTAAAGACAATCCAGCCGACATTATAACTAGAGAAGTCGCTTTAGTTAGACAATATGTGCAGTTTGAGCTTAATTTTACATTATGGTGAGGTTCAGATATTCTCATTAATCCATCCAATACTTGGCCCAATGATCAGATAGGTTATACTTCCTATAAATCCATAGATTAAGGTAATACTCACATGTTGTATCAATGAAGTAGTTTACATCGATATTTCCATTTGCAAAATATTCAAGTATGGGAAAAGTGCACCGAATCATGGCCTATTGTATTCGTTTTAAAAAAAAGACTGCCGTACTTCTTCTGATAAGCGCATCACTTGCTCACTAACAAACGAATAAATTTAAGTCTTTAAATTCTCTTGAAAGATGGTCTCAACGAGAAAACTCCATTTGTGACTTCAAACTTGACAACATTTATACAATTTCATTAGGAAAACAATTGCCCAAAAATAGTAAGCTTTTTTCTCTAACACCGTTTTTAGACAACTTTGATGGATTCCTTCGAGCCTGTGGCAAATTAATGAACTCTCTTTTCGGCCATGACAGAAATTCTTCCCATCATTATTTCATCTGAACACCATTTCACAGAGTCCCTTTTCAAAGAAGGACATGCCCGTCTTCTTCATGAATCTAAGCAAATTTTAAGTTCTATTAGAGAACATTTCTGACCGATTGGAGGTCAAAGTTTGTCAAAACAAATGTCAGAAACTGCGTTACTTCTTTTAAAGTCCGTCTTAGAAATCTTCAAAATATTCTTGTACGCTTATCGGCAGATCAAGTGACACCCCAACCACCATTCACAGTAGTTGGAACCGACTACTGCGGTCCTTTTATGATCAAGGAAGGAAAGGGTCGAAGTTAAAATTACCGAAGTGCTACGTGTGCCTCGTTGTATGTTTCATCGCAAAAGCGGTGCACCTTGAACCAGTAATCGACTTAAATTCCGAGTCTTTCATACTGTGCTTGCGCTGTTTCGCTTCTCGCCGAGGAATTCCGTCAAAATTTTATTCGGATTTTATTCGGAAAATTTACTGTCGCAAAACCAAGATAAACTTATAGCAGCCTTTGCAAACGAAAGTTTTAATTGAGTATTTGTACCTGCTTATTTTTCTAGTACAGGTGGAATCTGGAAAGCGGAAATAAAATCATCAAAATTTAATCTAAAAAGGGTTATCCGAAATGCAACGTTAACCTACAAACATTTTTATAATGTGTTAACTCAAATAAAAGGAATTTTAAGCCCTCAGCCTCTAACCCCATTATCCAACCAGGCTGACGATTTCTCACACTTAACATCTTCCCATTACCTTATTGGAAAATCAATTACAACTGTATCTAATCTAGATGTATAGCATAATCCAGAACCTAGGTTGTCTGCACCCAGCAAATTACTGGCTTTTTAGTCTATCTGGGCCAAAGATACATTTCAGAGCTACAATGTGGATCTAAATAGAATGTCGAATGCCAAAATGTCAAAATTGGAACCAACACCTCCAGCTAATTTTTCGTTTTTTTCTCTCTAGGCCAAAGAATATATTTTAGGCTACAATGTAGAGCTAAGTGGAAGGTCCAATATCAAAATGCCAAAATTGGATCCCTAGCCCTCCTTAAGGATTATAATCTTACACTAACCAAATAGAGACTTGGATGAATAATTCAATTACATCACGGTCCGAATAATTTCGTTCGTATCGTAACCATTTCCACTTCATCAGAAACTACCAAACGAACTATCTCCAAAATATGTTCTCTGCCTTTAGAAGCTGATACCAAGGTCCCCCACTAACAATACTGTGTAGTAATTTGTCTTCAGTATTACCGCGCAATTTATGACTATTGTCGTGCGTGCCCCAATAAGGAACATGTTTTAGTTTTAGTTTTTATGTATTATTATTACATACTATTTGAAACTCCTCTATTTCATTATGTCTTTTCAACGGGGGGAGTATGTGAAAAAATATTGGTATATTTTATAGAATCTATAATGCGTGCACAACGTCTAAGCCCCCTTACAACGGCAACCTGTTTCTAAGGGAGAAAACGTTTACAACCCTCGATCAAGATAAGACGTTGCATCTTTCACTTTCAATATTTCACAATAAATAAGGTCTTTCGATTTCTAAGTGTGCATTATTATTCCAAAAATAAAAATCAACAAATTGTATTAGATGAATATGTCCTGCAAAAATTACTTTTATTATATATTGAAGTAGAAATGGGTAAATTAACTATTTATGCAATAATTTATAATATATACAGTGTGCACCTGGATGAGGTACCACATTTTTGTAAACTTTCTTATCCTTAAATTTATCGGGAATAAATCATGCTTTATAATAGTTTTGATTATTTATGATCAGTAGTCATATCTGTGATAAAATATACAGGATATTAAATAATAAGTTTAAAAAAAAACCTGACTTCAAAAAAACTAACTTAATTAAAAAGCAAGAAATAAATGTTTTCTACAAAAATTTAATACTTATTTATTGTTCCGTTTAATGCATTTAAGAAATTATTGTTTATTATGTAATTATAATTAATTGTTTTATACAATTTTGACGTCGATGTCAAGTAAAACAAAAAAATATATACTTTGCTACTATAATGAGTTTACATTTAAAATTCCATAAAAAATAAGGAGTTCCGTTGTATATCTTCGAAGTCCAAGGTCCAATACCTATACGAATTGAGAACCTCTGTCTTTTTTGAAGTCAGTTAAAAATTAAAAATGTGTAAAATTTTAATTTAAAATATGGGATTTAATAAAAAAAAGGGATAATATTCACATTTCATAGAAAATACACCCTACTATTTTGTAAACTTGTAACTTTATGAACACAAATATAATAGAAAAAACTATTCAACTTTTAATTTATATATAAATTAAATAATTTCCTCAAAACGAAATATACCTTAAAAAGTAAAAACTGTTGGAATATTACATTCAACAATAATTATTTTAGGTTTAAAAATAGTCTTCATGCGGTGCCTGAAATTAAACATAAACATTGGGTCAGCATTTATGAGTTCGGGTAACTCAATATCGAATGTTTAACTGTTCAAATGTCGTTGAAATAAAAATTGATTATTTAGCAAGTCAGTCTGAAAGATTATACGTTAGAATACACATCTTAATTTCTTTGTACGTAATTTAGTTGTTATACAGGGTATCAATAAACTCGTATTGTCCTCAAATTGTATCTTTAATTATTTATTCTCCCAAGTACTTCGAACAGGTTATGGGCCCAGGTGCGTCGCGTAAGCTCACTTGTAAGGGAGAATAATTAAAAGGTACATCGCGAGTGATAACTATTGTTGTATAGACAACTGGAAAATGGCGGAAAGTGCTAAGTATAACATCGAAAAGTTGAACGGGCAAAACTACCAGTCCTGGAACTATTTAGTGAAAATGTTATTAATAAATGCGGATTTATGGGATGTAGTTTCGACTGAATTATCAACACCGGAGGAACGAAACGGTACCTGGCAGAAGAAAAATGACAAGGCCTTATCAACCATAGCCTTACTTGTCGATGTTAGTCAACTAGTGCATATCAGAAATAAGGAATACGCGCATGATGCGTGGGAAGCACTAAAGGAGTATCATCAAAAATCGAGTTTATCTAGCATGGTTTTTCTGTTAAAGCAAATTTGCAGGCTATCGCTAGATGAGAATGGTGATATGGAAGCACACATAAGTTCATTCTTGGAATTATTGAATAAACTGGCCGCTTTAGGGGAAGAAATTAAGGACAGGTTTGCGGCAGGCATTTTGCTGGGAAGTCTTCCAGACTCATACAGTTTTTTAATCACAGCGCTGGAAAGTAAGTCATCGAGTGAATTCACGCTTGAATTCGTAAAAAGTAAATTAATCGATGAGTACAGGAGGCGTCAAGGAGCTTTGAAAAGTCAAAACGAGTCAGCCATGAAATCAGTATATAATAAAAGGATCCAAAGTAATCAAACTGCAAGTACAGATGTAAAGCAATGTTACTTTTGCAACAGGAAAGGTCATTTTAAACGGGACTGTTTCAAGTATAAAGCGTTTAAAAGAGAAAAGGCCAATAAAGTTACTGAAATTAATACTGGTGACAGTGATGAAGCGTGTCTTATGGTAAATTCAAGTTCAACTGACGTAAACAGGGATTCTGCTTCGTGGTATGTGGATTCAGGAGCTTCGAGTCACATGGTAAACTACAAAGAATTTTATACCCAATTTGACGGTAGCAGAAAAGGCGTTGTGAGGTTAGCGGAGAAAGGGCAACACTCCAAGGTTCAGGGTATAGGAACAGGATTCATCAAGTGCGCGAATAGTGCGGGAGTGAATAAGCTAAAAATCGACGACGTGTTGTATGTTCCGGACTTAGATTCAAATTTACTTTCTGTGAAAAAGTTAACTAGTGCGGGGTATAACGTGCAGTTCGACAACAATAACTGTAAAATTGTCTCAGGCGGAAAAGTGATTGCGAGTGCGAGGCCGGCGCCCGACTTGTACAAGCTGTCAACTGTAGAACAGGCACTGAGCATCGTGAATGAACACTCCAGCAACTGTCAGCATACGTGGCATCGACGTTTTGGGCACAGGGACATAGAAGCAGTCAAGCGCTTGATGGAAAGAAAAATGGCAATCGGGATTAATATTAAGGATTGTAGGATTAGGGAAACTTGCAACTGCTGTGTAAAAGGTAAAATTATTCGTAAGAGTTTCCCGAAATTTTCTCAAAGCAACACATTTAATATACTTGACTTAATACATACAGATGTTTGCGGTCCCATGAAGACTGTTACTCCAGGGGGTAAACGGTACATTCTTACTTTAATAGACGATTTCTCAAGATACACAACTGTGTATTTACTGAAACATAAGAATGAAACTGAAAAATATATTAAAGAGTTTATCGAGTTAATGAGTAATCAGTCAGGCAGGGTACCAAAGGTTATTAGGTCAGATAGGGGTGGCGAGTACGTAAATAATGCGTTAAGGGAATATTTAAGCGGTAAGGGCATAAAGATACAGTACACGGCGGGGTACTCTCCAGAGCAAAACGGTGTTGCAGAGAGAAAGAACAGGTCGCTAGTCGAAATGGCTAGGTGCATGTTAATCGATGCGAATTTACCAAAGAAATTTTGGGGGGGAAGCAGTTGTTACAGCCAATTATCTGCAAAATCGACTACCTACTCAGTTAAAACAGAAAACACCGTTTGAGTTGTGGCATAAAGTCAAACCTGATGTGTCGAATTTGCAAATATTTGGATCTAAAGTGTATAGTCATATTCCAAAGGAACAAATTAAAAATAAATTTGATAAAAAGGCAGAATCACTAATTTTCGTAGGATATTCTGATGAATCTAAAGCATATAGATTGTTAGATTTAGATACAGGGCGTATAAAAATTAGCCGTAGTGCGATATTTCCTGAAAGAAATATTCGTGTTAAAGAAAAAAAGATAAAAGATGAAGAAGTGACTATTGAGATCAAAAAGGAGCAAGAAAGAACGGAGCCAAATGACACTGGGAGACATGAGGCCGCAGATTTCGAAAAAACTGAAGAACTAGAAGAAGCTACGGAGGAATTTAATGTATATGAAAGTTCAGGTACAGAACAATCTTGTGGCAGCGATAACGGCTATCAACCAAGTGAAGAGTTCTACATAGAGCACGGAGGTGATCGTAGATCAAATAGAATAAATAAAGGAGTTCCACCTGAGCGCTACACAGCAAAGTTAGTTGAACTTCGGGAAATAGAACCTAAAACATTTAAAGAAGCTCTTGCCAGCAGTGATAGCGAAAAATGGAGGAAAGCTATTGAAGAAGAAATGAAATCTTTGAAGAATAACGAAGTATGGGATTTAGTACTTACACCGGAAGACAAAAACATCATATCTTGTAAATGGGTGTTTAAGCTAAAGACAGGTGAAGATAAGATCTCGAACAAGTACAAGGCACGATTGGTAGCGAGAGGTTTTAGTCAGAAATTCGGTGTGGATTACGATGAAGTGTTTGCGCCTGTAGTGCGGCAAGCAACTCTTCGAATATTGTTAACAGAGGCATGGAATCAAAAACTAATAATAAAACATCTAGATGCAAAAGCAGCATTCTTAAATGGAGAACTAACAGAAGAAATTTACATGGAACAACCCGAAGGATTTGAAGAAAGAAACAAAAATTTTGTTTGCAAATTGAAAAAGAGTTTGTACGGGTTAAAACAATCTGCTAGAACTTGGAACCAAAAACTTGATGAAGTATTGACAAGCGATAAGTTTCGTAAAAGTAATATAGATGCATGTTTGTATATTAAGGTTATTGATGATCAAAAGGTTTACATAATAATATACGTAGATGATATATTGATTGCAGCAAGAAATATCGGAATTATCGACTTGTGTGCAGAAAAACTTGTGCGTCATTTCGAAATAACAAGTTTGGGGTTACTGAAAAATTATTTAGGCACAAAGATTGCAAGAAACGATCAAGGAATATACAGTTTAAATCAAGCAGAGTATATAGACAAGCTATTGCATAAGTTTGGAATGAGAGATTCAAAAGAATCAAATATACCATTGGATGTTGGATATTATAAACTTAACGGACGGGAGCCTATGAAGAACAGTGAAAAGTATCAACAAATTATTGGAGGATTATTGTATATTGCAGTGAATACGAGACCAGATATATTAGCTAGTGTAACCATATTAAGTCAACGCAACAAAAATCAGAGAGAAGTAGATTGGAATGAAGCAAAAAGGGTGTTGAGATATTTAAAGAAAACAAAACACAAAAGGCTAATATTAGGAGAACACAGTACAGATAATGTATTATATGGGTATGCAGACGCCGATTGGGCGGAAAATAAAGAGGATAGAAAGTCAAATAGTGGATACATATTTATGTTTCGGGGTGCACCTATTAATTGGGGATGCAGAAAGCAGAGTTGCGTATCACTATCATCGACCGAAGCTGAATACATAGCACTGGCCGAAGGATGCCAAGAGGCAATCTGGTTAAAGCAGGCGATAAAGGAGTTTACGAATTTAGAACCGAAAGTGGTTATGTACGAAGATAATCAAAGCTGTTTAAAGCAGCTAGCAAACCATAAATTTAGCAATCGAACGAAGCATATTGATACAAAGTATCATTTTTTAAAAGAATTGTATGAAAATCAGGTTATTGTATTCGAGTATTGTCCGACTGAAAAAATGATAGCTGATATGTTAACCGAGCCGCTAAATAAAGTAAAGCTAGAACATTTAAGTACCAAGGGTGGTCTGGTTGACTGATTGAAAAATAATTATAGTTGCGAGGGGGTGTTGGAATATTACATTCAACAATAATTATTTTAGGTTTAAAAATAGTCTTCATGCGGTGCCTGAAATTAAACATAAACATTGGGTCAGCATTTATGAGTTCGGGTAACTCAATATCGAATGTTTAACTGTTCAAATATCGTTGAAATAAAAATTGATTATTTAGCAAGTCAGTCTGAAAGATTATACGTTAGAATACACATCTTAATTTCTTTGTACGTAATTTAGTTGTTATACAGGGTATCAATAAACTCGTATTGTCCTCAAATTGTATCTTTAATTATTTATTCTCCCAAGTACTTCGAACAAAAACAAATTAAATAAACAGTTTTAAAACCTTAAAACGGACTTTTCTGCACATAGAATAACTCTATCTCGAAATTGAGTGCCCAAGAAAAACCAACACATAAATGCAGAATATGTGTTTTATGCGACAGTTTTACCTTTTTCAAATAGTTCACCCTTGTGCTTTCTCATGACCCATGACCAGGGTGGGGTGTGTCCTATCTACCTCAAAATCAATAGGTGTCGTCTGGGAGACGTTCCCGATCAGAATTAGTCAAAACCCGATCGATGCGACACGATTTAGTTGAGTTATCGTGCTAAAAAAGAAAAATTTCTCAAATAGACCCAAGGGAGGGGGTGATGTGTATTATCCACCTCAAAATCAATAGATGTCGTCTGGGAGACGTCCCCGATCACAATCAGTCAAAACCCGATCGATGCGACACGATTTAGTTGAGTTATCGTGCTAACAAGAATAAATGCCGACGACAACGACGACAACGGTGACAACAACGACACACATACAGCAAAGAAATTTTAAAATCCATTTTTTTTTTGGTTTTTAGGCCGAAAAACGAAAAATAAACTCAAAAAAAATTTTGTTTTTTCACTTTTTCTTGACACGATTAAATTACTTTTCCCCTTATAGTGGAGTGCGGGAAAGTAAAAACTCTTTAATAGCTGTCAAGAATGAGTACTTGATTGCACCTATACACGAGACATTTATAAAAAGGTTACATTGGGTTAATAAGAGTTAATAAAAATATGTATTACTTGTAAATCTGCAAGTTGAATTGCAACTTGCTTTGCATGTGTAAACTAATACAGGCCCCTAGGCTGACTATTTCCAGTTCAAGTTTACTATATTTTACTTTCATGTTTTTCGTGTCGTGAGTAAACAAACCATGTCTCAATAATTTACTTAAATATAAAGTAAGAGTTGAATCCTTTTTTATAATTTTAGTCTTAATAAAATAAAATAGACATAATCGCGGTCTTTTTTCTGTGAAATGTGATCATTGTCCGATTTTTTTATTTTTATTAAATACTGTCTCCAAGAAAAATAAAAAATACTGTGGTTAAGTAAAAGTTTGCACTTTTTTAACACCCTGTATATCCTATCATGAATCTGACAACTACTCGACTCGACTAACGAACAACTTTTTCTCGAAAAACAAACAATAAGAAACTTTACAAGAGTGGTGGGTGAAGCCCCCATCCTGGGACGTGTTATATAACATTTTTATTTTATGTGATATCAGTTATGATGATTTAAGAAATATAATTAATTTGTATTCTTTATTATATTTGTAAATATATAATTTGTATATAGTTATATTCAAACATGAATAGAAATCTGTATTTAGTAATTAATTTTAAATTTAACCATTTTAAGTTTCTGTTGGGAAATAAACTTTCTGTTGGAAATAAACATTATTATTGTTATTATTTATAGTAAGTAAAAACTGCAGCACAATTAGCCTTTAGTAATTGAAACTAATAATACAAAATATTACATTTAAATGCTCGAATCAAAATGTTCACATTACCTGAAGTGTTAAGAAATGTTATGAATCTGTATTCTTACTTACCATTTTTTGTTCTCCCTATACTATACATATTCGTACGCACGTTTTTAGTCGTTCTGTTAAAATTTATTAGCACTTTCTCCAATTCTTTGTTGGTGTGATACTTAAACTGAAGTGAGTCCGTTAATAATATGAATAGACATAAAATAGAGAACTGAAGTAGTAACATTTTTTTCATCAGGCACATTTTTACAGCTATTGTATGCTTGTAACATACTAACGAATACGGATAATGTCGAACTGTTTTCACTATCTTTGTTAGCGGTGCGGTTAGTAAAACTTTGTTTATAATAAAGTGGTGCTTAGCTGCTAAAGTCGCTGTTGTTTATCCCTACCAATAAACTGGGATTTTTATTCAATTTTTAAAACATTTAGTTTCCGTAAATATTATACTTATCTCGCTTTCAAGCTTTACAATACGTTACACCGAATCCGCAGAAACATGCGGCTATATAAAAATAAATAAATGGAAAATGTTTTCCTATATCAACTGTTCACGTTTAACTGAAGTGGACGCGCCTTGAAGGAATACTGAAATTTTATTCGATTCACAATTTCAAATTCAGTGCAATATTTTTCTTAGAAAATCTAATTTTGCTTAATTCCATTTCACTCTTATTGGTTTGAATAAACAATATCACAGGGAAAATAGTACTTTAAAATAATACCTGGAAAATAACATACTATGTTCTGTAGTGTATAAACAGACACAGATTTTTCTTCTTATAATCTGAGGTACAATTCTTCCTACATATTTAATTCTATAAATCAATTGATGGTTTTTGTTAATTTATGAAGAATGGATTAGTTTATGGAATCACCTCCAGACACTATTCTGAAAACACTTTTATATCTCAGTTGCGATGTCATCACAGTTTTTTCTTAAATGGCACTCACCACTATCTCTTCAACACAAAACAAATTCCTGAAAGTATTTTTAATACAACTATGTCCCATGTTAGGGATTTTCTATTTACTGTTTAAATATAAAATAGAGTTTTTTTTGAGCAAAATGCAAATAATGGAAATATGACTTTATTTTTAAGAGAACTTTTAAAGTCATTCAAAATATCTTCCAATGAGAATCTAAAGTTTCTTATCATGCCTTGAAGTACTGAATTCAATGTTCAATAATTTCTGGATCGGTATTTCGGATTTCCATTCGAATTTGTTGTCAAATTCTTAGGCGTAACGTATTTGTGTAATTGATTTAGTATTTTTATAGTATTACATTTGTGTTGTATAAAACCTAACAGTTTTGGGGAATTAGGGGGTTGAACTCATCTGAATAAAGATAAAAAAAATGTTTGAAATCATACAACTCTACTGTTCCTTTTTAAAATTGAACTAAATAAATTACGCCTATAAAAAATTATTTGTATATCGGTGAAAATAAATAACTGAATACTTTCATGAAATTGAAGACAAATAATTGTTGTTACAATACTTAGTTAACTACCTGTATATATATTGGCTTGCATCGGGGCACAGCCATCTAAATACAGTATTGTACAATATATTTTCAGGTTGTCATCAAAAATAAGAAATTGTTGAAAATGGATGCGACAATAATTAAAATATACAATAAAAAATTAAGGTCTCAAGTGGGAATCTTGCGGGACGTCTGACGAGTGTATAAGTGTTCTCAGAAATCAATTGAGTCATGCCACAAACTGGAGTCTATTTTTTTATATAAGACTGGATACATCGCAAAATAACTCCATTTACACCAACATTAGCAAGTCCATGAATGCATTGGTGGACTTGACATTCGAATGGCTTACTGAAATCCTTGTAGATAGAATCTAGGTATTTGACGTTCAACATCCAGAGTGTTCCGAATATTCGAATAATTTGGCAATTGCTGATATTTTACTAATAGAGGGATAACTATTATCTTTTTGATCAGATTTGTGTACTGGGATAACTTTTGCTTTTCTCTAATATACTGAAAATATTGTTAGAGAGATGAAAATAGAAATAAGGAAAGAGATTAGTTGAAAAATAATGTAAGTGAAACATACAAGTCTAAATTAAAATAACACATTTTTAAGACAATACTAAAGATACTGTCAGGATCAAAACATTTTACTGCATCCAAATTTTATAGTGCGTGTAAAACTTTTTCTCCACACAAATGTATGAAACTAATATTATTTCGTGGGTAACTATTATGTTCTAAATAATAAATATCAATATTATTTTATCCAAAAACGCTTTCAAGAAATCTTCCAAAGTTTTCCTCCTCTAGTTTTGTCACCCCTGACAGAAGTACCTTTAAAATGCATTTCACAGGAGATTTTACCATTCTGCTCTCTTTTACTAATAAGATGCTGAAAACATTTAGAGTTTAATTATACTTCATTTTCCATATAAAAAAAATTGCAAAGATACGAAAATTATACATCCCATATCCTTTTACCCATCACATCACCCACAATTACATTATTTGTAATACAAAGTTACATAGTTATATGATTATGTAACTTTGTGGTTATTTTTGTGATAATATTTAAAATTTCTTAATCAACTTCTTAATCAATTATTTGTAATACAAAGTTACATATTTATATGGTTATGTAACTTTGTGGTTATTTTTGTGATAATATTTAAAATTTCTTAATCTTAATTATTGGATATAAAGTTCCCGTATTACCATAGGAAGTACGTAACAGTATCAGACAGATATTTTTATGTTGTTCTTTTTTTAAGAAAACAAAAATATTCTACTAACGTTAACGGCATACACACCATTATAGACTCAAGCTGTTTGTACTGCAGCTGCAGACTTTTCACATTTAGTTAGTAAGGATTATCAGTAAGCTAATGATGAATATAACAACTAGTTATATAGTCAAGTCGCTAATTTATATTCACGAAAACATAACATTGTCGACAATATTATTTCCAATTTCTGTAGTAAATGTATTTTGTATTTAATATGTCATCAAAATACATTATTATATATGGTGAAATGTTACATCACACTACAGGGTAGTATAGAAGAGTGGTCCATATTCTATCCTTTTATTTTCCAGAGTATGTTCCCTCAAGTTTGGAACACATATATGAACACATGTATGATACAAAAAACTAAATCAAAAGACCAACAATACCCTGTGGTTCGACCAATTACTTTTAGTTTAGTTTGAATTGTAGAGGAAGGAAAAATTTTTTCAACATTTACCACAACATACCAAGTTTACCACAATAAAACCCTACTATCAACATGTAGTGAAAGATCATATTCTGCCAATAATCCAGTAAAGTGTTACAATACTGTTAATATTCCCTCACAAAATAAATTACTGCCCCTGCTTCTTTATTTACGTGAGAATAGTGTATTGGTTTCCAAAATATGCAGTCCACATATTTGGGAAATATTTTTATATAAAGAAAAATTAATTTTTTATGAGGAAGAACAGCTAAGATGGTTTTCTCATCACTCCGGCCGTTATTCTCATCACTCTCGTTATTTATGGTTCGATTTTAAAAACTAAAAAACACAAAATCAGTGTAAACATATTATAATCTGGCATACAGTAATTTTTCTTTTAATAGACTTCAAATTAATCTACACAGATAGTCAATTTTTTTACTAGAAATTATTACAGGGTTTTCTCTTTCGAAATCCAAAGGTGTATTGCAGGATTATATTTCAGCGTGTAATTTTAAGGAGATAAATGAAATGTTGAATACTCGATGTTTCCTAAAGTTCCTTGTCTTAAGGGACACAGTTTAACAAGGTTAGTTGCAGCTTGACCACTATTATTAGCTATATAGGAAGATAAGAGTTTATTAAAGAACATTTTACACAAATGAAAACTTATTGAAAGGGAGTCTTACACAAATTTGTCTTACAACCAACGCGACGGTAGTATGTCAGTTCTATCTTGATATAATTTCATTTAAAATTAACAAAGAAAAAATGTTTCCTGTCCTCCACCTGCCTCTCATAGCCAATGTTAATTTTTGTTAGTTCCATAACGGAACAAAGACTCATTGGATTTCACCTCACCCTAATTATTTTTTGACATTCGAGTCACTTGAGAAATACTTTGGATGTGCTATTTTAATAACGAAAAATATCAGTTCAATATAAATAATTATACTGAACTACAGATATAACCGGAAACAACGATGATTTGGAAAGAACTACTTAAGTAGATTATAACTAAGAGATAGGAAGACGACCGAAATAGAATTGACGTAAATTAGGACTTTCTTCGAGGACCCAACTTCCTATGAGGGTATTCTAATCAAACAAGCTTGGGATTGGTAGAGATCTTGAAGCCTCTGTACTTCGACCAATAATATTGATTTTTTTCACCTTTATTTTTATGGGGGCAAGATTCCACTTAACCACCTAACGAAGTCTTCGGTGTACCATCTGTGCAGATGTCAACTGTAAATAACTGTCCTTATTTGAATGATCAAATACAAAACTATATAATAGCTTATATTAACAATTAATTACAAATATGATTATTTCTATTACAAACTTGACTAATGTCCTCCGCCACGTGTCATGCCGTTTACAAGATCTATATTTACTACACGGCTGTTTTCGTGTGTATTTCATGAAATTTTTAGGTCGATGTACGAAATGCTTTTCGTTCGAATTTCGGCATTTTGACAAAATCAACACAGTAAGGCACATAAATAATAAGAACCTAAATATGTCGATAAATAAATCGATATCGTTTTATCTGATTATCGTGAGTATAGATATTGATTATCTTAAATAAAAATAGGCTGATTCGTTTTGAGACTATCATAGGGTTCGAGGCACTACTTATTAGGTGGTGCTTAGGGTATATAGATTATCACTCACGAGTTCTGAGGCTGTGCGATGATGGCAAAATTTCGATATGAGCCATCAAAATCATCAGAAGGTTTATGTATGTTTTTGTTCATAGCCATTGATTAGTAGCTGGTAAAAGAAATGAAGACGATATCAGGAAAGTAGCAAACATTTCTATTTACTAAACGGCTGTTTTCGTGCATGTGTCCGAAATTTTTAGGTCGATGTACGGTAATGCTTTTCGTTAGAATTTCGGCATTTTGACAAAATCAATATAGTAAATCGACCCTTGCGAACAACGTAGTAACTTTTATTTTTTGATCCGAAGCCTCTAAAGGCATGCTGCGGAGGTGTCTTCGATAGGAGCGAGGGGCGGCGCAATATTATTGCTATTTGCTTACTCGTTGATGTCTATTAAATGTTTCAGTAATAATGACATTGGATACCGAGTTCACTAAGTACAGGTTTACTTATAATGAACACGATGATCTTTAACCCATGTTTAGACAATATAACAAATAATAAATGTCCTACCCTAGTCCAATTTTACTTGTCGCCTGTATTTTTACTGTGGCAAGGTTTTAGCTTAAAGCTATTCTTCTACCTAACCCCCGACATTCACACAAACACATACAAGACACTCAGCCGACCTAGGAACTGGAAAAAATACTACCCAACCGTACTGAATAACTAGTGTACAAGTGTTTATTACTGAATAAATGTTTATTACATTGATGATAGACGATACACATATTTCTTGCAATTCTAATCTTGCAATTTTTACTTTTATGTTTATCCTATAATGCATTTATTATGCCCATAGTTATGAGGTTTATACTTCTTTTTAACCGACTTTAAAAAAGGCGAATGTTCTTAATTCGTCTGTGTATATATTTTATTTATGTATGTTCGGGTATCAGTGTTTTGTTTATGGACCGATTTTAATTATTATTTTCGCGTTGGGTTCAGTATAGCTCCAAGGTGGTCCCATCTTGATTTCATTGGTATTGGACCTTGGATTTCGAAGATACACAACGGAACTACTTATTCAAGTAGCCGTCGTTTTTTCATTCGTAAAGCATCCCTAGTAGGTCTACCGATCACTTAAAATACAATTTTAGGTGATGGATGATTTAAATAATAAGTTTAAGAAAACCGACTTCAAAAAAGAAAAACTAACAACTAAAAAGCAAGAAATAAATGTTTTCTACAAGAATTTAATACTTATTGGTTGTTCCGTTTAATGTAATTAGGAAATTATTGTTTATTATAATAATTATTAATCGTTTTATATAATTTTGAAGTCGGTGCCATACAATATTAGTAATGCGAATGCCGGCCCTCGGCAATTTCTAATGTAAACTCGTTGTTATAGAAGCAAGGTATATATTTTTTTATGTTTTACTTGGCACTGACTTCAAAATTATATAAAACAATTAATAACAATTACATAATAAACAATAATTTCTTAATTACATTAAACGGAACAACAAATAAGTATTAAATTGTTGTAGAAAATATTTATTTCTTGTTTTTTAGTTAAGTTACTTTTTTAAGTCGTTTTTTTTAACTTATTATTTTTCACATAAATGGTTGAGTTTAGAATCCATGTTGTATAACACCTTTTTGTTTATTTAGATTCAAACTGTTTTCCAAGAAAATTAACATCCCATTAATCAATTATCTTAAGAAATCTAAAATAAACCAAAACATGACACAAGAAACTGGTAAATGCATTGTAATAGTTCATCCGATAGAAACAGTATATTTATTTCCTCATAACGGAAAAGTTACCAAGTCTACATTAACCAAAATACTTTTTACCCAAATATTTTAGCTGATATTAAAAATAAATAAACAAGATATCACAAAATTTGTGTTTAAGAAATAAGAATGTTGGTACCGAATTTTTGCAAACACGTGAGGTAAAAATAATTCATGATTGTGTTTATTCTAAAAGTTAAGAATTGTATAACATATTTAGTGAGTTCTGGAAAATTCGCAATCTATGTTTTTCGGTTATGGACATAAAAGTAGATTGGAAATTTTATTGTGATAATTTTCTAACAAAGCATATACACAAATACGATATTATCGTTTTCAGGTTTAAGATATAAGAAAAATAAATAAACAATAACGACTTTATCGTAGTCGACTTATCAGTTTTGGTTAGCTGATTAAATTACCGGATTTAAAACCACAACAGGAAAATTATTCATGAATACGCAGTAAATTATTATTTATTTAACAATATATTTTAGAACAACACTTCTAGTGAGCTTTGTGGACAGAATGGGCTTTAAATTAGTTGAACGTACTCAAATCCAAAGTCTCCAGACTAAACAAATGAATAATGGCAAAACATACTACATATTTACCAACCAAATTAAATTATATGGATGATAATGACACCACAATAATATTAATTGGATTTTAATCTACAAAAGAAACACATTTACTAACACGTCCAAATGAAAATGATATTATTAAATTACCAATTACAAATATATGTAGATATAAGAGATCATTAATATTACAGTACTGATTTTTGGATGAACCTACAATTAAGTACAATAATTGTGTGAAATTAGTTAATGCATTAAGCTATTTCAACATTAACATTTAAAATTAAGGATAGTAAATTAAATTTCACTGGGATCTATAAAGTTTCTTTTGAAGACCATTGCTTTAAATAAACAAGAAAAAAATATTTTATAAATTAAGCAGCTACATCTTCGGTTACAAGCAGCTACAAAACAGTTTAGCAGGTGTATATTATTATAGATTTTTAGATTGCTTTCTAAATCGTTTATAACAACAACCTGTGTAGAAATAGAAAGTGTGGCAAGAATGGCCATATAGCAAAACACTACCAGGAAGCAGAATACTTTATAACGTGTCAATCCGAGGGACATAATCATAATATGAACTCTTATGAATTCCCCCGTTACAAATAAATATACGGAGATAAAACATAAAGCAAGAAGAAGAAGAAGAAGTGAGTGTAACGCAATACGCATGAAGATGCTATAAACTAATTTGGAAAGGGGATGGGTGGGACATACCGTAGCGGACATAACAGATATTAGGCATAGGTATTGTGATAGTGGACCTAATTGAACGGTGATCAAAAAAGGCAATTTGGTATTAGATGTTCAAGGAGATATTCCTGTGGAGACCTTACTACCGGCATAAAAATATAGGAGTGATATTAATGGTTAAAAAAGAAGAATATCTGATACAAAAATCTAAAAGGTATCTGATACGAGAGAATACATTCCCGATTAGAGACTGAAGGAGAGTGTATTGAAACTAATGTATGGCGGAACTTAATCTGATCCTAGATAATAGGGGAAAGTATCCAAATTTCGTTAGATGGAAAAGTAAGTCATACATTGATATAACATACAAGATGGATCACCAACATATTTATTTTGAAGTAACTACCGAATACAACAAAGTACAAAAAAATGTAGCTAAAAAACCATTTATATCAGAATGATTTACCCAGAAACATTTAGGAATGAAATCGGTAGAAGGGGGGCAATTCGCATGGAAAATGTTTACTTAAATAAAGCAACAATTATTATTTCCGACACAGTAAAGATAAGCAGTGGAAATGCCCGAATGGAAATAAGTAAAAGAGCTCCGTATTGGCGGAAGCATGCGATTGAGGATAAAAGAAAAGACTGTAAACAAGTAAAAAGGATTGCCTCGTATGAGGAGTAACTAAAAAAAGATGTACGATGCCTCGAAAAACTTAGAAATCAAACACAAATATTACACGATTAATAAAGGCAAAAATTGTGTTTACAATTAAACGAACACATTTGGGTCAAAGCATACAAAATAGCGACAAAATAGACAAAAATAAAACACAAATATGCTACATAAACTCAGTTAGTTGATAAATAAACAGTTTTAAAACCTTAAGACGGACTTTTCCGCACGTAGAACATCTCTATCTAGAAATTGAGTGGCCGAGAAAAAATAAACCATCGCATTTTCTCATGACCCGTGGACAGGGTGGGGTGTGTCCTATCCACCTCAAACTCAATAGATGTCGTCTGGTAAATGTCCCTAATCAGAATCAGTCGAAGCTCGATTGATCCGACACGATTTAATTGAGTGATAGTGGTAACAAAAAAAAATTCTCAAATAGTCCACCATTGTACTTTATGGCCTATGAACATGGTAGAGTGTGTTCTATCCACCGCAAAATCAATGGGTGTCGTCTGGGAGACGTCCCCGATCAGAATCAGTCAAAACCTGATCGATCCGACACATTTGGCTGAGTTATCGTGCTAACAAGAATAAATGTCGACGACAACGACACACACAGCAAAAATTTTTTAAAAACCATTTTTTTTTTTGTTTTTAGGCTGAAAAATGAAAAATAATCCCAAAAAAAAATGTTGTTTCTTCACTTTTTCTTTATCCTGGAGTAGGTTGGAACCTTTGGTATGAAGATAACACTAACTGAGTTTTCCAAAAAACACCAAAACACTATACACTACACTCGACGCGCGTTTCGCCAACAAAATTGGCATCATCTGAAGATGATTAAAACTCTTTAAAATTCTCGAGTTTTAATCATCTCCAGATGATGCCAACTTTCTTGGCGAAACGCGCGTCGAGTGTAGTGTATAATGTTTTGGTGTATTGTGGAAAATCAGTTAGTGTTACTTTTTATTTACACGATTACATTACTTTTCCGCGTATAGTGGAGTGAGGAAAAGTAAAAATAGATTGCGGACTAACTATTTCCAAAATATGTAGTGGCTAGGAAATAGTGAAGTCATATACGAAACACCATTTTCAATAAAGGTTTTCAAAGATGCAGATAACAAAATAAGACTTGGGAAAGCACCAGGCCTAGATGGAATCCCCTCAGAAACCATAAAAATTGTAATAGTAGAAATTTCAGATATCCTGCTCAGAATCCTAAACGATCGACTAGAATCATAGAAATTTACAGAACAGTGGAAAGTTACTAACTGGTCATAATATGGAAACATGGAATATCCCTAGAGGACTCATTGTTACACAAACGATTATGCTCTTAAATGTTATCATCATTATCATCATCATCATCATGAGGTCATCAGTCCTAAGACTGGTTGGACGCTTGCACTCGTTCCCCCGGAACAGTCCTCACCCGGAGATCCGAACGGAGGACTATTTTACCTCCGGTGTTTTTTGCCTCAGGAGACGCCATCATTATTTGGGATAAGCCTTTCGTTAGCTGTTCTCAGGATTATAATGTGGTGGTTTCCTCTTGCCTTCCACATCGCAGTCGTGTGTGTCATAGCACCATACCAACCCCCACGGTTTCTGCCACTATGACTACTGAAAGAGCTGCTGCCCTCCTTCAGGGACTTGACTTAGTCTGGTTTTTCAATAAGGACCCCCCCACTATGGTTAAACCTATGGTACGGCTCCTTAAATCATTAAAACGCGCAAGCCGACCCACCCGTTCTAGTTTGCACTAGAACTTCGTCAAGGTGCAAGTCCTATCGGATCGGCTTAAATGTTATATGTAAAAAATATTAAAGTATGATTAAAAGGAAGGGGTATATATATTAAAAGATAATAATGAATTATCAAAGTAAAGGTAAAGGGCAAATCCACGGTAAATAACTTCCATTTTTCATAACCTCTACACATATCCCAATAATCTGTCTAAATCACGATTTAGATTATTGTCAAATCCATAATGCAGCTGTATTATAAATATCTATTATTATGCACAAAATAACTATAATATAATTTCTTAATTATTTCTATAATAATTCCTTTTATCCCTTACACACATCGTTTCCTTAATTTCCTTGATATATGAATATTAAATTATGTGGAAAAACAATTTCACCGTAGCTATGACATTGAAATGTATGTTATTATATTTCAATAATTTTATCAAAAAAGAGAACAACAAATAACATAAAGAACATAAATATATTGCACATCCGCTTTAATTTTTGATTTTCTAAAAACCATTTTTATAACTTTAAAAATGTTTTACATTTCTCTCTAAACTTAAGCAATGTAATTACACGAGTATTTCTGACAGTTTACATATTATATATTACTGATTTTTAGAATGACTGGTATTTCCAATGTTGCCACTACTGGTATGTAGAGCCGCTCGATTTGCTGACACGTGGGGACGGTTAGTCGATGAATCAGTTTCCACTCGATCGATTGATCTTCCCAGTAGTTGTTAAACATCAATTTAGTTGTGCACTGTGCATTTTGATACAAATGTCTTTGCGGTACAAAGTGCCAATTCATTAAGTGGAATGATGTTAATTTATTTCCAAAATGTGTAAAATACATATCGTATCTTATAATACGTATCTACAGATGCATATACAGATACATATCTGCTTTGCCCTGGAAAATTACAGTAACTATAGTTCCAAGAATTTGTTGTAGGGGAATTCTACATTAGTTATATAATAGAAAGTTATATAATCTACATACCAGACACTGAGAATCTAAATCAATTATTAGTCTCCATCATATATGATAAAAACCAAAATATTTGATATTATATGTTAATTTTTTAAAACAAAATAGAAATAATATATCCCCGGAAACTTGCAAGTTGTAATCATTAAGTAATAAGTTGAGATAGTTGGAATATAAGTAGAAAAGTTGCAAACACTATGTATAATCACTAAATCGTCAACTTCCTGCACTAGTTTTACGGAAAACAGTGCTGACAATAGTAAAAACCTTCATTAAGGTAGAGGATATAAATTATGTTAGCTTTCAATCAATACCATAGCATATTAGTCAATTATGTAATGGACTGTAATTAAACATAGATCTTCTTTCTTCTTATATGTAAGTAACTTATAAGTCGGAAATCGAGAAAGGAACCACCAAGCTGCCGAGCGGCTATCAAAGTAGTTCCCGAATAGCAAAGCTATTACATAATCGCTCTAGGAAACAACTACTCCTCGGGCTAAAGCCCCGGCAGGCGTTGAATTATACCCAGAAGCGATCCTCGACCCCTTTCTCGTGTTTCTGCACGATCAGATAAGGTTTCAAAAAATAAAACCGGCCACAGGAACTTTACAGACAGAGATCGTATCGATAAAGATGTATAGGCCATAAAGTTCATTCGGCATTTATCCTGAATCGGCGTACCGTATGCGGCACTGATGAGAACTAACAAGTTCGAAACAGCTGTATGTCGTTCGGTTCCGATCCGGGACAAATGTCGAATCCTACCTGTGGCCGGTTTTATTTTTTGAAACCTTATCTGCTCGTGCAGAAACACGAGAAAGGGGTCGAGGATCGCTTCTGGGTATAATTCAACGCCTGCCGGGGCTTTAGCCCGAGGAGTAGTTGTTTCCTAGAGCGATTATGTAATAGCTTTGCTATTCGGGAACTACTTTGATAGCCGCTCGGCGGCTTGGTGGTTCCTTTCTCGATTTCCGACTTATAAGTTACTGACAGAGATCGTATCGATAAAGATGTATAGGCCATAAAGTTCATTCGGCATTTGTCCTGAATCGGCGTACCGTATGCGGCACTGATGAGAACTAACAAGTTCGAAACAGCTGTATGTCGTTCGGTTCCGATCCGGGACAAATGTCGAATCCTACCTGTGGCCGGTTTTATTTTTTGAATTCTTATATGTAGATTATTCCACGTATTTTATTTGGATACGACACAGTAATGTCAAAAGGGACGTTGGCAATCAGAGAAAATGTTGAATTCTCGAGGTTTTCGAAATTGCTTGCTTTTCTTAAAAGACAATGTGGTAGCTATAAACCAAATAAATTTTGAATAGTTA
Organism: Rosalia funebris; assembly: GCA_037954035.1. NCBI lineage: Eukaryota > Metazoa > Arthropoda > Insecta > Coleoptera > Cerambycidae > Rosalia > Rosalia funebris. The sequence goes on along the minus strand of JAZFAV010000007.1, from coordinate 18,305,531 downwards.
TCAAACAAGAACTAGACTTCTTTCAGAAAGTCGCCAAACAACATATTTATTTTGGAGGGTAAATAATTTACTCTTATATAAATAATTGATGCGGGGTTACAAACTGGTTGTTTGAATCTTGTAAACTGTGGGCATTACGGGAGCCCGTCAATGGAACGAGTTAAAATTCACCCTTCATAATTTTCAAGATGTTGGTTCTTTTGTAATTGTAAATTTACCAGAAACCAAAACAGAAATACATAATACTTTTACCGTTACTAAAAATACGTGTTTTGGTGATGTTCTGCTACTCTTAAGAAAAACATATTTAACTGAGGCCTTTCTATGACCACTGTTATCTAGTTAACTATGTTTCTGGAAAATGTACTGAACAACCAATGGGTATAAGCATAATTGGTAATATGCCATTTTAAATTGCTACGCAGTAGTTGACCAATGTATCTTAGTATAGAGGATATGTGTTCAGAAGGACATCGGCAACATTATTGGATCATGCAAAAGGTAATAGAATAACCCTGACACACAACAGGGTTGAAAGTCGGTCCAAGTTGCCGAGTGATGTATTGAAAATCATATTTAAAGTAGAGTGGTTATTGCTAAAAAAAACTGTTGAAACGAATATTACAAAAGCCAATTCAGAAAATTTCCAATCTCTGCTCCAGGTATCATACTCGAAAATATTGTACAACCTTAAGAGTGATTTTAGAAGTTTTGCAATCTGTTTTGCAGTTTCATCTCTTGCATACTTCATCACTACGCATTTAAAAAATTAATGTAATTAATTTGTATAAATATAGTTTGTTTCAATCATGAAGTAGTCGATTTTATAATTATTGAAGATTATTTTATACACTAATAAAAAATCCCACTTTAGCAAAATCTAGCAGAAAATAAACAAAGTAAATAATATAGAGTGTCTCAGTTGGAACTATAACATTTGAATTGCTTGTCATTGGTGTTCTGTCAAAGATAGGGCGTCGATATTTAATGACTGTCATCTACAAATCATATGACGTCAACATATCAGGATAGCATTCTCCATTTACTATGATAGCATCACCAGCTTCATTTTCAAATAAGTATGGTTCAATTACTCCACCACTCAAAAACGCTCACCAAACCGTGCATCTCTGCGGATGCATTTTTTTTTTTTCGTGAACAGCATGTGGATTTTCAACACAACAAATTCGACAATTTTGTTTGCTTACGTATCCGTCAAGATGAAAATGTGCTTCATCGCTGAACAGAATATTGTTGTAAAAATCAGCATCACCTTCTTCCTTTTCTAATACCCAATAAATAACAAATGCATTTACCACGTTGTAAACTACCTGCAACTTTTAATTGTTGTGTCAACTGAATTTTATATGCTGATAGATGCAGATCTTTCTTTATATCCGATGCGTGGTGGCTCTTAACATGTTCAGTTGTTGTGCATAACGTCGAATTAATGTATTTGGATACTCCCTTACACTTTCTCTCATTGCAGCAATATTTTTATCTGACGGACCGAGGACGTATTCGTGTTGCTTTATCAATAACATAACTTCTTCATATTTCTGGATTATGTTACGAATTGTTAACTCTGTAGGTGCTTCATTTTGCCCTAATTTTGTGAGAATTTTTTTCTTAATGCAACTGTAATTGATAGCTCACTTTCAAAAGTTGTATACAAACTATTAGTTGTTAAACTGTTAATCTGCTGTGGCGTATTGATTTTATATGGTTCGTAGATGACAATCGTTAAATATTGACTGCCTATCTTTGACAGAGTACAAATGACGTGCAATTCAAATCCTACAGTTCCAACTGAGGCACCCTATACACCTACTTATTTTTCCTCCATTGTGCGACTTCGCTTAAAAAAAAGTTCAACAATTTTATTTTATATTTTTTATTTCAAATGCATAGAATACATAGTTAAATTACCTTTTGTTTTTAGAATTAAAAATGTTATTTTTTGGCAAACCCATCAAACGTATTAGAAGACTTTTAGGTAAAAGTCGAGTTGTATAAAAATATAACTTTAATTAAAATGAAACACACATGAAACAGTTAATTAAATATTAATATAAACATAAATATGTATTTAGAGTTTTGAGACTTTTGTGGTTGCCAAATTTTTGTGGCTGTTTACTTAGAGTTCAAATTAAACATGTTTTATAATTTTAAATCGTGATACATGTTTTTAGCGGTATTCCTAAACTATTAACGTTATGGCAAGATCATTACCAAAGTTTATACAATTTTAATTTTAGTTATTCTATCGCAATATGCGGGTTGCAAACCAATGAATTTATAGTATCTATTTTTAGTTCCATACGAGGTCATACGGTACCAGCATTTTTACAAAACAGGGACCAGCTTTCGCGAATGTGTATTTTTATTTTATCAATTGCGTGATGCCTAATAGTATAGGGTCTTTCAATAAGGACGCTTAATTTTTAAATCTAATGGAATATTTTATGGCATTAAGTATGAAATATAACGTGGTTCAAATATCCGCCGAGGCTTTGCTTGGTGGCACGTATGTGGCAAGTCTGATTTTTTATGACTTTGTTGTATAAATCTGGCTGAATTTCCTGGATGGAGTTCGTTATGTTGACTTTGAGGGAATCAATTGTTTGCGATTTATTTGCATAGACCTCCGATTTAAGATAGCCCTAAAGAAAGAAGTTCACGATCTTAGTGAGCAGTTCACGTCACCGCTGCGCGAGATAACAATGCCCTCAAATCGCTCGTGCAGAATGTCCATCGTGGCTCTGTGCTTAATGGTGAAATCAAAGATTTGTAATCGCTGGAGCCATCTCGCAATTTGCCCATCTGGATTTTGGAGTTGGAGTAGCCACTTAAGAGAAGCGTGATCGGTTCTTAACAGAAATCTTCGTCCGTACAGGTACTTGTGGAAATGCTCCAAAGTCTTCACTACGGCTAGAAGCTCCCGTCGAGTTACACAGTAGTTTCTCTCGGGTTTGGACAAGGCTTTACTGAAATAGCCAATTATTTTCTCCTTTCCATCCTGTTCATGCAACAGTACTCCTCCAATTCCCTTGCTGCTAGCATCAGTGTCTACGATGAATGGTTTGTCAAACTGTGGATAGCCTAATATTGGAGCTGTAGTCAGTTTTTCCGACTGCCTGTCTCTGCTGCTCGCTTGATTCCCGTGAGCTCGGCAATCACGTCGAAGATGTCCCATGCGACCGCAATTCCAGCACCTTAGTCTGCGTGGCTCTCGGTCTTCTAACACAGCCTTTTTCAGCTCTAGCAGGAAATTACCAATTTGATCCTGCTTGGTCTCTTCCTCATCGTTGACTTCGGCCATGCGCACCCGCACGTGCCCTTTCGATGCTTGCTTTGCGGCTTCAAATTCTAGGGCGTGCACTAATGCTTTGCTGGGAGTGTCATGTCGTGACATTCTCAGCTGCATGTTCGGGTCCCTCAAGCCATCGATAAATGTTTGCACGTACAGTTGATTTGCAAACTCCTGAGGTGCTGTTGGGTATGCCAGCTGTACTAGCCGCTCGACGTCTGCCTCAAATTTTTGCAATGTCTCGCGACTTCTTTGATTTCGGCTCTTCAATTGCATTTGGTAGACTTGCTGCATGTGTTTGTCACCGTAGCGCATCTCCATACGATCTACTACTGTTGTAAAATTCTGTTGACTTTCCGAAATAGACCGGAGTATATCGAGAGCCTCCCCTCTTAATGCGACGATAAGAGCTATAGCCTTTTCCTGATCGTCCCAATAGTTTGCGCAAGCAGCAGCCTCAAATTGTCTTCGATATACCGACCAAGGAATCGAACCATCAAAAGTTGGTGCTGTCACTCTGGCTGGCTGTTGGACCCCAAGTGCAGCACTTGTAGGACGTATTCTTAGTCGGTTAACTTCCCTTTGGATCTCTTCCACCTTTGATGCTAAGGACTGATTGGCTTTTTGTTGGTCTTTTCGTATTTCGTCTATTTCTGCTTCCTGTTTAGCTAGCCCCGTTTCCACCTGTTTCATACTCGCTTCTAGCTTCTTTTCTGTTTCGTCCCGTAAGACTTGGAGGTCCATAGCGACTTGTTCTTTTATCTCCTCTTGAAACATTCTCATGGCGTTGTGTACAACTTTGAGTTCGTCGTTCATTTCCTCTTGGTTTGCTTCCATTTCTCGTTTCATTTCTCGTTTCATTTCACCTTGTCCTGGTTTCATTTCTTGTTTAATTTCATCTTGTCCCGCTTTCATTTCATCTTGTCTTGCTTTCATTTCATCTTGTCCTGCTTTCATTCCTTGTTTCATTTGATCTTGTCCTGCTTTCATTGCAGCTAACATTGCTAGTAGCTCATTCATTTATTCCTCCATGGCCGCGGCTTGGCTTCTAGTTCCTACTGGCATCCAATTCGCTTTTCTTTAAAAATTTCCCAAAACCCAGTAGACGTCTTGTTCTTGACGAGACAATTCCGGTGATGCGTCACACTTAGGGGTTTTCTTGGCTGCTATCGAAAGTTCGAGAATGTTCTCTGATCTTCTCAAAACGTCAATATTCGACCTCCTCACGACGAGACGAATTCAGTGATATGTCGCAGTTGTGGGTTTTCTTGACTGCTGTCGAATGTTCGAGAATGTTCTCTGACTTTCTTGAAACGTCGATATTCGACTTCTTCACGACGAGACGAGTTCAGTGATATGTCAGACTTGTGGGTTTTCCTGACGGCTATCAAATGTTCGAGAATGTTCTCTGACCTTCTCGAAGCGTCGATCCTCGATTTCTTCTCCAACTAAACCAAGTGTTCCAGAACTTTCTACCACGTTCTATCCCACTTCTGACACCAATGTAACGAATTTACTAGAAAGTTTTTTATTTCTCGAACACTTATTTACAACTCAACTATTCACAAGTCAAACTAACTAATTAACTTTCTTTCTACTTTAACTTTATAAACTAATTTTCGCACTGTATACCACTTTCGCACTGTATATCGCTCACTATCGCGGTCCAAATTTAACTAACTCCTGGCCGGACGGCACAATTCTTATATAGGCAGTGGAACGTCTCTCCAGGCGTTTCTAAATAAAGAATTTTGGCGAACCTTCTAGTATAGAACGCATTGGAAATCCGAGCACCGCACGCTCTCGAGGTTTCGAATATTCCTGGCGTTTGGGATCGCTCGAGGCGTTCGTGATAATATAATTAGATACAGGACAGTATTAAAGAGAAAGTGAAAATAAAATGCCAACCTTTTATAAATGGACCCTTACAGCTCTATAACATGAAGAACAGATTATTTAAAATTCAGCAAAATTTATTTATTATACTATATTTTGTATTATTTTATTTTTATAATAAGTTTATACTGAAAGTCGATGGGCATGGTCAAGTAGTTTAGAGAAACTGCTATCTATTGAGTATGAATTTGGAAATACAGACGTAACCCAGGTATAAAAATGTAGGTATACCAAAAACTACAAGTTTTCTTGAGAAATTTACCAGCTAGATAATCACTTAAATCAATATAATATTATAAAATTATTGTATGCTCGGTATATATTATCGTTTTTGAATAATAAATATCATAACCCTTGTAATAAGTAATATTAAATAAAAATATATTCTATTAAATGTATTATATGGCTTATTTAAATACATTATTGTACTATTGAAAATTGTAGCAAAAAAAAACTAAAATATCTGTGTTACTTATTAATATAATTGTTTACTTGAACTTTTTCTAAAATAGTTTCTTCCAGTTCTTGATGGACTCTTCTGTTTGGCATCATATATGTAGTTTTCATTTTGATCCACTTGTATATTAAATGTATTTTGAACAGATGTTGAAATCCCTTCCATTGTTATGACAGCTGAACATAACCAACCTTTAGTTGAAATTCATAACCTTTCCACTGAAGCAGAAACTATTTATCTGCTAATTTATTTTGGTAGATGTTGGTTCCGATCCGATAGGACTTGCACCTTGACGAAGTTCTAGTGCAAACTAGAACGGGTGGGTCGGCTTGCGCGTTTTAATGATTTAAGGAGCCGTACCATAGTTTTAACCATGGTGGGGGCGTCCTTATTGAAAAACCAGACTAAGACAAGTACCTGAAGGAGGGCAGCAGCTCTTTCAGTAGTCATAGTGGCAGAAACCGTGGGGGTTGGTATGGTGCTATGACACACACAACTGCGATGTGGAAGGCAAGAGGAAACCACCACATTATAGTCCTCAGAACAGCTAACAGAAAGTTTATCCCAAATTAATGATGTCGTCTCCTGGGACAAAAAACACCGAAGGTAAAATAGTCCTCCGTTCGGATCTCCGGGTGAGGACTGTTCCGGGAGATGTGATCGAGTGCAATAATAGTAAGAAGTGCAGCATTTCACGAGTCGGAGCGTGGAATTTCAGAAGCATGAGACAGGCAGGGAAGCTAGAGAATCTGAAGCTAGAAATGGATAGGTTAGGATTAGATATAGTAGGTATAAGTGAGATGCGCTGGCCGAAAGTAGGAGATTTTTGGAGCGGTGACTATAGGGTAATACACACAGGATCGGTAAATGGAAACGCGGAAGCAGGAATCGTTATGCGGAAGAACGCAGGACAGTGTGTAGATAGCTACCTATAATACAGCGAGAGAGTAATGATGGTTAGGTTAGATTTGAAACCAGTGGAAACAGTAATAGTGCAAGTATACATGCCTACTTCTAGCCACAGTGAGGAAGAGTTAGAAGCCGTTTATTCGGACATAGAGCAGGTAATAGGATTTGTGAAGGGTCATGAAGATTTAATAATAGTAGGAGATTTTAACGCAGTCGTAGGTGAGGGGAAAGAAGGAAAATTTGTGGGTCCTTATGGATTAGGAAACAGAAACGAGAGAGGTAGCAGACTGATAGAATTCTGTGAGAAGCTCAAGATAGTAGTCGCGAACACATTGTTCAAGAATCACGTTAGGAGGCGATACACATGGAAAATGCCAGGAGGGATAGACAAGTATCAGATAGACTACATTCTGGTTAGGAAGAGATTTAGAAATCAAGTAAAAGACTGTAAGAGTTATCCAGGAGGAGATGAAGACAGCGACCACAACTTGGTAGTCATGAAAGCTAGATTAAAGTTCAAAAATCTGAAAACCCGGAAGGATAAGAAAAATAAAATAAATGTAGACATATTGAGGGATCAGAATATGAAACATAAGTTCCAGGAGAAAACAGATCAATTAATAAATAAAGTTAGTAAGGACGAAATCAAGAACGCAGAAACTGAGTGGGAGGGTATCAAGAATAGTCTAGATTCCGCGGCTACGGACGTTTTAGGACACGACAAAAGGGAAGCTAGGAAGCCCTGGATAACGGACGAAATCTTAAACTTAATGCAATAGAGACGAGGCTACAAAAACAGACGAGATGAAGAAGGACTGAAAACTTATAAATCAATAAAGTGGGAAATCATTAGAAAATGTAGAAAAGCGAAAGAACAATGGATAGAGGATAAATGCAAAGAAGTAGAAGATAAGTTGCAAGTAGGTAAGACCGATGAGGCTTACAAAATAATTAAGAGGAACTTCAGGGATATAGGAACAATAAGTAGAAACGTTAGGAGTGAATCGGGGGACATACTGATCGGAAGAGAGGAGAAAGCGGTTAGATGAAAGCAGTACTTAGGAAATTTATACGAGGGTCAGGAATTAGGAGATATATTAGAGGAAGAATCTAGCATCGATAGGGAAGATGTAGGAAAACCTATATTGAGAGAGGAATTTGAAATAGCACTGAGGGAGCTAAAGAATAATAGAGCGCCGGGTGTAGATAAAATGCAGGCGGAAATTTTGAAATGTGCGGGACAGAAAGTAGTAAATAGGATATTTGAACTGGTAAAATACATATACGAAACAGGCGAGATGCCGGAGGATTATAAGAGGAACATTATCGTTACTATACCGAAAAAGAGAGGAGCCGACAAATGCGAGAACTTTAGAAGGATTAGCCTAACTTCCCATGCGTCAAAAGTCTTAACCAGAATAGTGCAGAAGAGGATGGAAAATAGAGCGGAGGAAATATTAGGAGAAGGCCAATTTGGGTTTAGGCGAAATAGGGGAACTCGTGAAGCTATTCTGGCGCTAAGAGTAATGTTAGAGAAAACAATAGAAAAAGGAAAGAACGCTTATATAGGATTTGTAGATTTAGAAAAAGCTTTTGATAACGTAAGATGGGAAAAAATGTTCGAGATACTAAAGAGCGCGGGAATGAAGTATAGAGATAGGAGAGTAGTACATAATCTATACAAAGAGCAAACTGCTGTTATATAAGTAGAAGGCGAAAAAAGGGAAGTAGGTATTGGGAAATGAGTAAGACAAGGATGTACTATCACCACTAATTTTTAATCTGTACATCGAAGAGGCGATTAATGTGGTAAAAGATAGAGTGGATTTCGGGATTAAAGTACAGGGACAGAAACTAAAAATGTTGAGATTCGCGGATGAGGAATTAGAATCAGCATTGAACGAAATGGAGGCAGTGTTGACAGAGGAATACGGAATGAGGGTGAATAAGAACAAAACTAAAGTATTAGTGTGCAGAGGGCGCGAGAGCAGAGCAAAAACGAAAGTGCAAATTAATAATGAAATATTGGAGGAAGTCAAAGACTTCACTTATTTAGGAAGAAAAATAAATTGGGATGGAAGAAGCGATATAGACATAAAACAAAGAATAGCGAAGGGTCGAGTAGCTTTTAACAAAAAGAAAGCACTTTTATACTCGGGGGTAATAAACTTAGAAACAAGGAATATATTTTTGAAAACATATGTATGAAGCACGGCACTATACGGTTGCGAAACCTGGACGGTAGGGGAAGCAAGTAGGAAGAAATTAGAAGCTTTTGAGATGTGGTGTTACCGAAGAATGATGAAAATACCATGGACTGATAGGGTTAGGTACGAAGAAGTATTGGGAAAAGTCGGCGAGAAAAGAAGTATGTGGTAAAACATAAAGAAGAGAAGAGATAGAATGGTAGGCCACTTACTAAGACATGGGGGAATAGTCCGCGATATTTTGGAGGCAGAAATAGGAGTGAAGAAAGGCAGAGGTAGGCCTAGACTAGACTACTGCTCGCAAATAGTAAGGGATGTAGGTTGTAGCACAATTAGCGAAATATGTAGGTTAGCACAAGATAGGAGAAGCTGGAGGCTAGCGTCCAACCAGTCTTAGGACTGATGACCTAATGATGATGATGAGATGTTGGTTCTGCATATCTGTGTTATTATTTACAATATTGTATTCTCTCTTTGTAGATGATACACCAAAACCTTCATTCACCACTTCGTTGTCAGTATTAAAACAATTTTTTGGAGGTGTACTAAAATTGTTTTTTCTTAAATTCGTCGTTGCATTAGTTTCCACATTTTGATTATTAGTATAAAAATTATTTTTAAAGTAAACTGCATTTTGTGATTTGCAAAATTTCGACTGCAAACTGACATGGTCTGTATTTATATTAATACTTTCTTTCACATAAACATTGTTATGTGTTTTCTTTTCATCTAAGTAAAACTCAAATTTGGTAGTGGATTCTGCAGGTACAGAATATGGAGGTGATCGAATTCGGCCACTAAGCGTCGAATAGTCGACTGGCGGGATGGTTGTAACGAGGATCAAAACTAAGTAATACTCCGCAGAACGATTCTCGAATGGAGCATTCTCGAAATTTGATGATTTTTACATGTTGCTGAACATAATAACCATTCATGGTTATTTGCCATTCGCTGCCGAATAATTCACAATAAATTAAACAGATGTTGTTTTAATAGCATGGTCTCTATAGCCTAACAAATTTCAAGCGTCCCTGTTGAAAGACTCTATACGTGTTCATGCTTCTATGCGTTCATACGTTAGTGAGATGTATAGAATTCAGTATACATCCAGTAGAATTCATATATTATATTTTCTTTCAACTGCAAAAAGTCAGGTTTCTACAAACATACATGAAAATGAAAAATAAGTAATATTACAGTATATTTTAATAAACCATATTCGATTTTTTAAGGAATTTAAATGCATAAATCTAAATAATAAATATGCACTAATACTATTGCAATACGGAATGAGGGTGAATAAAAACAAAACTAAAGTGTTAGTGTGCAGAGGGCGCGAGAGCAGAGCAAAAACGAAAGTACAAATTAATAATGAAAGATTGGAGGAAGTTAAAGACTTCACTTATTTAGGAAGTAAAATAAATTGGGATGGAAGAAGCGATAAAGACATAAAACAAAGAATAGCGCAGGGTCGAGTAGCTTTTAACAAAAAGAAAGCACTTTTATGCTCGGGGGTAATAAACTTAGAAACAAGGAAGAGATTTTTTAAAACATATGTATGGAGCACGGCACTATACGGTTGCGAAACCTGGACGGTAGGGAAAGCAAGTAGGAAGAAATTAGAAGCTTTTGAGATGTGGTGTTACCGAAGAATGATGAAAATACCCTGGACCGATAGGGTTAGAAACGAAGAAGTATTGGAGAAAGTCGGCGAGAAAAGGAGTATGTGGAAAAACATAAAGAAGAGAAGAGATAGAATGGTAGGCCACTTGCTGAGACATGGGGGAATAGTCCACGATATTTTGGAGGCAGAAATAGGAGTGAAGAAAGGCAGAGGTAGGCCTAGATTAGACTACTGCTCGCAAATAGTAAGGGATGTAGGTTGTAGCACAATTAACGAAATGCGTAGGTTAGCACAATATAGGAGAAGCTGGAGGTTAGCGTCCAACCAGTCTTAGGACTGATGACCTCATGATGATGATGATGAATACTATTGCATATTATATATTGGATAGGTAAGAACAAAATGCTTGGACAGATCTATTTAATTTTTAGATGCGCATCTTTTAGTATACGGGGATTTTATTATTTAATACAATCCCTAGAGAGAGAACTATGTGCTATTGTAGCAACTTCAAAAGCTTTTGAGCAATTTATGCACCATCAATAAAAAAAATAATGAAAGATTGACTTTCTGTATAATCGGTGTGTTCTCCTATCATCAAATGGTTTAAGAGCCCTCGCTAGAAAAAAGGAACATGATACGGGAAGTGGGGATTATTATTATATCAATCAAAACATTTTATTGGCCAGTCAAAATCATTCCCCGAAACTCATAATCCTATTGCACTTTGTATATGCAATAGGGTTATGAGTTATTACACATATATGCTATTTCACTTACTCTTTTTCTTGGGTGTCTTCTTCTATTCTACTTTATATGGGTATCACCTTTCTTTTTTTTTTTTTAATATTGACCTGTTGGTACATCCAACTGTGTATAATTGTCTTTCACAGTACCAAAATGTCTTAATTTTGTCGTTATTTTACTTACAGATGGGCATTTAGTACGTCGTTTAACATACGTATTATTAAGTAATTAAACATCAGCTTGTTTCCAGCCAATAATTATAAAAATTTTAATGACAGTAGATAAGTGAAATTGCTGCATAGCCTAAATACTCAAGTAACCAACTAACTTAAAAATAATACACAACCTTGGAGGGTAGAAGATTTGTCAAGAAATTCACGCCAAGTGACATAAAGAAAATAACGAAATTTAGAAACACAAAAGTGTATTTCTAGTAAAGAAAAGTATTATTCTCAAAATAGTAGCTATCATCAATGTTAGAACGAAAAAATGGAAATATATGCTACCAAAAATTAAATTAAAAAAATATTATTCACCTATGGTAAAATCATTAAAGCCAAAGGCTAATATTATTCGCATTGGGATAAATTACTGTATACCTACTGTTTACTTCCCATTACATATGTACATTACAAGCGGCTATTGTACGACCTTTACTTAAAACAACAAGATATTAAGCCTTTACAGATATGCGACGTATTAATATTTAACATTTTTATCGAAAATTCTCAAAAATGTAGGTACTGTATATGCAACTATACCAATATCAAGAAAATATATCTGCTTTTTCTATTTAGCAATCAGGATTTAGGAAATGTTATGGTACTGGAATTGGAATATATACTATTTGCCAAATAAAAAACTCTCTTATTTTACCAATAAATGGAACAGTCTACCTAGGCGTAGCCATAAAAATAAGCCACGGTACGCTTTGATTTGGCAAATTAAAAGTTGGATTTTTTATTTGGCAAAAAGCGATTAAATAAACTATATACTTTATATATGGCAAGTTTTTGCAACTTTTAGTGTTGCTTCTCGCATTCCAGATGTACTCGTTTCCTATCGTTCCAGTCTCCTTCGTGGAGTCCTCTACTTTCCATTGCGGTGCGGATGTTTGAAATCCATTTTTTCCGTAGCCTTCCTCGTTTACCTCTTTGTGCTGGTGTCCAGTTCCAAACCTTTAATGGTATCCTTTCTTCGTTCATTCGTTACAGGTATCCATACCATTTTAACTGCTTTTCAGTTATATCGTCCATTATCGTATTTTTTACTTCCATTTTTTCTCTGATGGTCTCATTTCTTACATGGTCAAGTAAAGTTAAATCTTCTCCAGTACATCATTTCAGTTGAGAAAAGTTTTCGTGACATATTTTTATCTGTAACCCACACTTCTGGCCCATACGTCAGTACTGACTGAATCATAGCCTGATATATACTTCTTTTTGTTTTTTATTTTTTGTTAGGTTCTCACTCCACAGCATTGAATATAGTGGCTTTAATCATATTTTTCCTTTTCCTATTTACTTTAGTATATCTTCATTATCCTTTCCGTCTTTATCTATTGTAACTCCTAGGTATTCGTACTATCTAACGTTTTTTATTATTCCTCTTTCTGTTTTGATGTCTTTTCCTTGCCTCCTATAGTCACGTAATGTGTCTTTTGTATGTTTATCTCTAAACCCCACTTTGTGAATTCTATGAGTTTTCATGTAAGTTATGTCTTGCTGGTCTTCCGCAAGAACTAGCTGATCATCTGCAAAGAGGATTGTATACAAGTGAATGTCCTCTACCCATACCCTCATGGGACTGCATTTTCTTATCCACTGTTTTAAAGAGCTGCAGAGATAAATTTTAAACATGATTGGAGAAAAGCAGTAGCCCTGTTTAGATCCTTATGTTTGTGAGAAAGCTTCAGAAGTTTAATTTCCGACCTTAACAACCGCTTGCTTTTCTCTATGCAATGCTTTTACGACGTTTACATATACAATATTTATACATGCTTCTTTCATTGCGATCCATAATTTCTGTAAAGGGACGGACTCGAATGCCTTACGAAGATCTATAAAAGTAGCGTGAAGCTCCATTCCTCTTGCTAGTCTCTTTTCGGCTAGTTGTATTATTGTAAATATATTGTTCACACAGGATCGCCCAGGTCAAAATCCACTTTGTTCTTCAATTTCCGTGGCTTCCTCTTCTATTCGGGCTGTTAGGACTCTTTCGTAAAGCATTCCAATGGACAATGTAATACTAATTCCCCTATAATTACTGCACTCGCTCCTGTTTCTCCTTTTTTTAAATAGAATTTATGTAACAGCTCCTCCAATCTCTTGGAATCATTTCCCCTGCCAGGCACTTGTTAAAAATTACACAAAGCAACTCATACGTTCTTGTGGTGGCATGTTTAATTAACTCGTAGGTAAATCCCCTGATCCTGGAGCTTTATTATTCGTTTTTTGTAATTCTGTTTTTATTTCTTTTAATTTAATGGTATCTACTCCGTTAACTACTATTTCGTCTATATCTAGTTGCGTGTCTAAATACTCTCCACGTTGTTCTTCCAGTAGATTATTATAGTAGTCTTTACATTGTTCTATTTTAATGGAATTTATTGGAATTTATTTCTCTTCTTTCATTTGTGTTTCTTTTAAGACTATTTATAGTTCGCCAAGCTTCTCTAGACCTAGATCCTCCTACCATTGAGCTAATTTCAGCACATTTGGTTTCCCATGTTTTGTTCCATTTTACCTTCATTCGATTCTCCCTCATTGACTTTCTTCTCTGAATAAAATATTTAACATATATTTAAATCCATGTAATCTTAAACTTGTTTGAAAAAAAACTTTTAATAAATGATTCGGGATAATAGGTTTACTTTGTCCTGACGTATGTCACTGTCAAGTATGTAAATGGATCGCGTTAATCATACATTACTTTTGTCTCTTAAACAGGAAATTAAAACTTTGAACGAAGTAGTCGAAACTATAGTTGATGTGTGTGGTGAATCTATTGAAATTAGTTCCTGGTTATTTCCTACGAAATCATATCAGTTTGTGAATGGTCTAATAAATGACGGATTTCCTGAATTGGAAGACTTTAAAAGTTATCTAGAATTAATTGTAGATAGGTAAGTTATGGTACATAATCAGTGATTGTGATGTATAAATTAAAGTAGGTGTTTAATTAAAATGATATCAAGAATTAAATATAATGCAATTCATAACAATTTAATTTACCGTAATGCCAATATTTATTTTACAGATTATATGTAGGAATACGACTAATTATCCATTATATTGAGACTATAATAATTAAAGAGGATCCATGGACAAGTCGACATATTCATAGGCCCAAGCAATTAACACTTGGTTTCACATTTTTGACGTTGTGGACTTCAATCTCAATTACATTTCAAAGCATGGTAAAGTTATACATTTCAAAGTAGGGTAAAATAGTTTTATTAAACTTAAAACAAAGTTATTGCAAATAAAGTAGAGTATTTTCATGAACAGTTAAATAATAATGGAATGAAATAGGTAAATATTTTCTACCCATGAAGGATACCTTAGAGTATCGATTCAATAAGAATGTATTCCACCAGAATTGTTTTACTTTTCGTTTATTCTCATCAATATTTCGAGCAAAATATATAATAAATTCAGCGAAAGAAAATAATAAAACTGCTGCTGGATATGCAATGTAAAATATTACAATTTATTTTCTTTCCCTGGAATTAGGAAATACATATTATAAATAGTTAATAAGCTAGACAAACTTAATCAAACAAAATATAGTCTACGTTAGAATAGAAAAAGTGGAATGGGGATTTCCAAAGTACTTTTGGAATATAGAATAGAGAATTCCATGATGATTATTTATAATTAATAAATACTGATTACTCTAACATTTGAGGTGGAATATTATTTAATGGCTAATTTTGTAATTATGAGTAATATCCCTGTGAGTTTACTTTTCCTCATCTTCCAATGTTTCATGGATATCTTCCTTCCTATATATCAGAGAATAGCATTTTAATAATTACCAGTATTTTATACACAAAATGAATGAATGTCGATGAACACAACTTATAAGATGCGCCATTAAAATAGCTTGTTCAATTAATATTATTCACAATAACTTCGACACGATAGCTTCATGATAGCTTAGGCTCACAATAACCTTTAGTCTGTCGCCATCAGGTAACAGTTAATAATTAAGAATTGAACTATTCTGTATGGGAATATTTAGAAATAAAAAAATCAATGCAACTGAATGTATGTGAAATTGTTTACCTTTTAAAAGTTTCTACTGCTAGAAAACCATCGTTCGTAATTACAAGAACAGGAAAAAAGGCATGTTACCTTTAGGATATTATTTGCATATGTTAATCTTTCGCAGTATATTCTAATCTACTGAAGATACCAATAACTCACCGAGGAAAATTTATAGATTATTTTACTTTCTTGAATTTTTAACTTAAGTGGCAACAAAATTTCTTCTAGAGAGGATCTCAATAGTAGTTTCAATAAATGCAAAAATAATATTCTTTTCAATTTTAAAATTTCCTATTGGGTTTATTTATACACACCACAAAGAATGTTGTATTATCAGCTAGTTTTACCTAATTGAAGCCAGGAAATTGCCCATCATTTAGAACTAACCTAAATTAAACTGAAGGTGGGTCTAACGTGTATATCAGTCTGCTGGGTGTGTGCGTCTCTGTGATTAAAAATATTAGTTAATTAAACATTGCCCCTTTGAAATTATCTGAAAGAAAACTTATGTATTTTCTTAAAGATGAGCTTTCATACTGTATATATTTTAAAAACAAATTTATTTTTATTATATTTTGTAAGTTTCTTAGTAGGTAACTAATAAACTAAACATATAATTTTCTCTATCGCGGAATTAAAGTTACAAAACTTCGAAAAACCACAAGTTTGGAATAAAACGTGCGTTTACTACACCACTAACAATAAGTAGATAATACATTTATATTAAGTGGTTTTATTCTCCAAGCAATCACAGACAATAATAAACACAAAGAATATAAATTTTTATGTTATATTAAATATATTAAATATAAGGCAAATATTTCGTAAACAACTGAAAATCATTCAATTCTGCCGACGAAATAAATCTGTACTTAATATATATTTTTTTAGTTCCCTTTAATATTTGGTATTGCATTTTTAAAATAACGAAGGTAGTAATGCATACTACATAGTAATACATAAATAAGGTAGCCATACCATTGAAAATTTTATACAATGTTGTATAGGTACAATAATTTGTTTTGAACTATTCTTCTATTGTAAAGTTAAGCAATGTTCACCAAAGATCATAACATTTATATGAAGAAGCATATTTTCAAACTGGTGTACTAATTTATTGAATTTGGGAGCAGTTAGAATTTACGTTTGGACAATTTTCGAAAGCACTTCCTGAATTTAGCAGTAACACCAAAAGATTTTTATGTGACTTAAAAAGTTGTGGTACTGCTTCGTAAAACTGACTCTGTGAAAATGGCGCTAGTAAACCAACTGTTTGTACAAAAAAATGTATCGACGTATCGTTCGTCAACATAAGTAGCGACCAAGAGTATAACATTTAATACGCCTGTCTCAAAAGATTGGACTTTAGAGAACTATGCAAATGGCTGCCAAATATAATTAAACCCATAAGATATAATTATATTAAATACTTTTGCCCGTAGACCACCTCGGACGTCTTATATGATGCTAGTGGTTTACTCTAATGAATAATGTTAACATAACGAATCTACTAAATATGTTTAGTAAATTGTTTTCTGAAGAAGAGTTCTTCAGAAAACAACATGTTTAGTAGATTGTTTTCTAAAGAAGAGTTTTTTAATCTGAATGGAGTTAGCCATTAATTTGTGATAGTTAATCATAATGATACAGTAAAATACTTACTTTGTTACATTACACGATTACACAATTTTTACACAATACTACAAAAAATTGTGTAGTAACAAAGTAAGTGTTTTACTGTATCGTTCTTTAATCTTTCAGATTAAGTTAATTATCAAAATATGCCAGTATTAAGCACTGATAATTAACGTATCTATGTTAAATCTCCATTAAGTATAACCCCATTAAACTGATGTTTGGAAAGCCGTTTTCGCAGAAGAATGATTTAAACTTTACCACCTTTAGGTGTAAACTTTATTTCAATTTTACACCTTTTACGGTACATTTATAACGAAGGAAAATAAAACGTCTTTGACATATGACACACCTTATTATATTTTTCTTTGTAATACACAAAGTTAACTTCTTTATTTCACTAATGGTATATTCGTATATATGTATATACTGTATGTGTATGTAAAAAAAATTATATCTTCATGAAGAACGTAACCAAATTCCTTTCATATTTGAAATAGTACTTTTAATAGTATTATCGAGCTCTTCAATTACATATTATGATCCTATCCTAACGTTGTTGCTGATTAAGGAATATTAAATTTACTTCGTTCATAAATCTGAATAGATGCCTTTTAATATTATCTATGATAATGATTCTTCTTCTAATAAGGGATTTAGTCCTTAGTATTAATGTAGGAATAAAGGTATACGCATCCACATAAAGAATGTACTCAATTATTAAATACATTATTCAATAATTGGACATGCTCTTGATAAAATTATTGTTATTATTAGTAACAATAAGAACGACAAATATAAAATATCACTTAACTACCTACGCAATGAAATCCTCCAACAAATTTGTCAAATTTTATATATATTTTTCAGGCATCTAGTATCTATTAGTTGTAATAAATGGCAATGAATATTTTTGCTTCTTAGGACAGATACTAGGACAGAAGGATTTTTTGCTTCTTCTATTTTGTTTTTTTTGCTTCGCTACTTTGCTGCTGCTTTGCTATTTTGCTTCTTAGGACAGAAACTGTTTGGGCATAACAATTGCTTCAGGTTTTAACAATTATCAATAATTCTTATTGGGATTTAGTTTTTACCGTAAGTAAAAATGTTGTAATATTGTTGGTAAAATTTATATATTACTATTATTAACTAATAAGCAAGCAATAAATGACAAATGGCAGATACAAAATACCCATTTATCAGTGGCGGGTGGTATATAAGAGCTGCCGTGCTGCAACACTGACTAAATTTTGTTTGTAATAAAAAATAAAAAGTAATTCCATTTAATGTATCTATTTGTATTAACTAAAACAGCATTATATTATATATTCATCTACAACATTAATTGTCACAAGTCAAATAAAGCTAAATTTTAAATTGCTTCCAGAAATACCACCTTGCACGCTCAGTTCAACGGAGCGAACCGTAAATGGAGGGGAGGTATTTTCAGGCCGGCCTGCGCTTGGTACGAATTACGGAACACGTGTTTAAAGCATTGCGAAAAAAGCGCGCCAGCGGGCTGCCGATGATTACAGCACGAGTTGCCTATGTCTCACCAGCCGCCACTGGCATTTATATTACTTTGTTTACTTCATAATCGCAAAACACAAATAGGTTAAGCATATATACATAATATCTCTTCGGTGAAATCATAAAATTTAACATATTCAGTCGTCTTAGCAACAAATTTTAAAAAACATAACCAACATAATTAATGTTTGCTTCTTGAGACGCATTAATAACGTTTAGGCATAGGTCGGTTAATCAGAAATCACGGACAGTCATATTACCTCATGTTTCAAAAGTAGCAACGTGAAGGCTATATATAGAGTACGCATTCATATGAATGCGTACTCTAAAATAGTTATCATGGAGGGATTATTATTTACCCCACGCGGAGTAAAGTGTATTATATTATAATATATTTATGTTAGTTTTATACCTAAAATGTAGAAAAGTTTACAAATATGATGGTTAAATGTTTTACCATTAAATGTGGCAAAGTTTCTGTTTACCACATTCAGATTTTTATAGTCCACAAGTTGAGTTTCCGACCACTATTAATTATCTTGGTTTCCATCACTTAAATAGAATTCTTAGAACTTCTGTAGATAATTTAGAATAACTGGAGTACGGAATTGTTGGGAGAAGTACGATAATAATAATGTTAGAAATACTCCAAAATATTTGTTACTCGTATAATATATGGAGGTGTATAAACTTGTGCACTAAACAGTGGGATAGGGTGGCATTTCCACAGTGGCGGCGACAGGGGTGCGCACGAGTGGGCGAGCGCCCAGGCAAAATCCTTTTCGCCCAACCAGTCGCCCAACCTCTTATAACACCACTACATGACACTCGCACATAAAATAATATATTTAACGCCCTCGTCCACCCTAGATATTTCCTGCCTATTTTCGCCCAACCGCAAAATAATGCTAGCGCCGCCACTGCATTTCCAACAATTACATTAACTTAGCTGTTTTCATTAATAAAAATGTTATTAGTATTTCATTTTACTATTCAAACTTGGAGTTCATTATTAGTTTATCGGTAGAATTAATAACAAATTTAAACATTACTGGTGATATAACTTGATTATCGTTAATATAATTATTTGAAACAGATGATATAAATTGGGACGGATTTTTCATTTCATGATCACCTTTGACCAAGATCATTTTTGATGTCGGTATCAGTTTTAGTCTTATATTCTAATAATTGACAAGTATGTTGTGTATATAATGAATTCCATAAATTATTATATTATTTTAAAATTTTATATATTTTTTTTAATAAATTATGGCACTTTATACTTTTACTCGCATTACTTACGTTACATGATTTAGAACCACAAGAATGTGTATTACAATATTCTAGTCACGATGGAATATGCATTTAACATTGGCTTAGTTTTCCACAAAACATCAAAACACTATATTCTACACTCGACGCGCGTTTCACCATCAAAGTTGGCATCATCTGGAAATGATTAAAACTCTCTAAGTTTTAATAATTTTTTTCAAAAAAAGTTTTCATCAAAAGTTTTGCCAACTTTGTTGGCAAAACGCGCGTCGAGTGTAGTATATAGTGCTTTGTGGAAAACTAAGTCAGTGTTATCTTCGCACCAAAGGTTCTAACCTACTCCAGGAATATGCATTTGTCTGATGAGTCAGAATATATCAAATGGAATACCGCATATAATCTAACACACATTAGATACCGACTAACTTACATGCATAATGTTTACAGAATTAACTCAGTCTGATATTTCTTGGTATTTCCAAAACAAAATTGTGACTATCATACAGGATAATAAGCGAATCTATAATTCGTTGTAAACTTTGCATGTATTTGTCATAGTTATATGGTAGATAACATTATCATCTTACAGAGTAGAACCGCTATTAGAGAAACCACAACCAATGAGAAAGGTATCCCCAGCATCTACGCAGCTAACAAAGAAATCCAAACAGATATCATTGCTTTAAATAAATGTGACAGTTGTTCTGCCGCAATGTTATGCATGAAAAACTTATTGCAATCTCTTGAGGATGAAAAGGAAGATAGAAACACAAGAAAGTATGTATGGCAGTAAATTATGGTTCTCGTTAATCATTACTTTTAAATTTAATTTGAAAATATTCGGTTAGATTTAGCTAATATTAATGATTACTAAATGACGAAGATAAAAATATTGAACCTATTTTTGTTTTTAAATTGTTGAAATTATTCACCTTAAGTTTTATATTTAAAATATTGAAACTCCTGTTTTACTGATATTTGTGCAAGCCTAACGTACAGCTGCAATTTGTGTATTTATAATTTTGCTTGAAAAAAAAATTCACAAGCAACGTAACAGAACTATCCCCCTCCGATTTTATGAAAATTTATATATGGATAGAACATCAAAAAATAAGAGCCATGTGTTTTTATATTTGCCAATAAGCGATTTAAGGGAAACATCCAAGATCACCTCTCAAAAACGCATATTTAGCCATATTTCAGGAACGATAGAAGATATCAACATGGAACAAAAATCATAATATTTCACTCAAAAGGGATGTTCAACGAATGTACAAAGAGTCAGAATCTCTCGCACAGGGGGGAAGTAATTTTAAAACCCTTTTTACCTGCAGATTTTACCTCCATGCTATTTTCACTTTGGATGTGGTTTTGTTTTTTTTTACATATCTCATTAAAAAATTATAATAAAAATATATGTATACGTGTGTAACTACACACACCGTCAAAAATCTTGAACTCCCCGTATATTACAGATTTCGACAATGTTTATTTTGTTTTCGTTGCTAGGCAACAAAGGTGAGTTATTTAAACTCTGAGCTGTCAAACAAGATGAAATAAATTGCTAGATAAACTATTGTTGATTAGTTATAATTTTTTTTAATATTCGTCAGTTTTATTGTATATTTAGCAAAGCGACTTTTCTTTCTTAATAATGCCAGGACGTGAGGTTTTTACATTTAATGGGGCAAGAATTATTGCTTTGCATGACGCTGGACATTCCAATCATCAGATATCCGAGATGTTAGTCATTCCTAGATCTTTTGTTGTGCGAATAGTGCATAAGTATCAAGAATTAGGAGTCATGTGGTCTTCTTTCCACTGTCTAATCCTTGATTAGACAGTGGAAAGAAGACCACGTGGTGGTCGGCCTCGAGTGTCAAATGAACAGCAAGATCGGTATTTGGTTCAATATTCCAGTAGACAGCGAAATGCTTCAGCTCCAACCCTCAGAGCTCACTATCAAAGTACACTTCGCCCTATTATATCGACCTCTACAGTTCGAATAGGAATTCATCGTGCAAATTTACGTGCAAGAAAGCATTTAAGGGTAACCACTCTACTTCCACGACATCGAGCTGTCCGCTTTCAATGGGCACGGGAACATAGTGATTGGCCTTTGCAGCAGTGGCGATGGGTCTTATTCACAGATGAAACCAGAATTGGACTGGTGAGTGGTGAGTGGTGAGTGGTGAGTGGTGACAATAGGCAAGGGGTCTGGAGGGAGTCAGGTCATCAAAAGAGACTAAATTTTCTCCGTGAGGTTGCTCCCTACAATGGTGGGACAGTAATATTTTGGAGAGAAATCTGGAATGTTCAATAGCCGTACGCCGTTAATTCCCATAAATCAGAATATGACAAGTCAAATTTATATTTAAAGTGTTATCAGGCCCATTATTTATCCCCTACATGGCGAATTAGGTGTCAATTTTATCTTCATGGACGACAACGCGAGGCCACATCGCGTAAGAGTGGTTCAAGAGGTATTTGAACAAGGAGATATTACCCAATTAGATTGGCCAGCTAAACCCTCAGATATGGATCCCATTGAGAAAATGTGGGATTTTGTTTCTAGAGCAATTCACAAACGCATGAACCCACCCCAAAATGCGGAAGAAGTAGATGCAGCAGCAATAGAGGAATGGGACAATATTCCTCAATAAGTTTCATTGTTTTAATGCACGGGCGTGTCAATATGTTACTGAGAAGCAGAGGAGGCCATACTGACTATTAAGATGTAGTTTACTTTTGTTAAAAAATATATTTTGTTAATTTTTGTCATAATAAATTTACTTAAAAATTGCAAATTTTTTTCACAGTGTTTCTAATTGACTAAATTTTTAAAAATTATTCCCGTATTGAAAAAAATACATTTAGAATAAACATACTTTAAAAACAAGTACAATATTTAAAAAGAATTATTTACTCATACAATACATCGGGGGTACAAGACTTTTGACGGTGTGTGTATTAATCATGCCCACTAATATAAAAGTTTCCAATATAAAAGTTTAATATTCATTGAGGAAACGCCAGCTGAGTTTATTGTTTGGCATTTGTGGGCTATTATAATTTGGTATATAGGTGTATTTTAGTATTTGTAACTATTTTTGTTTATTTGATAATTGTTCAAACAATTCGCCTATAAATTTTATATGTGCAGAATTATATACAGAATTTTTTTCTGTGAAATATACTGTAAGACAATGTTCCACATACTCATGACATTATTTTTATACATCCATGTTGATGAATGAGATTAATACACTGCCAAAATCATGAATAAATATAAATATTTATAGTGTATACTTACAGACAGAAATACGTAAATATGTATGTACCATCTTATTTCATAGCCAAGTTATTTTAAAATTGGCAATTTTATCACTGTTTCTTAGATGTCGATGTTTATTGATGATTTATTTTACACAATGGCCCAATTGTAAATCATATATTTTCGAGATTATCTCCTCCTGAAAATATATTTGTTTGTGTCTTGTTAATTTGCTGTTGTTCAGTACTTCCTCGTATTTTCTTACAATAAATACTAAATATTTAAATATCATTACTGGTCTAGTTGTAAAATGGCAACTTTCACGCTAAATGCATTGAACATTTTGACTATATTGACTGATTTGATAAATAACCAGTATCAGAATATACCCTCCACTCCACAGAATAGTGCTGAAGAAGCTGAAGTATGTTCAGTATTTTCATCAAATAGTATTCAATCAAGAAGTATGTTCAATATAACCATGCGCTATGGCGATCAACCACTTAAGACCCACGATTTCTTGAGTTGACGTTTGATTTTTCTGGAACACAGTCTGTACATACTAATGAGATTAATGAAGTAAACTATGCTATTGAGGGGCACATATGTGATTTTAGACAAGAACAAAACCCCCTGAGCCCACTGACATAGACAATAAATGCCAATGGAATGCTATTGAAATTTGAAAAAGTGGAAAGAGGAGATAATTTTAAATGTCCAACACAATTACCATAAGGCAACTTCATAACATCACTTCGAC
Source organism: Rosalia funebris (assembly GCA_037954035.1). Taxonomy (NCBI): domain Eukaryota; kingdom Metazoa; phylum Arthropoda; class Insecta; order Coleoptera; family Cerambycidae; genus Rosalia; species Rosalia funebris. The sequence goes on along the minus strand of JAZFAV010000007.1, from coordinate 18,281,636 downwards.
AGTTAATATGGTGTGAACAAGAGCTGAGGAAGTATTCAGCAATAGAACAAGAAGCGAAAAGTTATATCACTTGCCCAAATACATGTGTTTAGTCAATTCAAAAGTGCTACAGAACATTAAATAATTATTAATTCATGAATCCAAACAACTGGTGCTATAGATATCGCTGTAGAAGCCATACATTTTCTTCGAAGTATACACCATTTAATATCTGAATAAGAATGATACCATACTTACAACGCCGTACAGTGGACAAAATCACCGGTTTAGGTTAACAAAATTATTTTATCTACGACCGTACTGTAATATGGAGTTCATTGAACTATTTTGAGTTATCACCGTTATGTAATTAACTCATTACATCACTGATATGTAATGAACTCATTACATAACTCATTTTAATTTTCAAAAATTATAAACGAAGAAGTAAAAATTTATTGAAACTAGAAACAATACAATAATTATTTATTATTATAAATATTAATATTATTTTGGCCAAATTTAATAAGATTTTCGACTAGATAACGCACAACGCGACGAGAAAATCACAAAACTAAGCGTTATTTAAAACAACTGGATTGTTACTATGGTTTCAATAAATTTCATGCATCATGTTACTTTGATTTGGTATGAAAATGTTTAAGTGACTTTTAACGGATGTCATAATTATTTAAATGTCAAATTTGAATTTTTTGTAAAAAATCGGTTTTTAATCTCTTTTTCTCATAAATCGTAGATAAAATGTTGTACATCACACGTGGGCTAGAGCACATTATATCACTCGTGTGAATATTCCCACTCATGACGTAATGATGCTCCTATCCCACTAATAATGTAAATAACTATTATGATATTATATTATTGAAAAATTTCCGCTGATTTCAAATATACCCCATATAATGTGCAGCAAACCAAGCCTAAGACGTTTGAACAAAAAAAAAACTGGAAACATTACTTTTTAAGTAGGTAACGTTTAAGCAAAGCTTAAATTTAATGTCCTTATTATATAATACATTTTTAGTAACTATTGTAGGAGACACAATCCTACATAAATAAAATTGAACACATAATTCCTCGTCCTACCACCAATATTCTTGCTAATATTGGTGGTAGGAGGAGGAATTATATTAGCAAGAACTAAAACAAAATATATAAAATAAGAAAACTGTACGCAAACAATAAATTTAAAAAAAATCTGTTTAAAATAACAAAAACAATATGAACACAATATACATATAAACAATTTTAATTTCTTTTGTCTCTGGCTGATCGGAATGAAATAAAAATTACAAGGCTTGATTCAGTTAAGTAATAATAGTTTGAAGAATCAATTTTTTAATTACTTAGGTACATATTGATATTTATATCTACTCATGTATTTTAGCATTATCACTGTCAGAAATTTCGAGTGACTGTTTATCCTCCTCATCCTCATCGCCTCATCGTTTTGAACCATGTTACTTGTTGTCGCAGCAGCTTTAACTATTTTTGATGCAGTACGGTTATTTTCAGAATATAAAAATAAATGAGAAGCATATGTTAAATGCTGCCTGCCACTTTTCAAAAGTGTCCCCCTGCACTCCCTCTTTTTATTCTATTTAAACAATTTTCGAAACTTGTTTTAGAACACTGGTTCCTAGAGACCCTGGCTTTCACAATCAGTGTGGCAGGTTTTTACTCGCAAAATACAGTAAATTCAAAATCATCCAAATCATGCCAAGAAAAAATCATTCTCATAAAAACTTCTTTTTTTCTATGGCATCGTTTAGAATTAATGAACCCAGTGTTAATTTAGAATTAATGAAGCCATTAATTCTAAATCAAATCATTTTAATTTTATCTTTCAATGTGTTTAGGCCTGCTTCTGATATAGCATTCGGTGGAAATTGTTGAATAACAGAATTTAGAAGCCTTACATTGTGACAATTTTTTTTGTATTTCAGCCATTCGTCGAAAATTGCCTTCTCAAAATTTTAAGGAGAAATTCTGAAAAAAGCCACGAAAATCTCAAAATGCAGAAAATCGCAGAAAGAGTAAATTATATTCTGAAAGTTGATAGTTTCTCGAACACAATACAACAAAAATCACTTTGAAACTTTTTGAGACATACTAATTTCGTTTAATTTTTAGTACAAAACTATCCTACAAAACTATATAGTACAATAATATGACATTTCCTTTATATATTCTTACTTCTCTTGTTTTTATTCACACAAGATATTGATTTTATTCTTAGAAGTATAGTGGGTAAAATAATACTTACCTATCTCATTAAAGCTCACTTCAAGGAAAAAGTGTAGGTGGAACTTTAACATCGACTTGACTAATACGAGGGGGTACATAAAAGAATCCGAAGTGATTTTGTGGTAGGCGGAGTTTTTATAGTACCGCCACAGCTTACTCAGTAAGCTGTGGTACCATGTTCTGTTCTGCTAGGAGCGTTAGAGGTACCATTCCCGAGTCAGTAAGCCAAGTGTCGTCGCTAAAGAAGGTTCCGTTCGGCTTGTGTAAATTTTTTAGTGAGAGTTGTTTTGTGTGTTCATCGTTTTTGCAATGGCTGATGCTCGCGCTCCATAACGTTTTGCTTCTTGCTCCGAAACACTGACACAGAAAGTCTTGCAATGTTAATAACAGTCTACAAGGTTCATGCTACTGGGAAAACTCAAATGTTTGAATGGTTTTCCTGTTCCAAAAGAGGTGAAATGTCAATTGATGACAAACCTCGCTCTGGTCGTCCTTCCACGGTTCGAACCGATGAAAATGTTGAAAAAATTGACGAAATCGTCTTGGAGGATCAACGAAGCACCATTGACGAAGTTGTAGAGCTGTTTGGGGTGACTTGGAGTTCAGTGAACTTTCACGGAAGATTTGGGGATGAATATGGTGGCTACTAAATTCGTGCCTGGATTGCTGACTACTGAATAAAAAGAGGTCGCGTGGAAGCATGTTGTGCTTTGAAAGAAGCACCAATCAAGCCAGTGGAAAACTTCAAGTTCGCGTTGTCCCAAAACGCTCGTCAAGTGAAATCAAACGCCAAAACAATGCTGATTTGTTTTTTCGATGTGAAAGAAGTTGTCCATTTAGAGTTTGTTCCTCGGGAGGCTTTTTACCTGGAAGTTTTGAAAAGGTTGCACAACAATTTGCCTGATTTGTAGCAGTCAGGCATTTCCACTAGGATAGCGCACCTGCTTACACAGGGGTATAGTCTGTGCGTCAATTTTTGGCCAAATATGATATGATCCCTCTGCCCCATCCCGCTATTAATGCTCATCATCATCATATCATAGAATCATTCATATATGATTCCCGATCTTGCCCCCTGCGACTTTTTTATTTCCACAAATGAAGAGAGACATAAAAGGAAAGAATTTTGCAAACGTTGCTGAAGTGAAGAAGAAAACGACGAAAACGCTGTCAGGCATCACAGAAGACAAATTTCAAAAATGTTTTGAACAAGGGGAATAAAACGTTAGACAAGTGTACTAATGCCAGTTCGTTAATGGTCCGTTTTCGATCTGCCAGGACGATTTCGCGAATCTTTTCGACATTTTCATCGATTCGAACCGTAGAAGGACGACCAGAGTGATGTTTTGTTATTGACATTTCACCTCTCTTGAAACGGAAAAACCACTCAATCACTTGAGTTTTCCTAATAGCATCATACTTATAGGCCATTTTTAACATTTCAATAGTTTCTGTGTCAGTTCTTCCGAGCAAGAAGCAAAAATTTACGGCCGCGCGCTTTTCACAAGAATTAAAAAACGACAGGCACATAAAACAACTCTCACTAAAATATTCACACAAACCGAACGAAACCTTCTTTAGCGACGACGCTTGGCTTACTAACTCAGAAATGGTACTATACGCTTCTAGCGGCAGAACGCAGTACTACAAAGACTCCGCACACCACAACATCACTTCCGTTTCTTTTGCGAGGTGAAGATGAAGCCGTGATTCGATCTGTTACAGGAACTATCCATAATAACCGCATTTAAAATACAATGTCTGCATTTGGAAGATTACTGCTACTACTATTATCATGTTCATACTAGTATCGTACATCCTCTGAAGATATATTTTGATCGTTTCTGGAAGCAATTCGTACGAAGTTACGTACAAGTCAGGTACAATTGCTTTATCAGCATTTGCTATCCAGCTATTTACATCAGACAGACAATGTTATAAGTTTGTAAGGTTTAACTTATCTGCAGTTCTCTTCGTCAAGATAAAAAGACGTTTACTATCCATTTGCTATATATATGCGTATTACTAAACATTTGCTGTGCAGTTATTTACATTAGAGACAATGTTATACGTTTGTAAGGCTTAACATATCTGCAGTTCTCTTCACCAAGACATAAAGACGTCATCAAGTATATTTGCTACACAGGCGGTTACCTTCAAGATCGCTCGTTAATATTTAAAACGCCAGGGGATATCTCCTTCTTCAAGTTATTACTTGTTGTCAATTATATTTTTCTACTGTGTAATCATATTCACAATATGATTTTCGGCCCACTTATGCATACTTATTACTTCACACAAATGAATTATGCACTTAATTATTAATTGTACTTAATAATTTGAACTTAAATTTGAAAAATGAATGTATTTGTTTCACGACTTTAGCACTTTAATATGTGAAAACATAACCATCTCCGTAAAATGAAAATAACAGCCTGAGGGTAAAAAAGTGTATGAAGACATCCCCCCTTTACCCAGTCTGGAGCGGCCGTTTCTTTCTACATTAGTTGAAAGATCCTTTCGAGTGAAATATTATGATTTTTGTTGCAACTTGTTATCTTAATCGTTCCCGAGTTATATAAGATCCGGTCATTTACTTCTCAGAGAAAAAGAAATCTCGCAGTTTTATATAGATATTATCTGCCAATCGATTTGTTTTATAATTTTAAATATTAGTATGCGTAATTGGAATTATCCCTCTTATTAATTGTGATTTATTTTAGACAGTTATTACGTCCGAAAATTTATGATATAACTCAATTTGGATGTATGTTGCAAACTACAACAAGTATAGAAAACAGTTTAGGTTCTCTCTTTGAAAAACTGTTTATTAAAGAACAGGAGAACGAATTGCTTCGAAATGAAAACCAAAAGTTAAAAACAGAAATTACTAACAAATTCGGGAAAATAACTTTACTGGAAAGGGAAGTGGACATTCTCAAAGAGAAGTATGAGAAAGGTGCGTCTAACGTAATATTTTGTATACGAGTACGTTATTTTGACATGTTCTTTTAATTTTAGATTCTTTAAAAAATACACTACTATCTAGTCAAAACGAGGACTTAGTTCGAACAAATAAAGTACGCGAATTTCAAATCAATACTTTAGATGAAATTATAAAAAATTTAAATAAGTCCATACAATGTTACAAAGCAAAAATGCAAATAATGGTTCAAGAGAAAGATAGTATATATAAATCGTTAGATACGCTCTCAGAAACTCAAAGGACCTTAATAAATCTAAGTACATCAATTGAAAATAAAAACTGTGCTATTAAGGACCAATATATGTCTATTGAAAATTATTTCAAAATAGCAGAGTATACTGTTGATAATATAAATAGTAGGTTGGACGTATTTACAGAAGTATACAGTACAATAAAAAATAAAATGGTAACAGTTGATAAAAATATGAAAGAGTCCTCATATTTTATAATGTCCAAAATCCAAGATTTTCTGGTAACAAATTGTTTTGTAGGTAATTAAACTCAATTGGCAATTAAAATACTTTTTAGAAATGTGTGAAACAGCATAATATAAATGTGGCCATTTACCAGCCGAAAATATCAAACGACAACTGTAGCACTTTTCAAATAAAGGGAAATCCAGTGGAAGATCTAGCACGACAAATAGAAGAGAATAATGAGAAAATAAAATTACTCCAAAAGGAAAATGATAAGCTTGAAAATATTATAAAACGATTTAATCGGATGAAATGAGTCCGCCTTATCTATGCATAGAAATGTAATTAATAGTCTTTTTCTTAATGTGTAACTATAAGAATATATATTAATCTCTGAATAATTAATTATATGAAAACAGAAGTTCTTGTTTTTAATAAATTCTATTGTACTATACGGCACATTTCAAATCTCACTCATTTTGTTTAAATTTCTCTGGCACAGTGGCGGCTCGTGGTGATTTGTCATGGGCGGGCAACAACTAACTATTAGTAGGTTATATAGTGCAAAATAATGAAGTAAAATATAGTAAAAAAAAAACTTATCACTCTATGTTAGTTACTATACAAGTATATGTTAAGATTTAAAATTCTTTCAGGTTTCAAGTTGAAAATGCATAGCACTAAAATTGGATAAAACTAGTACAGACTCTTATGAATGCTACACAATTTTTATATTTACACATTTTCTAATACATTAATACCCAAAATAATTGTACTTAATAATATAACAAATACAGTGTCTACAGAGTACAGACCTCGCTGAGATAAACAACGTTCTACAACGTCTCTGAAAACTGAACTTGGAAATACGGAGATCGGACTGATCGGAGGTTCTCGATTCCTTCCCCGCTTTGCCGAAGGCTTCTTCAGCAGGGTGGTCTAGCCCACCCGTGTCACAGCTTACTCGAGACTCGAGTAAGCTATGCCCGTGTTTCAAATTATTTCATGTAGTTTACACGTGTATAATTTTGTTTTTATGTCTTCAAATTAATCAAATCATTCGTAATTCTATTAATTAATTAGTTCTATTCATGTGTTTACTGTTTATTATGTGTTTACTGTTTATTTAATTTTATATTCCAGATTCCCATGTTTCTATATTATTGTGAAATAATTTAAACTTTCAAGGGATGTTGAAAGTATACTTATGTCAATAATATCAATATTAATTTTAAAACTAATCTTGGTAGACACTTATTTACTTGTATTTATTTATTAAAGCAATAAATAAAATTTTTTATTTGTGCGAGGCGCTTGCGCTGTCTCGTATGTACAAAGCCAGAAAAGCATAAGGCGTGGCTGTATACCCGGCCCGGCACCCACCACGCTAGGCATAACCACGATAACTATTAATTCCACGGTTAGAAGAATGAATTGCTGCACTTACTTGCACTGCAATTTTCCACCATGGTTGCGCTGTTAGTATTAGTATATATAATCAGAACTTTTCATTGTATTATTGTTGTTATGTAGTATATAATGCATTTAATTAATTACATAATTATATCTTCACTAATTTCTATGAACGATAAATAGCGAACTTTGGAACTGTGTGTTCCTCTTCTTCTAGGAAACAGCTGGCAGGGTAGGCGGTGCCCACCCTGCCACGCTGACGAGCTGCCACTGTCTGGCAGTGGAAACTGAAAACAATTCTAAAAAAATACGAAAAAAATGTTTGGGGGATGAAATGGAGGGAATCATGTTTACTGAAATATATGCAATAATGTGAACCACTCGACCTTATTAATTACCTCATAACGAGCATACATTTCAAAAGTTATTAACGCATTCATAAAACTAAGAAAGACCTTTAATCGAAAGAGAACATATATAGATAAATATATTTCTTAATAACATTTGTATTACAAAAATCTGTATATTTCAATAAACCCTGGTAGGTCACAAAACCATTGGTGATAGGCATACATACACACCAGTGGCGGCTCGTGGTATCCATATTAGGGTAGGCGATAGCGGCGTATGAGCTTCATCAACCCTTAAAAATAGCGCCGCAGACAAAATTTTTTTAAATTTTGAAGGTCACGCGTTTTCCTGGTACTTCAGAATTTCAATGATTGAATTTCATTTATACAAAAATATAGACTTTCACAAGGATTTTTTGAACTTAATACCTCTTTGTTATTCGTGAATAATAATAGTTATTGTGGGTATTAATAAATTGGAATAAACGAAATATATTTATTGAGTATTATACTTATATTATGTAAATTGGGTTGGCAATAATACATTATTTTAGGGCGCTTTAGGGTATAGGCCTCCTCCTTCCCTCACAGCCTTCCTTAACCATCGCCATTATTGACTGACAATTACAAAGTGGATACCTACTACTTTTTATAATTTAAATTAATGCGCCTATCTTTAATTAATGAAAATTTGTTAATTATATTTTCCGTGAAGTCATCAGATTTCTGAAGTGTGCTAAATAATTCCTTTTCAATTGAAATAAGTGCAAGCGACGATAAACGTTCATTCTTCATACAGTTCCGACTATGCGTTTTAATACGTTTTAAACAAGAAAAATGTCTTTCAACTGATGTACTTGTTGCTGGAATTGTAGCAATTAAAACAATAAGTTTAAAAACCTCTCGAAATTCATATTCCACAAAATATTTCAACATTGACTCGATATTTAATGTTTCACAATAGGTATATAACCCAATATCCTCAGTAATGTCACGGCTTATTCAATACGAAGGCGTCTTCGAATCTGCCGAAGAACGCCGATCTACTTAAGGCGCCGATTGCATTCGCTTTCAACTGCTTTATTTAAAGAGTATAATTGGCTGCAGACGTTTGAGCTGCGATTATTTTGCCATTACAACAACGCTGTTTGACGTCTTACCGACATCTGGTTGACGTGTTAGCTATCGATTTTCAGGCGGTGGAATGGAGAACCGAGCCTGGTCTGGTTGTTCTGTTTAGGAATAAAATGATTTAATTCGGTGTAGCGCGGCGCCGTGCGGACTGCGGTGGTATATATAAAGGGCGTTTACGGCACCAGCGCCGCCGACGGCGATAGATAATTTAATTAGTATAAAGTAGTTATTATTAATTATATTAAATATTTCTGTATTATCAGGGACGTTAACAGTTCATTGTAATTGCGCTGTTATCAGAAATGACATAAAGTTTTAAAGGTAGGCGGCGCCTACCTTGCCTACCCCGACGAGCCGTCACTGATACACACTAGACAAAACATCACGGATTGATGAGTATCTCAGGAGTGAACTCTATACTAGGTACGTATAGTACAGAGTTCACTGGGATCAGGCCATCAGATCGGTTCTTAGCCGTGCAAAAAGTGCGGACCGTGCGGATTGACTTGAACTCATTGGTAATCTACCTCTCATTACTATCACGCACGGATCGGTCGACGAATAAATCTGGACGAACAGATTTGACTGACCAATCTGTTAATGAAGCCCCCCATTCATTAACAGATTTATTACAGTCTGAGGCTAAAGAATCAGCTATCATTAGAGAAAGACAAATTTCAAGATGTAGAAATGAAAGCTCATTTCCAGAATATCCATTGCAGTTATATAGAACAAATGGATCCCATAACCATTGCAAATTAGATAACGTTTAACAAGTGCTCGAGACTTTAAATAATTAAGAAGGTATTTGCGTTAGAAAAACATTTTATAGTAATAAGAAAAATCCAGATTTCGCCAGATTGGGACATGAATAGTGTAACAATGGTATGACATGGGTCCATTAAACAATCTCAAACTATTTTAATTATAGAAACGTTACAACTTTAGATGCTGCATGGTTATTTTCTTTATATAAGATCAATTTTTCATGTCCACACCGGACATCGCTTACAGAAACACCTTTGGGAAGATACGCCATACTGCAAATGTTTAACCGAGCAAATCCGAATTTGGCAATTATTATTATTTACAGTAAAAACTCTCAAATCCTTATCAAATGTTGGCCACCCCTCCCCCATTATCATGGTGCGAAAAAAGGAATCTGGCTTCTTGTTTTTCTATCTAGTTTTCTAATCTCGAACCTAGACTCCAGTTTTAGGCGATCGGGCAGTTTTCGAAAAAATAAATTTTCAACTTTTCCGTATCAAATCAGTTTACATTACATCGATACATAATATTAATGTAAGTAGATGCTACAACACTTCCTTTATACATATCATCCAGCATTAAAACCGTCATAAAACTTATTATTCATTACGATTTTCTAATTTACTTGCAATATTTACAATTTTCATGCAACCGTCCATTTATTTGCTATCCAAGCATTTCGGGATATAGAGGGCGCTAGGATAGAGTTCATTTGAACGGCTTCATGAAAATTGTAAACATTACAAATCGTAATGAATAAGTTTTGTGACGACTCTAATGCATGATATGTATAAAGGAAATGTAGCATCTATTTATATTAACATTAGGTAGATACGTAATGTGAAGTGAAAGTTACTTAAGAAGAGTGTAATGTATTGAGAAGTGTAATTTAATTACGTGCAGAAACGTTGATATTTCCTTTTCTCGAAAACTGTGTCCAACCGCCAAAAACTAAGGTCACATTCGTTTTCACCACCCCCCAAAATGGGGCGGAAAGTTTGCCAAAATCTGGTGAAGATTTGAGTTTTACTCTAAAATAAATAATTACTGCGAATTTTTCTGCAAACTGGGTAAGTATTATATTATATGATCTTATGTAGTTGTAGATGTATACAATGTAGTTGTTTATATACGACGCCGCTAATGATGAGGCATCCAGTTAAAGAGGTCTATTTATAAGCCATACAGTTATAGATGCTTTCGTTTTCATGATCATTGATATGAATTAAGTCTAATTATTACTTTTTCTCGGATTATTGATCAACAAAAATTTGTTTTGATTTCATATAACAATCATCTTCAAAAAATGCCTAGGTTATAAGATTTCTTAAATACTTTGAAGTGTTGGAGTATTTCCTTGTATCCTGAAGTATCGAGTATTTCCATATAAAGAATATATTTGAGTATTTCCTTTCAGCTACTAGCTAGAGGTTTTTAAAATTTAATTATTTCTTTGCACCTATGGACGATGCCCAGTAAATAGGAAACTAATTTTCCATCAAACACTGAAATACTATACATGTTTTATATACTTTATGCTCGATGTATATTATGCAACAACATTCGCGACAGCACATGACAAACTAGTCTTATATGTTCTCATTTTTTCCTACTAAATTATTTATAAAAAGACTAATTGTGAATTTAGCAGTACAAATAACTCAATAAACCAAATATTTTTAAAGAGTCATCCCCGTTCATAGTTAAATCACAACTTTCTCATACGGATTTCTTTTAGATGAGAACTGGATATGCAAGCCATTGCCAAACAATGGTTTTTACAAAACAAAAAATTATATCCGAATTTTCCATACTGTTGGGACTTCATAGCTAAAAATTAACAAGTTCTCAACAATTGAGATTACTTGGGTCTATATGCTTCTATTATATATTCAATGAATGAGGATAACTTTATCACCCCTATATAACAAAGTGTCATTTTGAGGATAATTAAAAAAAGTAATACTTACCTGATCTGTTAATATCCAACAAATTCTTTAAGAAATTATATGGTAAGGAGAAAAATACACATATTAAACATAGACAGCCAGAAAGCCGTCACTTTATTTACACAAATATCCTGTTTACAAAACTGATGTAAATTACAATGTAGAACTATACAATGTGTATTAACGGCTGCCGAAACCAGCGCAGCCAGTTTTCAGTCGAGACCAGCTCAACCGATTTGTAGAGTGAAAAAATAATAATCGGATGAAACCACGAAATGCTACCGTGGCGAAAGTGAACTAACCTAATACATGGTGAAAGCAACACTCAGGGGAAAGTGAGGGGGCTATGTCCTCCTCTCCATTTTGAATCCCGGTTGGTGCTGATCTCGTCTGTGAGCAGTTCACTTTAGTCTTATGTCGTAACATAAAACAATATAACAACTTTAAATTATATCTTAAATTATTTTTAAATATGTACAATTCGTTAATAATTATCTTCTAATGCGCCTTTAAAAACACCATCACAGGTCTCCGGGAAGACAAAAGTGAAATTGACAAAAAAAAACAACACAAAATTTGCATATTGAATAAAGCTAACGGAAATTGTGTTTTAGGGCCATTCAAGTCTTAAAAAATGTAAGATTCAATCCTACCAGCAAACGAAAGATAATAGAAAATTGATATTCTCCTGTGTTAGGTAAAAATAAAAGCTTGCCGAGTCTTTTATAAATTATTCTAGAATTGATTAGAATTTTAGAAAAGCATGTTGCCTGATGCGGAGATTTTATTACCATCTATCAACTACAACTTCACCAACTGAAACAGAACAATTTAAAAGCATTGAGAGAATGAAATAGTTCATGCTTCGTGCATTTGTTTAAGTGAAAAAGGAAATGATTAGTATAAGGAAAAACAAATTAATAAATTAACTTAAAGGTTTTCCTCATTCCTGGGAAAAGGGGGGTCACTTCAAACGGCTCATTCTGTCTTCGTGAGGAGCTCATTACATTCTTATGGGTTGTGCAACTGTGGACATTAAAATAATCATAGTGTGATTATCGAAATAAAAAAATATATATACATATGTATAAATTTTAACATGCTAAACATAAAACATAAATTTAATACTTACGTGTATTACAGTGCTTGGTAGTATGTTGTTAGACACTCAGTATCAGACGATAATTAGTAAAAAGCATTTATTGGGAATGTCATGTATTGGATTATATCGTATGAAAGGAACAACTATTGTTTACAATTACATGAACATTTATTAATAAAATACTAACTCAATAAATGCATTTAAAATTATTTACTTTTATTACTTCAAGAGTGGATAGATTGTTTTTCTTATAATTAAAATCTAAAAAATGTGTAGACTTTATATTATAATGCATAGTATCACAAATATTAAAAATGTCAATTTGAAATGAACAGTTAATAAAAACTAAATTTTGTATTATACACATAGAAGGTGGGATTTTGACAAAATAAATCATAAAATACAGCTAATGTGCAGCTTTTTTTATCAAATATAATCTAAACCATTTTAAATATGTATCATATCTGGAATACATTGTTTTTAACCGTAACCAAACTTTTTTATTATTTGTAATTGATGTATTTGTGTTATTTACATGATAAATGTAATATAAAGACCACTTAAGGTCTAATAAAGTAATTAGTTTTACGTTGTAATCAATTGAAATGTGTTATATTTTTCTTTTCTTTTGGAATGTACAGAATTATTTGGAATCCAGATTGTTGTCCAATATCTCAGTTCTTTTAATTGTTTTGTTAATTTGATTAATTAGTATGAGAAATTTGAAAAACACTTTTATATTGATATGCATCATTTGAAAACTTGAATTTATATCTTCTATTTATATCAGTAATAAATTTTAACCCTATATATTTGTTTGATTTGAACTATAAATCTTATACATGAACTATAAGTCCCTATAAATCTTTTATATTATGCTCACTAATGAACATGTCTCTCACTTTACTGTAGATTTGAGGATATTTAGAAACAATACTGTTAGTTCACAGCACAAAGTCCAATATAAGCATAATTGTTCCTACGAGTTCTGTAGCAGAAAGTGTTCTGTGCTTTAGCTTTTATTAAAATGTTATTCCTAATTTAATATATGAGTTATATGTACCACAAAAAGTCATCAATAGATCTGATCAGCTATTGTTCATATTCATTATCATGCAAATAATATGAGAAATATTTAACCAGTCAGAATACAAAGAATTCACGCATAAGTTAGTACATAACGTCAACGTGCACGTGTCTTAAATTGTTGCTCTATATGTCATGCTACTGTATAAATCACCAATGGTGTAGTTAATGTCTAATTTGTAGTAAATCTAATCAATCGTAATGTATCAATCAATAATAATCTAAGCAATCTATTGTATGAAGTACACTATAACAGCACCAAACAAATAAATCAAAGATTGTGCCCAATTTCTGTCCCATTGAATCTATATGACCTGCAAGATACCATCAAATATGATAATAAAATATCATGGAAACGTCTAAGTACACAAGTAGAAAAGTACTGTGAACTATTTACGATATTCACAAAGTACATAAGAAGAAAGGCATTCGACAAAGTACATAGGAAGAAAATGCTACAAAGTTTAACCGTCCTAGGAATACCCCAAAAATTAGTAAAAATGGTAGAAGTCACCATGGCAGACTTGATAGCAATTATAAGAGTACAACAGCAGCTCAGTGAAGAATTTAAGGTGAAAGCCGGAGTAAGACAAGGAGACGCTCTCTCGGCAGTGCTTTTCAACTTAGTACTAGAAGCAGCTATCAGAAAAGTGAATAGAGCTGGAAGCATCATAAATAAATCCACACAAATACTTGGGTATGCGGACGATATTACGATAATTGCACGTGACCTTGCCTCCTTGAATCAAACTGCCATAGATCTTGAGGCACAGGTAAATAAAGGAAGCCTACAATGTGAACAAAGACAAAACGAAATATATGTATTGCTGCAGGAATCCCCCAATACAACTACCAAATATTAATATAAACGGCGGTCAGATTAAAAGCGTCAAGACGTTCAATTTCCTTGGCACCAAAATTGCCTATAATGGTAACGTCCAAGGTGAAATAAGCGCAAGAATCCTAAAAGGGAATAAATGCTACTATGCTGATTTAAAATTAATAAGGAGCAGCATACTAAATAGAAGATCTAAGATCACAATCTATAAGACACCTGTAAGACCCGTAGTAACCTATGGTTGTGAAACATGGACACTAACAAACAATGATGAAAATCAATTAAGAATATTTGAGAGAAACATAGAAGAATATACGGCCTAGTGCAAGAAAACGGTATGTGGAGAATAAGAATGAATCACGAAATTGATGCACTTATAAAAGGAGAGGATATAGCAAGATGCATAAAAAGTCAAAGGATAAGGTGGTTAGGACATGTATACAGGATGGAGGGCGAGAAAATTGTGAAGGGAATCCTTGAATGGAAACCTCAAAACACAAGACCAAAAGGGTGACCCAAGAAAAGGTGGATAGACGATGTGGAGGAAGACCTAAAAACTCTAAGATCTAGGAAACTGGAGGAGAATAGCGGTAGATAGAACCAGATGGAGGAACATAGTAAAGCAAGCCAAAACCCACCAAGAGTTATGAGCTAAAATAAGAAGAATAATGGCCAAATATCCCCCTACAATTTCAAACAAAGAAAACTAACCCAAGATCATTTAATCTTTCACAACTAGAATAACTCGGAAAAGTATTTCAACACTTTATCTTTTCTAAAATAAACAAAGTAAATGCATAATTACCCATCATAGATTGCTTATATAAAATGCTATATTGAATAACATAAGGTGAACAAAATATTTAACAACTATTTAATCAACTATCAAATAGCATTTATTTAATAATATTCTTACATCTACTAAAGGAAACGATTATTTCACTTACCTTGTATGAAATTGACAATTTACATAAAATAAAAACAACACTTCTGCAAATGAAATGTCCAGTCTAATTTATTCCCAAAAGGAACAGGAGAAATGAGAAAATTAAATTAGCAATCTACCAGTTAGGAATTGAATGTACTCTTGTATAGGACTATGGCCATCTAGGTGCTAAATAGTGATGCAACTCTTTCATGTAGGGTGTCAAAGATGCAATTCAACCCGATGCTTCTAAGCACTACAATCATGAAAATTACACAAAGAGAAATACCCTAGAACAACATTGTAGAACAGAATTATTCTGGAACCTAACTGTCAATCCTTGTTAGATCTGTAGTTGGTGAACAGTCTAACAGATTAAACATGCCTTAAATTTCATATCACAAAAAAAATCACACCGGACGTTCTATCTCTGATTTTATGGAATTGAAATTATTCTGAAGTGCATAAAAAACACTAGGCATACAACCAATCCATGAGATGTCAATCGTGTCCATCAAGAAATTATAGAATCCAAACATCGATAGAATCAAGGACAATGAATTGATGGCTCACTCATCATTTGTCAGCTGTGTTACTGCCATGCATGAAACCTTCGTCGTGATTGAAAATATTTTTAATAATACCTACCTGTTAAAGTTCAATCATTTCAACATATCTAATGGAGAATCATCATGCATATCTAATGTGCATCATTCATTAATACCTGTTTGATCTTGTACTCGTATCAATTATAAAGAGGGTAGTTCAAATAAATGAAAATTCTTTATTTCTTTCATGTACTTAATAATGCATCCTCCATGTGAACTATTAAAAACAAAATCAAATAGATATCAATTTTCATTTTAAGAAATTATTCAATGAATTGCTAAAGCCACAGAACAGAATTATTATAGTAATTATTTGTAAATCTATCACAACAAAATATGTACATAACTATTATCTATATTAGCAAACACTCAGGGAAGGTTCAAAACTTTATTACTTTCTCAATTAATTTAACACTGCCCATCAAAATTATTTACACTTTTATAAATATTTTACAAACGCAGGATAAGACAAATAGTTTTGGTGGCCTATAAAAGTTGCATTAAAAAAACAATGGGCAAAGTATCATTTAGGTCTGTAAATCAATTACAGAATTATAAATATACAAATCATCTATATAAATAAATATACCTGAAAACCATTTGTCAAAATATCCACAAAAGTCGTGCAACAGCACACTAAAGTAAATCACAAACTATACACACGCTATATTACAAGATTTTAAAATGAGTTTTATGATTTACTTTCTAATTCGATAGTTAAAGTGCAGACAGGGATAAATCCAGAATTATATGAAAAAGACGATACATTCCATGATATGAACACATGTTTATTTTATTGGGGCAATGCTTCACCAAAATGTATCAAAAACATTACTTAATTTTCATGTTTTCACGTTACTCTGCTGGCCTGAATGTACTTTTGATGACATCAACTTATTTAGACATGCAATTGGAAAAAAAATATATATTGCAATTGGAATAATCAGAATACCTATCTGCCATGTAATAAAACAGGTATCAAAAATATAATTATTCAAAGTGCTGGATGCGCCAACAATAAGTGGGTGGGAAACATTAATATCATTACTTGAGAGCAAATTAGAACTGAGCAATGTTAGATTAGTGGCATACTTTCCAATTTGATAATTTAACAATCTCAACAATGATAAAGTGAAAATAATTAAAATTATTCATGATTGTTT
The DNA here is from genome assembly GCA_037954035.1 of Rosalia funebris. NCBI lineage: Eukaryota > Metazoa > Arthropoda > Insecta > Coleoptera > Cerambycidae > Rosalia > Rosalia funebris. The sequence goes on along the minus strand of JAZFAV010000007.1, from coordinate 18,264,654 downwards.
TACAAAAGAAAAACAATTACAAAAGAGAATCAGTAAAACTTTTGTACTTGCAACTGTTTCAAAGTACTAAAAATTAAAAACAATGATTGAATTTAAGAAATCAATTTTCAATTCGGTTTGAATTGGTCATTGATCTGGTACTGTTTCAAAACTATTATAATGTAATTGCACTTTAAATACATTAAATACTATTTCAGTTTTGATAACATTGTATTGCATTCCCCTTAACAAAATTAGGTGCACTTTAACAATCCAATTTCCGGGGTATTAAATAACTTATATTAGGTTGGGGCACGAAATAATTTCAAGGCTGTCATTTACGGTAAGTACTATACATATACATATAATGTACAATTACAATAACTTACTTATTACTAGATCCGTTCTATTCTACGGCCAGATAATATGGACGAATCGATGGTTCTACATGAAAAATATCACTTCCATTATAAATTCCCTCCAAAAGTCAGCACGATTTTTTATACTTATCAAAATACCCTAATTCTCTACTGGAATATTGAGTCAAAAAGGAGACAGACTTGAAATTATCCCTTGTCTAAAAACATGCTTTTATTATTCACTATGCCCAAGAAGTTTAGACTTTTGGGTTTTTTGACATTCGTTGCTGATCAAAAACTCATCAGTCTTGTTGCGTTTCAATCAAATCATGCACTTTAAAAACAAAGTTTTTCCCTAACGATCACACAACACTTAATAGTACATGACTTGCCTGGTATTCGACGAACATTTTGTTTCACTTTTATATCAAAAACATTCAAGACACAAAATACTAACTATTGTCTATGTTAATTACTTCTAACGGGTGTCTCGCATGTTTTAAAATATAAAAAATATGTAAAAGGAAGGACACTAGGTAAACACTAGCAATGTTAATTCTGCGATTTAGTGAGTAAAAACGGGTAACGCTAATTCAGTTTTATTTTGTACATTTTCTGCGGTTCCAGCTTCTGAACTGTACCTGTACAACATCAGAATATATTAAAATCTAATTATTATTACTAATAAAAACCCTTCTTGAAAGTATCTAAAAGGCAAAAAATGGTTAATGACTATGGAAACATGTTACTTGTTCGATCGTGAAATGGTAAATGAGATGCAGAACTAAAAAGATACTACCTATAAGAATATTTCTTAACCCAATCCATATAAAACTATTATTTGTAAGAACCCGTATGCTAAATAAAAAATTACCTAATCTGTAATTATCAATAATTTAAATATTTAAATTTGTTGATTTCCTAAGTATGTAGAGAATTAAATTATCAAAAAGGCACTTTTTAAATACTTAATGACAGATCTTGGTCTTTTCCTTTGCCCTTTTTGATCTAGATTCACAAATAGCACCCGTTTACACACTAATTCTGTCCTCGTTCATGGAGGCAGTTTTTTATTTAGATTGGGCACACAAGTAGTAAGCCAACGAAAACAGCCCACATTAGTACTATCCAGTGTACAGTGTAAATGGGATTCTCACCATCTGCAAACTTTCTCGCGACGAATTTCAGTGTTTCATCGAGTAATATTACTGGAATAGAGAACTTCATTACCGTTAACCATTCTTCCACCGTCAACGGACAAACTTGGAATACAATCTAGATAAAATAAAGTGTTGTAAAATCAAACGAAATAAAAAACTGTATTTACTTACTGAAAGCACATCAACGTAAAGAATGACAAAATGGAGAGTGAATGAAAGAGCCATTGATCCAATCAACCAAAAGTTGCACCACGGAGGCATGGCAATCAGAGATTGATTTTCTGATAAGCTGAAAGATAATATAATTAATATTACAGTTCAAATACTCATCGTCAACTGCATGTAAATACTTATAAAGGAACAAGACAACATTAAACTACTAAAGTAGGAAAACAACACCTACCTACTCTAATATAATTTACTCACAATTCTGTATTATTTACTATACCTGTTCATAGCATTCAACATCTCAATAGTTACAAGTACTGAGAGAGCCATCGTCATGGGATGAGGGTCGTCAAAGACCTTACAGTCAATACCCTTAAAGTCTGCTGAACCTGTCGAGCATTGCAAATGGTGCGTCTGTAAAATAAAATCCCATGAACACCCTACATTATCTTCATTATCAAAAGAATCATACCAATTGGTAATAACTCATCTGTGGGCCATATGCAGAATACATGAACCACCATGCAGCAGCACCTACAGTAGCGGCACCTACATATCCACCAATGGCCATGTACCTGAAGAACAGCCAACCAGAAATGAGAGATTCGTCAGCTTTACGAGGAGGCTTGTTCATGATGTCCAAATCGGGTGGATTAAAGCCAAGAGCGGTGGCTGGAAGACCGTCAGTGACTAAGTTGACCCACAACAGTTGTACTGGAATGAGAGCCTCTGGAAGACCTAATGCGGCTGTGAGGAAGATGGAAACTACTTCACCGATGTTGGATGAGATCAAATAACGGATGAACTGTTTCATGTTATTGTAAATGGCGCGACCTTCTTCAACGGCGGCTACGATTGAGGAGAAGTTGTCGTCGGCCAACACCATCTCGGCCGCGGATTTTGCGACGGCTGTACCCGATCCCATAGCAATTCCGATTTCAGCCTTTTTCAATGCGGGAGCGTCATTGACACCATCGCCAGTCTATACATGCACAAGAATTCGTGAAAACCGGCAAATTATCAAAGTTCTAGCCAACCTTGGCTGGATAGTGAGTAAAATACATTCTAACATATTAAAATTTATTTCATATACCGTATCTATATATATCTTTTATTTTATTTTCATTAGCTTGGACATTAAAATAATTTTATTTCAAGAATTTAACTGAAACTGAAACCATTCTAAATTTAACCTCGTCGTTTTTCAGCTGAGGGATCAATGAGAACTTATGAAACAGTTGATTTATATTTATTAGGTAGATTGATTTAAGAACGTTAAACTACATAAAATTAGTTTTCAAGATTTATTGCCTATTTATATATAAAAAAACACATCCCGTGATATGAAAAATACGCCCAGATGTTTTTGCTGAAATTTCTCGTTAATTATGTGAAATTCAACATATTCGTAAGAAATAAAATACTTCCCAAACGCAATTAATCTATGCCTACAAATTCAAGTTTAGATTACGCATTTGTAAATCAACTCGACCATTTGTAAAGTGAAAATGAAAGTGTTCCTCTAACAATTTCAAAAACCGTGACGTCAAAATCGTGATATACCAATAATAAATAAATGTTCAATCATTCCTTATAACAAAATAAACTTCAGACTTTGCTTTGCTATTATGTAAATTTATTTTTGAATGCCAAAAAGAAATTCCACAGATATGAACTGCATTTTTGAAACGTACAGACACACAAAATTGCCCAAGCTTGATGAATAAGTCGAAAATTATTCCTGAGGTTAAAATAAAATGTTTTATGTTCGTGTCTAAAAATGACAAAATTCTAATTTTCTTCTTCTAATCATCTCAACATGGTTATTCCTGCCTTTTGAATACATAAAAACAACATTAAATTTTATCTAATGCTTTTAAAGAATGGTTAAGGTCAATTACAACTCTATTTCTTTTATCCCACTAAATTTAAGTGATATAAAAAGTAAAGAGCATCATATTACTTTTGATCTACTAAATCAAAAAACTAATCACTTCTTAGTTTTCCAACTATTACAAGTTATTACAAACTGATTAAATTACATATATAGTTTGATAATTTAAGAATTTAGTAATATCTCACTGTCCAGCTAGTTCAGAATTAGTCTAGCCCGTGACATTATACACAACAATACAACGACAATAGAGAAATGTTAATATTCTTGTAATGTCTAATTTATAAATATTAGTTCTGTATTTGGCAAAGATAAATTTTGAACTATCATCTTAATATAATTACTTTTTGTGATTGTCACCGTATCTTCAAACTCTTAATCGAAAACTATTCTTACATTTAAGATATTATAAGTTATATTTATCGGCATACACTATGAATAATGTCGGTTCAGGTTTAGCAGCATTTATTACATCTTTCAACTATAAATTTTTCAAATTGAAAACTTACCATAGCGGAAATTTCATTCATGCTCTGCAAATATTCAACAATCTTGGATTTATGAGCAGGTTCCACGCGGGAGAACAGTCTAGCCCTGGCACATGCTGCCTTTTGTTCTGAAGGAGGCAAGTCGTCGAATTCGCGTCCAGAGTACGATTTTCCAGTGGTATCTTCATCTTCGCCGAATACGCCAATACGCCTGCAAATGGCTTCGGCGGTAGCCTTGTTGTCACCGGTAATTACAATTACACGAATACCGGCGGCACGACATCTGACAATTGAATCGAATACTTCCTTACGTGGAGGATCCAACATACCGACAACACCAATAAAAGTGAGGTTAACTTCATATGTGTAGAATTTGGTTGAATCGCCTAGGTCCATTTCTTCTGGTTTCATGGGGTTGTCAGCTGTGGCCAATGCGAGACATCGAAGAGTATCGCGTCCGCAGCCGTACTGCGCAGTTAATTCAATAATACGTTTCTTCAATGTACTGGTCAGAGGAACTTTCTGTGTGCCGACGCGGGCATGCGTGCACCTATCCAAGACACCTTCAGGGGCACCTTTAACGAACAATTTAGGTCCAGTTCCTAAGCGAGATGGCTTAAGAGGTATGCAGTAAGAAGACATGGATTTACGATCACGGGAAAACTCGAGAGTGAATTCTTTCTTCCATTTGGTTTCGATGTCCTGCCTTACGCAAATGGCAATTTGGCGACGATCACCAGCCTTGGTGATGTTGAAAGGATTCATTTTCTCGGCTAAAACGATAAGAGCAGTTTCGGTGGCTTCGCCGACTTTTTCAAAAGTTTGTTTGAACTCATTGAAATCAATAGAAGAATCATTACACATAATGCAAATAGCGCCCAGTTCTTGAAGAGCGTCAAATTCATTGCACTTTACTTTTTGCCCTTTCAGGAAGACTTCACCAATGGGCTCGTAAGTTGAGCCGGTGATTTCGAACTCGTGGAAACTGCTATCGCTTCCTTCAACTTTGTCGAAGATAAACATACGAGAAACGGACATTTGATTGGTAGTTAAGGTGCCGGTTTTATCAGAACAGATGACCGATGTACATCCTAAGGTTTCTACGGATGGAAGAGATCTGACGATAGCGTTTTTCTTGGCCATTCTGCGAGTGCCTAAAGCTAAACAGGTGGTGATTACGGCAGGTAAACCTTCGGGGATGGCAGCGACGGCCAACGCGACGGCGATTTTGAAATAATATACAGCACCTTTGATCCATGATCCACCGTGAGCAGGATCGTTGAAATGGCCGATGTTGATCGCCCATACAGCAACGCAAATCACCGAGATTACTTTAGACAACTGTTCACCGAATTCGTCCAATTTTTGTTGGAGTGGAGTTTTGATTTCCTCAGTTTCAGACATTTCCGTTCTGATCTTACCGATGGCAGTGTTCAAGCCTGTTCCGATAACAATACCGCGAGCTTTGCCAGCTGCTACGTTCGTACCGGAAAAGAGGATGTTTTTTTTGTCTTGGTTCACGGCGCGAGGGTCAGGTACGGGGTCGGTGTGTTTGATGACGGAGATGGATTCTCCGGTCAAGATCGACTGATCAATTCGGAGTGTCGTTGAGAAAATTTTAATAATACGAAGATCGGCTGGGATTTTATCACCGACCGATATCTCGACTATGTCACCCGGTACGATTTCTTTCGCCCGAATTTTCTGTACTCCGGCCTTGTCACCTCTGACGACTTTACCCATTTCGGGTTCATATTCTTTAAGGGCTTCAATGGCAGACTCGGCATTCCTTTCCTGTTGGTACAAATAATTTTTGATAAAGTATTTTTGTAACAAAAATAATAATTCTTAAAATTAGTAAATTATATAATAATCATTGTGCATTAATGAGCACATATTTCAAACAATGCATTTACGGGTAGCAATATATGAAATGTTTATGTCAATAAAACATCTTTTACTGCATATCTTTCTCAGAGTTTATTTTCGTAGTATATAGTTTATTCTATTAAAATACCTTTATCTTTAAAAATCTTAGAAAGCACCGTAAATACCCTGTATAGGGCATTTATCTAAGTAATTTTATATGTTCATTGTAAAATAATTTAATCCATAAGTAACAACATCGAATAAATTCTGCAATTTGATTGTTCACGAAACGGTAAAATTTCAAGAATTTTTTTTATATTTTTTACTTGCTATTTCTTAACAGTGATGTTTTATTGAATTCTTACACGACGAATGTGACCGACACTTTTATTTTATTTCTAATGTAAGAATCTGACTTCACTTATATCACTTGATAACTACTAACTTTATTTTTTAAAGATTCTAAAAATAGGTAGGAAAAACAGACAGAATATTGACTACTAAAATAATGTTTACTCAATATAAATTATGTTAATATTATTTTTAATATTGACAGAAATTCGAAATTTTAAGGAAAATTATATCACTCAAGATGCATCCTATTAGAAATATTCGTATAAACTTGATTCTAGCTGATTTATCCCGCTCCCGATATGCCGCCCATGTAACATGGGACATAAAATAAACCTAAAAACATTGCTAAATATAAATAAACACAAAATATATATTTTTGAACACTTTCCATGTGTCAAAAAATAGAAAAGCCATTTTAGTTAACAAGTAAAAATTATATACGAGCAATTACTTTCGCCATTAGTCGCCTGTAATTATTAAGTTTTGTCGGTTTGGGTCAAATCCGAAAATATTTATATTTATCTTCCGTATCTGCTATTATAAACCGTGTACTATTCATTTCATCGCTATTTACCAAATAAAAAACTCTCTTGCCGATAAACGAAACAGTTTACCTGAGCCTAGCCATAAAAACAAGCCATGGTATGTTTTGAGATATTTTATTTGGCAAATAGCAATGAAATAAACTGTACGTGCTGTGCTATTCTTATTATAATCATAAACTGTGTGCGATCAAGTTAATCCAGAATGTAAAACTACTGTTATTAGAACTACCTAGTAGTTAGCATGGAAATACATATGTGTTTCTACGGTATTGAAATAGAAAATATCAAAAAGTTACAATTTAATGAAACTACCATTTATTTAGTAAATACCAGTATTTTAATTAGATAGATAATTTAAATTCCAGTAGCGTCTTAATTAGGTAGTTCGTTTAACTTTAAAAGTATACAGTGAGTAGCTAACATTTGGAATAAAATCAATTTTTATCGATATTTAAAGCAACTTGGAATGTTTCAAAACATGGACAGTATAATATAAGGGCGTCCGAATTTTATGTACCGTTGTCAATGCAATTCTTTATCTATTTTTTTAAATGAGGATGCCCTCTGTAACATTTTATATGAAATATTTTATGCGTGTGCAATCTTATTGGTTGGCCCAACTAAGTTAGTTGCCCTTGGTGACTGCACGACGTATGATGTTGAACGATGAAAGAAACACTTGTTGACTGTCAACACTTTATTATGTATATAATATACATGTACGAAGTAACTACAATATGTTCTTCTACAAGCTCGAAGTAACTCTGATGATCACAGGCTGAGCTAGCATATTTATACTGGTTCTAATCAGCGTGTGGTCATTTATGTTAATGGTTTTTCTTAGTAGAAAGTTTTATAATGATTTATATTATGGGATTTTAGAAATCATTATGCAAAATAAAAATAGATGATTAATAATGACGTTAACTTAATTTATGTTTGAAGAGGACTTTAACTGGCAATCTGAAAAATATATTTTTGATCTGTTACCTTCGTGGCAATTGAAATATTAGCTTTTGAAATGGGATACTTTATATCTAACTAAAACTCCTACATTATAAAATTATACAACAGTTAGATTAAAGTATTTAATTGTTGTTGCTCATCGTGGAGAAGAGTATCCAACCATTAGATAATGTAGGGTGAATTAAAAAAAGACAGAACGCTCAAGCACATTTACTGAACAAAAACAAAGTTAAGAGAATCAGTAGCCGTATGCTGTTCATGAAAAATTCAATTAAAAATAAAAGACATCCTAGTTACCAGTGAACTAATTTAAATATGTAAATATGTCAAAACCTTTCAACAATTATGAGTAATGACAAAGCGCTTGTAAACAAAATTATAAATGTTTTATATTATCCAAATTTACTTCGTAAAATATAATTATACGATAATTAACCTAGAAGAGAATAAATGGTTGAAGGTGCAGCTAATGACCTGAGAAGTCGCTGCCGCTGTGGGCAAAAAAAAAAAGATAACTAAAAACACCTAAATTAAACGTTCGACATGAGCTCCAAAAATGTCCTGAGCCACAGTCAAACGATATTCAAATTAATTTAGAACCATTTTTAATAAACTTAAGGTGCGATTCTCGAAAATTCTCTTTTTCAAATTATCGATGTTAAGTGGCTTTATGATGTATACTTTTCTCTTTAAATAGCTCCATAAAAAAATTCATATGGACTGAAATCCGGAAAATGAGCCGGCCATTTTACAATCATCTTCTAGTCCAGTGACCTTGAAACATATATTTAGAAATTCTCGAACCTGTCTTGCCTACTGTGGTCGTGATCATGAAGTGATCGTCTGCGAAAGTTTATTTTACTTATTATTCTTCACCATACATTATTCAATGATTGGATAAACTTCGGCGAGATGAGCAATAACAGTAAAAACTGCTAATCTACCTAACTGTTATAGAAGTCCACAATGTCGGAGATTTAGTCAGATACAAGATATCCCAATTAAAAACTAATACCTCGATAGCTACAGAAATGACAGGTGGTAAATGGTTATACATATTTTTGAAATTATCGTTCAAGGCATCTCTAAAAATGTAAAATAAGGGGTGTCCCAGCGAGAGGTAGCCGATTTAAACTTGCCACCATTACTCTTGCGGCAGGTTTTGGAAGTTGATGCTTCGTAGTTATTACGTGGAGAATATGCCATTACAAAATGGAGCGCTATACTGTTCAGCAATGCATACTTATTGTCAAAGCGTACTACGAAAGTAGTGGTTCAATTGTGGGCACTGAAAGAAAATTACGTGCAATTATGGGTCATCGTAAGGCACCTGCTAAGCGGTCTTGACCCCATTAGATTTTCTTCTTGTGGGGCTACGGTAAAGGAAAAGCCTATGACGATAATCCCATTACGATTGAACAGCTTAAAAATAACATTAGCGAAGTTATTGTGGACATAAGGCCACATCTATGCCGCGAAGTGATGGAAAACTTCATCAAAAGAATCCACTGATGCTAGAGAAGTAGAGGGGGCCACTTACAAGATACCTATTGTATTCCATGTCTAATGGCATAGTTTAAATTAACAATTGAACCCAAAATTATTGTAGAAATGTTATTTATTTGTCCAATAATTAATTACAAACATAATCGATTACCTCTCGCTGGGACACCCGTTATTATAGGGCGTCCTATTTACAAAAATACATTAACATGTATAAAATTCAGACGCTCTGTATATTATAAATATTTCTTGAAGCACTTTGAATTGAAAATAAAAATTGATGTGACCCATTTCCGTTCAGTATCAAAACTAATACATATATTAATTTTATTCCAATTTTGAGCCCCATACTAGATACTCCTATTTTAGTTCACTGTATATAATCTATATATTCAGACTATATGTAATCTGAATTTAAACAAATGTACTACATATAATTTCAAAGACCTTGAGGCAGTTAATGAACACACAACTAAGAGCAGAATATATAGTAATTGGAATTCAAATAAGTTGACTTTATTTCATCATAATGTGTATTTATTTGACTCGTAGGAATTGTAGAATTTTATATCAATAAAGTATATTACAATTGTTTAAAACCATCTTATTTTTCAAAAACAAATGCATGCACGTTTAAAAAAGTTCATGGGCCGTTATGTATTTTTTTCTGAGCATCGAAATAAATATTACTTATCGGAAATGTTTCGATATTTCTTATTACAACCTTTGATATGTTTTTCGGCGAAATTTTTATCTCATAATATACGCACATAGTGTTCTTTGTAGAGCAATGCAAATATTATGAACTAGGCCTGTTATTTTGAAAGTAATCCAGACATTGTTTCACATCTAAATAAATAACTCGTTATATAGCTGCAATAATTTTAACTTCCCTTTTTATTACTGATTGTGGTCGGAACACTCGCACGCAATTAAATTAGTATTTTTAACATGTGTGTCATTGATATTTACTATTACGTACGTACGTGCAACGTATAGAGTATTGGATATTCTATTTTTATTGTTAAATTCAGGATTATCGGATCATATAAACTACCCAGAAAAATAACCAGTATCAATCTTGAAGAAATCATCCGGCTTACGTCTTCTGTGTTTATTAGGTAATGCGCGAGTTTCACTCAATCTAAATATTGCCTGTAATTTATCTTGACCTGTTGTTCCTAGATTAGCTAACATTATACACGAAAAGTCAATTCTGTTTTAAATTTATGTATGTCCCGTAAAAAATGCTATATAAAACAAAATGTTAACTTAAGATTTAAACTCAAATAATTCTAAACCCACGCGAACGTATTAATTTTCGACCATTGTTAACACATTTTTATTTAAAACTATTTCTTATCAGTATATACGTACCTGCCATACACCTACTACTGCATTTGCTATGAGAATAAGAAGAATTACGAAAGGTTCTACGAATGCTGTGATTGCTCCGTCGTGTTCTTCAAATAAAGCGAGTACCTAAAACAAGGAGAATATATTTAAATATTTTACACAATTTATTGTAGAACTGTATATGTATATCTTACATCGTCAATGTTCAAGCTCAGAAAATAACGAATTGAATGTATTTTTATTATAATACGAAGGTAACTTAAATAAATATAACATCGCAATGTTAATGACAATATAATAATTGCGAAGTAGATAAAACTAAAATAGCAAAATTTTACAATACACAAGAGAAAGGTTGGATTTGAGTGCAGCAAAATAAATAAATGGGTATATATTTTCAATGGAAAAACAAATAATGGGTTAAAATTTCGCATATTACGGTATAAAAATATAACGATCGCATACAGACCTCGATCCGAAACGGGCGAAATCCGATCATAAAACACAGCCCTCTATCATATACTCTTCCAAAACTATTCCCGAATTAATACATTTAACAATTAATTTACGATATTTTAGTTTTTATAATTTTATCATATACGAAAAGTACAAATTTACAATTTAAAAACTGACCATTCCTCTCTATGTTACCTTTTTGCAAGCAATAAGAGGGGGGTATCCAAAAAAAAAAACGAGAATTATTTTCTGTAGACAAGTGAGTTGGCAGTGCTGCCCTCCCCTCTAGGTACGTTTACCAGACACTCTCCCTGCTCAATTGGCCAGGTTCGGTCATGTGAGCCATCGCAGTGGATTGTGATTTTTTTCCTAAGCGCGTCCCAACGTTTTCGATTATTTTGCGATGAAAAATTTTATGGAGCAACGCGCCAACGTCAAATTATGTTTCCTGTTAAAGAAAACAGCGAAAAGAAAATGATCAATGTCACTTAAAGATGAACCCCGTTCGGGTGTTCCCTCGACGTCCAGAACAGGCGAAAATGTTCAAAAAATGCGCGATTCCATGCTGTTTGATCGTCGTAGAGCAGTCGACGTACTGAAAAAAAATAACTGGAATTTCCTGAAGCGCGTGCCAAAGAATCCTCTAATTATTTAAACATGCGACGCGTCAAAGTTTATTTCACGACTGATTTCCGATGACTAGAGACAGAATCGTTTCTCGTCGAAAAATGTGCCAGGAATTGAAAGAACAGGCGCAGATTGATCCTGATTTTTTGTCAAAAGTCATCACAGGAGATGAAACAAAACAGCAGTCCCGTTAGTGGAAGACTTTCATCGCCTATGCCATGAAAAGCACGGCAAGTAGAATCGAATGTGACGTGATGAGTAAAATCAAAAATTCATGATGGTTTGTTTTTTCGGCATCAAAGGAGTTGTTCACGTTGAACTTATTCCTCAGGGCACCATAGTGAACCAAAATTATTACATAAAAGTGCTAAAGCGATTGCGTGAGGGAGTGAGAAAAAACAACCTGAATTGTGGGGATCGGGGGGACTAACTTCTTCATCGTGACAACGTGCCTGTCCACACAGCGTTGAAAATCAACCAGTTTATGACAAAAAAAAAACTGGCACAACGATTTTGCACCCTCCTTACTCACCCGACCAAGGCCCCTACGCCTTTTTCTTCCCAGCAATGAAAAAACACCTAAAGGGAACCCGTTTTTAGGACGTACAAATTTCTCGGAACGTGGAAAAACGGTTGGAACAAGTGCATATCATCTAATGGGCAATATTTTTTAGGATCGATGTTGTCCTATCTTATTTTAAATAAAAAAATAAATAAATAAACAATACTGGATTCTTTTGGATACCTAGTTGAAACTACGCTGCATCAAACACCCCTTCCTACTTTAAAGGACAGAACCTTAGATGATACCATCTAATGTGGAAAATTACTGCGAGAGACTATGGATATAGTATTAGTTAGACCGTGGCCGCTATGCCCGCTTTAGTTCCCAACATAAACTTTTTATTTAATATATACCATATACATATTTACTTATTAGCATTAATATTTAAATTTGGAATATAGTCAATTATGGATTTCAATTTTAATTTAATGTGATTAAGTAATAATTTTAATTTCTAATTCAAATTAAAATTGTGATTGAAAAGTAATTAAATTTTGTTTCAAATTCTGGAGCCACTAAGGCTTATACTTGAATTTCATGTATAATTCTAGCTTCTAACTCTTGTAAGTTTGGGGTTTGTCTTTGTAGACATGGCTTTGTTAAACGACTCTAGAAGAAAAGGTCCATGGGATATAAGTTTGGTGAGCTTGATGGCCATGTAATGATCACGAAGGTGCTCGTTGTCCAACCCAACAACCCTAAAATACCTAGTCTATATAACAGATAACGTTAGTTGTATTATGCGATGAAGTACCATGTTGTTGGAAAAATACATTACACGTACAGTTCGATCATTATCGGGAAATTAATTTTCAATATCAGGTACAATACATGAAATAGACCTATAATTTGTGGATCAACAATAAATATATTTTGTTTTTATGGGTGATTGTGTATAATATCACTGATATCTCATCAATTTATCCACTCAATGAAAATCTTACGCGACCGATAAACGCATTTGTAGTTATGCCTGTTTCCGAATGCGTTTCAAAACGTATTTGACGTAAACGACAAAGCGTCGTTTAAGTTGGAAAAAAGTAAATTGTTTGCGAATTTATTCTGGTTATAATATCATTCGCCATGTCTACAATTATTCCACAAAATTTATCCAAGGCAAGTTACATCCTTGATGTAACTTTTTATGTTTTAGTGGTGTAACAAATTAAATGCTATCATTAGAAAAATGGTGAATTAGTTAGCAATGCCCCGACTGAAATTCAAAATCAAGATATGCCAAATTGAAATACCAATGAAAGTATGTAAAAACATACAGGGCGTTATATTTAAAAAAAAAAGTATAAGTTTAGTGTGTCACACTTATTTTAATATAGTTCAATATTGGAGAGTTGTTTTAAAGACACGCCCTCATCAATTTTCTAATCTTTTCCTAAAAAATGTTCCATAAAACATTTGTTTTTTAAATGTTATATTTTGTGACATAAATCGGTCTATATGTGCTACTTATAACTAACCAAATCTGTATTTGATTAACCAGAAACACATTAACAAGTAACATTTAGATCTATATTTCCTACCACAGAAATAGACACTCTCCTACTAATTGATCCGATTAGTCTAGAGATGAAGTACAAATAAAAACCGCTAGACATTCGACCAATCTTTGAGATAGGTGTCAATTGTTTCAATCAAGAATTAAATTTGAACCCAGGCCCAATCAAACAATCAATTACTCTACCTCACTCATCGCTTTGTCCTTTATGCTATTACTACATTTTATGCTATCACTACTATTAATGCAACATACTTGAATAACGATCTAGCAGGCTCTTTCCATTAGAATTAATATATTGGCGGGGTTTCTACCCTTAAAACGAAAAGGAACTAAGATATAACACTCTTTAGTAACATTGCCTTACTATTAATGCAACATACTTAAAATTAAAACTTGATTAACGATCTTGCAGCCTCTTTCCATTAGAATTAATATCTTGGCGGGGTTTTTACCCTTAAATTATAGGTTCGTCAAATCCTGAATTGCTCCTGCCAAGACTTTCTGCCGAACGAACGCAGGCATAGCGTGCCTATCTCGTATCAACATCAGATATCAACACTAGAATTAATGAGCAAGTTGAAAAAAAAAACATTTAGGGTAGATTTAGTGATTATACTTTTTATTTATTAAAAAATGAAAGTGCTTTAATATTAATGCCGCCTTACCTACACATATGGTCCTTCTTTAAGAACGATACCTTAACCTAATTCGGCACATCTTATTACTCTATAGCGTCACTTAAGATCCCTTATGTGTATAAAATGCTATGAAACATGTGAGTATTAAAAGTTTCATGAAAATGTAACAAAATAATTATTGACAATAGAATATACTCGATGAAACCAAATTTTATTTTACTTGCAAAAATTCTCTATTCATATTTTGATTTTTTCAAATGGCTATACCAAGTCTTTTCCTAAACTTTTTATGGTTTTTGCAATCCAGGGGGATATGAGCTTATCGCGTTATTATCGTAAGGAGCATTTATATTACGATAAAATTTATATAATTCTACCAGTGTACGCCATTATACAAAATATATAACTACAAGAATATCAGGTGATGAAATCTAGACATTAGTTTAGACATAAAATAAACAGTTTTAAAACCTTAAAATGGACTTTTCCGCACGTAAAACATCTCTATCTCGAAATTGAGTAGCCAAGAAAAAATAAACCAACACATAAATGCAGAATATGCTTTATGCGACAGTTTTACTTTTTTCAAATAGTTCCCCCTCGTGCTTTCTCATGACCCATGGACAGGGTGTGGTGTGTCCTATCCCCTTCAAAATCAATAGGTGTCATCTGGGAGACGTCCCCGGTCAGAATGAGTCAAAACCCCATCGATCTGACACGATTTAGTTAAGTTATCGTACTAACAAAAAAATTTATCAAATAGACCCAAGGGAAGGGGTGGTGTGTGGTATCCACCTCAAAATCAATAAGCGTCGTCTGGGAGACGTCCCCGATCAGAATCAGTTAAAACCCAATCGATCCGACACGATTTAGTTGAGTTATCGTGCTAACAAGAATAAATACCGACGACAACGACATACACACACACACAGTTTTTTTTTTGTTTTTAGACCGAAAAACGGAAAATAAACCCAAAAAAATTTAGTTTTTTACTTTTTCTTTACACGATTACATTACCTTTCCGCTTATAGTGGAGTGCGGAAAAGTAAAATATGGAAGGTTTTGAAAACGTGGTGTTACGGTCCAAAGTGGCCATAAATCTAGGACCAATTTAAGCGACTTCATACAAATTTGTGAAAACAACGCTAGGCGTAGTTACATTTCTAACACTATGTTTTTCTTAATCGAATCCTAATTGACACACCATTCGAAAGATAAAGAAAGATTAATCATTTTTGTCAACAAATGGACATGGACGTTCTATAAGATTATTTAAATAATTGGAACCATAAAACCTACTGATACGATTTAATTCCAGGGCTTTGCTGCATTATATAGTTAAATTTATAATATACACGACAAGGCACGTGTCAACTCGGGAACGTTTACGGTAACATATAAACCCATATTGTGTCGTCTTATAGCTTTCCCATAAATTGTCTCTTCATGTGAAACTATTTTTTATTAATATTTTAACTAACATTATATGAATATTATAGATGTTTTTTAGACAATCGGATGCAATTCTAATGAATGGCTATCGAATAATTTTCCGCTAGTTTTACAGAAGTTTATATGTGTAATGCGAGTATAAACATAAACATGATACATTCTCAAACATAAAATATTTAGTAGTCGTGAAGATATACCGTTATGATTATAACTATGTCAACTTACAGTCGTAGTACGAATAATGGTTCAATAAAAAGCTTTTATAAGCTTATACTACGGACTAATACAAGTAGATTTGTAAGTAACTGGCTACCACTGGTAAAAGTTATCAACCAGTGTCGGGTCATTTTCATAAATAAACATTAAATAGCGCAGATTGATCCTTGATTTATGCTGCCATACACCAAGAGAATTATTTATTTATTGTAATCAAATTACTACTCTAACTATCGTCTATAATAAATAAATGCTGATATGGCCGAACAAATGCAAGTTTCTTTTGAACAAATAATAACTGAACATATTAACCAAACCTCGACCAATATAAACGTATTAGTATTGCACAACAAGTTTTTTTGAAATAAAACCTGACAACATTGAGATTCTACAGCAAAGTATATTTGAACATATTTTGAGATGAAATTATTAAGTAATATAGTTTTTATTCCTTTTACAGATATTCATTTTAAAAATGTAGATAACGAAGTGTGCGTTGTATTCCTCTGGATGCGACGATTCAAATGATGTTACACGTATACGATATATTGGGTAAAAAGTTGGGGACGGTTACACCCTCTAGGGTAAAGATAGTTAATGGTCACGATCCCTTAAGCGTTGGCAACCAAAATTCGAATCGACTTTTTTCAAGAATATTTAATGACATTCTCAATATTCAAGTTATAGAATTTATTTCAGATAAACTTTCCACTCTGTATATATCAATCCCATATTCGATACCGGGGCGTGTTCACATTTATTTAGTAACAGTAAAGAATCACAAATGTAATGGATCAGTTTGAGACTTCGTAATTATGCCCTCCCTCTAAATCACGGTAAGGAAGGGATAACTATGGAATTATTCTTGAACGAGTTTATTATTACCATGGTCATAAATGTCTGCAATGCGATCACTTATGAACTCGTCCCTTGTAGTACACGTGGGTAGTCGATTTGTTGTTACAAAATGTGTAACCAAATCCCTCTCGAAAATGTTTTGATTGGATAGGAGGTTATTTAATTTGTAGTAGGTATTCAATGTTATCGTTTAACGTACTGAATCACTTTTTTACTTCGTTAACACCTAATCTATTTATATAAACTGTGATGTTTAAATAATTATATACGAAAAAAATCCTGTGGAATTATTCAGGCAAATATAGTGATCGTTAAATAGATGCGGTGTCGATGAATATCTCTTCTGACCAAATAGATCTAGTATTGTAATAAAATAACTACATATATAGTCATGTTAATTAAAGTGCAAAATTTTAAGTTTGACTTATGAACGTTTCAAATATTTAGCTTATAGTTTAAACTAACGGAGAATTTACCGAAATATTGCTCTTTCGGAAGTAAACAACAGAAAATATGTGATTTGAGGAATTTTCACATAAAATTTCAATTTTCACATTTATTAAACAAAGTCAGAAATGTATTTTGTTCTTAAATGTTTATGCGTAAAAATAGGATCCGTTATATCTTTCATATTACATTACACGGACAGTAGAGGCAAACTTATATTACAGACAAATTTAATCATATAAATATTTTCTAAATATTCTACG
This sequence comes from Rosalia funebris, assembly GCA_037954035.1. Taxonomy (NCBI): domain Eukaryota; kingdom Metazoa; phylum Arthropoda; class Insecta; order Coleoptera; family Cerambycidae; genus Rosalia; species Rosalia funebris. The sequence goes on along the minus strand of JAZFAV010000007.1, from coordinate 18,246,975 downwards.
CTTCATAACGTATGTTCTTATTTTTTCTCACGGAATTATTTTAATCACTTAATTCATTCTAACGTCAACTTAATTGAATTTATTATTTACAATTATGTAAATTGTTTGTCATTATTTACTATAGATGAAACTAGTACTTTAATCGCATTCAAATCCACCGTTTATCTACAACGTATTGATAATATTAGCAATTATCAGTCTAGGCTGTGGGCGAACGCTGCATACCATTGGCGCTTCATTTAAAGGCATGAATATTTTTACTGCATCGAGCGTTTCGTTAATAAAATCCACAAATCTTAGCTATTCTTAAGTAATATTCATAAAATTTCATTATAAAATTTCGTCATAAAATTTCTATTAAATTGTAAGCGATGTATGGTAATTCACCGAGATAACTGTCTTTTAATTTATAAACAGTTTTAATGTAACGATGCAATGATAACACTGAAATATAGTAAGTGGTCGACGAACCGTAGTGGAGAGGGGTTAGCAATGCACTTTTCATGGCCTTAGGACCATAGTTGATCTTGATTTATCGATCGAGGTGTATGTATGGTCTCCGCTACATTAGTTGAAACGTTTTAATTTAATTGTAAAGTATGTCGTACGTGCGGAAGCCCAGAAAAAAAATGTTAAGTGTCGATAAATCAAATATTAATGTTTGTGATCATTGGTGCCCCGGCAATGCGTTCAGTAGGCCGTTCTCGTTTACAACGCGATTGTAGATTGTTACATGTAAAGTGCATGCTTTACATCTTGTGGCAGAAACTATTCGAAAATGTTTTCCCAATGTAGACATTAATAGCGAGTGCAAAAGAAGTGTTTCTAAAATCTCCTAAACGTCTTAGCGAGTTTCACACAGAAAATGGCCTGGAATTCCCGAACACCACCAGAGCCGATCCTTACACGTTGGGGAACATGGTTGAAGGCAGCTTTTTATTATGCTGAACATGTCTAACAAATAAAACCTGTAATACTACTGTTCAATTCTACCGAGGCTGCAGCTATTAAGGAAAGCCAGACACAATTTTTAGATATTTCAATTGAAACTGATTTAAAAACTATTCATGCCAACTATAAAGAAAAACATACGCAATAGAGAAATTACAAAATAGTGAGTTAGCGGAGTCCTTGCAAATAGTGAAGTAAATTCGCTGCTACACGCTATAGATAATGCAAAAAATGAGCGCGTTAAATAAAATTTCGTTAAGTGTGTTAAAGAAAAACAGATTAAGGCAAGTTTGTGATAATACTGCTAAAAGTGATAGTGCATCTACAGATCCGTTAAGTGAGTGCAAAGAGTATTTTGCGTATGTCTGTATTACAACAATATGTTGAACGGTCGTTTTCCAGATAGAAGAACATATTTACACCACAACGAACCTTATTCTCTGAGATAAATATGGAAACATGCTGCAGATGCTGCAAAGTATTTATTATCATCTCCAGTGCGTGATGATGATGATGATGCTAGTTCATCACGCTAGTTTAGAGGGTAAGTACATACAATATTTACTTGTAACACTTCAATGCATTTGTTACTAATTGTTTCGCATTATTTTATTACCCTTGTTACGATGTGTACGTCTATGGCGCGCAGCACATTTCCCACAGCATTATATCCCCTACAAAGTACGTACATCTGCGTGTATTTACGGCAATTATCGAGAACTTAGAAAAGTAAAATGTTGCATTTGACTAACTTGTCAATTAACCTAATATTTAGGTACCTAATATGATTATAGTACTTATTTTTATTAGTTTACTCACATTTTATCAAGTCAATAATATTATCTGGTGGAAAAAAAAAACTATATTGAGAAGCATATTTTCCATTCAAAACAGAGAAAACATAATACAAAAGAATAATGAAACAATTTTAATATTATCACTGAAATATGGACATGAATTATTTTTTGGAATTAATTATACTCATGATCTTAGGGCTAGCACGTCCTTTATTAACAAAATGCATCTTCATCATCATCATGAGGTCATCAGCCCTAAGACTGGTTGGACGCTAACCTCCAGCTTCTCCTATCTTGTGCTAACCTACGCATTTCGCTAATTGTGCTACAACCTACATCCCTTACTATTTGCGAGCAGTAGTCTAATCGAGGCCTACATCTGCCTTTCTTCACTCCTATTTCTGCCTCCAAAATATCGTGGACTATTCCCCCATGTCTCAGCAAGTGGCCTACCATTCTATGTCTTCTCTTCTTTATATTTTTCCACATACTTCTTTTCTCGCCGACTTTCTCCAATACTTCTTCGTTTCTAACCCTATCAGTCCATGGTATTTTCATCATTCTTCGGTAACACCACATCTCAAAAGCTTCTAATTTCTTCCTACTTGCTTCCCCTACCGTCCAGGTTTCGCAACCGTATAGTGCCGTGCTCTATACATATGTTTTCAAAAATCTCTTCCTTGTTTCTAAGTTTATTACCCCCGAGCATAAAAGTGCTTTCTTTTTGTTAAAAGCTACTCGACCCTGCGCTATTCTTTGTTTTATGTCTTTATCGCTTCTTCCATTCCAATTTATTTTACTTCCTAAATAAGTGGTCTTTAACTTCCTCCAATATTTCATTATTAATTTGTACTTTCGTTTTTGCTCTATTCTCGCGCCCTCTGCATACTAACACTTTAGTTTTGTTTTTATTCACCCGCATTCCGTATTCCTCTGTCAACACTGCCTCCATTTCTTTCAATTCTGACAAAATACATAAAAAACTAAAATATTTGCCTATACCTATTCCAGGAGAACGTATCGAAGATATATGTACACACATAGTCTATTTCGACAGTACACATGGGTTGATTTCGTATATCCTCAATGTTTTTTCTTAATAAGGAAAATGTTAAAAATATTCAGGGTCTAATATTTCCTTCCTTATTTTTCTCTTGGTGTACTGGCGCAATTAAATCTATAGAATACAAACCAGACGGCCACCTTACAACATATACATAAAAATTTTACGGATCATAAAGTTTCCATTGGCTCAATAAAAAAAAACAAATAATATACCGCAATAACCTAACACCAACGTAAACGCCATCAATGCAAGAGCACCCAATACGACGAGATACAAAAACAGAAGGGTGACGTTCGCCGCCGAGACGTCTATGATACAAGTTTAAGCGGTCGATAGATTAATAAATATACATATATCGCTCAGTTCAAAGGACTATGCAACATAAAAGCTTCTATAGTTTTCACAATAAAGACAGCATCAAAATGGTCTATATTTAAAACGGGACAAAAATAGACATACATGTGCAAACTGTGAATTTTTATTCGGAAGCTGTAAATAGAGGATAATAATTTATAACATAACCATCTCTAATGCCTCCAGCGCCTCATTACGTAAAAGTTAATCACTGTTATTATCTTGATGCTCGATGAACAAAAATCACTAATGCTGCACACCGCATTAGTGATTTTTACATATTTTGATAAAAACATAATTTCATACTTCATTATATACTGAGATATTAAAAATTATCTTGATCAAATATAGTAGTGGATATTAAAAATAATTGTGGGGGTTAGTATCGTGCATCTATGTTAATTATTTTTTGTTATCAAACTTTGCTGAAATATTCTTACCATTGGAACCATATTTTTGAACTATGGTTTTCACCATAGACTGTAAAATTTACATAATTGAAACCTATTTTCAAACCCTTATGTTAATTAATGGGATTTGGAAATACAGAAAGCGTTTGTTTGGAAAACTTTCGAGGAAAGGATTTTATGCGTGTCATTAAAATTGTGTTGGTATGTTTAGGGAATCCGGCTTTGTGACGCAAAAAAAAAAGATGCAACGATTTTCACCAACGTATGGAAAAAGGATCTACAAAACTTCTGAAATATATGTTTCAAGAAATTGGGCATTCTTATGGAATATGCCGAACGATTGTAAACAATTTGCTCATGCATCGACCACTAGAGACTACTCCAGATGGCTTTTGCATTGACAATGATTTGTTAACAGTTTAATGAATGGCGATATGTTCAAGTGCACATCGAACGAGACGGGGGGATTTGCAAAATTACTTTAATTTGGATTTTTTTGTTAATAAAAGCGTTATTCGCTTGTCATTTGGACTTTGAATTTTTATAGTTCATTATTGTACCTCTAGAATCCATTGCAATTAACACATTTGCAAGTTATTAATAATGTCAATATTGTATGTAACTTAATAGACTTTGACAATAACAAGGCTAAGGACGTTTTTCATTTCATGGCCACCTTTGACCTATATTCCTTGATATTGTTAGATATCAAAAATATATTCAGAATTTAGTTAACTGACGAGTACTAACCTGTAACAGACGTTTAACAGAAGTTTTACAACACGCAATATACTTTTCTCCTATGCATAAACAGGTGGAGGCAATATTTACCGTTTGTTATCATGCAATGGCACAAACCCTGGAGAGTTTTCAAACATTAAAATAGAAGAGATAATTAATTTTCTAGTGTTGAAATTAACTCGTTTTACGAAATTTTCCCATTTAATTGAATTATGCATAGATTAATTAATTGTATTACAAACAGATCTTGTTAAAAGTTGAAATCTGGGACATTTCCAAGACAAGATATCAGTATACAGAAATTAAGTAGAAAATTTAAAAAAAGAACCATTACATTCTAGTCCGAAACATAAAAAGTTTATACAGTTTATAAGAAAATAAGTTTATGAAGTTTGAAAGGATCAAATGCATTTGTAGCATTCAAGAAAAAAATTAATGAAACCCCTTCGATGCCCCCAAATATGGACAATTTAATTGGTTATTTTGGTTTTTTGTCAATTTTAAGACCAAAGACATACAATAAACTCCATATTAAATTTATTTCAGGGAAATGTACCGAATTTGATTCTACATTATTTCTCAATGGAACATATAAAGTATAGTTCGCAATATAAGCTAAAATCTAATTAGAGTATGTCAAGTCCGAAAACAAATCCTTTTTGGGGAAACTTTAGGATTAAAGAAACTTCATAATTTCTGAATAGCCATTCAGAATATTAGTTGCCTTCCTTTTCTTGACAGTAAGGATTTCTTGTTAATCGCAATTTACAAGAACCGACAAACAACAATGACAAGATAAAATGGAAGCAATTTTAGTCGACAGTTTTTCGATAGTTCCAAATATAAAATTGGCCACTAATCAAGATTGTAAAAAAGTATGTTAAACATACCGAAGGATTACTAAATTCAGAAAACACATAGCTCAGGTTAAATTAAAAATTCTGTAATTACAGGATATATTTCAGTAATACAATGCTAAGTAAAAGTGTAACCAATGATAGGTTGTTATACGCTTCTCAAATATATTCAATCGATTAAATTCAATGAATATTTTTATTGGTACTACGAATATCGAAAATAATTTAATAAATCACCACAAAATATGTGATCGTATCGTACTAGGTGTAGGTGCAGCAAAGCTCCGGTAACCCCGACGAAAGTGAAATATCACATTTTTACAGTATGCATTCTGGCGTTGTTCTAGTCAAGAACAACGCTGATTTGATAACCGGTTTCAGACAAATGAGAATATCTTACAATTAGTTAAGCTATTATATCACAGGTAAACCGCTTCTAATTATTGCTAATGCAGCTGGTCACGCAACAGAATTCGTGAGAATTGATCAGCGATCATGACAAAATTGTAACCATGTTCCTTGCGCTTAATTACATCCCTCTAATCCAACTGCAGGACCAAAATGGATCTATCGGATTAAACTTAATTATTGCAGGAATGTCAAAGTTCGTGTCATAAATTTTGAACACAGACTCAGATTGTGATTCTGGCAATCTTATTTCACTGTATCCACTTAAAAGCTTGTATCGACCAGTGACGTTTGAGAGAAAAATGCTGAAATTAGCAACACGGTGCTAATAAGATAATAATAAGATAAGAGTGTTAATACTGGAAATAACCAACTGACAGAATAGAAAATATGTAACTGGTACTTACTGTTGAATAGTGACGAGAGCGACTCGGAAAAGGAAGTAACCAGGATTGAACAAAAAAAAAAACATTGGACAATTCATTATGTCATTAATCGCAATACTGCGAATACTGAGACAATACACAATGCAACCTGAGCAGGGTAATATTGGAAAAAAAATTTCGGAATTTTTTTTTAAGTAAATTCTATAAGTTTTTGTTTTTTCATTTTATGTATTTCTTTTTGAGTATTAGAAATTGCTATAATACCAGTTCTATGATATATTTGACATGTTTTACTATTGTACCAATATGGATTGCTTTCTTAATTGATCCAGATTATTGCAATATTATATATGTGTGTACAAATTAGTCTATTATAACGATTGAAACTAGTTTATAACGATTAACTACATCTTGATGCAATAAACTAAAACAGATATAAATTTTTATTTTGGGATCTTTTACGATCTTTTACGATTCGGCAAGTAAAGATTTAATCATTACTTCCTCCTTCAATTCTGCGGAATCTCTGTAATAAATTTTATAGCACAGGTTATGTCTAAAGTGACATTACCAACTAACGTAGTTACTAACTTAATACCTATATGTACTAGTACTAGAGGAATACATGATATATTCTTATTCTTAAAATATTCTTATTTTTTAAATAATACAACACCTTATCAAAACGACTGAAGGATTTTACTTATTCTTCAAGTCAAACATAATGTATTCTACACTACTTCAAAATATTTTCGAGCCATGATACCACAATTGATTTTAATAACTTATTCTGTCGATGGACGTTGAAATGCTGACAACGATATGTTGGGACAAAAAAAATGTAACTTTAATGCTCGGTCACATGACCCTTAACCTTCACGACTGGTCAAACTATGCCCGGAATATAATAATTGATTCCCCTGACACAATTCAGGGGAAAATTTGTCCTATCTCTTGCAGTTTTGTTTCCTGATCAGGATTCAGAAAACCTGATAGTGCGTTGGGAGATTGTTTCTTAAATAGTATTTCGTCGCCAATAGCAAGCAATTTCCAGCACATTCAAATCCGGGCTATTAGATGGGTGAGAAAAAACATTTATATCGTTATTTCCAAACCGTATTTTGACAGATTTTGCAGTAAAAGATGTAAATTTTGAAAGATAAGGTTCGAAAAAAGTTTGTGCACTGCGTGAACCGGAATTCTCAAATAAAGGGTGGTCCCACCATAATTCACGATGTTAATTGTGAGTTACACCTTAACGTCAAGTTTTTTGCCCAACTTAATTTGACATTTCTTTGTTTCGGTGTTTGACAAATTCAACCATGGAGAGGTACACAATTGAGCAGCGCGTTAAGATTATTGAAGCCTTTGAATGGTGTTCGCTATCGCGAGATGATAACGGACTTCTTGTGGCCAGAAATTGAGGATATGGACCTGGACGATATGTGGTTCCAACAGGATGGTGCCACTTGCCACACAGCCAACGACACAATGGCACTTTTGCGCGAGAAATTCAATGGCCGTGTTATCTCACGTCGTGGCGATGTTAATTGGCCGATACGATCATGTGATTTGACACCGTTAGACTTTTTAGTTTGGGGATATTTAAAAGAAAAAGTGTACGTCAATAAGCCAAGAACAATTCAAGAGCTAAAGGATGACATAATTCGGCACATTAACGATATTGAATCTCAATTATGTCTCAGGGTTATTGAAAATATGGACCATCGGATAGAGGTATGCCACCGAAGCCGTGGCGAGCATTTGGCCGATATTTTGTTTCACACATAATTGTCATAGATCCTTCTATCATAATAAAAAAATATTAAGATAATTCTCTAAAAACTTTTTGTTTTATTTACAATTAACATCGTGCGTTTTGGTTGGACCACCTTTTATATCTTGATATTTTTGGACAATTCAAGTGCTATTTATTTGCTATAAATGCTATAGTACTATAAATTTGAAAATGCCTAAAACCATTTACCGACATTTATCCCATAATTATAACACCTTGTAAAAACAGTACTTTTTAAGCAGTCTTTATTTCTATAAACGCTGCTTTAAAAGAACTGGACTGCTTAAAAAGCTTCTGCTTTATTCGATGTTATTCTTTTACGGTGATCTCCAACGCACACATCACATCTTGATTTATAACTATGATCTATGAATATATGACCTATCATTTATGATTTATGTTTTATTTCATTTCTGGCATATAAGTTTGGATTTGGCCCAATTGCATCGGTTTATCTTTTAAGTCTCTGCTAATAGCGGCTTTTCTTTAGTCTAAATAAAAAATGTTATCAATTTTAGGTAATGGATTGGTTCTACAAATCTAAATTTACCTTATAAAATTCCAGATCACATTTATCAATGTATTTTCGACAGCATTCTCTAGAAATATTCAGTTTAGTTGCCCTGTTCTTCTGAACAGTTATTTCTTGAAGGACACTTCATCTCGCTGACTTGTAAATTGTAATTAAATTTCGTAAATTTATTCAAAAAACAATTCACCGTATTTTTTCACTAATAATAAAAAAGTAAATAAATTTATACATTGCACTACCAGCGCAATATTGCTGAATGATAATTTCACGTAATTTATGTTCAGTGGCTTTTCCACGCCCCTTTATGCCAATTATTACACATAAACATTTGAATAAATTAACTACCTACTGGTGATATGTTAATTATAAATTGCCAATAAACAGATACGACATTTACTATAAATCTGGTTTATATTAAAGTATTATTTACAGCGCAAAACATATTTGTGTTTGTTCCATTATTTAGTTATCAGAAAATTTGAACGTCGAATAATCAAATATTGAAACCGACTGGGTTGTCAAGGCCCAAAAATATTTTAAACATAATTTAGAATATATTATGTTTGTCTTTAGTCATTCTAATGTCATATTATTACTTCAAAAATAAAAGCTAGTTAAAATATAGTTGTTAGGCCTCGTATTATGAGGTAAGGATTTATAATAACAATTATAAAATATAAGGAAAAGATTCAATTGAAAAATGTAAAGATCAAATTAAAAATAAAATATATGTTATACTTACAAATGAAATAATAGCGGCTAATAATAAAATCTTGACTAGAAGATCATCGAACTGTTCTAAAACTAATTGCCATATGGACTTTCCTGAAAAGAAAAAAAAACATTGATTTATGTACAGAATGTGACACACAAGAATAAATTAAGAACTCTAATTATGTTTACAAATACACATAAACCAGTTATTCTGATTAACAACAGACTGATATTTCCGCACATAAATAACTAAACTCGTTGTGAAGAATAATTTTACATATGAGGTCTAATAATACCACGAAACGCTCTACTAAAATCTAAATACCCTAAAAAAAATTGACACTGGTTCAATTCGGTAAAGTCAATATGTCAATACCTAATGAATATGTAAAAAGTATAGTAACTAGAAAAATGACAAAGTTTTAATTACCGGCAATATCAATCTGACAATAAAGACGCATTACATATGTATAACAACAAATAGGAATGTGAGGTGCATACATATATACATAAATAACAAATAAGAACCACAGTAGTTTTCTACAATAAATTGAACAATTTATATAACACCACAGCATAATCTAACATATATATACAGCCTTGAAAATCTTCTGGCGTAAAATTTTACGCTAGAAATAGATAGTATGAAAGTGATGTAAAATACACTAATATAAAAATAGTATAAACACCCCACAATGTAGTACACTTTACTACGCATGAGGTAGATTATGATTTCTGTGTGGTAACTATTCTAGAATACACTTGTGGTCTTTATATTGACACCGTTAAACATGAGGTAATATGGCTGTACACTGTGATTGTTGATTAACCAATTTGTGCCCAAATGCTGTTATTTATGTATTATACTTCAATAATATTTTAATGACTTTTTTAATGATTTTACAATTTAATGTCATTTGATGACCTGAATGTGAACACATTTTGGATGAGCTTCAATAACAGGTTAAAATTTTAATGAACCTTTATTATTTTAAGATTATCGAATTGCATATCGTTGGTAGGTTCAACTGTATTTTATTGACAAGAGTTACTTATCTGCTGTTAATATATATTTAATCACCATTGATACTTTTCCACCATAATATTCACTGAAATTCTTATAATTTTAACACTTTAAATATTACATCGTTTCCTAATATTTAATTAACCCTGTATATAATTATAACAATACATGAGCATTTGTTTCCTAGTATACATTTAGATATAGAGTTTTACTACTAGATATTCACTATAAGTGTTAAAAAAATTACTGAACTGTACAATATTACTCTTAATAAATATAAAAAGATCTTGGAAAATTATTCTCATAAAAATTAAGCGTAACATACTTTCTGCACAGCACAGAACTTATTGTAACGCCGTTTCTATCTTCTTTCATTTGCTACGCTTGACCTATTTACGCGCTTTGTGAAAGTTACAATTAAAAGATCAAACAGTTTTTTTTTTTCATAAAAAGCATACGATACGATACAAATTAAAGATTCTATATCATAACTAAATGTTTGAAGTAATGCTTGTATATGTTTTGCAGTAGATGAAGAATAGTTTAAAATGAGAAAGTTGAGTTTGTATCTTTGAGGTTTTTAAAATGTTGGACTTTTTGATATTGTTAAGCTACTGATTTGCTATGGATCAACAAAGATCCAAAAATTAATGTTTGATCCATGTTTATTATTCTTAAGCATAGTTCCTAGTTTTCAAACAAGAGATAAGTCTAATTATACACAATGACACAATACAGATGACACAATTTAATAACAAAAAAACTTTTTTTTCTCCTGATCTTTCTCAGGGTATTTAAACACAGATCAACATGTATTACAATATTGAAATAGACATTACCCATAAAATATTATGTTATCACTTATGATTGAACTGTATAATTTAACCGAATACATATAAACGGTTCGAGGGGCAATCATTACATAGACATTATACGTCGAAAAATGCAATAGGAATATTATAAATGGCATTCAATTGTTACTGTGACTCCCATCACAAATATTATTTGGAAACAGAAATCGACTTCCTTCTTCTAAAACTTCCTCCGCTTTAAGCGGAGGAGAAGAAAGTTATACATAGCGACAAAGACAAAAATACACTCATGCTTGGGGAAATGTCAAACTCCCCCCCATTAGCATTCGAACCCAAGCATACAATGATATCCAATAGTGAGCCTAGTCTGCCACCCCGGGCCACGCCTTTATAGAAGAATACGATCGGTCATCCATCCATACTGTAGACAGAAAGCAAAGTGCTGCACTTTTTATTAGTTTAGAGTTGGGTAACTGATCTGAACGCCCATCGTTCTAGTTCATATTCTCTCAGCTTCGCATATTTCTCACGTAGCATATATACATCGCAAGCGGCAAACTACTAACCGAATCCTTGGATATATTAGCTGCACATTTATATCAAAGTATGGACAATATACCTACGTATTATACAGTTTCTTGTATAAAATTAATACTGGTGTTATTAAATAATGTATTTTACCATAGAATACATTCTTGAAAACAACGAAAATATAATTCAGAAAAGGAAAAAAATATCAATTATAACCAATCGATCACAAAAAATGTTATCTAATATGAGACGAATTATTAGGCCTAATCTACTGCATCAGCAATCGGTCTCAAGAGGGAAGTATTGGAATTTTGTTAATAGTCAAAATATGTACATATGTTCTTCATTTCAGATTCATCATTTATACTTTAGGCTCTAGGAGAAATGCATCCATATTTTTCAAAGTTTTGCAATACGGCAGATTATTGTCAACAAAAGAACATCCTGTTTAGAAATTCTTCTTTAAAAATTACTTTAATTTCGCCCATCGACCGGCCACCTAGTTATTATAATATTACATTTACAAAATTATACACTTTTCTTTTAGAAATGGAATAAATTATTGATTTATTTTTTTTATGTTAAATTTTTATTCTTCACCGTTTCACTATCCTATATTCTCACGACTCTACCTCGTAACCCTCGCTGCTATTACGATCATTGGTTACACGCACACTCCAGTTTATACTTATCCAAGAAGTTGACTTTTTAATTTTCCTCAATTTAGTAGTTCACCTAACAGTCTGCCGCTCTCTGTATAAGTACACGCGCAGTGTAAAACGCCAGCAAATTTTTTACGTACAAGCATCCGTTGGATGTCAAGTCGTTGAATGTATTCATGGCATTATAACTAGTCCAGTTTCTCTACGTGTTTGTTTATTTTAGAACGGCGAAGTTTAAAATTGGTTTCGAGTTTATATCCTCATTCTGTTAGTTTTTGATGGCCTCCAAGGGCTTCACTTATGTCCGTCAAAAGGCGAAACAATCGTCGCCGTTTTATTGCAAACGAAACCGACACGCGGAACATTCGAGAATTGCTTCCGTGCAGATATTTTATGGGTAACGTGTATCGAAGAGAGTTGCACCGATTGACGGCTTTTGAACGCGGCTTGTAAACGAGAGAAATTCTCGAGAATGTGTTCTCGTTTCTGCCCCGTTTAATTTTAGATTTAATATTGGCAGCGAAGTGCAGGTAATTACGCTTTTATTCACTCATTCGGCGGTTTATTTAGTATGGGGCACTTATTAATACAACCAGGAAGAAATAAGGACCAAACAAAGTCAGCCTGACCTTTACTCAATCCAAATAGAAGAGTAAATACATAAAAGAGTTGTGTATAGTGAAAACTAAAAGACTTAAAGGAATAAATTAGAAATACATTTTGTAATTCAAACTTACAAATGAAGCATACTAAGCCGATACAGGTTTCAAAATATGTAGAAAATTAGTAAATTATTGATAAATCCAGAGTTTAATTTCAAGAATTTTAAAAATCCTGTAAACATTATGTAAGGTAGACCAGGACTAGTTGGCATAAGGGGTAAGTTGGCATACAGCTTCTTTTGCCGCTGTAAGCACTGAGCGCTAGTATCGCCATAACCAAACTAAAGACCTTGCATCTTCCATCCTAGTTTCAGTGTGATGAGAATTACCAGAGAGAAAGAACTGCAAGTTTCCTGATTCTCAGCCAGGTGAGCTTTTTGTCACTCAAAGTTTTTGTTATTCTGTGAAACTCTAGAATATGTTGGGCATTTTAAATAGTTGCTTTCAAGTTCTAAATCCCTTTTTAAGACTCTTATGGAACAGAGAAGCAGCCATCTTGTCTAAAAAGTCCTGTGGGGATAAGTTGACATCTTAGCTTAGCCATCTTATGCCAACTTATCCCTCACTCGCAATTTTTAAGAGTAAAAGCGCTGTAACTCAAAAAAGAACGTCATACATTCACAGAGAAATGATTCTGAAATTATGGAATCTGAAGATGACATGTCAGATTTAATAAACTATACAGATCCTGAGGATATCCTATATCCTATTAGGTGCAGACACTGAAGGGGAATGTAAGCCCAAGTCTTCAGGATCTCGAGGCTCATCAGCACATACTCCAAATGAGAACACCATGAATGTGGTTCGGGGAAATAATCGGAGCAGTCCTGGAAAGATAATGGAAATCGATGGGTTATGAATTATTCGTTTCCACGGTAAATATGGTAAAAGGAAAAACATTTTGGAGATGGCCAGACATTCCTGACGACTTGGTATAACAGCAGCAAAATTGTATGAAATTTAAAACCACCAGTTCAAATGAGTGATCGACCTGCTTTCTTGGTTGACATGAAGTTGTGATTGATGACCTGCTTATCTATTTGATTTTTTTTTATGTTACATCGTTCCTTTGTACGTCCCTTTTTTTAATTATATTTGAATACTGATGTTTAACATGCATATAATTCCTTTTCTGCATTTTGCATTGGAATAAAACTTTTGTAGTTCTTATTTTAACTTGCGTTCATTCCTCAGATCCTATAAATAAACCATCATGCTAGACTAACTTACCCCGGGGGGGGGGGGGTAAATTGGTATAGTTGGAAAGCTATTGTAAACAATTTTTGATTAATTCGGCATACAATTTCAAGTAATATTTTCATATCGTCAATTAATATCCAAGGAGTACTACTATCAGCAGCATCGGCCACTAAGTATTACAGCAAAACATTGAAAAATCAAAAACTATGCCAACTAGCCCCGGTCTCCTTTATACATAGGAAAATACAATAGATGTTATATATTCAAAACATCATATCACTTGAAATAAGACGATAGGTTCATTAAATAATTGCCATTACTAAACTCGACTTAACTTAAAATAATTAAGAATGATAGGTTAAGTGAGATTTAAAATGTTAACCATTTTATTTTAGCTGGTGAGCCTGATTGTCAAACTGCACCAAATTGGAAACATACAACGAAATTAAAAAGATTTATTTTAATCCATCAGTTTGAAAATAAACCAGGAAGTGATATAGACTTAAATCCACGGCTAAACCGTGGTCAATTGACCGAAAATATAACCGATTGTAGTCCCTTAACCTGAATAATACGTACTGAATCACTAAAAACACATATATCTTAGGGAAATTATATACAGTTCTCCAGACGATTTACTTTAAAATCGTATTTAACCCAAATAGATACAAAACTTCTTGGAAAACCAGTTAGGAAAGGTACCTACTCAAAACTGACCCAGATTTCATAGAGGGTCCTATTTTTAAACCGAATGTATTTACAATTCAAGTTTACAAAACTCTTATAATCCTAATCGTAAATCATGATGTGGATTATTGTTTAACTGGTGTGCTAGTTAATGGAATTAAGGAATATGGTAAGTACCTATATGTTTGGATGGCAGAAGAATAATAGGTCACGTTTTTTCAAATCCATCGTTAATTCAGAACGGTACAGAAACAACACTTTAATCGAATTTATTGAATAAATACACGATAATAAATTTTGGCATTGCTATTTTCAGTAACACAGTCTAATAGCACATATGCTAAATTATAGTTTTCCTCTACGAGTTTTTTATGACTAAAATAAGTTCGCATGCACATATTGAGTTTCAAAGGTATCCTTATTTGACTTTCATGGGGTATTTTGTGTTCTATTACATAAAAAATAGTATCTCAGAAAACCTATACCTTTCCCTGGAAAGCCTAAAGCTACGTTGCAAGAACTTGAACGAATAATTGTGGAAAATGTCCAACCATAACGCTAGAAATGTTACAAAATACTTTAGATGACATTAGGAGCCGCGTCGTAAACCCGGGGGATGTGTACAATACATTTTCGTTAATAAAAACGTTATTCGTATTTCATTTTATTTTCTAACCTTGTAATTCATTATTTTATATCTATTGCAAAAGAATGGGGTAATGTATTGTACAACGGATGTTTCTATGCAGTGTATATAAAATAATGAATATATTATTTTATACTACTGTATTTCAGTTTACATAAAACAATGAAGTTTGCAGCCAAGTTCTAAAGATCAATGGGATATTAATATCTTAAGAAATTGATTAATATGTCTAGAAATAAGCTGCGGAATCTTAATGCACTTTTGTTCACAGTTATTGAATTATCTTCAAATAAAAACTCTCTCTTCGTCTTTTTTATATAACATGGTCTTCATAAGACAGTCGTCATTATCCCTTACATAGAACATCTCGCCATTACAATATTTTTAGAATAGATCAACGTTTTCACATAAGTGTGTGGATGCTGAACAATTTTCAAAGGATCTTGCAGTTGGGGAAATATAGACGTTATCATAGTGATAGGTAGTGTGAACTGGAAATTTCTGTTTTTTTGATTTTTTTCAGATTCGAAATTCAAACCGACAGGAAATCGAAAATTCTATAAAACTACTAATCTATTTTCTAACTCAAGATAATAAGTAATGCACCAGGTAATCATACATCAATATTAGCCTTCATGGTCACACAACTAAAAAATGTTAAATCAAGTACATATATATTTTTGAGCTTCTCCACTACAAAATAAACAGTTTTAAAACCTTAAAACGGACTTTTTCGCACGTAGAACATCTCTATCTCGATACTGAGTGGCCGAGAAAAAATAAACCAACACATAAATGCAGAATATATGTTTTATGCGACGGTTTTACTTTTTTCAATTTTTCTCAAATAGTCCACCATTGTGCTTTCTCATGGCTCATGGACATGGTTAGAGTGTATTATATCCACCTAAAAATCAATAGGTGTCGTCTGGGAGACGTCCCCGATCAGAATCAGTCAAAACCCAATCGATCCGACACGATTTACTTGAGTTATCGTGCTAACAAAAACATTTCTCAAATAGTCCACCGTCGTGCTTTCGCATGACCCATGAACAGGGTGGGGTGTGTTCTATCCACCTCAAAATCGATAGGTGTCGTCTGGGAGACGTCCCCGATCAGAATCAGTCAAAACCCGATCGATCTGACACGATTTAGTTGTTATAGTGCTAACAAGAATAAATGCCGACGACAACGACACACACACATACACACAAAATGGTTTAAAAACTTCTTTTCGGGTTTTTATGCCTAAAAACGAAAAATAAACCCTAGAAAAAAATGTTTTTACACGATTACATTACTTTTCCGCGTATAGTGGAGTGCAGAAGTAAAAAACAGTCATTGTTTACATTAATCTTGTAAATAATTAATTAAATCGTGAATAACAAGCTAATATAGCTCTTTTCGCTTTCTCAGCATCTTTATTTAGGGTACCTACATATTTCCAGCAGAACAGTGCTTTGAAATCTTTCTTGAAGTCCCTTTACAAAGTTATACAAATGAATAAAGCGTATCCGATGCCGATATATGTATTGTAAAACTTGGTCCGCATATTACATACATATTGTACACTAAACTGAAACATTAAACAATAGATGATGAATATATTTCACCAACTGATACATACCGTATAAACGTTTGATAAACAAAAGATATCTAAAGTCGAATGTCGTGTATCACCCAAATGCGTGACATCTCATACAAATTGAATGTACCCTACCGCGCAAAACCCTATCTTCCAGTGCCTTCAACTGAATGGTTGATGATATAGTGCGGAAGCTATATAATATTAGACAGACCTATTCAATATAAATGTACGCCTAAGTGGAACATTTCTCGTCCTTTTGGATTCAAGTCTGAATATTCATCAACCGTCAATCACCTTAGAATTTACTCTAACTTACGTAAATGTAGATTGGCAGATAGATATGTATTTTTGAGAATAGTTTGTACCGTTGAGTAATTTTTAATTACAATATTAATACACCAGATATTAATAGCAGCGATTGCAATAATGTTATTCGTATTGTAGTATTCTTAGATGCAACGTTCAATTTCGATCTTTTAAGCTTTGAACACGCAGAAATCGACTGACTACCTTGCCCTAAAACTTCAAGCTACAGAGGGTAAATTGACACACCTATACTCGGGAAAAGATGGAAACTCCATTGAAATTAAGAACGGACAACGAAAAAATAGAAACAGAAGGATATCATTTCATATATCGAAGACAAATCTAAAAAATGGTAATTACAGAAATGCTAAAAAAATTATTAGAAATACTGGCTACCATGGTAGATTCGCACACCAGAAACCCTACATTAACAAAACTAATAAACATAAAAAACATGTAAATGATTCATTGGTATACTATGTAAATAACGTATCCCCTCATCACATCATAAAATAAAGTAGACATGTCTCCAAACCATAGTTTGTACAAAATGTTACTATGGACATTTTGTCAGTTTGGTGTTATATAAACAGCGTGTCACTTATCAACATATAAAACATTATAACAATAAAAACAACAACAAAATACTAATTGTGGGTTTCGAAAAAATATCTCGTTATCATAATTTCATGCATAATGATGACATGAGATAGATAAAAACGTAGAAATATTTAAAACTCGAAATAATCCAGATTTGCAAGATGCTAATAAACTTATTACTTTTCCACACTCCGGACAAGTAATGTAATCGTGTAACGAAAAATTGAAATTTTTCTTCTAGCGTTTATTTTTCGTTTTTCGACCTAAAAACCAAAAAAAATGGTTTTTAAAACATTTTACTGTGTGTGTGTCGTCGTCGGCATTTAAAAATCTTGTTAGACGATAACTCAACTAAATCGTGTCGGGTCGATCGGGTTTTGACTGATTCTGATCGGGGACGTCTCCCAGACGACACCTATTGATTTTTAGGTGGATAGAACACACTCTATCATGTTCATGGGTCATGAGAAAGCATAATGGTGGACTATTTGAGAAATTGTTTTTGTTAGCACGATCACTCAATTAAATCGTGTCGGATCGATCGGGTTTCGACTGGTTCTGATTAGGGACGTCTACTAGACGACATCTATTGATTTTGAGGTGGATAGGACACACCCCACCCTGTCCATGGGTCGTGAGAAAGCACGATGATGGACTATCTGAGAAAAATTGAAAAAAGTAAAACTGTCGCATAAAACACATATTTGCATTTATGTGTTGGTTTATTTTTTCTCGGCCACTCAATTTCGAGATAGAGATGTTCTACGTGCAGAAAAGTCCGTTTTAAGGTTTTAAAACTGTTTATTTTTATTAGGAATCCGACTTAAAAAATCTCGTTATATTCCATGCGAAATATCTTTCCCCTGTTTATTTTACATAATATACGGTTTGGTATTTCTCGAGAACTTCTATTTATTGATCTCACATATCTTCAATCCCAATCATCATATCAATTCCCAAGTGCCTCCAAAAAGAGCTTCTAATTCCCTAAGGAATAATATCTAGCAACCCACACACACAACTTCATTAAATATACTATTGTTAATAGAAGAAAATGTTTATGCATCAATTAAAAAGGATAATAAAGAATACAAAATTTGCCAAAAGACAGTACCGATGGAGTATTTTCAGTAGGTAAATACAGTGAAAACACTGTATTTACCTACTATGTACATATAGTATAGATTTTTTTTAATGCATTTCGTCGCTACAAAACTGATTATGTTCGAGAATGAAGAAACTGACATATGAACACAATTTTTTCGAAGTTATTTTAGACAAGAAAGCCAACGTGTAAACTATATTGACACAAAAGCAGAACTAATGACAACCGTGTAAAAAAATTTCCGGATTATAACCTGTGACAGTGAGAATAGTAGCTACATTATTAGAGTACATCTTCATATACGACAACTTTCTTCTGTACTCTTCAAGATATCAAGACATTCCTTTTAAAAGGAATATCTTGATATTTGTCCGAAGTCTTCCTCGGGGATGTGCAATAGATCAAGTGCAGTTGTCTGTTGAGTCTTCGCATTTGACTACATAAAAATGTATGTTACTCACAAAGACCATAAATAATTGGGGGTTTTAGAACAAGACTTGTAAATACAGTGAGTTTTAAAATTGTATAGAACTTTTTTTATAAATGATTGAAATTATACGCCATTAACCATTTATGGCATGTTGAACATTTGATAGACATTCCTTGTTTAATATTTATAACAACAATAGATTTTCCATGGCTAACATGATACAGATTACGTTAGTATTTATATGTATATAACTTAACTTTCTGATTAATTCCTATTAACATAATGTATTGTTTAAAAGTTGTAGCTATAAATCTATAATTAGAAACTACATAATGGCAATTGAAGACAATAAAACCAGTATATTCAAAATTTATAAAAAAAAAAACTTTAGTTGAGACATATTTTAACCAATATTCTACATTTATGTCTCACTCTGTACAACAATCTTATCAATACAGTTCGTTAATAACAATCTAATTATTTCTTATAGTCCACTTTTAATTCTTGAGAAATGGCAGTGCGAAGTATAAGAATTATTTCCCCCAGCAAGCCACTTATATTTTCCACCACCTTCCGTGAAATAGAAAACCACCGCCAATCTCGTGGTCAATGGGATACGGTTTCTTACGCAACTGAATCTGCTTTTTAGGCGATGAAATAAAGCAAAAGGCGTCCGTCTACATTACGAAGACAAAAATGTGAAACAAAACGTATATACAAAACGAAATATAAACTTTCTAAAAATACGTCGAATGGCTATCTCGCTAGCAGCTTTCAGTAAAATCTGGTCAATATCTAGCCGGCATTTATTTCACACACAATTTCTGAATCAAATCTGCGGATGCTTTAATTGTTTTTGTCGAAGGACGCAACAGTTTCGTAAAAGTAAAAGTAAAATAACAAAATGCGAATTAATTCAATGATCAAACGAACAAAAAAAAAAGTAGACAATTTGCGATGATGACAAAAAAAGTAATTCCAATATGATTATATTTAAAGCATAAATAATTCAGTTCATTATTAATTTACGTATAAAAATCATCTGATGAGCCACTTACGATAATCTAAGTGTCAACAATAATACAAATTACGAACTCATATATTTATATGGTCTGGCCAGATTTTTTTATCACTGGAAGCGTCTGATGATAACTATCAAATTAGAATGACTGATAATACCATTTTATATATAAATAATATTAGCTATACAGTTTGGACTTTTCGCCTTTCTGAAGTACAGACATTTTCCATATGATAATTATGATTTAAGGATTCCAAAGTCATAATTTAATTATAATGAAGATGGTAAATCTGAAACACAATTTGTAATTGATTACTATACTTGACATGACTTTGAACTACAGAAATACTTTATTATTTTTTAATCTGTTACGTCCTATTACTTCATTATATTTTAAATAAACGTCCTTTTTGCATATGTAGCTGAATTGTCTAATATTGAGCACTCTTGATAGTATATATTACACAGGTGTTCTTGCAAGCGAAAATGCTAGAAGGGCTGATTATCCCTATATTATGTTTGTGCATATACACGCAGCAAAGTAAAATTCAAAACCAAGAACAGGGACAGAATAATACCAAATATAGAGACTTATAAAGATCCCCAAAAAATAATACTGACGTGCCTAATTTATGATTATGTTTAAACATCATATATATGTTTACAGGAAATAAAAAAGTCATGCCAACAGAATGACATAATTTAATAAACACACTTAATAACAGGGTGTATACATATATGTACATATATGTATATATACCAATAGAAGAAACTAGAAAGGGAAGTATGATATAATTAAATTACATATTGCATAAGATTATTTCAATAATTATTTAAGCATTTGTCCCAGAGAAAACTGTTTTGGCAGAACGCCAATGATATCGACAATAAATTAATTATATAGAAGCAATATCCAGATCTGAAAACGTACTCATTAGATTTTGGAGAATGGGTTATGTACAGACGGAAAAAGCATACAGAAAAAGTATTGTTTGTATATGCCGACTCTTATCTATCATTCTTTTTTTTTACCAAGACTTATATTGTGGTATGGTCTTCATATGACACCTATTAATCTCTTTAATAAATAAATACTGATGGGCATTCCATGACGAGATTGAGAATACGATGGGCATTCAAGTCAGTTGACCAATGCTGAACAATACGAATGCAACAGAGCCACTATAAGGATGGATAAACCCATCGTATTCTCCTCTAGAGATGAAGAATAGCACCAATATCATTAGTACTGTCGTCCAGGGTGTCATACTGGGTCCAGCATTGGACATTCATTGTATGCTTGAGTACGACTTCCAAAGAGGAGAGTTTGGCACCTCACTCTGATGGGTGTGTGTGTCTTCTCTTCGTATTTGCGGTAAACTTCCCCTCCGTATTCTGAGGCTTTAGAGGAAGGTCAAGTGTGAAAAGACTAAAAAGAGATAATAATCTAGATGGCGCAAGTGCAAACCATTTTGGATTACTGGTAAAGTTACTAATTCTTTAGCACAAAATGCAAGTAATTCATCATATTCGTTACTGTAACTGATTGCCTGGTCCGAAGGCGGATTACCAACGATGGATTGCTTATGGGTAAATATGGCTTATAGATAAAGAACAAGAGAATTATTATGAGAAATTAATTGGAAGAAAAGGTAGCCAGACTATTTGGATGACTTCTAGTCTAGTAAACGAAATATTACGGCTATAATCAAATCATGTTAAAACTGTTTGCATAATATACGTGTTGTATTGCGCACAAACGCTTAGGGTATATCTGGATTAATATAAATACAGCAATTCTCCGACAGATTCTCCGTATATAATCAGCAATATTACTTGTAGTATGAAAGTATTAAGTAATAAATATTCTTTCAGCATATAAATGTTTCATTCTTAAACTATTTAAAGAGCTCAATTCATATTAGTACAATACGTCATCGCCATTTAGGGACGTTACATAAACAATGTTTACTTATTTAACAACAGCTTGTATTTTGGAATGTTAGATTTATATATGTATGTATTTGGTCTAGAAACATCCCAGTTACATATGGAAGAAAGCTACATTCGATTTAATCCGGAAAAAACACTTTGTAAACCCCTTTAAAATAGATGATAAGAAATTATCTCAATGTTAATGTAAAGTGCTTGCTTGTCTCCTGATCAATAATTTATAACAAAAACAGATCGAAAGGGACCAAAAGGATTTCCAATTACATGGCAGAAAATTATAAAACAATCTTGAATCATATGCTAGAATGAACAGCATCGGATCATTTTTGGAAACTTCTTTGGAATTGCGAATTGAATTTTGAATGAAATATGGAGAAAGACAAAATATTTACACCCTAGACATTCTAATATTTGTACAAATTTACAATGAAAATTCGAGTCGTGGATACCTACACTATACGACAAACGAGGAGAACTTTTTGTGTGGTTCAAATGAAATTGTAAACTCAAATGCATTATTTCCTGAATACTTTTATATTCAGTTGGAAAACTTTGGTTTGGCAAATATTAAACAACGAAATCATCTGAGGTCAAATGAATCGTTTGCACTGATTTTTCCAGGGCCATCTGAACGGATTTTCCCTCAAACTTAACCACGATAATCGATGGCAGAAACTTCCTAATACAAGTATTCATGATAACCTAATTAATTTTCTTTATTCATATTTGAGATACAGAATGTAATTTGTTCGGCAATATCGGCACAAGTTTGTTAAAATGTGTGTAACTTCCGGGGTTCTTCAAGGGTCTGTTTTAAGTCCTTTGCTACTTTTACTTTTTTTACATTTAAACATTTATTGTGTGCAGATAACTGTATTTTTCTTAATTCAGTTATTATTCCAGGGGTAATTGTTCCTAATAATTGCCCCGTTACAACAAGGCTTAGGAAAGTTGTAAACCTACATCTTGCAACAGGACCTATTTGTGATTGTAACCATAATAAACTTATTTTCATATATTAGGTAAATGCAAACATTACGTCCTTTGACAAGAATTAAATTTAATCCATTATAAATAGCGCAAACGTAACAATACAAAGATGTTAAAATGTCATTGATTTAGGTTTTTGTCTGATGCAAGATTGACTTTTAATGACCATCTTGCAGTTATTATTAACAAAGACTATAAGTCCTCGGGGTTTATCATAAGGAATTCAACACGTTTTAATAAGGTAAAATCATTTATTACTATAATTGTCCAATTTGAAGGTCAGACATAAAAAGTCAGTAATATTATATCAGTAATATTATTCCATCACTAATGTCAAGTTTCAGTACCACTAACAAATTAACACATTCTTCTGGGGAATCCCAGATGATCTGTAACGTTTGCGTCCCAATACGAGCTGCATTTACTCGTAGATATGACCAATTTACAAAACAATTTAAAAACATAATGCCCTGTTTGGAAATTAGAGAAATATTACAAAAATTTTACAATGTTTTATTTTTATGAAACATATTTAAATAACACGATTTGAATTAGCAGTAGTATATCAAATGATTCGTGTAATTAGACCTCATGCGGCTCATGTAATTATACCTAATACATTAATAGAATATACTACAGCATGTGCGATATAAATACATTAGAATTATCAAAAAAAATGTCCTTTGTTGTTAAAGTAGGTTTAAATCTTGAAAAAAAAAGCTAAATTTACAATGATTATTTCAAGTCTATTTTTATATTAGGAGAATGTTAAATTACAAATCCATGTTTTTCGAGTTATTTTCATATTGTAAACGGAATGTATGTATGATGTACATTTTCTATTATATACCTTTTCAATGTTCTCTTTTTAAATAAATATAGATAGCGTTTTTATATGAAATTTAACGTTTATTAGCATCATTCATCTTATATTTTCGTCTGCTATCTTCCATATCACAAGTTCCTGTATGTTTCAAGTTCGTTTAATATTTGTTATAAAAATAAATTCTATATCGCACATTTACAGTTAACATAAACAAAATGAGGACACGCACATGCTCGTGGATGTTTAATAAGTGATAACTAATAAGCCCCCAAATAAAAACCTTGATTTTACAAAAAATATATACCTATTTCCTTGAAATAGTGTAACAAAGAAATAAATAGATAATAATAATTCTAATAACTTCTTTAAATTTAATGTTATTTTAAGCTTTACAATTTTTAGCATTGAGAACATGGAAATTATTTAAAACTTCTTATTTCGTCAAATACATAATTGGCATTTACCATAAAACCATATTTCCTTAATCTCATCTATCCTTTCTCGAATGCGTATGAGGCCAAATGTAATATCAAAAATGTTAATTGACTTGGTTAATTGATTCCTTTATATATTTGGCAGTTTTTGAGATTATTTATCACATTTATCAGAGATAGCCCTACCAGCCCTAGTTACAACGTTCCTTCGTCAAAGATAACCATTCGGTAGAACATAAAAATAATTCTATAGTTACCTTAAAGTAAATATGTATTAAGTCCAGTGTAGGTTTTAATCTTACCTTCTTCCGCAGGAAGTTCTGAAACAGAAAAAACGATTAGTTAATTTAATGCAGCAGCAAGCTTGAATTGCATCCCTCATATGAATTAATTATTAAATTTACTATTCATAATTAATTAAGTATAAAAAACTCTCTTATCTTGCCGATAAACGGAACAGTCTACCTGAGCGTAGCCATAAAAACAAGTCACGGTATGAGATAAGAGCCGTTTGGGATTTTTTATTTGGCAAATAGAGATGAAATAAACTATACAATTAGACAAACACAATTTATCTACGAAAAATCTAGAAAAGGAACTGCTAATGTAAACGAAATAATTTAACAATAACAATAGTTATATTATTCAAGCAACATATAGATACATATATATTTAAAAAAAAAATCAAAATTAACTTTAGGTTAATACAACAAACAATTTTTCCAATCTATTAGAATCTCCCATTAAATAGCTTACCCATAATCACTCATTTATAATATGATTAATCATTTTATTTAATCATATAAGATGAATACATCTTACATGATGACGATCCTTAATCTTAAAAAAAAATGTAGAATTGTATACGTTGAATATTACTGCAATCTGCTGCGGGGCATCGGTTTGCTATGTAACAATTACTCGCCTCACGTCAGAGAAGATAAGAAAAAATATCGCCAGAGGGTAGTCGAGAGCGTTTGGGGGGAAGATATTTTATAAAGAATTATAATGTGTACATATTACGTTTTTGTTATATAATTTATTAAACTTGTTATAAAGTTGTAAAATATGCAAGTATTATTACCATCCCCAGTTTCACAAAAACAAGATAATGTAATATATTAGTTAGACATACCCGCCTACTACACCCTCCATAATTATTTTTATAAACATTATACCAGTAAACAACGCTAATTTACGATGGACTGAACCTCTAATTATAATAATTTATTTAGTTTCTCAGGGTAGCTATACCGAATACCCTAATAATTCCTCGTAGTATATTTAGCTGTCTCCTTATTAGAAAAAGTTTCAATCAATTTGGTGGGTCACTGCAAAAACTTTTAACTAAAATCAACTCTATTCATCGTACGACTTAATGGCTCCAGAAGTAGAGTCGGTGTAATTATTCATATATACAAACAATATGGTGAGTTATTTCATACAGTAGAGAGCATTTGGGATTTATTGACCCAAATTTTAAATCATCATTTATGACGCATTTCTGCTACAAATGTTTATAATTTATAATACCTAATATAGTAAGTTATGAGTTAAAAAAGGAAGGAACTACTTTACTATTTAACTAACCATGTATAACTACTATTATTGATTAGATTATGTTATAGATAACACTTAGGGAACAACTTTTTTATCATTTGCTGTTGCAAGTAATAAGATTTTAGTAATATTTTCAGCGCTGATTTCAAATCTGAAATAGTTTTATCGCTACTTACTCTGGTTTTCATGCAATTTGATGTTGAATATAGAGCGTATCATATTAAGTTAATATATTAAGCCTACGATGCACCATCTATCTTATAACTTCTGACATTTGTGTAGGGTATTGTGCCCTTAGGAATGCTTCGTTTATTTATTAGCATACTTTTTTGTACTAACAGCCTTAAATGTAAAATACTTTTATTAAAAAAGAAACTCTATTGGCACCCCACTTTTACTCAATACGGTATCTGAGGCGTATTTATCTTTAAGCAAGTCTTTGCTTGCTTGTGGGCAAGTTACTTACATATTTGAAACTGTATAAAAAGATAGTATAGACTTGCATACGTAGGGTCTTGTCAGAAAGATGAATGGCCAAGGAAAAATCAGCGTGGCTAACCTTCACGAATGTTATACTAAACTTCCTTTTGGCAATAAAAAAGCTCCTAACTATAAATTTTGGTTGCTACGATGCTATTGGTTTTTTCAAATCTTGGTTGCAATATAAGTGTCAATCTTCACGTCCTGTATAGTCACCACGATCAGTTTCAAGAGAACCTTGGTGCTGTAGGTGACGAACAGGGGGAATGTGTCCATCAAGACCTCTTGATGATGGAAGAAAGCTACCAGGGACGTTGAAGCAATAATATAATGGCAGACTACTGGAACATCAAACGAAATTGCCCTGAGAAGCACCTTGCAAAAGTTACAAGCGTAAATTTTTGACGTAATAGGAGTATCTAAATTTTCATCCATATCAATTATTGCGAAACACCTACTACACGGTAAAAAGTTAAGGGTCATTTATATTCGCTGTAGAGGAGTGAGGTCGCGGGGATCTACCGCCTAACTCTCTATATATGTTAAAGCGTACTACCAAAACGGCGAGAGTTTACTGCGACTCGGCGCATATTTTGCATTCATTTTAATATTTTGCGTAATCAACCAGTACCATGCAATCACGCAATAAGAACGTGGACAACGAACTTTGAAAAAAGTGGAACAGTAGTAAAAAAAGGAGGGGGAAGTGCAAAAACAGTGCGAACTCCAGAAAACACTGAGACTGTTAAGCCCGCTACAGACTATGCATGTATTCGCGATTCTTTATGCGCGATGCGTTATTTGTCCAGTTCATTGTAGTTCGTAGCAATTCGCAAATCAGAGCCTACAGACTATGCGTTTTACATATGCGTTTCATCATCATTAGGTCATCAGTCCTAAGACTGGTTGGACGCTAACCTCCAGTTTCTCCTATCTTGTGCTAACCTACGCATTTCGCTAATTGTGCTACAACCTACATCCCATACTATTTGCGAGCAGTAGTCTAATCTAGGCCTACCTCTGCATTTCTTCACTCCTATTTCTGCCTCCAAAATATCGCGGACTATTCCCCCATGTCTCAGCAAGTGGCCTACTATTCTATCTCTTCTCTTCTTTATGTTTTTCCACATACTTCTTTTCTCGCCGACTTTCTCCAATACTTCTTTGTTTCTAACCCTATCAGTCCATGGTATTTTCATCATTCTTCGGTAACACCACATCTCAAAAGCTTCTAATTTCTTCCTACTTGCTTCCCCTACCGTCCAGGTTTCGCAACCGTATAGTGCCGTGCTCCATACATATGTTTTCAAAAATCTCTTCCTTGTTTCAAAGTTTATTACCCCCGAGCATATGCGTTTATAGACTATGTTAATGGCATTAATGCGCGGCCTTTGGTATTCGTTAATTTACCGCCTCCAAGAGCGAATCACTGCGAAGACACGAATCATGTTGTTTACGAATCAATTTTCAGCGAACAAGTCCCTACACACTATTCGCGAATTGCCCACGAATCGCGAATACACGCAGTCTGTAGCGGGCTTTAGACAAGCGTTTATCAGAAGTCCACGTCGATCTGCACGGCGACATTCTGTAACTCTTAGGTTAAACTGCAGATCTCCACCATGATCTTCACTGTCACCCCTATAAAATTCAGACCGTTCAAGCTCTGAATAATCGCGATTATGAGGCTCGAATGCGATTTTGTCAGGCACTGCTTAACAGGATAAACGAAAACGAAGACCTCATAAACAACCTCTGGATGAGTGATGAAACTCACATTCGTCTTTCCGGATTTGTAAACAAACAGAATTTTCGGTATTGGGCGGAGGAAAACCCTAAAGCACTTCACCAAAAGCCTTTCCATTCCTAAAAAGTGACAGTGTGGTGTATAATGCCGGCGCTTCTGGGATAATAGGGCCTTACTTTTTTTGAAACAGAGGCTGGCAATGTAGTGACTGTTAATGCGGTACGCTACGTGGAAATGTTGCGGAATTTTCTAACCCCACAACTCGCCCATTTTCCTATTAATCAAAACACATTTTTTCAGATGGATGGAGCTGCGAGCCATACAGCACAATCTCTATGAACATTGTGAGGGATTTGTTTCCAAACCACGTTATTTCCAGGAATGGCGACATCCCATGCCCCTCCGGTCCCCCGACCTTACCACTTGTGATTTTTTCTTGTGGGGATATCTAAAAACAATAGTTTTTGAAATTGATCCACCTAAGACGACTGAGGTTCTAAAAGAACGAATTAGAAATGAAGTGACTGCAATTCCATTAGCTACGCTTACAGATGTTATGAGAATTTAGGTTCCGACATGAACAATGTATGATGCGTTTAAATGGACACCATCTCAACGACGTTATTTTCGAGAAATAATTTTTTCATTTCATGTAAAAGAAAATGGCTAAAAATGTAGTTTTTTTTGTACCATTAAACAATTAAAAAAATTGTATAGATTTTCTTCATTGCCCCACTTTGTATATATATATATATATATATATATATATATATATATATATATATATATATATATATATATCGCAGTTATGTTATGTTATGTTAAAATATTTATACAGTAATTTAAAATAAAAATCATTTGTACCTACCCATATTTGAACATATGTATTTTACTTTGCGGAACTGATTTTTTTGCCATGCCATTATATCACGCGTCAAATTTGACGAACATTAAAATGTTGAATTTTATAAAATCTAGAGCTTACAGTACAAAACTACCTACAGATTTGAACATAGCGCCTTCGAATTAGGTAAGAATAAGTGCTGCAATAAATGCAATAAAATTTGTGTTCCCCAGTGTAATTGTTAAAGCCCACCGTCTAAAATATTTTCGTTTATTGGCAGCAATAACTGACATTTTGTGCTTGCAACTCTTTTAAATTTTCATTTATATAGTTTTCCTTGACAACATGACAACTATACACCTTGACTGTGATGTTTTCATTTAGAATAAAACGAAACCTTCCAAGCACAGTTAGTTGATTTTCTTCAATGGTGACCTGTTGATATATCAAGGAAGGAAAAAAATATTCAGCTAATGACATAAAATAACAATCTCAGTTATATGTACAAACAATGGATAAGTTGACGCGACGCATATTATCCTAAGAAATACTTCAGCTGACGATTTTATGTGAAAACGTATTCTGAAAATAAATATCTACTCGTGATGCTTTGTGTAAAATAATTTACGCATTCTTTAAGGCTGCATTATAGGTATATCATACGTAATAATTGTCATTGGCAGATATAGTTATATGAAAACGATCTAAATATTCGCCCAACAGAGATCTACTCAAGGCTGCAATCAACTACTGACGTCTATTATACGTCACAATATGGGCTTTCATAATTTGGAGTATTACCAACGACTATTAATATGACATAACAGTTATCGAAACAGCAAGGTTAATAATTACGAACACAAATATCAGTACGTATAATCGTATAATCAACGTTACTATAATAGTTCGTTTATTTTTCTTTTTGACTGGAAATAATAAAGGAAAAGATTGGTACGAAACGGTCCAATATTCTGATCGTTCTAATTAATTCTGACCCATGAAACTACATCTATGGTTGATAAGCTGGACCGTCGAATATCGAGGAGGGAAGTGAGTAATTTCGAGTTATTTATTTTGATTATAACAGATAATTTAAACATGTAGATGTATAAAAGTGATCTGTCTTTCAAGTATGCATTAATTTATTATCAACGTTAGTGTGGATAGTAGTGCGACAATTATAATAGGCTGTGTATTACTTTGGTATTGTAAAACATAAATCAAGTCGAGTGTCAAATTCAATTGGTGATGATAATCAACGTATTTATATGAAAATTTGTGGAATGCTTCCTATACTCACGAAGTGTTAGACATCTGCGTATTTCTTCAGAACAGTGCAGAATTACGTCCATCTATGTTTAATTAACTTATGGATTTCAAACTTATATAGTGGCCTAAAACGTAATTGCAACGCTACTCTTTTTTAATGCAATTTATCAGAACTTTAAGTAATTGATATGCAGTATTTATAGATCTTAGGGCGCGGGCGTGCCGTTTTCTACGCACATAGACTGCAGACTTATTTGAAGATGCTTTAAGAAAAGATAAAATAGATACGGGGAAGGAAAGCAAAAAAGCAAAAAAAAAGTATAACAAAGTACATATACGAGTGCTAAATATATTAGACTCATGTACTAATTGATAGAAGACAATCTAGAATTCAATGGTGAGTTTCAGGACTGGACTTTTAAAATAGAAATTAAATATCAAGGAATGTTTATTATAATGAATTATAAAAATAATAAAAATTATAATAACATTATTTTAAAAATACTAGTTAGGATACAGTACTTTATTATATCTATTTGGCTATGGCTACGTAATAAGTCTCCTTTTAATACTTTAATTAAAAAAAATGAAATTTTCAGAAGTTGCATTGACATATCGTAAACCATCAAGTATCTAAACCACATTAAAATATGGCTGTGACTAGAGTCCCGCCTCAGGACCCAGGTCAAGTCCCGAATAACATCATTAAATGACGTCATAGGTATCGTCTCGGAACTGATATTCCTTACCGACTCGGGACCAGCATCCGATCCCGAATAACGTCATCAGTAGCTTTATCGGAACTTTATTCCGCCCCGGCGCAGGACCCTCATCCGGTCCTGAATTTATAAGGAGAACCGTACCTTTGCTAGAAACATTTACATATATGGTGTCCGAGTTTTAAACATCCAAACTTCACGAACATGTAGACAATCCCATTCTGAGTAAAAAAAGTTCCTATAAACATACCTATTACCTGGCTTCCTACGGGAGATATAGGGTGCTGAAATTTAACTATTTTTATAATATTCATTAATATTTTCCGTTTTAAAATGTTGTACACTTGTTTACGGAAGCAAGGCTAATATATCCTATTGTTTTCGTGGTCAGTGAGACACTGTATGTTCATTTTCTGAGGTTAGGGCAAGATTTCAAACGCTGGAACATTCTCGTCGTACGCCACTGACGATTATCTATACACTGCTTTTAAATGGTTATTCTATTCTGATGGTTATTCGTCACGGCCACTGAACGATCTCAAAATCCGATACGATCTTACACATTACTGCAACTGATATTTGAAAAAATATATATACCCTTAAAAATAAATAAATAAATTTTTAATTATTAGTGACATAAATGATTCAGTGTGCGTAAAGTAATTGAAAACGCTCGTGAGCGAATTAGAAAACGACAAGCTATAATTGTTTTATTATACGCTAGGTATTAATTCGCAAATACACTTTATTACACAATAAAAAAATTATGGCATATTGAAATGCGGAAGGGCCAATACGTAACTGCAGTAATAAAGTGCAACGCACATTATGAGAGCAGACCACCCGATAAAACATTTATTTAATGACATATGTAATTTTACGTAGAACGGGTTTCTGCCGTCTCAAATTTAATAATGTCCTTTTCAAACGAAAACTCACGCAAGCATTTCAAATTGATCACAAAACTTTACGACCACTAAAATTCGGTAAACTGAAAACGCCAACGTGGCTTACTTAACATCGATTATGCATAATTTATGGTTCGTGATGTGCAAGGAATTGCAGCCTGGCAATAGTTTAAATGACAAAACTGTTCTGGATCACTAAAACGTCGGCCGCTGTACTAACTCGTTTATTACCCTGAAAACGTCGATTTTCGCAATGGAATATGATTTGTCGAACAGTAATGAGCCCGAACTATCAAAATAAAGTAAAACATCGAACGGTTGTTATGGATCAATATACAACGTACAAACAAGTATGCGCCTACGAGGATTTTCTTCTGCTTAATAAAAATTAATGGAAATTCGTTTACCAAACGTGCGAATCCGCCATTTGTTACTAGGATTTAGTAATTTATGTTCGTAAAGATTAGAGTATTTATTTTAACTAATTCTTTAAAAAAGAACCAGTTAGGGCATTCAAATAAACGATATTAGGAAACTTTACAATATTTGTTTTTAATTGTGATGTTGTTTCGTATCACTAGGGCGTACTGTTGTACCACATCTGTTGTTATTGCCTTAAGGGTTGTGAAATAAACATTGGTGTTTACTTCAATATAGAGATTTATTAAAACTAAGTAACAACAATGAACACTTTAAAGAAAACGTTCTGTATGATTATAAAAAGTAAACGAATAAGCAAATCGCAAGAATATTGCGCCTCCCCCTCGCTCATATCGAAGGCACCTCCGGAGCATGCCTCTAGAAGCTTCGGATCAAAAAAACAAAAGTTACCACGTTGTTCACAAGGGTCGATTTACTGTTTTGATTTTGTCAAAATTCCAAAATTCGAACGAAAAGCATTTCGTACATCGACCTAAAAATTTCGTGACATACGAAAACACCTATTTAGTAAACAGAGAAGATTAGCAAAATTAGTTTTTTTAACATTCTCGTTATCAAAATGTCATGTTTCAATTATCTTCATCTCGTGGAATTGTACACTAGTTTGTAGAATAATATATAGGCCAAGTCACAAATTTTCTGTTCATTATTCCACCACTTTTTCAAAAAAAAAATAATAATAATAATAAAAAAATTTTGTGCTTTTAGTCGATTATAAGCATAAATAGTAGGCAATTCGAAGAAATTCTATGAAGAAATAAATGGTGTGAACGGGATTAAGTAACTTGGTTTATTCAAACAGAGCCAACAGATATTAAAAAAAAACAACATTACATGTAATAAGTTTGACTTATCGGCGTAAATGTCGAAGTAAATTTAACAGCACATTAAACAACTCATGCAATTTATAATGTTGGAGAATCAACTTCTGCCAATTGCTTATTGTCATATTTATTTGCCATTTTTATTTCATTTCAATATAATTTTAGTCTTTAGTAAGTCCTTTGTTTTTTAGTTTTAAACAAAACGTATGTATAAACAAAAAACTGAGCATTATGTATAATATGTAATTTCAGGCACATTAAAAACTATTTGTATAAAAGGGCTAATAACACAAATAAGCTTAAAAATATATCCATTGTATTAATTTCAGTTATGAAAATCAATTTAAAAAAATCGATATTGATAATTATTATTTCCTTTCTTTTCGCTTAATCAAACTGTTTAAATTTTAATTAAGCTACGACCAACTATAAATTATATATTTTTGTATAAAAACAGTATTTGATCACCCTATATAATATACCTATATGAAAAGATAACAGAATCAATAGTTTTATTTTTTTAATCCTAAATTATCTTCTTTTTCAATTATCTTTTACATATAATCTTGTTTTTCACTATATTTTCATATACATATATTTTCTTTTTCTTTTTTAACATTATATCTGACGACCGTCATTGGCAGATAAGGTGTTGTTTAATAATCTTATCTGGTTATGGAAATCAATGTTGATTACTTTCTGTTCGTGAATGTTTATTCCCCCTTAAAGAGTCAAAATATTATTAAAAAGCTCTCATGAAATGATTGCATATCAGATTAGTTGTATTTCTATTGAAGGCCACAACATTATTTTTATTATTAGTAATGGTTATCTGTGTACTATCTTGTGCCTCACGATAGTATCATATAGGAGTATCATATACATTTTCTAAAAAGTTTGTTTCCAAATCAAAGGTATTTTGTTATTGACATTAAAATTAAAATACATATTCTGTAATAAAAGAGAGATATATTAAAGTGGCGATTGATACAATCAATTGATGTATCTGTTTTTATTGCCCAATGTTGCATGTATTATGTGCATTATAAAATAGGGCGGCATATTGGCTCTACATTGATGCAACAAAGAATATCAGACGAAAACTTGACTTAAAACCTACAATGATACAAGTAGATTGGACGGTGTATTATATTTAGACCTATACATTTCGTCCCTTCCATTAAACGTAGCCAACGACTTTGCATGTTACAGATATAGCAGAGATTTAGTTGTTGAATAGTATCTATTCAACAACTACAAAACAATGCGTTATAGTGTGATTTATCTTCATCAGCATCCACATCTCAACAATAAACGGTAAGCCCATTTAAATAATTGTTATGTACATTTATATACCTTATCTGTCCTTATATGAACATTGTACGCTACTGAGGCGCGATGAAATGTACAGGCCTAATTACAATGGAAAAATATTGTTTGTTTCTACTTGTGTAAATTGTGAAAATGTTATGGAAATGAGGTACAAACCGTTGCATGTTACTCTCGTTTGGAAAAATGAGCCACATAGAGCATAATTTATTACAAAACTAGTATTATTACAATTTACTAAAACAATTACTACCACATATTCCATAAAGTATACTCTAAAAAATGTGAAATGATAAATATTTTATTCTTCTAACAATGAATTAATGCTAACACAAACCTAGACTTTGTGTTGACATTTATTTATGTACATAATCCTTAAACGTTTAAGATAACGTGAATATCTGAACTGTGAACATTTTATTACAAAATATAGTATTGAATAGATAGAATGAGTACGACTTCTTTTAAATTTTCAAGCATATTGAATCTTACGTTTAGAATTTTTAGATATTGAAACCAGATATATATCTTACGAATGTCTAGAATGTTCATTGTATTGATAATCGTAACCGTATACACGCAGAATCAGTTGGCGACAAAGAAACTCGACACGTGACTTTCATCAATCGTAATTCTATTTGACAAAGATTTTGAATGCGGCAGGTGTTCTATCATTAAACGAGCAAAGATAATAATTAAGAGCATATGAAAAGCGACGATACTAAAACGAAACATGTGCGTAAAACCAAACTTACATCACAAAAAGAGCACCATGATTGATGGATTTTAATGCAGGACTATTTCGAACGGACGCAAAGCGATCTCTGTTTCTGCAGAAGCTATTTCGATAGCGAACTGATTGACTTGTTGCCGAAACACACGTGGTAGATTTCATAAGAATACGTCAAACACACGTCGTAATATAAATATCGCCTACGGTTTCCTTTTAGTTGTGTGCAATTAGGAGCTAAATTACTATTTAAAATTAAAAATTAAAGCGATGTATAGAATTACCGTCGCCGTTTATGCTGAAGTGTGTAGTAATTATTTTATCGGAATAAAATAAAATGTACCTACGTCTGAAAGTATGTTTTATTTTAACAAAGATAATTTCGTTATTTCCAACAGTACGAAAATAGCCGAATATCTGAATCATCAATAGACAAAAAGTAGATCTCGACACTGATTATGTACCGATAAGTTGACGTCGATTTTATCTAATTTATTTGTAAGTAGGTAGTACAAAAATATCTTGTCTCTCATCCAAGTTTTCTTTGTAGTGTAATCTTAATAATTAAATAGCTTACTACTTCAATACACAAGTGAAAAGCCTCAAAGTGATGCACATCAGTTATTAGTAATTTGGAAATAAATAATTTTCGGAATTATATGCTCAATGATGACTAATATATTTACGATTACACCTGAATCCCCACAATTAATCTGAAACAAGATTAAATTTAAGTTTTTATTTTATTATTAAATCAAATCGAATTTACAGGAAACCTATTTCTTTATCTACAGCGGCATGGACGGCATTGGTCGTTAGACTCTTATTTATCTGTATCGTATGTATTTTATTTGAATGTTCTCATTCAAATAAAATCATAGCATTTTCCATTCCCCTTTCATATCATAGCATTTTCATGCCTCATATTCTGCATTTTTTTAAAGGCTAGCGTGTCAGGCTGTGTCTAAAGGCTAGTATACACTCCTATACAAAATCGCGCAACTCGTGTCTATAGACAAATCGGAAACAAATTGCTTGTTCCGCTACAACCTGTAGATAAAAATCGTAAGTCTATGGTTTCCCGACTCGAGCGGAAAACTCGAGACATGTTGCGGAACAGTTCGCAGTGTGGACGTGTTTATAAGCAGAACTTACGTTACACGTGCCGATTGTACCTCCTACTTGTTGATTGTTTTCAAATACATAATGAAGTCTACGGAAAGACATTACTATTAATAAATGATTTTCATAATTCACGTTGCTTAGGGGATATCACATCGGAAGACTATAAAAATCGCAATAAGGAGAAACTGACTTTGGAAGACTTTGTGACTTGCGAGGAAGAAGCTGACTTTGACTGGCAAAAAATATAAAACCTCGGCTTCTGATGTGGAAAAATACCACCGTTTCCACAATTTAACCATTTTACAATTTAAAAACACAGTTTTATAGTGAGCATAAAAAGACAAAAAAGATGAGTGGAATATGTTGAGTTTAATCGCGGTGTGCACGTGTGGACGCGCGACAAAGTCTATATTATCTTGGATTTGTTCGCGACTGTCTATAGACAAAATCGGCGATTTGTCTATGGGCAGTTGCACGATTTTGTCTACGAGTGTATACTAGCCTTAAGGAACCAAGACCTAAGGAGACCAGCCCGGCTTACTGCTGTGTATCATAGCTACCCCTAAACGAGGCGGTCCATTTTTTCCAGTCTAGTATTTGATCACAAACTCAAATTGGTGGCCCTTCTAGACGCAAAAAGGTGACATACGTATGGCTTAACCTCAATCGGGTTAATAGAACTTTCGTTCCAATTACCATTCGTGTTTAATTCCAAAATTAATCATTGATTTTAGATCTTTATTTCTAATCGTAACCAACTTCCTTAACTTCTTGGATATTTTATTGCTTCGCGGCCAAATTTTATTCACAATTTCGTTGCACTCGATCCCTAGTGGCTTGGGCACCATATAAAGCCAAATTGTTTGTGTTTATTTCTAAACTAAATGATTAAAGCCAATATACATTATATGAGAGAATCTTTACTATAAGAGTTTTCAAGTCTTAATAGAAAGAACTTAGATGTGTTACAATTAAAATGTCCATATTACAGTAAAATTGTACTTATTATTACAGCTTATTTCAGAGCCTGCTCGTCTGGCCAGACTGGCAGAGCCGGATACCATACAGCTCGACAGGGAAGATACTATACTTACAGCTCCAGATAGTTACAAGGAAAACAAAATATTCGAGTCCCTAATGTTTACAAATGCATCTCCTACACCAATGTCCGTCTTTGAGCCATCCGAATATACAACATATGACTTGCTGTTCGAAATTGTGAGAGTATAGTTTGATCTACAGGATGGGAGTGTCCATGGAGAAATTCCAGATACGTCTAATGAACACTGATGGAAGGACTGGAATTAGTTTTGCCATTTGGCTCGTACATCAACTGGAAGAGTGATCATTGTTTGTACCTTGTATATTTGTAAATAAGTCATTGTGAAAGATGCATTTAAGAATGCCCATATTTTACTTATATAGGGTATCTCAGTTGGAACTACAGGATTTGAATTGAACGCCATTTGTGTTATGTCAAAGAAAGTCAATATTTAACGACTGTTATCTACAAGCCATACGTCAACATACCTGTGCGCCTGATTTGGAACTATAGGATGTGATTTGTGAGTAAAACTAATAATATTTGACAAACTGAGGTTTTTTATTCTCCAACATTAAATGGAGACGGTACGACTACAAATTGAAAAGAATATTGTTTATATCCTCGGCCGCCTTGACTCATCTGATGGCATGATGTCATTCGTTTAGCAAAATTGTCCATAACACGGCACATAAAACTGGCTCTATTTCCCGAATAACAAGTTGAATGTTTGCTTTGAGATGATTGATTGTTGCTGGGTGGGTGGCGTACACTTTTCCCTTGACATAACCCCAAATAAAAAAGTCCAGTGGTGTTAAATCACATGATGTCAGGTCAATTTTTGTCAGCATTCCGTAAGACAACACAATCAGGAAATTTGGTATGCAACAGAATGCGAATTTTTCTTAATGCAACTGTAAATGATCGCTCACTTTCACAAAACAGTTGTACGCAAACTATTCATTTACTATCGACGCCTTATCTTTAACAGAAAACAAATGACGCGCAATTCAAATCCTGTGATTCCAACTGAGACACCCTATATAATTTAATGACAACCATCTCTTCTAGCTGTTAACTACCGCAATTGGTGAAACTATTAACAACTGATATAATACGTGAATAAGCTAATGACGTATTAACTTATAATAATAAATAGCCTTTTCATTGTATTCATTTTCGCAATATAAAAAAATTTTCATTTTCTCCAACTTTTTGTTGGTGTTAAAAAGTTCCTCATTTCTTCGTTAATTTTTTTAACATGATGAATGAACATCAACGAACATACCAACTTCTAATATTTCTTTTTTGTTCCATAAAACTTCATTTTCGAGAATTTGTATTACATTGAAG
Source organism: Rosalia funebris (assembly GCA_037954035.1). Classification (NCBI taxonomy): domain Eukaryota; kingdom Metazoa; phylum Arthropoda; class Insecta; order Coleoptera; family Cerambycidae; genus Rosalia; species Rosalia funebris. Next base: position 18,208,113 of record JAZFAV010000007.1, on the reverse strand, counting down.
TTGCGATGGACATTGAGGATAATACCTATGTAGTTAAAATATTTTCCTACGGTTGCTTAAAAAATAATCAAAAGCACACTAAAAACGCAACTGTAAAACGGCATTTTACGCACACTGTGCGCAAAACACCATGGAGTAGTGATAGCGTTTTTTATTAGCATCCAGGCGACCCGTGTTCGATACTCGGCGTTTCGTAATTTTTGTTCCTGATCCTCAAACGTCATGGTGGATGGCGCTCTAGCACTGTGGCGGAAAGCTACATAAATGAATCTATTCAAGAAATGTCAAAATGTCCAGTAAAATTGTAAATTCGTTAAACACCGTAGATTCAGAGATACATGTTGATGTTCTACCACAAAATGAAATGCCATCTTCTTCAAAAACAAACAATAACATATCTATTGTAAAAAATTTCATCAATCAGCACAAAGAAATGCCAGGAATTCATTTAGAAAATTGCAGTAATTTTACTATTAATTACAACTTCAAATAGATATTGTTTGTAACAAGATTATTATTAAAAAAAATATCATTAGCTGTTAATAATGATGTTTATTGCTAATACTAATAATAGTAAGTAAATGTTTATTAAAAAATAATAATAGTTGTTTTATTATGTCAAAAAATCATCGTTTTGAAAGCAAAACTTACACAAGAAAAAGATATACCTACATCCCTCGAATGTGACTTAAGTGCAACCGTAGGAAAAGTATAATGTAAAACACGTGCGAAAAGCATTTTTCGACACGTGTTGTACAATATACTATTGTTACATTCTAGTTCTTTTAATTATCCTGAGAAATGAAAATGTAACTTTTAATAAGGTTATCGATCTAGTAAGACAAATCTCAATTCGCCACACAACTACTAGACATAAGTACACAACTGCCTCAATAAAGAATCTAAATTTTTTTTAGATTATACTTACAATTAAATTAGATTATTAACGAAAGCCAGATTATTAACAAAAGTATTATTATGTGACCGCTGCACATTGCATATTAGTGTACATAAATGTTAAGGATTTTATTTAAAAATCTATTTTACTTATGTGGTTGTTATTATACCGCTAGGTAATACCTTACATACTAAATGAGTATAATGACAGATTTAGAAGTAATTAAATTCCGAAATCCCCAATCTCACCGTACGCGACCACCGCACCGGCGCGGCACCGTTATACTAGGGCAAATCCCACATTTCGTATCAATTTACTTTGCACGACCCGAATTAATTCAGTTAGGTATACGAAAAGTTTAGATTTCAGTTTTAATGAAAATTAGCAATTAACGAAAAGTTTAATGTATTCTCCATTTTTATTGCTACATATAACACAGTTCGGGAAATTTATACTGATACTTATTTATAATCAGCAATTTATTTAACAAAGTTATAACGGCTCCACCAGATCGTATTTCCCGAAGTCTATAAAACTGTCTATAATATAAAGTTAATTCTGTATTCACCATAATTTTCTCTTTCTTTTGACAACAAGCAACAAGACAATATTTCTAATTCTCTTCTCCACCAGATAACACTATATATCAACATATAACATATAAGTCGGAAATCGAGGAAGGAACTACCAAACTGCCAAGCAGTTATCAAAGTAGTTCCCGAGTAGCAAGGCTATTACATAGTCGCTATAGGAAACTCCTCGGGCTAAAGCCCCGCCAGGCATTGAATTATACCTAAAAGCGATCCTCGACCCCTTTCTTGTGTTTCTGCATGATCAGATAAGGTTTTAAAGAATAAAACCCGCCACAGATCGGATTCGACATTTGTCCCGGATTGGAACCGAACGACATACAGCTGTTTCGAACTTATTAGTTCTCATCAATGCCGTACACGGTACGCCTATCCAGGACAAATGCCGAATGAAAGCTGTGGGGCATACATCGTTATCGATTCGATCTATGTCAGTAACATATAAGTCGGAAATCGAGGAAGGAACTACCAAACTGCCAAGCAGTTATCAAAGTAGTTCCCAAGTAGCAAGGCTATTACATAATCGCTATAGGAAACAACTAGTCCTCGGGCTAAAGCCCCGCCATGCATTGAATTATACCTAAAAGCGATCCTCGACCCCTTTCTCGTGTTTCTGTACGATCAGATAAGGTTTTAAAAAATAAAACCCGCTACAGGTAGGGTAGGACTTATATGTTACTGGCATAGATCGAATCGATAACGATGTATACCCCACAATTTTCATTCGGCATTTGTCCTGGATCAGCGTATCGTATACGGCACTGATGAGAACTAATAAGTTCGAAACAGCTGTATGTCGTTCGGTTCCAATCCGGGACAAATGTCGAATCCTACCTGTGGCGGGTTTTATTTTTTTAAAACTATATATCAATATCAAAAAAAATCGCGGTACTGTAATAATCCTGAATATATAACCTACGCATTTTTTTTCATTCATATTTATTACCGCATATAGTCGATGAAGTAGTTGCTTGAAAGTCTACACGTTTTTGATGAACATTTTATATAAGTACGCCATTGTAAATTTACTATTAAAACTCTGATCTTCCTAGTGATTTGCGCTGGAGGCTTTTAGATAATACACTCTATATCTATTTTAAGGCCAAATCTACTTATAGAATACATAGGAATGCGTTAAAAATGACCATGGATACATATGGCTACGGATGTTTCAAATTAAAAAATACTGTGGCAGATTATACACACTACAAAATATGGTATCTATATTTAAACTTATATTCAAGTATTAAGCTAAAGTTAATTTAAGATATAGATGAATGAATTGGTAAGGCACTCTACACTTTTGAGTAACGTAAATGTGTCCAGAAAAAAATTACGTAGGTACGAATATAATTTTATTAAAAGATACAGACAATCGCCTTAGCATATAATGGAATCTAAAAATCAAATTGACATTTGACGTACAATAGGTTTATCGAAAAAAGTAAGATACATATATGACATCACAAAAAAGGGGATACATTTACAAACAATGATAACAAAAATTATAAAACGTTTATAAATCTTTTCAGGTTGTATTTATTATACATTATACAAGAAAAACTCTTTCGTAAATACATTTATTTAAAATTGAATGAAAAGTTGTTTTAATACATCATAACCAAGTTTTCTATCAAATGGCTAAATTTAAATTATAGTGAATATAACAGAAGGCAACCCCGGAAAATAACTTCAATATCTACTCAACAATAATCAACAATGACCCAAGTCACTGAAGCAGGATGAGAGAAGTATTTCGTAAAAAAATAAAACATAAAACCAGATTTTCACAAAACCAAAAAAAAAAAACAATACCGAACTCGTCTTGTCAACCAATTGAAGTTCGGAACGTGAAATAAAATCACTGATCATAATTTTGCCGCTTATTATGTACTTGACTCGAAAATAAGTTATATTGCGATGACTACAAAAGGCATCAAAAAATATATACAAATCTCGAATATAGTGCTCCAGATTGGTTGTTTTAAAATCTAACAAGACTGTGTGCATTATAACCTACTTATGAATCGCATTAACTATTATGTATTTGTCACTTTACATGTACAGTTTGTCAAGAATAGGAAAAAGTGTGAGACTCTATGTTGCGTAGAAGAAAGAGTGAGGCAGCATTCGGGGGGGAAAGAATGCACTTTACGCGCGGCCAGATCGAACTCTGTGCATATTCATACATACTCAATATTCACTCTGGAAAGGTCTCAGCGCGATTGAGTAAAGACCAAGCTATTTACTGCGCACCTTGTGGGCGGTCCGATATCTCAGTTTTGAGATTTGTTCCTATTCTTGACAAGTTGTAAGTACCCTTACCAGCTAATCATAATTATCTTATGTAAATAAGTGGTCACAAAAATAAGACATGTCTGAATATGTTTATAAATTTAAAGGTACGTTAGTATTTATTTTAACATAATTTTAACAATATTTGAATGCGCAAGACAAACTATGGGAAGGAATAAACTTTACGCTTACAAATAAATTTCAAGAATTCAAAGAGTATTAAAAGAGAAAAACTACAGTATTTTGCATATCATGAATTTTCAACTAACTAGTGTAATTTCATTACCAGGAATTGAATACAACAGGCTAAAATGAGGAAATATCCACCACGAACAAATTACAAAAAGGATAGAATAATATCACGAATAAGTATTAGCGACTCTTTTCTATTTGTAAGAAAATTGAACGGCAAATAAGTTGAGCTGAAGTCATCACCTTATCTTATAAATCGGGACAATACGTCGACGTTTATGTGGCACTACTTTCTTCGTCAAAATACATACTTGTATACACATAACTAATATACTAATATAACAAATTAAACAATAAATCTGGTGTACTATTACGGTACAAATTTAAAGAATGTTCTATTTCTTTGACCATCACTGTATGTTTACTAATTATTTGATTACACCAACTTCTAGGCGTATAAAATGCCATAAAATTCCTGTAATTCCAACAATCAAGTTTCATTATCGTAATATTACCATGAAATGAAGCATAGATTTAATCAATTCTGGGATAACCCAATGTGGAATATACACATATTTAATTTTCATAGTAAACAACATAATATGATAAACCTGACTTCAAGAAATAACTTGATAATTAACACTATCTGTTATAAGATTAGTTCTTGTTTGATAGAGAAAAATATTAGAGAAAACTTACTCTCGACGAGAAATAGTAAGGACATTTACTGTTACATACAATACTAGTGATGACGTATGTCAGAAAATGTTCAAGGCTAGTAAAACTGATATTACTATGTTTATTACTTTTACTCGCTTTTCTTAAAATTAGAATGAATTCGAAAAATCCACAATTAGGAAACGCTATCGATTAAATATACACTAAACTTGAAAAAACAAATTAAAAATAGCTATTTTATTTTTATAACTTACTATTTAATAAGTATAAATTTGGAATATTTCGATGATAATTAAATGGACCTACGCCACTGGAAAATGCAGTGAGGCGTGAGTTATTTTCAGAATGACCGTAATTGCAAAATCGACCTCCATTAATTGTTAAATATTAGTTATTAAATACTTGCATCCCAATTTCCATGAGTAAATGTGTATGTAAATCAGTATGGTATAATTTTCCTGGAATGGAGTTGAAAGAATGAATATATCCAGAATAAACAAAAGATTATACATCCCTGGAGGTATCTTTCGCCAACCAAGTTGACATGATATGATGATTAAACCTTTCTGATCATATGCTGATGATAAAAAGTTATCGTCGAGTGATATACAGGATGGACCAGGTTTTTCGTGACAAACTTTGACAGTCAATAGGAAACGTTTATTTTTTATGAAAAAAAATCCATATAAAGGAATTTCCTAAATTGCTTTGTTTTTGATATACAAGGTGTTAAAGTTTAATTATTTTTTAACACTGTATTAACAATCTTTATTTTCAGAATTAGTAATTAAAACCAAACTAAACAATAATTGAAAACATTAACAAAAACAGTTATAAAAATTGTTCAAAATGGGAATCATTCTTTTCAATGCGCAACTCGCACCGACGTGCAATAGACAGATTTAAATTAACTAGATGTGGTATTATTTAATTGCAACCATTTCTTATGTAATTAATAAGTTCATCTTGTGTGTTCACGGGAGTCGCATAAACTTTCTCTTTTAGATAATCCCACGCAAAAAGGTCTAACACGGTAATGTCCAGAGACCGTGACGGCCATGAAACTGGACCCCTCTGCCAATCCATCTTTCCGGAAAATTATTGTCCAGCCAATTTCTAACATTTCTGCCAAAATGAGTGGGACAACCGTCAAGCTGAAACCATGCATTCTGTCTTAAAATTATCGGTATTTCGTCCCATATGTTCTGATATTCCGTTTCTAAAAATGGTAAGAAGTTTTCTTTTAAGCGTCGAGGTAAATAATAGGGCCCAAATAAATTATTGTAAATCCCTATCCACACATTTACGCTAAATTCAACTTGAAAATTTCATGGACAAATGGCGTGAGGATTTTCATGTGCCCGCGCATGTTGGTTATTGAAATTAACTATACCGCAGGGGGTAAAGCAGGACTCATTCGTCCATACTATGTTCAAAAAATCCCTATTTTCTTGAACAGAGTGGAGGACCCAGCGACAAAGTCGTTCTTTTCTCTTTGTCTCCTGAATGTAAGCCTTGAACAGCCTGTGACCTCGTCTTAGAGTAGACAGTACATTGGATTTACAGGTGGAGAATACGAAAAGCTATACGGGAACTCGTTATTAGATCTCTATCTAATATCCGTCTAGAAATTCTTCTTTCTTATGGCTTTTGGTTGGCATTATTTCGATCCCCATGTAAATTTCCTAAACTGTTCTCTATTAATTGCTGGTGAATTCTTGTGCACACATTACGACTAGGATGTTTTCTCTGCGGATATCTCCTTCTGTATTCTCTAGCCGGCGCCCTTGAGTTTCCATTAGCAAATCCATACACAAAATGGATATCGGCTATTTCTCGATTTGAAAATCTAAACGGCATTTTGACACTACTGGACAAGTATTATGTTAAAATTGTCAAAGGTTGTCATGAAAACCAACGCCAACCAGGCGTGGCAAATATTATCTCGAAAAGTGACGGAAAAAAATTAGAAACTGAAAAAAGAATTAAACTTTAACACCTTGTATACCGAAAACAAAGTAATTTAGGAAATGTGTTTATATGGATTTTTTTTCATAAAAAAACGTTTCCTATCGACTGTCAAAGTTTGTCACGAAAAATCTGGTCCACCCTGTATAATATTTCGCTGTTTATGGAAAATTGGTATCCTGTTTCTGTCTTCTCTCAAAAATTCAGTCTCATTGCATGTGTAGTTGTAAAACAAATTTTGTAGATTATACTTTCGTTTCAATGCTGTTATTTATATTCGTGACTAGACTCCACGATTCGACTGAGCCCATAGTGATTCCAAATATCAATTTGATTAATTCCAACCCCTACTTTATTTTATATTGACAACTGTTCAATTTTAGCAAAATTCAACTTATATGTACATTAAAAGATCCGATAATCCGCAGTCAATAATCCAGATTTGCCAGTAATCCTACTAACATAAAAACTGGTTATAAAATAACCAACTGACGGCTACAATACTCATCCTGCTTATTATTTGCAATTCTAAGGGGCTCCAATTATCCGGATTTTTAACAAAGATAATCGGATCGCTTATATTTTATTTGATCCGGATCTTGACTACTAGAGCTTACTGTAATAGTAATACTACGAGCCCTAACAACTATATGTATATTGGGACAAAACAAAATACATGCGTATTTCAGATATTTGAAAATTTATTTTTTCTACTTTTTTTCAATTGAATACTGTTTAATTAGTGAATTAAAAATAAATGAGGTCAATCAACGACACAAAAATCAAAATACTTATTTATAAAAACCTTATAACATGCAAGAGTGATCAACACTAGTGACAACTAAATATTGGGACAACATAAGGGAACTGCCAAAAATTAAACAACATAAGGTAAGTAGGCTGCGAAAATAATGGTGCGGGGATTACAAGAGATGCCAATTTATTCTGCAGTTAATTTCTTATTATATTGAGCGAATCACTGCATTTATCAAACAAGATAGTACATAGTATATCTACGAATTTAAAAATTCGTGAGTTGGTGCTTAAAAATTGTTGCCGCAATAAAGCTAATACGCAAAGTGGCAAATATGCAAAAAATGCGGAAGAAATACAGAAAGGCAAGGTACGGCTGGATAGAATCACGAAACTGGACAAAATTTGTCAAGGGTATGTTGCCGCAAGTGGGTACATAAATGTGGACTAAAGTTTTATAAGGTTGAATTACAGATAACGATTAAGTGTATTTTAAAACTTTTATTGTTTTATAGGCAAAGGAAAATCCACTGTTAACGGCTAAACAAAAGCAAGTCAGACTCACATGGGCACAATCTCAACTGTCTTGGTCGGTAGAAGATTGGTCTAGAGTATTTTTTAGCGACGAACCGAAATTCGACATTTCTATTGGTGATGCGGTTATCACCAACTCGTGATTCGCACTACATGAAGATTTCCACAAAAATTGCTTAAAACGCACAGTAAAATTTCCTAAATGAGTAATGACTTGGGGTTGTATGGCAGCTTCAAGATTAGAATGCTTTGAATTTATTGACCGTGTACCGTGAATGCTGCGAAATATCAACAAATACTTCACAAAACATTCTCCTATCAAGTATTGTGAAGTTAAATATTGGTGAAAATTACATTTTTCAGCAGGATAGGGCGGCCTGTTATACAGCCAATCCTACAAAAAGGTGGTTTTAAGACCACAATCTAAATGTTCTTTCTTGGCCTTCCAACAGTCCTGACCTTAATATCGTTGAAACAATATAGCATAAGACGAAACAGACGTTAAGGAACAATCCACAATGGACATTACCAGAACTTAAAGCCAAAATAGAACAGATTTGGAATGGATTTATCCCTGAACAGTGCAGATCTTTAGTCGATTCAATTCTCAACCAAATTCGAGCGGTAATAAAATCTGAGAAAGATGTTACTCCATATTAGAAATAAAAATTTTTACCATGTTCCACTATTTGGTTGTCACTAGTTTTCACACATTTTGATCATTCTTACATGTTATAAGGTTTGTTATAAATAACTATTTTGTTTTTTGTGTTGCTGATTGACCTCATTTATTGCTAATTTACTAATTAATTTACTAATTAAATAAAAAAAATAAATAGAAAAAATAAACTATCAAATCTCTGAAATATGCGAGTATTTTGTTTTGTCCCAATGTTAGGGCTCGCATATTACATCAATCATGAACTTTTCTGTGAATAAATAATTTTATAAATAGTAAATAATAAAATTACCATTATTTGGACCATATTATTATTGAAAACGATCTATTCCAATTATTATCAATTACTTCAAAATTAAATTAGGTTTAATGTCAACTTTAGTACAATTTAATCAAAATAAATTAAAAAGTACTGAACCACTTGTAAGATGGCAGAGATATACTTAAAATTAAACAAATTTCATTGTTATTTACAAGGTTCACTGACATCTCCTTTTTTTAATCTCCAATTAAAATTACAACTAAAATTATATTTTTGTTGTACAATGAGTAATTTCTGGCTTCTGTGAATCCTATAACAATTACAATCTAAATAGTCTATTACAAAACACGTTCACCTCTGAAATGGTCACAATAAAATCAGAATAGCTGCTCAATCTTACTCTAAATTCTTTTGAAATGTTGTAGTTGTGTAAACAAATAAAAGTTGATAAAAATACCTGAAACTATTTGCCAAATGTTACATCTCCAGCCCACTTTTCCTGAGACTTTTCCAAGCCGATGACGCTGAACATATTTTTAACGGAATTAAAAATACACGTCTACCTGTCGAATCAGAGTTGTAGAGACGGTGAAAGATTGAAGAGTCCATTAAAAAAAAATTTAGGGTATGTCTCATGGTACACGAGTCTGGTATTTGTTGGCAAAAGTATACATGCACGCAAAAGCGTTTGTTGCAATTCAAAACCGATACGAACATCCGAATTGTCTCCCATCATTTCTACTGATTGGTTAATTAAGTGTGTTGAATTTGATGTATTTTTTTTTTCGAGAAAAATAAAAATAAGGTTTCATGTTATATGAAGTAAATAATAAGCGTAATAAATGTATTCGCCATTATTTTTCTTATTTGAAATACTACGGAAAACAATTAATTTGCAGTTAATTTATGATATGATCATAAATCACTTTCCTTTGTTTTTTATACCACAGTTTTTATTACAAATTAAACTACTACAGTATCAATACTTTAATTCGCCTTTTCGATAATTTAATATATATTTTTCTTCGATAGTATCTACCCCGAGCTCTACCATCATAAAAGTCCACGACATTAAATATGTATCTTTGATACGATAACATAATTATCTTCTAAAATTACTCGTATGTTGTCTCTCACAAAGTTAGTATTTAAACCATAAACAATATCAAATTTGCTATATAATGCAAAATATAAAATAGTTAAACATACAGTTTATAAATATTCAGTTCATGAGTTTGTAAGTTACCATCTGGAGTGTAATGCACTTTATACATATAGGTGAAACTGGTCTTTTCTTTGAGATATGATATAGTGAACATTTAGGTTCGTTTGCACAATAATTGATTTGAGTTTCAATCTCGATCATTGGATGCTGTCACAGATAAGCAGTTATTTAAATAATTTTGAAGACGCGATTCCTTCAGACTCGCCTGAAAAAAATACTAGGCAAGCCATTAATATCCCAAGCCATATCATTTTGTGCACGAACAAAGGAAGTGCGATATATTAATTAACCAAATTAAAGACAGATTGAGTTTAGAGAATACCTATCGATGCTAATACCTACCTATTAGCATCGAAACTATTTTTCCTCAATAAATTTAATGATTATGAGAAACAATTCCCCATTCAAAATTTTTACAATATAACGAAAACTTATGGATTTTTGTATAAAATTAAATTGAAAAATGAATTAACGGTTATATACAGCAGGGAAGATTTTCGTGAAGCAGCAAGTTGCTCAGCAATTTTGCAATTATTTATAAATCGAAACCTGACGGGACTGTTTTAGTGAAAAAAAAAACAATAGACTGTTTTAGTCTATTGTTTTATTATTCAAATTAATTTGTACCATACCCATGACAAGTGTTGAAAGTGAATGCTGTTTTTCGACACTTGAAAGAATTAAAAAACTTTTTAAGAAATGGCGCAAGACAGACTAAATTCACTTTGCATAATAAATATGGGGAAAGTGCTAATTGCAGCGATTCCAGATTTTAATAATCTTGTAATCGACGTTTTTGCGAATTCCAAAAACAGACGAATGGATTTCCTATATAAATAACCTCAGGCTTGGACATGGGTAAGTTTATTTTAATGTTTCGTTTGTTATTTTATCGATTGCACCCCCAGACAAAAATTACACCGGCCGCCACTGGTAGTAACGTTAAATTACAATAAAAACTATGATAGCATCAAAGCAACATATTTTATAAACACAATTCAATTTCTCCAAAAGGATTTTGATAATTTAAAAGTAGTAAGCTATTGGTTAACAAGTATTTTAAAAGTAACTACAATATCGTTTAATAACTAACGACCAATATTTTCTCAAATGTTTTCAAACTTTGGTTATATGGAGGTATATAAAAACAAATATTAATAGGTACGACTATCGTAGTCGTACCTATTAAGAAGTAGTAATATTAAGAGGTAGTATTAATAGGTAAAATATTAATACGACTGTACCGCTCCAGTGAGATAAATTTCAAGAAATTACATACCAAACGATACAATTATACAATAGTTTCATACTAATAATAATAAAACTATGGGGTTTCAACACTATTAAGAAAAACTTTATATTTTATATCAATAGAATATGTCGAATAATTTTCCATAACATATTTTAAAGCAAAACAGATCGTAAAGTACTACTACACTATTTTCTGAGCCATTTTCTTTGAGGAAAAAGAACAATTAATTGGAATGCCGCATACCGATAATAATTGATGTCATTTCGAGTTTCAATCTCCGATGAATGAAGTTGCACCAAGATAAAATTTTAACTTTGTGAATTTGTCACGTTAATTTTGTTACCTATATAGATATGTACATACTTCAAAATTAACACTTATTATCTGTTACATCGTTTAAATCTGAAAGAGCGATCGGTATAAAGACGACGCTTAATTTTATCTCACGTTTGCAATAACTACAACTAAAATAGGAAGCAGTATATGTATGTATGTATGTATGTAACTAATAGAATATAAAATGTGAAAAGAGCAGCCATGATCATTTTAAAGCGTAGGTTAAACCGTATAGCAATATGAACTTTTTTATTGATAACGTACTAAACATGTGCACATATTATAGAGTAAACTTTGGCCCCTCGTTCGAACATAAAACAATATTGCGGGTAATTTTTTTGGCTATTCCAGCTATAGTTTAGTTCTGAATCAGGTTTCAATAACAGTGAGTAAGTGCAGTTGTAATTATGTATAGACTTCCCCACATACTGACGTCAACAAGTTGCTGATACTGGAGGACGTAACTGTATATATCGCCAAGTACTTCTTTACCGTCATCGAATGGACGTAATTGATTTCACACGGAAATAATAGCATTAACTTAATAAATGTAGTGGAAATAAATACTATTATACCTGCGCGATGCAATGTCTGTCCAAAACATTTATTTACGATAAAGAATTACCGTATTTGTTACAAGCAGCATTTCAAAACACGAGCTTGAATCCGGAACGGTTATAAGTGTTGTAACTAAAAAAAGTTTATCCAGGTTGGTATGCATTGTTCAAACAGTTAAGTTGTAAATAAAAGTCGGAATAAACATTATTTACCGTTATTAAGCACGTGTAGTTCACAAATATGTACTTTACAGGCGATTACTTTAATCTTGTGCTGCGTTTATAATTTAGCAGTTGACGTTATTAAAGAAATTGAAGGTGGAGACAAAGATACATTTTTTTTTATATTAAAAAGAGCTACTGTATTGTAAAAGTTAGTTTTGTATTGCAGAATCTTAACTGATGTGATATTTAGTAAGCCTGTAATATTTCTTTAAAATATTCTAAGTTAGTTCGAGTTTTAAATTTTAAAAAACAGTAGTGCACAAAGCGTAAAAAAATAGAAAATTTCAATCCTTGGCCATTTTCTTAATGTGGTTATTGTTATTAAATTTATATGTGTAATCTGTTGATACATACCCACTACAATACATTAATCAAGCATAAAATCAATCCTAAATATACCATAAATCTATTTTTTCTTTCATAAAATATCGATCTATAATTCTTTGTAAAGTTTCAACTAATTATACGTCTTATTTTTTAAGTTTACCAATTTAATAATTAAAGGTGCTTAAGTAATTTAAATCGATATTAGGGCTAGTGCATCTACCTGCATATAATCAGAACATTGCTGGAAAAATTATTTCAGAAAACTTTCTAATGAAGCTATTAAAGCAATGAGTAGGAATAACCATTTATATTTTCTTTAAAAATCGCTATACAATTGACAGTGCAATATGATTTTCTATAAAATGGATCCACCTAGTATAGCCATACTATTAAATTATTAAATTGATTGTAAGTACAGAATTGTATAGAAAAAATATTAAAAGAACTGGAAAGCAATTACACAGGTATTGGTATCTATGAGAAATTCAAGCAATTATAAGGATGAATAAAAGCTAGTTAAATGCTGATTGAGTAACTTTACACAATGCTGTCATAATAACTACTTTTCTGCATACCTAATTAATTTCAAGTCTTTTTCCAAAACTAAGTATCACTGAGGGTATGGACCCACTCACGTGTTCCAAATTATTAATCTTTTTTTTTTTTATCTTAGACTTATTTCTTACTTATTATCAATTTTGTCTAGTGTTAAAATCACCAAGTAGAAAAATAAGAAATGTATTATATATTAAAAAATTTGTTTATTAAAACAGTTACAAGAACAGTCTGTCTCAATCACGATAAATAAATTTATTAACTAATCACTGCTCCAATTTTCAAGTTTTTCGAAAACTGACACAAATGTCTCCTATTTAATTAAAGGGTACTTCACACAAAGCCTGTTTCTGACCACAATGTATATAGAAAGGCCACAAAAATCTTTGAAAGGATATGAAGTTAATCACCTGTGTTAGCATTTCATAAATTATTGACCTATATTTCCATGTTATGCTGTGGTATTTGGGTTGTAATATTAAATATTTTGATGACACTATCATAATACCTACGAACCACAATTGCAGCAATTTCTAAATATGTGTAACAATGAATCGCTCATGTGAAACAATAAGTAGTGAAGTTCTTTTCGGAATAATCTCAGGAATAATTGTTTGTTGCAAATATCAAAATAATTTACTTATGTAGAAGGAACTCACCATTAGGTCCGTATTTTTCTTGATTCTTCTTAACTTGATCGGCAGTAAGCCCCCGTTCAGGATCAGCATTGAAATAATTCAATACCTCCTCCACCGTTTTCATATGACCGTCATCCATGGTGCCCGTCAATCACTTTCTATAAAAAATATTGTATTTAGTATCCAGATATTTATTTTAAAAAAAGATAAGTAATTTCTGATTCCATGACTTAGCAATCTGTCAAATATCAAACAATTTCAGGTTTACATATTTTATCTTGCCATGTGCATTCATGACATTTTCTGACTTCTTAATAAGGTAGCACTTTTTTAAATCCTTTTCTATACTACAAAGGGCTTTATGATTCTTGATAATAATGCATTATCCTCGATGAACTATAAAGGATATAAAATGTGGTATTGCAATGAATTTAGCAATATACCTACGTATTTTACTGGTATTAAATATAGTAGAACAAGCAAAGCAATTAACTTATATTGACAAATTTCAATGGATCATTTCTATTTGTACATCAACAATACAGAACTTTTTTAAATAACGCAAGGCTCATTTCTCAGTTACTGAAAGACTCACCGTTTCTAATAAAACGTGTGTAAACTATTAAATTAATTATAACCTAGAAATGGTAAAATCGCACTGTCACAATCCAAACTTAATTAAGCGCAAAGTTTTACAAAAACATTATCCTTTCACGTACTGAAGAACCACACAACGTATGCATTTTTTAATTAAAACATCATTGCTCTTGCAGAATAATTCACTAATTGCTAATTTAGACTTACAACTACTACCGACATAAAGCTCCACTCTACTTTTAACGGACTGAGAGTGAACCAAAGTGAACGAAAAGCCACGTTCTTGGATTATGTGTCAGGTTGCCATGCGCTTTTTGCGTTAAGTTTTTTAAATTTGCATATAAAATATTGTATATCTCAAATATTAATGGACTAAAACGATAAAATCAATTTTTTGTGATAAATGGCCTTATTTATTTGATTTTATTATGATGTAAAATATAAGTAATTTGATTAAATTACCAGTACGCATGTGGACGTTCTTTATTGGATGGCTAACAGCCACGTGACCGTAGAGGCGCACAACCCGCAAACTTTTAAATAGCGGCGAGCGAAATAATATTATAATTATTTGAAAGAAAACGGAATATTATTTAGATACGTCATTAGTGCAAAAGTTGTTTTATTTTAGACCGGCAAATGAGTGGGGTATCTGAGCGAATAGCCCGGTTCTGGGATCATTGCCAACCCGCTAGCGACGTTTTTAGCACACATATCGTCGTCTTCATAATTATTTTGGCAAGATTGTGAAGCATGGTCCGATTGGTGAATAACCACATAAAGACGGGTTCTCATTTAAAACCACGCAGTATTAAACAAATCAACAAGTCTTATGTAACCTCAAAAATTCAAATATTTTATTTGAAGCCGTTTTAAAATGTGATGTCGATAAATTCTTTATTACAAGGGTATTTTCAAATTACCGAACAACATTGGTAATTATTAGTGTCATATATGCAAAACACAAATACAAAATTTCAAAATTGTAACATGATTTCCTTCTTACAGTTGTTGTATACATTTGTCATGAGATCCGATTCTTCTGTTCACCAATATAAATATTTTAATTCATTAATCCATAATCGGTTTCTCTTCGTCGTCACTTCACTACACTTGAAACTTACCGCTTATCACAAAATTGTGGTCCCAGTGGTATCACTCGATGTTATCAGTTCAACAAATAAAATTTTAAAACTACACGAAACTTTAGGCCCCCATGGAACGATGCGATACTTATTTCACTAAGTTACTGAACAAACGGGCAACGGGTTCTAAATGAGAGAGCCTTTATAAGTTCGGTAGCTACCTGTCGGGGACGCTGTCCGTGGGCAATGTGCCAACCCGGGACTACAGCCTCCCCTAATCGCTCCTGGTCCACAATTTTAAAATTTGAAATTCAATTTTTTTTTTTTATTCTTGAAAGTAGTTCGCTAGAAAAGCCATTGCACGTTATTTCTTATAGCATTTAACGGACACAATACATTTACTACCATAAGCCACCGATAATAATAAAGTCGTCGTTTTATTAAGTTTAAATTATCACGCGAAGAATAAACAAAGCATAAAGAATAACGTTTGCTTTTATACCCCTTTAAACTATTATTGTTAACCATTTTTATGGTTATTACGTATATAAACAAACAACACCCAAAAATAAATTACTTAGGCAGAAGTTTATATACTTGATTATAAACAATCAATATAAAAAAGGATTTTATTTCACATGTGTTAATTCAAATAACACCATTATTTGGGTATACGTTTGCTATATATTAATTTATGATATTATTATACTTTAATTTTGTAAGGTAAAATTGAAGGCATATACTGGGTGTTCCTGTCATATGCAGTAATTACAGCTCTGATAACTGTTTTAGCTATACATATATAATGATTGAGTAATAGTTTGCAATTGAGTAATAAATGCAAGAAAATTTATTTGAACCCGAGCATTGTTGGTTATCGCATCAAAATTATAAACTCACGCGATAAGTTCTCAAGGACACAAACCCATTATTCACTTTTCTTTCGGAACATTGGGTTATATTTTCTTTTCGATGTCCAATTAGAACATGTGTTTAAAAATATTTCTTAGTTACTTCATAATAATACATACGACTTGATATGCATTAAGAGAAGTTCATTTTGGTTCTGTAATACATAATTCACCAAAATATACATATAATCGATTTTACATTTAAAATAAATGTATGTTATGCCGGGCATCGTAAATTATTTATAAAGAGTACTACTGTTCCTATTATATGGGTATTTCAGAATATAAAAAAAGACTCCACTGCCCACAATTAACACACTTTATGTAATGTAATTATTGAAACCACTTGCACAACAATTAACTATTCTTCGAGCAAAGAATATTTAGTCTATTAAAATCTTATAGCGAACAATTGTAGTACTTTACAGAAATGCTTGTGATTGCTCACATGGTTCTTACATTATTCCCTACGTTTTATATCAGCAATAACATATTATTGGAAAAATGAATAAAAAATTCATATCTCCTATGAATATATATATATATATATATACATATATATATATATATATATATATATATATATATATATATATATATATATATATATATATATATATATATATATATATACATATATATATATATATATATATATATATATATATATATATATATATATATATATATATATATATATATATATATATATTTTTTTTTTTTTTTTTTTTTAATTATTATAACAAGAACTAATTTTTTGTTATGAAATATTTGATGATGTATTTTTTTTTATTATTTAATTCTGTTGAAGTATTTCGACTGGATCTTATAGGCAAATGGGAGATAAATTTATTACTAATTGCCTATTATTTTATAGTTTTCATATACAATTTTTTAAGTACACTAGCGTAAAATTATTATGAGTTATATTGAGATATCCATAAATATTTATTTTTAATAACAGAATGCATGTTAATCGAATTATATTTATAAGAAACTGAGTGAGTTGTTTGACTAGTTTGAGCAGATCATGAATTTTAAAAGAATGTGTTCTCTTTATTTGCTTTTTGTGTATGTAATAGTTTATTTAACCCAATATTTTCAAAACCCAAAGGAATTCAAAAAGCAAGTAAACGTTATCATGAACATGGCAGGATCATGAAGTTTAGTTTAGAAACCTATGCATTTTTTTTTTCTTTAAATGCAATGCTCAATAAATTTAATTACAAGTTTAAACATATAAAAATATATCTTAGGCTATATTTCGGTATACAATATACTGTAGGGGTTTACAAAAAGTGATTATGTTCGATATTCTTAATATATTGCCCAAATTTAAATAAGTAGCAAGTAGCATTCTCCCATAGGCTGTTAAATCCACATTTCAATATTGTGGACAAGAAAGTCTCATAAATCAACGATAAATTCGAAATAGTTTTGAACATAATATTATTATTATTTGAGTATATTATTAATAGTTGATTTGGTTTCACGTATGTATTAATATTTTAATAAATATTTTATTATTTCAATATGAAAAATTAGTTTGTTGTAAATGGTATCCTTGGTTTTTATACGAAATTCAAAAACAAAATTTTACAGGGGATGTAGCTCAGTGGTAGAGCGTTCGCTTTGCATGTGAAAGGCCCCGGGTTCGATCCCCGGCATCTCCAACTTTTTATCAATAAAAATATCTTGTCTAATTTATTTTTAAGAGCATTTAAAATGTCTAGAATGATTGTTAAAATATTATAAAGTTTCAAAAGAAAAAAGTATGTTGTGTATTACAAATAAGACAATTATTTTAATATTTTTTGTATACTTACCACGTTTTGAAAATGGATTAAAAAGTATTAAATATTTTTAAGTGAATTATTAATGCATCAATTATCATGCATACACCCCCACTTTTTTCATTTTAAATCTTACAACTATTTTCATAGCTATTAAAAACGCACAATCACAAATTCTCAGGACTATCTGTATCGCGTTAGGAATCTGTATGGGGCAAGGAGAAATCTTTTTATACTTCTTAATTCGTTTTAAAAACGTGGCATATATTTTTTTTTTATTCAAATAATTTTATAATTTTTACTCCATTTTAAAAACGTGGTAGGTATATTATTTTTTTATACGAATAATTATTTTTTGCTTTTTAGTCTTGTGTGTGTGAAATATTTCTATCGATTTTAAAAATTTTGATGAGGTTATAACAAAGATATTGAAATTTTCAGGTTTATTTCAGTTTCTCTTCATCTGGCCAAATCTGAAATACAAAATTGTAATATTAACGTACTAATAATATGTCATTGTATATCAATATGTTTAATTTTTATTTTCCTGAATAAAATAGAGAAGCGAGCAAAATTAATTTTATAAGATGTTTTTATCAAATTTTTATTTCAATATTAAAATAAATTAGTGCCAGTAGACGGACAGAGAGATTGCGTGAGCTTAGTAATAGAGTTCGTACGAAACCTTAACGAACAAACAGACAAGAAAGCGAGTTAATATTGCATTGTCATCCAGTTCTCAGCTATATTTAAAGTTCTCAAGCTCAGTCAAAATCAAGTCAAGTCTCTAGCTCATCCGAAAGTTAGTTTAAAATCAGTTGCATTTGTGCCGACAGACAGACAGACAAAAAAGCGAGTTAATGAAAACGTGGTAAAAAAGGAATTAAAACTCCGCGCAATGTACATAAAGCCTTTATTTGAAAATTTGGTCAAAACGAAAATTGCGTCAGAATCGTTTATGGAAATTTGTACAATTATTTTGTAAATCCACTGAAAATCCCCTGTCCTTCCAATTTTTAATACCTTTGGGGATTTTCATCTGTTGCTATTAGATGCACTGCGAAGTGAGAAAGTAACTGTCAAACAGCTAACTTCACTTTTCACTTTATTAATTTACTCCACTGGCGTGAAGTTGGTCTGTGAGAGCTAACCTCAAAATTATTTAAAATGCCTGATATAACTATAGGTAATTTTTATGAAAAGTTTTCAGAAATTAAGACACACCTAGAACACGCAATATTTATAAGTATAGATCTCGAATTTAGTGCATTACATCCTCTCAAAAAGCATAGTCCAAGGTAAAAATAATCAATGTGTTCGAAATAGTGATAATTATATGATTATTTCAGTTTATTCGATAGTCCTAACGAAAGGTATACAAAATTAAGAAAAAATTCAAATGAAATTACTCCCATTCAGGTTGGATTAACAGCTTTCCACTTTGATGCAGACAGAAACACTTATATTGGAACTGTTTTTAACTTCTATGTTGTACCTGCATCATTTCCTACAATAAATAGAGCATTTTATTTTCAGTCAGATACATTACAGTTCCTGAAGCTGTATGGATTTGATTTTAATAAGGTATGTATATCACCCACGCAAGTAAACATTAAATATCATAGTGTTGATAACTGTTTGAAATAGAAAAATGGGGTTTTACTTTATTTTCTTACAATTAAGTACAGCTCGTCAAGAGTAGGGACAAATTTCAAAACTGATATCACACCCCCCATGAGGTGTGCAGTAAATAGCCTCGTCTTTACCCAATCGCATTGAGACCTTTGCAGAGTGAATATCGATGAATATATATGTACACAGAGTTCGACCTGGCCACGTGTAAAGTGCATCCTTTTCCTTCCGAATGATGCCTCACTTCTCTACACATTTCGAGAGAATCTAACACTTTCCTATTCTTAACGAGTAGCAATAAACAATGTTTCGGTTTTTAAATTAATAATTCATAACTACTTTTAAAGTAAAGTTGGAATCTGTTTCAAGTTTCAAATACATACAGTACTGTGAACAAGTTTTGGATGTAGACAACAATTTTATGTATAAAAGTTGCAAAATTATTGTATTTAAATTCAGCTTCAGTAGAAAGCAAGTAATAAGTTTTTCATACAAGTACAATATAGAAAATTACGCTGCTGTGACATCTTTGGCCAAATTTCAGTTAAATCGCAAATGTTGATAAACAGTCATATGCAGATGACTGACTTGTTGATACCAATCTTTTAAGGATAAAACCACCAATTCCAATATCAGCATTGAGTGTATGATAAACCACTGCAAATACCACTGTTGTTCGCAGAAGACATGCTTGATTTACGCAGTTATTACGATATTAGAAAAAAAGTAAAAACCCATTAAACATTGCGAGGAACAATTTTGTATGAAAAGAATGGCTAAAATAAGACTAGTAGATCATAGTGCCTTAATTACATTATATAAAGAAGGCCCGAGTGTGGGTATGATTTCCCAAAAATTAAACATTGCTAGGTCTACTGTAGGATACATTGTAACGAAATATAAAAAACTGGGATAATTGAAGATCAACAAAGAAGTGGATGCGCTAAAAAATTAACATAAGGTACAGTGCAATATTTAAAATTAACTTCATTGCGCAATAGAAAAGCAATGAGTAAAGAACTGACAGAAAGTTTAAGAAATGCGCAAGGGGTTAGTGTCGATTCTTCTACTGTCCGCTAGACACTACTAAAGTCAGGCCTTCGCGGGTGTGTAGGGAGGCAAAAACCACTTCTACATCGCAATAATAAACAAAAACGCTTAATTTATGCCAGAGAACACAAAAATTGGACAGTCAAGGACTGGAGTCGTGTCTTATGGAGTGACAAATCCAAGTTTCATTATTTGGTAGTGCAAGGAGACAATATGTCCGCATACGAGTATGAGAGGCTCATCAGGAACGCTGTTTACACCCACTATAAAACATTTTGGAAGGTCCTTGGTGTGGGGCTGTTCTTCTGATGCAGGAGTGGGAGACTTGGTAAAAATTAATGGAATATTAAACAAAGAGTGATATAGGGATATTCTTCCTGGGGATTCCTTCTGGTATTCGTTTAATTGGCAACAATTTTTTTCTGCAACAAGATAATGACTCCAAACATTCATCTAAGTTGGTAGAAAAATATTTGCAGGAACAGATTGCACAGAAAAAATTACAGTTACTGAAATGGCCCCCGCAAAGCCGGGACCTCAATTTCTGATTCTCAATTGAACATCTGTGGGAATATCTGGACCGAAGGAAGACTGAATGTATTCCAACATCTACTGCTGAGCTATGGAAAGTCCTTTGAGAAGAGTAGAGACAGATATCAGAAGATACAATATAGAAACTAATAGCTAGTGCTCCAAGACATATCGACTCCGTTCTACATAATAAAGGTTCACATACAAAATACTAATTTTTTGTTCAGTTCTAAAATATATACTTATCGATTTTACTCGAATAAACGTTTTTCTACATCTTCCATGGTTTTACTGCCTGAAGGTATTATTTAACTTTTATTTATATTAAATTTTCAGTGTCCAAAGACTTTTTCACAGTACTGTATATTCAAAGGTTGTCTTTATTATGACATTTGTCTCTTTGATTTTTGAAAATATAGATTAAAATTAATATCGGCGTACCTACTATCAAACTTTTTAGTAGTTCCTTTCCGTAAAAGCTACTTGTCAGTTTTTTTTCTGATAGAAATAACGCAGGCGTTTTTACATATCCGAATTTTATTTTGTGTTTACAATAAAAATAAATTTTAGGATAATGGAACACAATAAATTTTATTCACAAATAAGAAAATGATAAAGGTAAAAAGTAATAATACCAGATATATAATGCTTACAATGTGCACCTCCTTCTTGCTGACAATATATATAGTTATGAAACTCCTCTGTCACCGTTGAAGTGTTTTTTGCGGAAATTAACTAACATTCTTAAGTAATGTTTGCTTTGGAACCTTGATGTTAGCCGGTTGCGCAGCGTATATCGGAGATTTTAAGTAGCTCCATAAAGAAAATCTAAGGGAATCTTAGATCTGAATATCGGGCACTCTATTGTTCTGTTCATTGGGAAACATTTTACTGTGCCATAATAGTGTCGACAAGCATCATCATGTTGAAAATTTAATTCCAGATCTCAAAATTCGTCAGAATTTTCCTCTAAAATCTCCAAAATTAATGGTTTAATAGCATTCTCCAGCATGTTGAAATATACCTCTCCCGTTCAATTTAAAAACACGGCCAACTGAGTGAGTATCCCCCTGCCGATACATTGACTTTTTCTGGAGCTTGTAGATGGTTCTTACGAAAGATATGAGGATTCGTATTACTCCAGTATCTTACATTATGAGTATTCACATTACCATTTAAGAAAAACATGAGTTTTTCAGTAACACAAATTATTTTTGAATATTCAGGTTCGCTGACTATTTTTCCTGATATCATTTTACAAAGAAATCTGCAATCGTGCTCATCTTCTGTGAGCTGGCGAACAATTTGTAATGTGTAGGGATGAAATTTTTGTTTGTTTAAAATCCTTTGAACACTTTTTGCAGATACTCCATAACACGGCTGCAGTTTGAGATATAGATCGTATGGAATTCCCTCCTATTTCAACGACAATATTTGTTTGTTAGTTTTCTGTAATTCTGTTCTCTGAAACTTCTGCAGCGCATGTCGTGAATATACTCCAGAGACACGCTAAACGCTAAACCAAATTTCTAGATGTTAATACAAAATCAAATTTGGATGTGTAAAAACGTCTAGATGACTTATTGCGTGATTTCTATGAAAAAAAAACCTAACATTTAGCTTTATAGGGAGGTACTACCAATGTGGTATTTTTTTTTCATTTC
Organism: Rosalia funebris; assembly: GCA_037954035.1. Taxonomy (NCBI): domain Eukaryota; kingdom Metazoa; phylum Arthropoda; class Insecta; order Coleoptera; family Cerambycidae; genus Rosalia; species Rosalia funebris. The sequence goes on along the minus strand of JAZFAV010000007.1, from coordinate 18,184,886 downwards.
ACATTTTTGATAGTTCCTTGGACAAAATACATATTTTCTGCATCTTCAATAAACAAAGAATATCATATTACTGCAGATTTTAGATCTATGTAAAATTTATAGGGTAAGAGATAAGTTTTATCATACTACTAAGATACACACATTCGAAAGTCTTGGACCCCCTGTATATTACAGATTTCGACGATGTTTGTTTTGTTTTCGTTGCTAGGCAAGAAAGGTGAGTTATTTAGCTGTCAAACAAGATCAAATAAATTGCTAGATAAAATATCGTTGATTAGTTCTAATTTTTTTTAAATATTCGTCAGTTTTATTGCATATGTAGCAAAGCGACTTTGATACTTTTCTTTCATTATAAGGCCAGGACGTGAGGTTTATATATTCAATAGGACAAAAATTATTGCTTTGCATAATTCTGTACTTTCCAATCATGAGATATCCGAGATGTTAGTCATTCCAAGATCTTTGTTGTGCGAATAGTGGATAGGTATCAGGAAATAGGTACAGCGGAAATAAGTCCGCGTAGTGGTAGGCCTCGAGTGTCAAATGAACGGCAACATCGGTATGCGGTTCAATATGCCCGTAGACACCGAAATGCTTCAGCTCCAGCCCTCAGGGCTCATTTCGGGAAAGGTACATTTCGCCTTGTTATATCGACCTCTACAGTTCGAAGAAGACTCCATCGTGCAAATTTACGTGTAACAAGGCCTTTAAGGGTACCCACTCCACTTCCACGATATCGAGCTGCCCGCTTTGAACACAACAACTTAGTGATTGGCTTTTGCAGCAATGGCGATGGGTCTTATTCACAGATGAAACTAGAATTGGACTGGTGAGTGATGACAATAGGCAAAGGATCTGGAGAGAGCCAGGTCGTCAAGAGAGAGACTAAATTTTCCCCATGAGGTTGCTTCCTACAATGGTGGGACAGTAATGTTTTGGGGAGGAATAATGTTCAATCACCGTACGCCATTAATTCCCATAAATCAGAATATGACAAATGACTTATTCCCTACGCGGCGAATTAGGTGACAATTTCATCTTCACGGATGACAACGCTAGGTCACATCGCGCAAGAACGGTTCAAGAGGTACAAGAGCACAGATATATTACCCGATTATATTGACCAGCTAATTCCCGATATATGAATACCATTGAGAACATGTGGGATTTTGTTTCTAGAGCAATTTACAAACGCATGAACTCACCCCAACATGCAGAAGAGTTAGCTGAAGCAGCAATAGGGCATTAGAACAATAGTCTTCAAGAAATTATCAACCGTTTGATTGTTTCCATGCACAGGTGTGTCAATATGTTACTGAGAAATAGAGGAGATCATACTGACTATTAAGTTGTAGTTTACTTTGTTAAAAATATGTTTTGTTAATTTTTGTCATAATAAATTTACTTAAAAATTGCAAATATTCTTCTCGTTGTTTTTTAATTGACTAAATTTTTAAAAATTGTTTCTGTATTACAAAAAATACCTTTAGAAAAAACATACTTTGACAAATAAATACAATATTTAAAAAAAAGTTGTTTACTGATACAAAACATCGGGGTCCAAGACTTTTAACGGTGTGTGTATATTACTTAAGAACTATTAACCACAGAAAACCGTTTCATTATCTAATATGTTTTGTCTTTTATTTTTTTTACATTTGATGTTTATGTTTTTTATTGTACATGCGAAAATGTAAAAATAAACTGGGTGTTCTATTTGATAAGTTTATTAACAATTCCGGCTACATTTCAATAACCAACGAAACGAAATTACCATAATTTTTTTCTGTATAATGATTACAATTAATACGGTAGACATTCAAAGCAGTTGCCCGACGTGAAAATAAATAATAAAATCACAGTACTCCGCTTCGCGTCTACAATATGAATAGATGACATCCCATATTTCTCTATGCAGGTGGTTGCGACTAATTCGTATTGTGAAATGGCAGCCTCGGTCCAGTATTGGGCTCTCATTGAGTACTTGGATTCGATTCTCGATGAGGGGAGTTTGCCGCCTCTCCCTCGTCATGGCTGTTTTTGTCTTAATCTCTATTTGTAACTTTCTCATCTGCAGCCTAAGGGTTTGGAGGGAAGACGTCGATTTCTCCTGTTCAAACTTTTCTTTTAAGAAAACCATCAGGTTCCATATATTAGTCTTTTTGTAATGTTTGTGAGCGTTCTAATATTTTAACATACCTTAATGTTGAAATTTATGAATATTAATAAATTTCAACATAATATGAATGGAATATATGTATGTATACCAGTTAATCAAATGTGACTATGTTATTTTGGTATTTGAATTTCTATTTTGTAAATAAGTGTTGCTATATCTCGAATACAAAGCATATTTTAAAGCAAAAGTATTTTTTAAAGTTCGTCATATAGTTTTATACATTTTATAAACAGAGTTTGATGTTCTAATGCCATATGTAAGTTTTATTATCCCTTATTTCCAGGATAAAGTTACTTTAATTGATTTGGATTTTATCATTTCTCGAACTTTTTCCGTCATTTTCAATTTCTTTTAAAATAAAAGTCTACTCCCTACCGAAATGAAACGAAAATACATTTTCGCAGAAAATGCAGTAAAATTCAGTATATATTTGCGAATAAAATATTAAAGTAACTAACTGACTTTTTCCCCTATGATATGTTTTACGGTTGATTTTCTTTTCAGTTTTCGCATACAAAAAAAAAATAACAGGACAGTAAACAAATATCCTATACGTGCAAGTTCTTTTATGCAGATAATACAAAAAGAGAAGCATAAATTCCGTGAAGTGATTACATTACTTTAAGATGAAAATGGTTGTGGCTTCTCTTTAAATGACACTTTTTAATATATTTTTAATTTTATCAGGTCTTTTTCTAGAAATTGTGACGTCAAGGGTTTTTTAACTTTTGTTTTCAAGGAATTCATAGTGAAAAGCTATGTATTTAATAATCAGTCAAATTACGAAACAATCAACATGAAGTGTTCAAAGACCTGTTCAGGGTTTCTTTGGGATCCTTTGAGGTTGAAAAGAAACAGTCAACATCCTTAGTCTATCCATTATTTGCAAAGTTATACCAAGTTAAGCGAATACCCCTAAATATACAATTTTTTACCTCATTTTCAATCAACATCCTCGCACTGAATTTTTTTTTAACAAAAACCAATAACTACGACGTACAAAATATTTTGCAGTTTCTAAAATCCTACTTAAATTTTCTGTACGATCCCGATTATTTCCCGAGTAATTAATTACCAAAATCGAAACTGATTTTTTCGCTTTAAACGACGATAACTTCATCGTACCGCGAAAAATCATCATACAAGGCTTTTAAACCGCTCAAATTAAAGGATAAAATTATCTAAAAAAAACTTACGAGAAAATCACTGAAAAAATGTATTGAAGTCCGTGGAGCTTTTGAAAAGCAAGCAAAAATTGGGAATCTTTTTTTCCGATTTAGTTTTCTTATGATTGCTCAAAAACTGCTGGTGGTAAAAAAACTGAACTCAATATCTGAAAACTAGAAACTTGGAGCTACAATCTACTTTTTAAATTGCTCTACGACTATTTTTCTCCAAGTTACAGCTCTTTGTGAAAATCACCTAAAAATTTAGGATTTTTTTACATCCCTTATTTTTTGTGCCTAATATATTTGAAAGGCTTTTTATTCACAGATTGCTCATTTTTTATTAGAAATGACGTCCAATTATGTTGTGACAACGTGTATAACTCCAAGCACATAACAGTCTGCAAGAGCAAAATTAATCATAAAAGGAAGTTTAAATACTGTGTGGAAAGTAAGATATATAATGATAGTAACATATAAGTCGGAAATCGAGAAAGGAACCACCAAACCGCCAAGCGGTTATCAAAGTAGTTCCCGAATAGCAAAGCTATTACATAATCGCTCTAGGAAACAACTACTCCTCGGGCTAAAGCAACACCCACTGAATAACAAGGCCTTAGTGCTTGTCGTGTGGCGTCATCAATGTAGGCAATTTTAATCATATAAGGGGATACATACACTAATATTTATGAAAACTATCAATAGTTAACTTATTTTAAAGAACGCTAGTTATATGACAGGCTTCTTGACAAATCCCAAAAATTATGTTTGAGTTTTGGTTTAATACTAGGTGTAGTATTAAGTGCAGGCTCCCAACTCCCCTACACCAGCGCCAAAATTCAGGATATGTATTTATGTATAATAAACATTTTTCACACTACTGAAAAGAGGTTATTACACATAAATACATATACTGAACTATTCCACACCTTCTCTTAATTATTATTACTTAGTAGGTATAATATAGGTATGCATGTTCATGTTATGCAATTTCAAATTTCATTTACCTACCTAACATCGTGCATAACTTAGTGTTGAGGTGAGAGTTTAGGTATAAAAAATATATTATAGAACACAAGCCATGAAAATACTTTAATTAAACTTTTAAAGAAATAGGTCCCAAATTATATACGTTTAGTTATAAAAAATATTTATGCATGTATAGGTAGGTATATGGCCTACTTCGTTAATGTATCGAGTTTTCTTTTTTTATTTCCTTTTTTTAAATGGTCGCTATTTTTAGCGCAATAATTTTTTAAGAGGGCATTGGAAATACTTTTGAGAATAATTTTTAAAATGTCTTTTCCATTATGATTAGCGCATCCATCGAAATGTGAGACATGTTTCTGTTCAATACAATATTCCAAAATTAAATGAACCATGAACGATCTTTTATTATAGATTTCTAGAAATGTGTCCTCAAATTCATTTATTAATTTATTGAAGATTATATAAGTCATAGATACAACATTTATAACTTGTCCTTGGGGATATAAAAGTCCTCCACGATTTAATTTATTAATGAGATCAAAATTGTCCTCAACAATAGATTGCTCGTCATAGGTATACTAATTTTTGTTTACAGCTGGCACATTGTAATTTTTTTAACGTAATATAGCAACAATAACCACCTAAATATGTAATTAACGGCAATACATCGTTGATATCGTGAAAGTGATCATCATTTATTAAAATTTGAGACAATAACGTGTTAATTTGAGAAAAGTCTTGTTGAGAGCAATTTTTGCTTATTTCAAGGGCTTTTGACAAATTTAACTCATCAATATTTTTGAGCTTTTCATCTTTACTTGGCCGTATTTTGACATCTTTTGATAAATAAATGGGGCAATTTAAAAAAATAGATGGTATACAGTCTTCTTTTAGCCGTGGTTTTAGTAAATCTATTGTAAAAATCTTACCAGTGTTTGAGTCTTGAACTGTTGTACTTTTTATTATACTACCTTCAGGAAAATGAGCTTCACATACTCTCGTGTTGTTTGTGGGCTGAAAGTTATCTCGGAGTATCGCTTTTAGCCATTTTTGTCGTAAACTTACGTCCTTTGGAAAACCGAAAACATGAACTTTAGGCCCATTTTTATAATAGTTTCCGTTACAGCCAGGAACACAACACTTTTGAGGCATAATTTCACTAAGTATCAGTTACCACAAAACTAGCCGAAACCAAGAGAAAAACATACAATTAAACACGAACAAGAACTTATAAACTGTGCTGTAAACAAACCGACGGACCGCCAAAAAAGCAACAGGTTATAAGTCCGAAATATATGGTTTTACGTATTTAAAAATACGCCTAACAATGTAAATTGTATACCTAAATATACAACGAAATATTAGGTACAAGTTTCACGCACTTAAAAGCACATAAATAGTTCTGATTTCAGAAAACTGTAAGAAATAACGCTGAATATAGCAACTTTTAGGTTTAGAGGTTAACGTACCAGATGAGCGCTGTTGCCGGCTCCGTAAGGAAAGTATTTTTGTTAGGGAAGTCGAACAAGGTAGTAATATTTGATAATTAAATAAATAAATTACGAAATACCACATTAAAAAAAGAGGAAAGAACATCTTATGGAAATATGTGTTTTACGATATTGAAGAAGAAAATGGTAATTTAAGAGAAAGAGATACATCATTTATATACTGGAATCCTAATATTCGCTAGTATCGTAGTAGTCTGGCAACGTTGCAAACATCTGTTGCCTTTCGATCGTGTTTCGCCACCGGTAAGCTGGCTTCCTAAATCTTCGCTCCATATCGGAAAGGCCTACATTCATGACGTCACAAGCTAAAATTTTGTGAGCACTTTGTCCTTATGTAGAGGTGTTGTTGGCTAAAGCCCCGCCAGGCATTGAATTATACCCAGAAGCGATCCTCGACCCTTTTCTCGTGTTTCTGCACGATCAGATATAGTTTCAAAACTAAAATAAAATCCGCCACAGGTAGGATTCGACATTTGTCCCGGATGGGAACCGAACGACATACAGTTGTTTCGAACTTATTAGTTCTCATCAGTGCCGTACACGGTACGCCGATTCAGGACAAATGCCGAATGAACTTTATGGCGTATACATCTTCATCCATACGATCTCTGTCAGTAACATATAAGTCGGAAATCGAGAAATAATATATAATGATAACCTATACAACATTAGAAATATTAGGAAGGATTTCGACATGTGTGCCATATAATTCTGGTTGTGACATTGATAGAACATTGTAGTTATATTTATATAGTTATTTTTTCTCTGAACGCTTAATTATATAATTTAAATCCATGTTTATATAACTAAACTGCCATGCAATCTATATTTTTAGAGCTCCTTACATAACTTCCTTACATAAGCTACAGAAGAAAGATTTGTAAATTTTCATAATTTGTTCAAAACTGACATTTAAATAAAATATGTTGATACTCCAAAATAGTTATGCATGACTTTTTTCATGCTTAATTGAATACGCTATTTTTCCAATCTTAATAGAAAATGCTCGTGTTTTTAATAGTTTTTTAGCCTCTAATTAGGAAATTTTCATGTTTACATAAAATAAATCTTCATGAGCTCTTCTGATCACTTATGGTAATGATTTCTTGTAACAGTAATAATATTTTTTCAACATAACATAATTGCTATACAAAAATTAATTATACGCATATTAATAATCCTCTCATTTTAGTGGGTATATGAGGGCATTCCGTACATGAACAGGGACCAGGAAACAGAATTAAGGAGAAAACTGAAGAACGGAATAACATACCATGAGTCTAGTTGTATGACTGAAGAAGAAATTTTAGGAAATGAATTAGTGAAGGAATGGTACCACACCGCCAAAGATGGTGACAAGTTTTCAATACCCAATTTATACGAAAGACACCAACATAATTTCGAATTTTTATATTTTATTCACAAACATTTCAGAACCCGCTTCAAGTGTTTGTGGACGAACATAGAAAACGGTAAATTTATTGTTAAGAAAGTGACAAGTGATGAATATAAAACTTTAGAAGAAGAAAATGATTTAGAAGAAGGTCTAATCTACAATCTTTTGGGATTCACAAATGTTTTTAGATTTCTGACTTCTCTTAAAAAGCCCATAGTTGGTCATAATTTATTACAAGATATTTTATTAATGGTAAACAGTTTTGAAACCGCTTTGCCTGTTTCGTATGCTGAATTCAAAACTTTAGTAACCAGATTGTTCCCAACGATATTCGACACCAAAGTTTTAACATACGGTTTGAAACACCTCATTCCAGGACATAAGCAGTGGACTAATTCGCGTCTTAAAACTCTTTTCAACTTTTTCCGAAATGAATCAGAAAGACATACATTTTCGCATTCTTTGAAAATTGAGTCTCTCGGAGTCTTCTCCAAATTTCATGAAGCAGGATGGGACTCATTTTGCACCGGATATGTATTTCTACGACTAGCTTATTTAAATATTTATAAAGAATTTCCTTGTTATAACTATTTTATGAGTAGTGAACTTCTTGCTGCACTGTCCAAGTGGAAGAACTATGCAAATGTTATTAGAGGGTCAGTTTCATCAATTGTGAGTATATTTCTTTCTTATAAAAACAGACATGAAAAATAACATACTTTCTATAAATAACATTGTGTGTAATTTCTAAAAATATTAAGTTGTTGCTTTTTGATATTTGTAGATATACACTGAGCGAACAGTTTATTTCTCATAAGAGAAGTGTTTATTTAATCCATACCTCTTACCTAATTACGCCAATTTGCAGATATTGAAAAGCATTTTATTCTAAAATTATCGCAAGCTCATATATATATATATATATATATATATATATATATATATATATATATATATATATATATATATATATATATATATATATATATATATATATATTATAATTAAAAGATAATTTTTCAGTTGTCGCTAGGCAACGCCTGGGGGCATTTTCTTCATTAATCAAATGTTTCCAATATCATACAGGATGAGTTAGAGAATGCTTTCTATAAGTGACTTAGAGAAATGCACGAAAGTCAATTTTTTTAAATGGAATGTCCAGTATATTATTACTAATTCGGAAAGGTGATACATTTACCTATTTAAAAATGTTAATGTCCCCTTTATCTAATGTGCACCGTTTTCGATATATAGGCACTTTTCTGTAACCCTTATAACCAAGAATATTATATCTTTTGGTATGTTGTCATAAGGGGTGGACCATGAAATTTTTATTTTATCATTTTGTAATGACAACAGACATGCTATTTTTCTAAATACTTTTGAAATTAGTAATATTTGCACTTAATTTGAATAGATGTAGCACAAATATGGCATAAAATAATTATACAAACACAGTTTTAATGGATTTGTTTATTATTCATGGACAGTGCAATAAGATTATCAACAGAAAGCAGAAACAGAAGTTTCGAACAATTATTACAATAGTTTTAAGATTTTTATACATTTTATTAGTTATTGGTATTATTTGTTATTGCTACTTATAGCCTTTATTACTGTTATTGCTGCTTAGGTATTATTTTTTCTTAATACTGACACTGTTGTTATTGTTCTCTTAATGACGAACCAAAATTTATAAAATTTCTCTGAATTTGTAGAAACTTTCTGTTGTTCATCTGCGGTAAATTCGGATACTTCTCATTAAATATTCTACAAGTTCTGTTGATAATCTTATTGCACTGTCCATGAATAATAAACAAATCCATTAAAATTGAGTTTGTATAATTATTTTCTGCCATATCTGTGCTACAGCTATTCAAATTAAGTGCAAATATTACTAATGTCAAATTTACATTACAAAATGATAAAATAAAAATTTCATGGCCCACCCGTTATGACAACATACCAAAAGATATAATGTTCGTGGAAGGGTTACAGAAAAGTGCCTATAAATCGAAAACGGTGCGCATTAGGTATAGGGGACATTAACATTTTTAAATAGGTAAATTTATCACCTTTCCGAATTAGTAATAATATACTGGGCATTCCATTTAAAAAAAAATTGACTTTCGTGCATTTCTCTAAGTCACTTATAGAAACCATTCTCTAACTTACCCTGTATGCTATTGGAAACATTTGATTAATGAAGAAGATGCCCCCAGGCCTTGCCTAGCCACAACTGAAAAATTATCTTTTAATTCCTGCGTAGGTAGGAGAAAACACGATTTACTGTTTACTGTTAAGTAAAATTTTTGGCAATAAATTCAGAAAAGAATTATTATCTCGATAACGGCTTGAGATAGATATAGGGAAATATTAACAAAAGTTACTCACAAAGAGACGACAATCCGAAAAATACAAAAATATATAGAGTATTCTATTTAAAATAACGAAGATGTTGCCGGTTTTACATGTAAGTGGCAACATCGCACTTTCGAAAATATTTTAGTTGCATAGATCATACTCGATTATTTTGGTAACCGAAATTTCAAAGCAATCGGTAGATCCGTTCTCCATATACTTTTAATACTCCATCCACCGTGGCTCACTCTGTATATATATATATATATATATATATATATATATATATATATATATATATATATATATATATATATATATATATATATATATATATATCCAAATAGGCGGTTCTAAGGTCCTTTTTAATAAAAGGACTTTTTGAAACTTCTCCAATACTGTAACATACCTCAGACACCCTAAACTACATATTTCTCTGACTATCTACACTATTTAATAGAGTTTTACATGAATTTTCTTTAAATGTAGTTCCATTGCACTTACTTTTCGTTGAACGTTACACTTTTCGAGCCAAGTAGTTGCTTCATTAAAATCTTTTAATAAATGTCCCATTACAGCATTAACACCGCCTAACACCAAATTCAATTGTGGAGGATTAATTATATCTAGAACGATCATCTCGTTGTTATTTGAAAAAATAAAGTGGGTATATACAATTTTTGTAATTCTTATAATCTCTTTTTTTTTCGCGCCACTGGCGGACTAAGCATTATAATTTTCGAGGTAATTTCCAACGGTCCTGAGGGGGCCTTCTTCTGCTAAATCATTCTTATTTGCATAGCACCAAGTACAAGATTACATCCCAGCATTGGTCATGATGCCCAATAATATATTTCCCAATTTTAAGTCTGTGGCAATGCTCATCGTAAATTGACTCGATCCACGAAATGAACTAAAATTGTTGCGAAACATTACTATAATTTTCTTGGGAATAAGAGCCAAAATAAACAACCTTTTTACGTCCGAATCTTTAAGTTTTTCACTGGATGAAACTTCGCTAAATTTTCATCGCTTTTTTGGTCTTTCTGTATCTTCAGGATCAAAATTTCCTGAATTGATAAGCATACCCGAATAAATGATAGTGATTTAAAACACAGTAATCAATAAAAAAACAGGACAACAGAAATCAATCTTCCTTGAGGAATCCGCCGCCACCGTCTATTCCAAGTTTCAAATGAGAGTCAAGAACCAGTCTCGTTTCTTGAATGTGCTGTCTTGAATGAAGCCAGAAACATTGGTACAATATACCACCGAACGCATTTCTCGAGTTTCTGAGCTCTTGATTGATGTGACTAATTCCAAGGTTCTTTTTCTAAAAAGTCATCTACACCATGATTTTGTTCGACGAGTACTTTTTTCAGACCTGGAGCAACAATCTTGCTATTCTTTGTAGACACGAAGCTCAGTAGCTATCCCTTTTTCTATTCGACTACTTAAATTGCGTTTGAATTTTGAATTCTCGCCAAATCTTCCGGCTTCAAAGGTGGGTTTTGTCATTCTTCAATGACTACCTTCAGTGGTTCTCCCGTGGTTTGTTTTAACTGTATTAAGATTTTGGACAAAATTTTTACTCTCTTGGTCGGTGGTCGTGATGTCTTTTATCGATCCTGAGACCAGTTTTTCTATCTCCTGTCGGGTAATTTGCCTTTGAATATGCTCTTAGAGATTATATATTCTAGCTGCTGGTGTACATTGGTGTCGAATTCCTTGTTTCACTTCTTGGAAACATTCACATCTTGCAGTTTTGTCTGGAACTGAGGCATGTTTAACTTTTTGGCATTTTGTGATCCTAGCTAAATCACATAAATGGCAACAGCATAAATTATTTGCACTAGCTCCTGTTGCCTTTTTTCCACCGAAGGATTTGGACTAGTCTGCTACGACAACGGCTTCGAGCTTTTGACTTCTCAATTCGTTTTTAAAGCCCCGTCAAATTTCACCATTTTGTCTTTCTTAACCACAACAAACACAACTGTTGACGATTCTCTGCGTGAGATGCCGCGTGGTCTTTTGAAACATGGTGCACGAAATTCGCATGCAACAGAAAATTCCCAATGCGCATTTGAGTGACGAACCCAGCTGTTCGAATGTAAACAAAACGCTCGAACATGCTAGTTGAACACAAGAAAACAATGTTTTGATTTTAAATCGTCGAAAATTTTTTGTTTTTAATTTTTCCTCGAAATATACAACTCGGACAAAAAGTGTAAAAGTACGAAATGTGTGTTTTTGAAAGGCTTATTCGCCTTTCAAATTCGTCATATTTTTTAGGAAGATTCTGCGCCTTTTGAATATTCGTGTCTTTGTCTAGTTTCAAAATTGTTTTCCCTATTTCGGCTCTTCAATCCTATATTGATTCGTATCGTGTCTCATGATCCAACAGCCATGTTCATTTAGAGTTCCTGGATATATGTTAATATCCTATGGTGAGGTAAGAAAAGTACAACAAAATATTTTTAAAAATCTCCTCTTTTTCATTTCCAAAAAATGAACTACAAAAAAATGGCACGTGTTCTGAGTTCCCGATTTGAAGCATTTTCAGGAACCTTCAATCTAACGTTTCCCATAGGCAGTTCCATAGTGATATATATATATATATATATATATATATATATATATATATATATATATATATATATATATATATATATGTATGTATATATATATATATATATATATATATATATATATATATATATATATATATATATATATATATCTATATATATATATATATATATATATATATATATATATATATATATATATATATATATATATACGCCTATACGATTTTATTAATTGCTTTCTTAGAAGCCTAATAATTTACAACTATATGATGTTATAAGTGGGTGGACAATTTTTACTGTGAGTGACAGTATGATTTTCAGTTTATTGTCAAACGGAAACGACTAGCAATTAGTTTTAAATCCTTCTTACTAAATTTCCATGGATAGCTATTCTCAAAAGTTTTTGTAGAATATTTCCTTCATTTATTATTCAAATTTCCATATTGCTTTGTCGAATTCGGCACAGAAAGTGCTGTAAAACAATATATCCCATGAGGCATTTTGTGATTGGAAAAGTTCTGGTTATGACTTGCTTCGAGGTTGATTATGAGAAATTGAAAACAATCCCTACAGGTGTCGTTTTGAAAACTTAAAAAAAAACATTTATTTGCAGAGTTTCTTCAAAATGTTCATTTTAATTTGATGAATTTTATTATAAACTCTAAGGATACACTATAAAATAAATGATTATAAATATTCTGATAATGACAGTGATGATATATATCCAATTGCTTTAAATGGTATGTTATTTAAAACCTATTACTGGAGGAAACAATAAAATATATTATATAAATATATAAATATTATAAAATGTCCCATAATGACTTAAAACTTTTTGATGTCCCTTACAAATGGGAGGATACGAGTATAATGGGATTTTTATTAACCAGTTTTATGACTGTATTGTTTAATTATTTTTAAACATAAAAGTAAAATTATGAATGCCAAAGTTTCCACACAAAAGTGAAATAGGAAGAACTCACAAGATAGCTGTCACACGTCAATTTTGATGAAATTTTCATTATGCACTTATTTATAACCACTACTTTCGTAAGTCTTTTGTATAATTATTGATTATAGAATATGAACAATGCTTATTATTGGATATGGGTATTAATTCGTTATGTGACAAAAGTCTTTCATATTACATTGCTTTACACCGAGAGAACGATTTACTTAATGTTAATTAATTACGTTAATGTTAAATAAATGCTGATTTTCAATATGGCGAAACAAATAGCATTTGTTTCGCTTTTAAGCATATAAACTTCAAATGTATTAGTATACCCTGATTATAGCAAAACTATTTGATAGGACGTAATATTCTCTTTTCTTAGGTAAGTAAACATATTTCTTATATGAAAAAAATATTCCAATTGACATTAAATTATTGGTATAATATTTAACATATTAAATAGTGATATATAAATAAATTTGTTTATGTGAAACACAGGTTACCTTTAAGGTAAAATATTTAGATCAGTGTTACATAAATCAAAAGTTATCATATAACAAATCAATATCATACACTTATTTCAATTCATTATGCCTCTCGTTCAAACTACAAAATAACTAAACATTTTATTATATCTTCTTTTTCAAATTATATTCCACGTTCCACCAATGACGGTACATAAATACATAAATTTGTTTTCGAATCATATTAAAAATGAATGGAAACTGATATGTATTTGTTTGTATATATATATATATATATATATATATATATATATATATATATATATATATATATATATATATATATATATACAGGGTGAGCCACGGTGGATGGAGTATTAAAAGTATATGGAGAACGGATCTACCGATTGCTTTGAAATTTTGGTTACCAAAATAGTCGAGTATGATCTATGCAACTAAAATATTTTCGAAAGTGCGGTGTTGCCACTTATACGTAAAACCAGCAACATCTTCGTTATTTTAAATAGGATACGCTGTATATTTTGCATTTTTTGGATTGTCGTCTCTTTCTGAGTAACTTTTGTTAATATTTCCCTATATCTATCTCAAGCCGTTATCGAGATAACGAGATAATAATTATTTTCTGAATTTATTGCCAAAAATTTTACTTTCAGTAAATCGTGTTTTCTCCTACCTACGCAGCAATTAAAAGATAATTTTTCAGTTGTCGCTAGGCAACGCCTGGGGGCATCTTCTTCATTAATCAAATGTTTCCAATATCATACAGGATGAGTTAGAGAATGCTTTCTATAAGTGACTTAGAGAAATGCACGAAAGTCAATTTTTTTAAATGGAATGTCCAGTATATTATTACTAATTCGGAAAGGTGATACATTTACCTATTTAAAAATGTTAATGTCCCCTTTACCTAATGTGCACCGTTTTCGATATATAGGCACTTTTCTGTAACCCTTCCAAGAATATTATATCTTTTGGTATGTTGTCATAACGGGTGGACCATGAAATTTTTATTTTATCATTTTGTAATGACAACAGACATGCTATTTTTCTAAATACATTTGAAATTAGTAATATTTGCACTTAATTTGAATAGATGTAGCACAAATATGGCATAAAATAATTATAGAAACACAGTTTTAATGGATTTGTTTATTATTCATGGACAGTGCAATAAGATTATCAACAGAAAGCAGAAACAGAAGTTTCGAACAATTATTACAATAGTTTTAAGATTTTTATACATTTTATTAGTTATTGGTATTATTTGTTATTGCTACTTATAGCCTTTATTACTGTTATTGCTGCTTAGGTATTATTTTTTCTTAATACTGACACTGTTGTTATTGTTCTCTTAATGACGAACCAAAATTTATAAAATTTCTCTGAATTTGTAGAAACTTTCTGTTGTTCATCTGCGGTAAATTCGGATACTTCTCATTAAATATTCTACAAGTTCTGTTGATAATCTTATTGCACTGTCCATGAATAATAAACAAATCCATTAAAATTGAGTTTGTATAATTATTTTCTGCCATATCTGTGCTACAGCTATTCAAATTAAGTGCAAATATTACTAATGTCAAATTTACATTACAAAATGATAAAATAAAAATTTCATGGCCCACCCGTTATGACAACATACCAAAAGATATAATGTTCGTGGAAGGGTTACAGAAAAGTGCCTATAAATCGAAAACGGTGCGCATTAGGTATAGGGGACATTAACATTTTTAAATAGGTAAATTTATCACCTTTCCGAATTAGTAATAATATACTGGGCATTCCATTTAAAAAAAAATTGACTTTCGTGCATTTCTCTAAGTCACTTATAGAAACCATTCTCTAACTTACCCTGTATGATATTGGAAACATTTGATTAATGAAGAAGATGCCCCCAGGCCTTGCCTAGCCACAACTGAAAAATTATCTTTTAATTCCTGCGTAGGTAGGAGAAAACACGATTTACTGAAAGTAAAATTTTTGGCAATAAATTCAGAAAAGAATTATTATCTCGATAACAACTATTATCTTAGTTGCATAGATCATACTCGACTATTTTGGTAACCAAAATTTCAAAGCAATCGGTAGATCCGTTCTCCATATACTTTTAATACTCCATCCACCGTGGCTCACCCTGTATATATATATATATATATATATATATATATATATATATATATATATATATATATATATATATATATATATATACAAACAAATACATATCAGTTTCCATTCATTTTTAATATGATTCGAAAACAAATTTATGTATTTATGTACCGTCATTGGTGGAATGTGGAATATAATTTGAAAAAGAAGATATAATAAAATGTTTAGTTATTTTGTAGTTTGAACGAGAGGCATAATGAATTGAAATAAGTGTATGATATTGATTTGTTATATGATAACTTTTGATTTATGTAACACTGATCTAAATATTTTACCTTAAAGGTAACCTGTGTTTCACATAAACAAATTTATTTATATATCACTATTTAATATGTTAAATATTATACCAATAATTTAATGTCAATTGGAATATTTTTTTCATATAAGAAATATGTTTACTTACCTAAGAAAAGAGAATATTACGTCCTATCAAATAGTTTTGCTATAATCAGGGTATACTAATACATTTGAAGTTTATATGCTTAAAAGCGAAACAAATGCTATTTGTTTCGCCATATTGAAAATCAGCATTTATTTAACATTAACGTAATTAATTAACATTAAGTAAATCGTTCTCTCGGTGTAAAGCAATGTAATATGAAAGACTTTTGTCACATAACGAATTAATACCCATATCCAATAATAAGCATTGTTCATATTCTATAATCAATAATTATACAAAAGACTTACGAAAGTAGTGGTTATAAATAAATGCATAATGAAAATTTCATCAAAATTGACGTGTGACAGCTATCTTGTGAGTTCTTCCTATTTCACTTTTGTGTGGAAACTTTGGCATTCATAATTTTACTTTTATGTTTAAAAATAATTAAACAATACAGTCATAAAACTGGTTAATAAAAATCCCATTATACTCGTATCCTCCCATTTGTAAGGGACATCAAAACGTTTTAAGTCATTATGGGACATTTTATAATATTTATATATTTATATAATATATTTTATTGTTTCCTCCAGTAATAGGTTTTAAATAACATACCATTTAAAGCAATTGGATATATATCATCACTGTCATTATCAGAATATTTATAATCATTTATTTTATAGTGTATCCTTAGAGTTTATAATAAAATTCATCAAATTAAAATGAACATTTTGAAGAAACTCTGCAAATAAATGTTTTTTTTTAAGTTTTCAAAACGACACCTGTAGGGATTGTTTTCAATTTCTCATAATCAACCTCGAAGCAAGTCATAACCAGAACTTTTCCAATCACAAAATGCCTCATGGGATATATTGTTTTACAGCACTTTCTGTGCCGAATTCGACAAAGCAATATGGAAATTTGAATAATAAATGAAGGAAATATTCTACAAAAACTTTTGAGAATAGCTATCCATGGAAATTTAGTAAGAAGGATTTAAAACTAATTGCTAGTCGTTTCCGTTTGACAATAAACTGAAAATCATACTGTCACTCACAGTAAAAATTGTCCACCCACTTATAACATCATATAGTTGTAAATTATTAGGCTTCTAAGAAAGCAATTAAAAAAATATAGAAATATATATATATATATATATATATATATATATATATATATATATATATATATATATATATATATATATATATATATATATATATATATATATATATATATATAATATATATTTTTCTGTTTTACATACAAAATTTTTTTTGTATGTAAAACAAAGTGAATTCTCGTGCTTGTTTCATCTTTTTTAGCGCCAGAAATTTTGTGCGTATACATTATTACAATATAGTAGGAGCGTATGTGCGTCTACATTATTACTTATTACAATATAGTTCCTCAAGTTTGTCTCTGATTAATTAAGTCAATCATTGTTCCGCACTCGACGAGGACGCTCATTGTGGGGCGCAGGTAGAAGCATTAGCCGCCCTCTACCCTGTGACTGAAAACTTTGTATATCTGGAACTTTTAAAGATATCGACTGAAACTTCTACAATATATTCTTAAGCCTTCATACTGTAATAATATATAAAACAAATTATCGAATATTTTGAAGGTTTTAGGTGGATATAGCCCCTTAAATTAGTTTCACTTCAAAGTTTGATAATATACCAGAAAGACTGCCCGAGTACGACTCTGAAGGCTTGACAAAATTTAATGTAGTAACGTCGGAAGTCTTGAAAATTAAAACACTAAGCAAAGTCTAAGCAAAACATTTTATTTTAGGCATAAATACATTAAAGAGAACATTCATAAATAAACACAAATAAAAAATTATTGTTTATAATTATTTATTAATAGGCATCATATTCTCCGGATTACAAAATATATCGTCTTATAATATCGTCTTACCGTAGAATCCAAAACATTGTGAAGGACATCTGGCATAATGGTTTGAAATGCTTCTAGTACTAATTCGCGTAATTCTTCCTCCATTTGAAAATTACGTTGGTGTACATAGTTTTTGATATACCCAATATATAATAAATCTATGGAGGTCAGATCCAGAAATCGTGGAGGTCAGGCGACCGCTGAAAACGTATATATTCATTTATCTCGAAATTTATTTAATAGGTATTCTTGAATGTTTCTCGAATTATGATCGGAAGCCCTAACCTCCGCTCACCAACTGTTATTGACTCCAAATCACTGAAATAAATTTGAGTAATGTCGCTTCCAAAATTTCCACTCACGTATTGGTGCCTAGATATTTTGTATAAATGCGGATTCTATCTTGACCAAAAATACGTAATTCGTTTATTAAAGATTCGATGCTTATCTTATTACCATACATTCATCAGACCATGTCTTATGTCTATGACAAAATTGTCATCCTCTTAACACTGTCTGGCTGTATCACTCACAAGATGCCTTGCGCCTTATTTCGTCGCTTTGTCCCACTCTTTGGCCGGTCCTAAACTTATACGGATGATTTGTTTTTACGAAAATAAAAAGTGCTGTAGATTTCCGGTACTGCTGCACCGGACAGTGCGTTATTTTGCACTATTCATTACAGTACATTATTTTGAGTTTCTTCGTTGCAGGGTTTGTTTCTAGTAACAAACTAGTTGTTTTTTTTAATGCTATACTCGATAAAGTTAAGAACTAATATTTCATTATTTTTTATTTGATTGCACACTCTCAGGACAAATATTTAAATAAATTTGCTCAGCTTCTTGAGATTACTATGACATAAAATGTTACACTTTAACGCGTTGATCTTTTTAAAAATAATGTTTCTATTCATTTTTAAACAAACTATAAAACCACGTACATTAACTTATTATAACTTTAATAAAGTGTAGAAAGTTATTAATCCTGGAAATTCCATTGTATTATACTTGAAATTCCATCGATCAAGATCGACATGTCCTGCACGTGAACAGGGATTCACCGCAACTAATCAAATTGCTAGATTAGTGGATTCCCTCGATAGTAGTATCTGCTGTGTCTGGTAGACAGTAATAGACAATCATTTGCGACGCATGACCAATTCGAATTGCTTCGGATGTAATTATCAGCAAATTGGACACTACAGCCATCTCGATTAAAATTTTCTTACCGACTCATTTATTCAGCTGAAAATAAGATTGACTTGACCTAAACGCATCTCCTTGAATGAGTAAAGACTATGCCCCAGTAATAATCGGCGGTCAACAAAGAGATTTTTAATGAATATTTTTTTATGGTCTACATTTTTTAATGTTTTTATGATATTAACGCGATTTGTACAAAAACAGTTGGGATAATTCATTTGACGCATACTCAGGAAGTTTTCCTGATAAATCCTTAATAGTGGCTCAAGAAGCTAACAACGTATGTAAACTGTGATATATCATTGAATTTAAAATGGAAAATTATTTAAATTTTCCCACTGTCTCAAATTTCCCAAGCGGTCGTATTTAAAACATGATGATGGCTTCTTGAAAACGAAACGTCGGAGAAATAATTGGCAAACGCCGTATTGTTAAGCTCAAAAAGTGCTATTATAAAAATGCTTTTTCCGTAACTTAAAATAACGTCGTAAGTGAAAACAAATCTCGAAACAATTATTTTATATAAATATTTCAAAATCGAAATAAAAACAACTAACTTGCAAACTTCACGTAAAATATATTCAAATTGCGCAACTTTTTCCTAATTTAACACCAACTTTGTAACTCCTACCGTTTCCAAGATCCCATTGGTAATATTGGTATCCTATCTTTATCTTGCACACAGTATATATGAACATACACTATACATATGAAAATTCATTTTAAGTAATGTTCTTCAGTTAAATCTGTTAGGGAAATGTTAGAATTGTATCTATATCTAAAAGTTCTAGTAATTTTCAGAAACTCATTGTTTTTCATTATTTGCACTTCCACTAAACAATAATCTTGATCTTGGTAGTTTTATAACAAATCCCTTGCATTCACGGTTAGACTGTATTGTTTTTCTTGTGATTCATCTACTACATCCTAATTCCAATATGTTATCAAGCATCTGGTAAATATTTAAATGAGCAAAACATGTCGTTTCTACACTATATAAACCAATGTTATTTAATTTTATGCTGACTTTACATTCTGTTGATTTACACAAATTTATTTTGCTTTCATAGAAATTTGATGGAAAAGATCCAAATTCAACTAGGCCGCCGCACTTGGTTGTCGAGTCGATTAAAAATAGAACAGTTGACATATCTCAGGTAAGTAATAGTAAAAATATTACATTTGCCGTTAGACGTCATATGCGTTGAGGTTATAAGATGGGATCGAGTAAGTACATTTGAAGCTGTCACCAACTGCTTCTCTAGGATCCACGAAATGCTGGGTTAAAAATAGTACGTTTGTGAGACCTTCTCAAAGTTATATTTACGCTTTTGCACAATACACTCACGAGCTTATTCATTGTATCTGCTATCAAAATACGTTTTATTCCAATTGTTTAGGACGCATTTTATAAGCAAAGTATTCACTTTCATTTTTAGACAACTAACAATAATTATTAAAATTTATAGTTTTAATATTACTTCCTGTAATAAGTCACGGTGTTTACTGTTTACACTGTGCATTTTGGCTTCTTGGTATATTCGAAAGACGTCAAGGCGGAGTCAATCATGATAATTGCGATATTGACCAAATGTATAAACATATTTTTTCCTTTTGTGAAAATAGTACATTATAATGCAGTTATATAAATAAGTCTTTAAAGAACGCGCAACAGGTTTAAGGCACAACATGAACCGAATATCCTTAAATTGGGAGAGATTTATTACATTATAAACTTCATTAAATGTTTTTGTTATAGCTGCATCATTACTTGAGAACTAAAGCTGAAAATTAAAACCAATTCAAAATAATGTTTTCTAAATTATAATATATTTTATGAATATGTATTGTGCAGATAGAGAGAGAGACAGCAATTGTTATTTGTAAGCTTCACAATTTATTTTAATTTATTTTAATTCATAATTTTCATAGATGAAAATGGTTACTAATAAAAAAAGTGTCAATTTAAATCGAATAGCTAGCCGCTAGGCTGACTGAGTTAAATCTACTTCCTGCAAAATCTAAATATTGTTATTGTAAAGAAGAAGAGTTAATGCTGTGAAGTGAAAATGAGGAACCCAGAATGTTAATGAATCAGTTATGTTAATATATGTATGTATATGTTATGGATAAAGCCAGAATGTGGGGTGGCCCAATGGGCCAATGTCTCTCTAGTCCCTTCAAATTAGACAAAAAATCACTGATTTTGGGAGATTTTTCCTGCAGCTAAGTGACCTGTACAGAAACTTGTGTTGGGATTGTGTTAACATATTTTCACCTAGCGCATGATAAAAAAAGGGTTGTTTTTTAGATATAGACATATATATGCGTTTTTGGCTGTTTTTTCGGTTTTTTTGCGTTTTGCTGAAAAACTATGCATTTTTGGGAAAATATGATCTGATTTTATGTTGTAGACTTTGCAATTCTCTACAATTTTTTATTTTTTCAAAATTTCGCTTAGTTGCGCCGGCGCACAGTGGGACGAGTAATAGAAAATAGAAAATAGCGACATGGGCGAAAATATGAATTTTTATATATAACTTTAAGACATTTGTATACTTGTTTTACAGTCATTGGTAAAGTTTACAGTAATTTATTTTTGCAGTATAAGAAAATATTTCGATTGGTTTTTGAATTTTTCTAGCTGTGCTGATAATCAAAATAGTGCAACGCACATCGAAAATAATAATGTCTTGTCTCTTTTAAGGATCGATATATGGAAGAATAATTATAAACATGATTTTTAATGGGTTGGTTATTTTTTCGACAATCGAAAAATGAGTATTTTTTTATGTTTTCTAAAATCTACTTAATCTAAAATGTGCCAAATTGTGCCGACAAATGGCTCTCATAGTTTTTTTTTCCAGAAGTATTTAGTTTGAGAAATATGTAATATTTACATTCGCGGGCGTCCGATTTCGACTTTTTCCTGTTTATATTTGGATAGGTGGCTTAGGTTAGAAAAACAAAGACTAATAAGATGCCTTGGCGTTGCTGTCCTAACCTTTTAGTTTCTTGTCGTTTATGTCGAGCATCGATCCGTTTTTCGTAACGTTCTTCCAAAATGTTAAAAACAAACTTTAAACTTTTTACCTGTTTATAAAAACCTTGTGACTCAGGCAATGCTCTTTTTTGCGGGATGAAATTTTGCGGCACGTCCCGACCAAAGTTTCAGTGAATAATATTTCGATTCTAGAAGGAAAACTCACAACATTTTGTTCTCATCTAAAGAAAAAATGGACTGCGTGTTCCTATAACAGAGACAGTTTTCTAAACAGGAATAATCAGTGGCTATCGAAAAGTTTTGAATATCCTGAGGATTTTTTCGCCACTGTGGACCATGAAGACTCCGAAACCAAGCCTTTTAAAGACTGTTCTGACCGACATAAAATGCGCATAGTGAGAAGGTTGAGAAAATATTCAGGAGAAGAACTTCTTTTTGTCGCTAAGATGAATTTGCGACAAGAAGGTTATAAGGTAAAACCTAAAATCGTTGAAAAATGACTTAAGTATTCAGAAGATTCTAGTGAAAACAAATGGACGATTGTACTAGAAATTAAGACAAAATCTTGTTCTCTAATGAAAAAGCGCTAGCTTTTATCACGGCTCTAAATCTTTCAAAGTTTCAATACATAATTTTGAGAGATGTAGTTTTAAAAGAGGGACTAAATATATTTCCTTCGTACTATCAAGTTCAAAAAACTAAGACAGAATGCTATCCTAAAAAAACGTGTGTGGAAATAACTGAAACTAGAGCAACTATTTCTCTTCAACCTCTTCTAGATCACACAACCTCTAGGATACTAATTAATCTCACACCAAATGAACCTGGAAAAAAACTAACACTTGTTTCAAAATGGGGTTGTGACGAATCGTCTAGCCAAAGTGTTTACAAGCAACGATTGTCTACAATGATTGATTCCGATGATTCTTCTTTGTTCATAACCACGTTGGTCCCATTAAAATTAATTGACAAAACTAATTCAACAACCATTTGGGAAAACATAGGATCTTCGTCTATATATTTTTGTAGGCCTCTGAATTTCAAGTTTTGCCGAGAAACTTCAGACGTTATTAAAGAGGAAATTAAACGCGTGGAATCAGAAATTGAATTATTGGTGCCAACACATATAAATAATGTAGAGATAGATTATGAACTTCATATGATAATGGTCGATGGAAAAATCATTAATGTTGTCACGGGCACTACATCATCTATGCGCTGCTATGTTTGCGGGTCAACTCCCAAGCAAATGAATAACTTAGACCAAATTGGAAAAACATCTCCCAAAGAAGAATATTATAAGTTTGGTATTTTTTCTTTACACGCAAAAGTTTTTCGAAAAGAAGATTTTTCGAGTGCCTTTTGCATTTATCATACAATTTGGGATTCAAAAAATGGTCAGCATCTACCAAAGAATATCGGGAGCAGCAGCAAGACACGAAGAAGGTTATTCAGGAAACATTTCGTGCAGAGCTTGGACTTCACGTTGATCAGGTTAAACAAAGTGTTGGGACTTTCAACGACGGAAACATGGCAAGGAAATTTTTTAAAGACCCAAAGATTACATCAAGAATCACTGGTATTGAAGAAGAAATCATCAAGAGGTTTGCTGTCATATTACAAGCCATTTCATCTGGTCAGGAAGTTTGCCCAAAAAAAATCGGATTATACGCAAAAGAAACTACTGAAATGTACGTGAAGTGTTATGGGTGGTACTATATGCCCGCCACCGTGCATAAAGTGTTAATTCATGGGGAGGACATCATAGAAAATTTTATAATTCCCATCGGCAGATTCTCAGAAGATGCTCAAGAAGCTCTGAATAAAGTATTCCGAAACACCAGAGAATACAGGTCTAGAAAAAAGGACAGGAAGTCAACGAACGAAGATGTCCTTAATAATCTTTTGATCTGCTCTGATCCACTAATTTCAAGTATAAGACCTCGTTATTCCCGAAACTGAATTTATGAGCCTTTGTTTATGGAAACTTTCACACTCTTAAAAACATCTGATGCATTATAAATTGAAGAACAAAATTCGGCATCCTCATATAGTGAAGATCAAGAAATCGAAGGAGATGGGGATAATGCGATGGATTTCTTTGAATTTTCTACCATTCCGGAAAGGGAAGAACAAGAACATTTTATGGAAGTTGATTAATCCTTGTTCGATTATTAATTTTTGTAACTAAAACGTGAATAAAACTTTAATTTTGTTTAATAAGTTATTTTTAAGAATGGCTTAATTTATTTGTTTAGATTTTGCTAATGTCATTGTATTCGGCATAAAAAAAATTAATATTAATTAATAGACTAAGATTGTGATATGCCAACCCAATACTTGCAAATACTCGCGCTACTATCCTCCAACTAAACTCTATTAATCAAGGAGTGCTTTTGACTGTAGTTATTGTCTACCAAGGTGTAAATGTATACCAAGTATGAATCTGATATAATGTTGCATAAGGGAGTGCGGGCAATGTACAGGAATTTCCCTGTTTCGTTCCACTGTGCGGCACCACCAGAGTGCATTGAAGTATTTTTGAGCTGTTTTTCGATTTTAAGCCAAAACTATGCATTGTAGAGAAAAATATCAAGAGATCAAAGTTGCAGATAAAATATTTTATTGCGTGTGCAATCTTACTGGTTGACCCAAATAAGTTGGTTGCCTTTTGATGACTGCACGACGTAAGATGTTGAACGACGAGAGAAACACTTGTTGACTTTCAGCACTTTATTATGTATATAATATACACGTACTAGGTACTAGGATTAACCTAAGTTACTACAATGTGTTCTTCTACAAGCTCGAAGTAACTCTGATGATCACAGGCTGAGCTAGAATATTTATACTGGTTCTTATCAGCTTGTGGTCATTATGTTAATGGACTTTCCTAGTAGAAAGTTTCATAATGATTACATTATGGGATTTAGAAATCTCTTATGCAAAATAAAAATAAATGATTAATGATGACGTTAACTTAATTGATATAAAAATTTTGTGTGTGAGTGACATTAGTTAGACCTAGTTTTAACCGGTTAAAGCTAGAAATATTGGAGACTTTTCGGGCTTTAACCATATTCACTTCTCATTAATTCACTCATAACTGTAGCTTTTCCACTGTTTTTATTCCAACGTTTATTTATTTTCAGGTTGCATATTTATTAAGTCCATTTGGCTTCTTTGAAGTGAGAAAATTTCATCCCAATAAAAAAGTCCTAATTGCTGTCGACAACTTATACAAGTAAGTCGTACTTACATGATATCAATTACAATTTATTTTAATATTTATGTTTGTTTTTCGTTTCATTTGTGTAGCAAAAAATGTTTAAGGCGCGTATATATCTGAGCATGAACGAGAACGAGTCAAGGCGAGACCAGGCGAATGCCTTGTTTGGGTTTTTTGGTAATCATACGAGGCAACGTTCAAGGCAGCGATCCATCCATTCATTTGTACGTTCCGGTGAAAAAATGGCGGAAGATGTAGTAGTGGCGAGTGCAGCATCGTCGGGCACAAACTGCCTCGTACAACGTACACAAAAAACCGTCTACACTGCACTGAATGGTCCTTTGAAGTACCGACTCGAAACGGATAGACTCCGAACAGCCTCGTGGCGAGGCCGAGGCGTCTTGTCGCGCCTCGTATGCACGTACACACTCGCATGCTCATTCGGCTTCGCCTTGCCTCGTTCCCGTTCGTGCTCAGATGTATACGCGCCTTTACTCGCAAACTGACTTGGCTAATGACTAAAACAACCCACCCTGAGTGCTCTATCAGAATTATTACATTTGGGTAACTTC
Organism: Rosalia funebris; assembly: GCA_037954035.1. Classification (NCBI taxonomy): domain Eukaryota; kingdom Metazoa; phylum Arthropoda; class Insecta; order Coleoptera; family Cerambycidae; genus Rosalia; species Rosalia funebris. Next base: position 18,158,786 of record JAZFAV010000007.1, on the reverse strand, counting down.
CCAATAGCTGCGATGTCGTACAGCTACATTTGCGTGGTGTATCTTTGAAACAACGTGGATACTTGTTGACGGTTTGCTTCATATTTATAAGAAAATGTTTAATGAAACTGATAGACGTTAAAAAATTCCAGTTATAAATTTATCCGATTCGTTATTGGTTTATCCAACAACTTGTAGGATTGTCGTACAAAATCCTCTTACATAAAAATTTACCATTTGTATACAATTTGAAATGTAAATATTACATATACAACGAGTAATGTGGTTAGGCATAAATAAAGAGGAATTTATACCATTACAAACTTTTGTTTTATAAACATAATTTCTTATTTGAAACAGTATAAATATACACAACTTCACGTATATCCAAACCGGTATTTTATACCTGATAGTCTAATATAACTTTTAACTAATAAGAGAAAACTAACTCACTTCACTCTCCAAATCGTATTAGAACTCGCTTTTAAAAAGTGTTTCCTCAACTTTTATAGCTAATTGTGGGCACTTAGGCTAGGATTTTGTTGTTTTTCTTGTAATATTTGTCTCTTCTCTAACACTTGACTTTTTAGGACGCCCCGTATGTTTGCGGTTAACAAGACTATTTTCATTTTTAATCTTTTTTATAATACTTTAGACGGTTGCAGAATGTCTATTAACTGCTCCTATCTCGCGATATCATTTGTTTTGCTTATACAGTCTTATTATACTTTCTCTTTCAGATACCGTCATTTCTTTAGTTTTCCATCCCATCGTGTACAGGGTTATCCACATAACATTCTATCCCCCTTAACTGTCTTATTTTTTGAAATAGAAGAAAATGGTAAATACGATAGTTGTAGGAAATTTTACTGCGATCTGAGACATGTATTTAGAAAAACAATCGAATCTCGCGTTTCGGAGATCTAGACCAAACTTATGTTTTTTTTTTGTTTTTTTTTTAAGTAGAACACCTAAGTTTGTTTTTCGATCTTTGAAATATACGTGCTTATCCGATTGCAATAATATATACATGTTATATCTTTACTCTATACCTCAGTGTCGAAATAATATGGCGTGACTCATCGATGACATATGGATGGGGTTTTAAGTGGATTTGTAACAGTTTTTTAGTTAGTAAACGATGCAAGTATTGTAAGTTATGTAATGTACTTATTTCATGCTTACCCAGTCAGAACATCTCCTGTCAACATATCCTGATAAAACAGACATTTTTGCGTCTGTATGCACTGTCGAGTTGCTGTCGAATGTTACTTTTCCCAACAGTTTCAAATCCAATTGAGCATTAATTAATATGAGCTTGGGTATTCTCATGTTTTTTTTTTTTAATTTTTGTGCCAAATAACTCAGGTATATTACTCCATTTTTTGACCAGGACGGTTCAATGTCGCGACTGAATAACAAACAGGGGAAGCAAAATAAACTGGTAGTTATACGGCACCCATAAACCCAATAATTTTTTTATACATCTCCTTTTTAAACTGTCTGTTAAAATCTCTAGATTTGGACTTTGTAGTCTGCGTCAAATTAAATTCCGGTTTTGGTTCGCCCGCATTTTTAATTTCAATTTTTTGCTCATAACTCAAAGAATTAAAATTGTCTTTCAAATATTGCACTGTAGAACTGTTCGTATCCATAATGTTTAATTAATTTTTAGTTATGGTCCATATATGTATATTTATATCGATATTTATTTAATGGCGTCAGCACAATCTAGCCTCTGGTTCACGGTAAATTTGTGCTCAATTTCATCGGAAATATTCTATAACCCCCCGTCACCCGCCAAGTCGAAGATGCCTATAAACTCGACATAAATCACGCCCATTTGTAGCACGTGCTCCGTCGTAGTCATCATGACAACGAAACATATAACAAACCGAGTCCCAAATAAAATAAACATATAGCGCGCTACATTCCACAAATTCAAATAATAACACTAATAAAATAACGTTTAGATATTTGTATTAGCGTATTGTAATAGATTTTATGTATTAATGCAAAGTAGATTTTACATTTAATGTACGTATTATTAGTCAATTCCTATAATTTCAGCAATCGCACGAATAATTGACCGACGATAATATCAGATCAGATTACCAACTTTTTCAATATTATTATCCGTTTTTGATGAGGAAGGGCATGCCGGGCCTGCGTTATCTTCAACGTCTTCTCGGCCACCTTGGAAACGATTAAACCACTCAAAAACCCGTGCATGTGATAAACATTCATTGCCATAAACTTTTCTTAATAAAAGATAAGTTTCAGTAACGGGTTTTCCAAGTTTCATTTAAGATTTCAAAGAATTAAAAAAAAACAGATTTTATACAAACAGAATAATATGTCTGCAGACACGGGAGGAGCAGTAATCGAAAGAGAAGGCTTCACGCTACACAGCTGTTGGTTGTACGACTTTGGTCTCGTCATTTTATAGCCACACCTCGTATATCTTCTAGGTACTAAGTGTATAGTCGATAAATATGACATTTATATACGAAATTAAATACGATATGAAAACAATTTTATACTAAAAGGAACTACTATCAGTTATCACGTTATTAATTAGTAATATTTTAAGATTTTTGATCGCCTACAAATTCTCGTTCTTGGCCGCGTTTGAAGTATTGTAATATTTACAGTTCTTGGTAAATCCAGACACTTTAGAATATTCCCCAGTCCATCATATAATATGATGCCAAAGTAATGTGAGTTTCTTCGTCCGCTGTATTTTAAGCAGGTAAAAATCTATCAAGTTATCGATTGCTCGACCCACGATATCTATAAAACAGCACATAAAATTTGTATGTACAGGTTTACGTGAATAATTAGAAATATTAATATGCCGAATAGTGATGGTGGCCTGATATTACGTTTAAACCACTTCCGGCACCAAAGTACCGTTGACTGTATTTTTTTTACTGCAGCTTTTATGAGGAATCTCGGCTTGAAAAGCATCTGTCTCCTCGTTTCCACGATTTCGAAGGAAGAAAACGTTAGGTGTCTCTTCGCCTATGAAGTGGAATCGTTTATTCTTCCTAGCACATTCAGTGACTCTTTAGATTGCAGAATCACTCCGGAGTAACTTCTGCAATTATTTAAGGCTATCAACGTGGCTTTTCTGCCTATGCATATGTGATGGTTTTACTACTAATCCCCTATTTAGTAATTTCTATAGTCGCCGTAGTACCCCCCATAACCTCAGCTTGGAGTATTATGACATAGCCCAGTGACTCAGTGATTCGGAGGTTTACATCTTCAGAGAATACATTCAAAGGGTAATCGAAATCCAGTCCAACCTCAGTTTTTTTTAAGTAGGAGAATATAAAAATATGGGAAATTGCCCCCAGAACAGGAAGTCGATTACTTGCTTTGTCTGGGATGCGCGCCTGCTTCCCAGATCACTCATTCATTTTTCATAGACCTCAAACATGAAGTATCATTACTAAGGCTGTGGGAAATCTGCTGCGCGCCATAGACGTACGCATCGTAACAAGGGTAATATAACGTAATTAGTAATAAGCGCAGTAAACTGTTACAAGTAAATATAACACTATATGTACTTACCCTCTTAACTAGCGTGACGAACTACCATCATCACCATCATACACTGGAGACGATCCATAAATACTGTTACGAATTTACTAGAAAGTTGTTTATTTCGAACACTTATTTACAACTCAACGAAGTCCAACTAACTAATTTTCTTTCTACTTTAACTTGATAAGCTAACTATCACACTGTATTACACAGTGTCACTTTCTTCGCACCGTATCGCTCACTATCGAGGTCCAGATTTAACGAACTCCTGGCTGGATGACACAATTCTTATATAGGCAGTAGGACGTCTTCAGACGTTTCTAGATAAAGAACTTTGGGAACCTTCTAGTATAGAACGCACTGGAAGTCAACTCCACACGCTCTTGATGGTTTCGAATATTCCCGGCATTCGGGATCGCTTGAGGCGTTCCTGACAATACTTTGCAGCATCGGGTATGTTTCCATATTTCTCTCAGAGAATGGTGTTCGCTCTGGCGAAAATATGTTCTTATATATGGAGAACGACCGTTCGACGTCTACTGATGTAATACAATTATACGTAAAATACTCTTTGCACTCATTTAATGGATCTGTAGATGCACTATCACTATTAGCAGTATCATCATAAACTTGTCTTAATCTGTTATAATCGGTATCCTTCTTTAACACACTTTTGAATTATTGCTTGAGACTCTCATTTTTTACATCATCTATAGCGTGTAGCAGGGAATTTACTTGGTTTACTATGGTTCACTATTTGCAGGAACTCCGCTAACGCCAACACACTATTTTGTAATTCCTTTATTTGCCTCATGAACTCCTTTATAGTTAGTATGAATAATTTTTAAATCGAATTCAATGGAAATATTTAGAAGTTGTGTCTGGCTGTCCTTAATAGCTGCAGCCTCGGTAGTAGTGAACTGCAGTATTACAGGTTTTATTTGTTTGAATTTTTCAGCATAATAAAAAGTTGCCTTCAAAAATGTTCCCCGACGCGTAAGGATAGTCTCTGGTTGTTCGAGAATTCCAGGACACTTTCTGTGAAAAAGACTTTCGCACTCGCTATTAATGCATTTACCTAGGAAAAACATTGTCGAATAGTTTATACCACAAGATGTGCACCTTACACGTAACATTTGTCAATCTACAAATGCGTTGTGAAAGAGAACGGCCTACTGAACGCATTGTAGCGGCAAAATTGTCAGAAACATCAATATTTGACTTATTGATACTTGAAATTTTTCTAACGTCTTCAGCACACCTGCGTAATTGTATCGCCCAGTACACTCACAATCAGTGAGTAATTTACTAGCTAATAGCAATAGAAATGTCGATTGCCGAGGCTCCAGTACACGTGCTATAATATTTACAATATTGTTTTTACGATATGTCGTCTCGTTAACACATAACCACAGTCGCCTATTTTGTAATTTACGTGCAATCTACAATGTCGTCGCGTATACTTAATATATCGCTCCATAATATTCTGCGACTTGATAACTGGAACTGTGCTATTGTATTTGTGCCAATAGTCTCGATATGGTTTTTTATCTAGTATATGAAGCCGAATATTACAGGCTATCAACATCAACAATAAATCAATCGTTTATTATATCTTGCACTTTCCGAACTTTATGCACCCTGAAGCTGTCATAGAGCAACGTCATCTTGTGTCTGTGGTTATTTCTGTCTGATGGCGGCACCTCTCTTCAAATCTTATATTGCGATTTTCAAACATCTGCAGTTATTGTTATTCCTTTTTGCGCATATTCAGAATTTGTCAAAAATTCCTTTCTATATATATTGCATCATCTTGATTGAGCGCATGCGTCATCTAAACTATTTAAACCAGAATTGTATCGTGAAGCAAGTTGTTATGCACATCTCCGAAGACAGGATGGTCGTCTCATCGGTAATTTTGACACATTGCCTTCTTCGGTCGAGAACTTTATAACACTTCCCTGTTCCAGTAGTATTTCACTAATGTTGTTTGTACTTTAAGAATTACTGCCCTAATTCATATATTTTTAAATATTTCATTTTAAATAATTCGAGACGAATATCTTTCATATATTTAGACAACACTTCAAACAGTTTTTGCGTAGAGTTTTGCTTTTTTTTTTCTTTTCTTCTGTTTTATCTAACCAAAAATGTTCCCTCGATTCTAAAATATTCGATTCCGAGAAGTGGACAGTATTAAAAAACTATAAGCGTATTATTTATAATGATTTATATTTTGGTTTTTAAAACGAGTCACTGCAAAATTTATGAAATACCAATTTAACGAGCAGATATAAGCAATGATGTAAAATAGCGGTAAATTTCATAACATGTTCACTTGATAAATATTATTTGAATGGGCGTTATAAACACATATTTTAAAAAAAAATTATTCTTTCTTTAAGATAAAACAAACCATTAAGTGTGTTATTCGAAGCGACTGCGTCGGAAAATACGAAAATAATTTTTTCCTTATTTTAGAACCGCATGGCTATTTTTAACACCTAGACACGACTAGATAAACTGTCGCAATTTCAATATTTAACATGTGCATACATCTTAGAATATTTCTAATATCATAGTACCGATATTTAACTATGATTAAATCTCCGTAAATAGTTCAAGTTATGGTTTGCCTTCAGGGCAATTCTAAATTTATTTGAACATAATTATCTATGTACGCATCTATCATATTCTCAAAGATAGATATTTAAGTATTTTTTTGTTGTTGTGATAAACTTTACAATATATATATATATATATATATATATATATATATATATATATATATATATATATATATATATATATATATATATATGTATGTATGTCGGAAACGACAGGTCGTAACTTGCTTTTGGGCGGTTCCTGCATCTTGTTTGTTGGCTTTGGCTTCGTCAGTCTTACGCAAGATCTGATAGCGTGTGTGCAAGCTTGCTAATTTAATTTGTTTCATTAGATATTATAATTTGTGTTCAATGGCTACTGCAGTGAATCGTGATCAGTTTTTTGAAAAGTTACATGCCTTAATTGGAAGTAAACGAGAAGACAATTGTTTTTATTTTTCTCAAGAAAGGTACTCTAAAATCGTTTCTGAAGTGATTTCTGCTAAAAGTAAGTGTAGCACACCTTTGGACTACAGACGTTTAAAACGTTTTGACATTTTAAAAGTTAGCGATGAAGAAAAGTTAATTGTGCCACTAAAACCAGGAGAAACGATTATCCAGTACTATGTTACAAATGATGAGACTTTCCGAAACTCCCATAAGAATAGGTCATGGAGGAAGAACACGAATGCTTAAAGAATTGCAAGTTAGATACAAAAATATTACTTATGAAGTTGTAATGTTGTATTTAAATTTGTGTAAACAATGTCAAATGAAACACAGTGCGCCTTAAAAAGGTATTGTTGTGAAACCAATGGTCAGTTCCGAATTGAACTCTAGATGTCAAGTCGACTTGATACACTTGCAATCACATAGGGATGGCGATTACAAGTTTATAATGGTATATCAAGATCATCTAACCAAGTTTGTCCAGTTGCGACCTTTAAATAGCAAGAGAGCGGAAGAAGTAGCATATCACCTTCTTCATATATTTTTAACATTTGGTGCTCCCGCTATATTTCATTCGGATAATGGTAGAGAATTCAGTAATCGAGTCATATCTGAACTATGCGCTATGTGGAGAGATATTAGGACATACATAATATGCTAACTGCATGGATGCAAGATAATGACTCAAATAAATGGTCAGAAGGTTTGCTGTTTGTCCAATTCGCCAAAAACACAACATATCACGAAGGAATACGCCACAGTCCATATGAAGCCCTGTTTGGGGTTAAACCAAAAAGGGGCATAACATCGTCATCTCTCCCTCGCGGGAAAATTGCAAACATTGAAACCGAAGAACAGTTAGAAGCCTAGGTTAACACTTGAAGAAAATTTGGGTAGTGGCCATATTGATGACCATATTTCAGATGGAAGCGACGTGGATAACCAAAATACCATTGGAGTTAATCTGGAACCTAGCACGTCTTCATATCAAGCATTGACTGATCCGCAACCTAGCACGTCTTCATCTCAAGTACTGGCTGAACAACAAGAGCTAATTTCTTCAAAGAGAGTAGCCATAAAAGAGAATCTTCTACTTCAAGCAACAAAAATGTTACGAATGTCAAAAAAAAAGTTTCCTCCGGTCCAAATTGGTGATACCGTAAGAATTCAAGTCCCTGATGTCGACCGTGGTCGTACAGACCCTCGAAATGTATTAGCGTTTATTGTTGGAATAGAGGATTCAGGCTTTTATAAATTAGCAAACGAAAATGGTACCTTGAAACAGCTTTTCACCCGTAATCAGTTCGTAAATTTGTAAAGAAAAGTTACTTTCCATGGATGAGGTTTCGATTCAAGAAATGTCACTAAGAGAAACAGCTTGTGTTAATTCAAAAAGTGGAGGGCAAGGCTATACACGTTGTAATTGCAAAAGGAAGTGTTCGACGGCTAAATGCAGCTGTAAAAGCAAAGGCCTTTTGTGTAATTCGAAGTGTCATGGTAGTTTAAGTTGTTGCAATAAATAAGAATGTCATAACATTTTTTTGGTTTTTTATATTTCAGTTTAAAAATTAAAATGTATGTGTATATTTATTATATTGACATTATTTTAGTTGTGTTTCGTAATTTGCAATGTTCTACTGTTTGTTTTAAGTTCAACAATTTCCTTAAGTTTATTGGAAAACCTTTCCCATGTCGTTTTAATAAATAAATATTACCTATACTTTTATTTTTGTTTTCCTTTATTAAAAAAATGTTTCTTTTCAACATACACCATGAGCACATGCTGAATGTCGACATTCACTGGTGGTGGTGTGATATATATATATATATATATATATATATATATATATATATATATATATATATATATATATATATATATTTAAATGATATTAAATTTTGTTATGTACACAAATATGAGTTTCGAAACTGAGGAATGAAATACGAATAACTGAATGGCACTGCTAGAGCTGTCTCCTTTAATGTTTCACCAGGAGCAGCGCCATATACAGGGTGATTTACGAACAATGGGCGATAGTCTAATGGCGGATAGAGTACTTCAAAGGCAAGTCTAGATCAACAAATAAAACATTTTCTAACCGCTGGTTAAGAAAATACAAGGTGTTTTATTCATTTAGTCTGACAGTTCATAGAGATATTATCTGCAACGGTTGGATGTAATCGAATGAAATTTACCAGTAACATTCCTCACCGGGGACTTGTAGAAATGACCTACTTGATTTATAAATATCCAGGTCCGAACTCGGTAAAAATCTGCCCGCCTCGTTTGTGATAAAAAAGTATATTTTTCTATCGAATTTATGGAGAACTATTAGCGGAGTCGGAAAGTTCAGAATAACGAATCAATTTTGACGGCACACCTAAACCGTTTCGGCAAAAACATCACAAACATTTTAACCGGGTGTTATTTATGGAACAGTTTGATAGAGTCCACTTAAGTGCTTCAGATGGTTCTTCATATCATCAGAAATTTTTTTTCTGAACTTTCTGATCCCGTTAATAGTTTTCCATGTTTACCGAGTCCGGCCCTAGATTTTCCCAAACCAAATAGGCCATTCTGACAAGTCCCAGGTGAGAAATGTTACTGGTGCATTTTATTCGAATGCATCTAACCATTGCAGAGAATAGCTCTTTCAATTGTCAAACTAAATACATAAAGCCCCCTGCATCTTCTTAAACAGTGGTCAAAAAATGTTTTCCTTGTTGATCTAGACTTGGCTTGAAGTGCTCTATCGGCCATTAGACCAAGGCATATTGCTTGCGAGTAGAGGAGATATACCGGTTGTTAATTCTTCCCCCCATCGCTTTCTATGACGTCACAGTTAACCTTGAGGTCACCTTGTGAAGGTCACTTTGAATGATTTATGTGGGGGGTCACATTAGTCAAAATCACCTTGCGAAGGTCACCTTGCATAGTTTCTCTTTGCAGTTTCCCCCACCACTATTCTTAAAAAATAGTGGTAAGGAAAACCAGTAACATTTATATATCATAGAATAAGAAGTGTGCATACTGAAGAACACAGCCTCCTGCCGTAACTGTTCATTTGAAACACATAAAGTAATATGCATATTTGTGCTAATTGCGGTACTACGTTTATGCGGTATGATAATTTGCGCCATGAGATAACGTCATGTAAAAATACACAAGACAATGACGGTCCATCAGTGAAACGGCAAAAATGTAACAACGATCAACCGTCAACATCTACAAATGCACGAGTTTGTGATAGTTGCAATAAGACCGTTGCAACTCATGAAATGTACTCCCATGTGAGAACATTGCAACATAGAACAAATTCATGCCTCCGCTTGATGGATGGCGTTCAAATTGTCCGTAGCGCTTTTAAGCGTCGTTTAGTAAGCTACCGGATACATAGTGAAAACCACCACCTAGACTATGTATTGTTCTTCAATGAATTTAAGAACGAAATAATAAATTTACTTGAGGAAGTTATGCGAATTCGTAAATCTGTGAAAATCAATATGGAACTATTTGGCAACTACATTTTACAAACACAGGAGGCCCATCATATATGCTACCGAAATTTATTGAAACAAAGAAAACCGTAATTAATGTACACAATCATGATGAATATTGTTTTGCATGGGCTGTAGTGTCAGCGTTATACCCTGCAAGATACCATTCAAATGAAGTGTCATCATACCCACATTACTCTTCCATTATAAATGTAACAGGTATGGATTTTCCAGTTAAACTACGCAATATTTAAAAATTTTAAGAAATTAATAACATATCTATTAATGTATATGGTCTAAAACATAAGTTTGAGGATAACAAAATTAAATATAAAATAGTCAGATCTTTACGTTATTCAGGCAAAAAATTCCGTATGCACATAAATCTACTACTTTCGAAAGAGTATAAGTCATATCACCACTGCAACACAGAGGTGTGTTAAAAGTCATTATTGTTGAATTAAGGACTTATTCAGATTACTGTCCGCACAAGTATCTTCCACTGAACATAAAAAATATTTCTGTGACAGTTGTCTATTGTATTCTCGTAGTGAACGCCAATTAGTGTCGCACCAGCAAAATCATTGTAATCATTTATGCACTACAATACTTTCTACAAAATTCAGGATCTATAAATATGGAAATAATGTGCCGGAGAATATTTTGAAATCCGAAAATTTTGAAAAGCAAATTAAAATCCTGTTTGTCGTTTATGCTGATTTCGAATCTATTTTAAAACCTATACATACCTGCGAGCCTAATCCTGAACTTTCCTATGCCAATAAAACTTTCTATGAACCATACTCTTTTGCTTATTTGACAAAATGTTCTTTTGATAATTGCATCTCTAAATTTGAACTGTATCGCCGACCTAATGCAGCAGACGTATTTATATCACGTTTGGAGGCTAATGTAAGGAAAGTATAGCGGCGCGTAACATGGAATTTTTAATTAGTCTCGCCAAGAGGGTTGTTGACACACCCCCAAACGAAATTGTTCTTGTGGAAGGTGAGGTCACTGTCGAAGGTGAGGCCCCTATGGAAAGCTAGGCCACTGTGGAGGGAGAATTTGGTATAGAAGATGGTGTACTGGACGACGATGTGGATGTAGTTGATGTGTTAAGCGAGAACGAAGACCTGGAGGAAGACGGCGAGGACGACCCTTCGGTGATGGTTTTTTCCCACAAATACATCTCCACTACATAAACTAACCCATGTATGGCCTTGTACTGTACTACGAAGGCGATGGTTCTAAATACCGATACCAGTGAAGAGGATTGTCGCCTTTGGGAGGACTGTAGGTATACTTTAAGAGTAGATGCAGCAGTACATCAACATGTAGATATACACACCACAACAAAAATAGAAGATGTACTGCGTTCTTATTGTAGATCATGTAGCCATCCTTTCCACTAAAAGACGCAGTTATTTATTATTTGTAATAATGTTAATGAAATGGAAAGAGAAATATAATTTTTGTGTCTGTGTTTTAAATAAAAACTCTCTTATTGTGATTTTCTTATTAGTGCTAAAATTTAATCTCATAATACCAGAGTTACATAGATTTTGTCTTAATGATGGATATTGTGATTTTGAAATAGTTCACCTCTAAGAAAGGTTGATGTGACTTTCAAATAGTTCTTAATAGTCCTTAACCAATGTTATTCTGTTAGAAATATTGAAGTTTATTTAACATTTGGAATATGGATCATTCCATACAATTTTTGGAGTGGGAATTCTATAATATATTGAGCTTCACTACCTCACTTAATTCCGTTAGTTGTCGTCCATACAGAATGGCCGAAACAGGCATTATTCGCCGCCGAGACATGTAGGCAGCCGTTCCGCCTGGAGTGTTGATACTATCCCATTCGCCTGGGGGAAAAGTAATCCAGGCGACGTTGAGCCAGATTCAACGACGTAATCAGAGATTTCGACTCCAGAACTGAGCCCAGATTTGCTGGAAGGTGAAATAAAATAAACTAATTATTATGTTCAAATGAAATTTTATTTATTTTCACTTACAGGGTACATGAACTTGGACGATCCGCCATTCGATGTGTGGGCTCAAATTAACGAAAGCCATTTAGATGGTGTGTATATACTTACAGTTAATATTTTCATGAACTATTTATACTTTGTAAGTGATACATGTATTTATTTATAGATGATCTAGATCTCGAAGACATGGATCTGGATCACTGCAATCTCGAAATTGACTTGGAAAAAAGAAAATTTCAATGGTATATAAATATAATGTAAAAGCGGCTGAATATAATTTTTTAATTATTATTTTTATATCTACTTATACTTTAAGAAGAGAAAGTAGCTCCGACTGTCGAATAAATAACCGATTTTAAGATTATAGGACTTTTTTTAATATATAAATATTTTCACAAATTTCTTCTAAACTTAACACCCCATGAGTGTATTGATTACAGAAGGTAGTACTACTACAGTAAATTAAAAATCACTAGAAATGTTAAGTAAATCGAATTTTACTAGACGTCGGCGCCGTGTGCACCTTCAATAGCAGGTAAACTCTGACCCAGATATATTAATGTTATTCACAAAAAGGTGAATTTATTTGATCGATAAAATTTACAGTTATATACCGCAACCCTCTTTGATAGAAAAGTTTTAAACGTGATATTTACACTATCATCTAATATATACACTAGAATTGATTTTCCAAACTTCGTATTAAAGGCTGAAAGTTTTTTTATTATGTATGCTTTATTTATTATTAATGATGAAAGTACTGTCTGCTCTACATACTCCTCATATTTACTTGAACCGTTATTATGTTCTTAGGGAGCACCAGCAGATTGCATGATCTTGTATAACAAACTACCTATAGCAAGACTTAAATAAGTAAACATTTATTCATTACAATTACGTAAATAGATGACAACACTCGGTTTACTGTTTAACTCTAGGTCAATAGGTATGTATAACTGTCAACTCTTATGATATCTGCTTTTATAGTCCAAGGTGACTTTGACCAAGGTGACTCCCACAGAAACCATTCAAAATGACCTTCACAAGGTGGTTTTGTCAAAGTAATTTTCACACGGTGACTTTGACAAGGTGACCTCAAGACTAACTGTAACGTCATAGAAAATGCGGGAGGAGGATGAACAACTGGTATATCTGCTCTACTCTTGCGAATCGCCCAGTATAGGCAACTACGTATACGTTATAATAATTTATATAATATATAACTTACCCAATAAGAATTAAGAATTCGGGTTGGCTCGCTAAGCATCTATAAATAATTTTTAAATCTGTTTCCATTTGAGTATCTTATGTCTTTAGTTTTATCTGACTTTCTCTAATGGAAGCTGATTCGTTAACATCGAAAAATATGGACTGTTCGAAATGTGAAAATTCTGCAAATAATAAAACGTTTTTAACCACGTTCCCTATCGCGTAAGAAGCGGCTTGGATATTCTGAAATATTATACTAGGACACTGTTTATGAAATTCTCGTGTGAGCTATTAACGCATCCACATCCGGATAACATTTTCCAATCATTTCTAACGCATGTAGTATACACGTAATATATTAAATTAAGACACACACATTGAACATGACTCATAGAAATCTTAACTACGGCTCCATCACTAAGAAATAGGAACACCTGATATGTTGAAAGTTGAAATTTTTGTAATGTAGTTCTTGTGATTTTCTTGTACTTT